>CM064874.1:13598572-14279935 GCA_032719365.1 Prinsepia uniflora
ATGTTAAGCTCCTTCTGGGTGAATAGATACTTTAGGCTCTGGTGGTCGGTGTATATCCTGCACGTTGCGCCGAATAGGTAATGTCTCCAGATTTTTAGAGCATGAACTACCGCTGCCAACTCCAAATCATGGGTAGGGTAGTTCAATTCATGAGTCTTTAGTTGTCGTGATGCGTAAGCGATAACCTTACCAGTCTGCATTAACACGCAGCCCAAGCCTTGTAGCGATGCATCACTAAAGACCATGAACTCTCCACTGTTATCCGGCAATGCCAGGACAGGTGCAGTGGTCAATCGATCCTTCAATTCTTGGAAACACTGTTCACACTGCACGTCCCAAATGAACTTCACCCCCTTCCGAGTCAAATGAGTCAACGGTGCAGCAATTTTGGAGAAACCCTCCACGAATCTCCGGTAGTAACCCGCTAACCCGACAATACTCCGCACCTCCGTTACTGTTGTCGGTCTAGCCTAGTTAGTCACCGCCTCTGTTTTCTGGGGATCCACACTAATCCCATCCACTGATATCACATGTCCCAGAAAACCAATACTGCTCAGCCAAAACTGGCACTTGCTCAGCTTGGCGTACAACTATTCCTATCTCAGCTTCTCCAACACCAACCGTAGGTGTTCCTCATGTGCTTGGGCACTCCTTGAGTACACCAAGATATCATCGATGAACACAATCGCAAATTTATCCAAGTAGGGTCGGAAGACCCTGTTCATCAGATCCATGAATGCTGCTGAAGCATTCGTCAAGCCGAAAGGCATCAGTAGGAACTCGTAATGTCCGTAACGGGTTCGAAATGCTATTTTCGGAATATCCTCCTCTGAAATCCTCAGCTGGTGATACCCAGACCGTAAATCAATCTTCGAGAAGCACTATGCTCCCCGCAACTGGTCAAAAAGGTCATCGATCCTGGGTAGAGGGTACTAGTTCCTCAGTGTCACCTTGTTGAGTTGTCGATAGTCTATACACAAACGGAGACTCCCCTCCTTCTTCTTTACGAACAACACCGGTGCTCCTCATGATGAAGTACTCGGTCGGACATATCCCAAATCCGCCAACTCCTGCAACTGAGTTTTGAGTTCTCGTAACTCGGCTGGCGCCATCCGGTATGGTGCCTGGGATATAGGTCGGGTACCGGGGAGTAGTTCAATCGTGAACTTGATTTCCTGCGGTGGTGGTAATCCAGGTAAGTCTTCCGGGAACACATCCGAAAACTCACGTACCACTGGTATCTCGTCGATACCCAGAGTATCAACTTGCTCCGACACGACATGCGCCAAATAGCCATGGCATCCCTTCCGTAGAAGTCTGGTAGCAGCAAGTGAAGAAATCACTTCAGGAGGCGAACCGTCACTCTCCCCCTGAAAGATAACCTCCGGCAAACCCGGACTTCGCAGAATCACTTGCCTACTACAGCAGTCGATGAGTGACCCATGTTTCGATAGCCAATCCATCCCTAAAATCACATCGAAGTCGTGGATATCTAGAATGATTAAGTCCGCTGGTAAATCCACCTCCTCAATTCTCACCGGGCACCTCCGAATCACCTGATTCACAAGGTACACGATGCACATCGGGGTGCCAATACCCATTTCTCTATCTAAGGCTGATACCTCACAATCTAGCATACCAGCACAACTCCTCGAAATAAAAGAATGTGTAGCCCCCGCATCCATCAATACACATACTAGAAGGTTTGAGATATGGAGTGTACCTGTAACCACGCCTGCGGCTGTCCTTGCCTGCTGCTGAGTAACTGCAAACACACGAGCCCTGGGCCCTGCAGTTTGCCCGCGTCCACGCACGCCACGCCCAGCACCACGGTCACCTCCCTGACCTCGACCTCTGTTAGTGTTGAAAGTCGTACTCTGCACAACACTAGAGCCCCCTGCATCGTTGCTCCTAGACAATAGTGGGTAATCACGGGCATAGTGGCCCTCTCCTCCACGTGCAAAGTAGCTTACTTACCTCGGCCTGTCCGAATTCCCACCGGAAGCACCGCTCCAAGATGAATGCTGCCTAGAGTTGAACCCCGATCCTGTCCTCTGAGAGCCCCCACATCGACCTGACCAGCCACGACCCTTAAAAGATGAAGGTGCTCCCCTGTAGCTTCCTCCCTTAGTGTTCTTCTGGCCCGTTGGTCCAAGGTATGGACGATCTCGACGTCGCCCCTCTCTAGAAGGCTGTCGTGTCTGGTGTGTCGCCAGACTGGCCTTGACACGAACCGCCGCGTCGACCATGTCTCTCAGAGAAGCATGACTGGCAGCAGTCACACCTGCCCGAACCTCCCCTCGGAGTCCAAGTTCAAACCTATGACACTTGTCTTCCTCAGTGCTCACAAATGATGCAGCGAACCGGGAAAGTTTCCAAAGTCTGCTCGTAGTCCGCAACGGACATATCCCCCTGCTCCAGCTGCAGGAACTCTGCCTCCCGTGCCGCACGAAACGATCACGGGTAATACTGATCCAGGAATCGGGGGAACGGAAGACCTCCCAGGTAGTGGTGTGGACAGACCATCCAGACATCTCAAGGCCATGCCACCACTGATCGGCTCCACCTTCCAGTAACAAGGCCACCAAGGTCACCCGCTCGCCCAGAGGGCAGTGCGTCACCTTGAAAATCCTTTCCCACTTGGTAATCCATTCATAAGCATCTTCGGGGTTTGATCCCCCGTTGAAAGGAGTGGCTCCCAAACGTTGAGCCCGTTCAATACTTGCGCATTCCATTTCCCTCTCTAGTTCCTCGTCAGTTCGTGTGTGAGGAATCCTCCTTGGAGGCATAACCAACTGTTAAGAGGCATAGATCAGATAAAATCATCCTTAAACTCGAAAATTACCTAGTACTAATCGCTAGTCTAGCATGCTGACCACAACCTAGTGCTCTGATACCAAGCTGACAGGACCCGCCTCGATCCCTCGGGGATCACAAGGGAACGTGCCCTGCTCCCGTCTGACACCCGAACTAACATTCCAAAATTAACCTCAAAAGTTCAAATGCATAAAATAACCAAATTCAAGTTACACATCAAATTCAAAATTCAACAGATGTCAGACAAGGGATAAAGTCAAAGATTACAAATTCCGAGCACGACTCTAAATTAATCCTGCGGGTCAACCCACCCAACAGGGGTTCAGGTACGCAGAAGTAGATATATGCCTCAACCTCAAGATCCTCCTCTACCTCAGTAGCACCGCCTGGAGGGGTTACCAAAACATTAAGGGTGAGTGGGCCGAAACTCAAGTTTATAAAACAGTTTAATAAGTAAAACATATAATTTTACCCCTCCGTTTCCAAACATGCATGCATCAGCATTTAAAACCATAAATCATATAATATGAACCATAAGGTATATAATAAAACCATAAACATAACCACAGCCACTGCACGAAACACTCCAATCCTGACATCCCAGATGTCTGACGTCCCTGACGTCCATTAAGTCACAGTCCCAAGGCTACGCGTGCCGCTCAGGGTCTCAATCCCAAGTCCAATCCGCGAACCCAGTCCGGGTATGGCATCCTAGATGCCTAGCGTCTAGACGCTCGACGTCCAAGACGCCCAAACATAGCAATCCTGTTCCTGAGTCATTCTACGGTCCGGTTCCTCCGTAGAATGGCCCATCGCAGGCATTGTGCCGTGACTACTCTGGTGTACCCCATCCGAAGGAGACAGTATAATACGAGTATATCTCTACAGTTCAATACCAAATATAGTCATCGATAACCACATGCATATATATATATATGTATATAGAGTTAAAATCCAAAACCATACTCAAGTTTCACCAGACGGGTCTCAAGCCCAAACATCGTAAAATGTGCCATAATCATAATTTCAAGATCATAAAAACCATTTCTTGATTCCAGCATGTGAATATATAAGTAAATCAGAAAACATTTATGCATGCAAGGGTTTAATAAAATCGGGCCCACTCACAGTACGATCCCGCTGCGGATCTGCACGTACGAACTTGTTTCGGGATTATCTTACGATTCCTGTCAGTCCAAATCACACGTAAGGGTCACTATAGGTCCTTAACATTCATCCAAAAAGTCCGAAACAGAAACCGGCTTGGGGAAGCCGTCCGAACATGCTTCCCGAGACAACCGGCCCTAATATGACCCACTTAACAATCTTAGATCAACATGGTTATTTAACAGAAAATGTTCAGAATGAAGATAGGATAAAAATTCATGTTGATTGTGATCGGAGATAAGCCTCAACGCGCCCTCACGCGCCGCCCAAAGTGGCTGCGCGTGAAAGTCACGCGCCTGACACTGTAGCTACAGTGTCACATTCTTCACCCGATAGTCTGTTAAACGGGTCTGCCACCCGCGGCTTGACCCGATCAATTACCCATCAATTCCAACTCGATTTTAATCGTTCTTGATCCTAACATGTTCATTAACTATCCAATTTAGGTTCTGTGATATCAATTAGCCTTGTAAGGTCCTCAACCGACCCTTCGACCCGTGATCACCCAAACGGGTCGATCACCACAACTCTCTGGTTTCCAAACCATAATCAAATTAACTTCACAGTAAGCATTTAGGGCTAAAACGAACTAAAATACACAATCAATTGAACCAACACTCACCTAGAAGTGGTCGTCCTTAGCTCTGAAATTTCCCTGAAAACAGTCGCCTACGTCCCAGCTCAACCATGGCTGGTTCCCTTCGATTTTGATGTGGTTGGGTTCCAAACACTCCCAGAAGACTAAACCAGGCCTTGGTTTGGTCCAACAAGCACCAGAAATCAAAACCCGGGTTTCCCTCCAATTTTCCAGAAATGGTTTTCTCTGGTTTTCCTCTCCAATTCTCAGCTCTCACTGCAGCAGAGTGAAGCACACACAAATCCAACTCAGTTTAAACAAACCGTGTCGCCCAACAGCTCATGGAAGCCAATCTGTCCACTGAGAATTGTTTCTCGCAAAGCTTCGAATCTTTGATTAAAGAAATGCCTGTGTTTGCTGGATTGAATCAAGCCATGTTCTATGCCTTTAAGCTTAAACAAATCCTCCATTTTCAGTCCACTATCAGTTTAAAGAATGGGATTGTTTCAGAATCACCACACACGGTGGTACAGTCATTATCCCCCACGGTTTGCTACAGTAACCAGCATGTAAAATGACTAAAATGCCCATAGTTCAGAAATTACCAAAATGCCCTTCACTTTGCAAGCCCGTAACTCCGCCATCCGATGTCCGATTTCAGCGTGCCGCCTGTCAACGGACTGAGGGCATCAAGACCTACCTAATGGTCCTCGAGTCGTGTGAAAATCAGTTGTCAAATGAAAAGTCAACATTCCCCCCAACGTCCAAATTACGGAAACGCCCCTGAGCTTCCGATAGTCATAACTTTTTTCCTGATCGTCCGAATTGGACGTGCCACCTGTCAATGAACTCGTGACGTCCTGAACTACGTCACGGTCATCGGTCAAAGTCCGTTTGACCCACCAATCAAAAATTCAACAATTTGGCAATACAATTCACAGGGGTAAAAACGTCAATTCATTCATTAATTTACAATATTAAAATCCTCGAATTTTCGGGGTGTTACAATTCGGGTCGACCCGGTCGAAGGTCAGGGATGAGGTGATGTCATCCTGTCGACGTCATCATGTCAGGAATGACATTAGCATGCCAGATCTGACATGTCAGACAGAGGGCCAATCCGGACATCACACGTGGCACTGTTAAGGGTGTCAATGCTGAAGTTAGCATGATGTCAGCGTTGACTTTTGCGTTGACCAGCGTGTGGGGGCACATGTGAATAGTTCTCAAGGTGGGCCCATTGTCATTTTAAAGGTTTTGACGATCCGGATTCAATGGCGGTGATTTCGGGTCGATCGGAGATCGTTAAGTTGGTCAAATCAAGGTTTTTCACCTCGGGAATCGTGTCTAGGACACGTTGACTTTTTCGGGAAAGTTTAGAATTCTTAATATAGACTTGTATAGGTTAGTAGTAATCTTTGGGTATGATTTGGACAGGTCTGGATGGCCCAAAGAGGTCGATTTAGCTCGGGAAGGCTTACGCACGTAAATCGAGGTGACAGCTTAGGTCGGTCTATGAGTGGATCGTGATTTCTAAACTATGATGCATGCATAAATGTTTTATATGTTTTATGGATATGATTCTATGATGTTGATTTTGGATATTGGTGAATTACATAGTTTCACGCATTTCGAGGAGATTTACATACTTGCATGTAAATCGAGGTTTACGGTTTTGCAATGATTATCCGTGCTTCTAGTTTTGGAAATGATTTCATGAAATGGTTTTGGATTTTAAAAGGTAAACTTGGGTTCGAGACCCATTTGTTTTGGAAACCCTCAGACTCTGTTGATACCATATCGACCGACCACCTGAGCACAAAGCCCACCAGGACAGGACGGACGTCGATCGATTGCCTGATTGGCACCCCCACGGCCTACGGCCCCCCGATCGGCACCAAACTGCAGACCCGCCACTCGGCATCTGACAATGAACAGACGCTAGCTGGCTGCGACAGTCACCTAACCAGCTCTGCCCTACCAACTCCCTAACGGAGGCAAGTTGGGACTCCAGCTGGCGCCTCCCCCGGATGTCCAGGGCTTGTCAGACGACTCACAGCCACAAGGCACAACCTGCTCCAGAACAGTGGCTCACCTACCGGAACAGTAGCCCAACTGCCGCAGTTATGGCTACTATAAATACCTCGAAACCCTTCACACAAGTAGGCTTCTGAGACCCGATTCAGAACACTGTATTTACCTACCTCTCGGCACTCGGATACTAACTTAGGCATCAGAGCCCCCTTTGGCCGGCACCACACTGGTGTCAAGTCTTTGTAGGATCCCTGCCGAATAGCAACGCCCCCAGCGGACCCAAGACACCACACGGCTGGTCCTAGAACCCCCAGCGGGTCTCATCGAGTTAGTCATTTCAGGATCAAACAGACTCGAAGTCCATTTAGTTACGTTCTCGGACCAGAGGCCCAATTGGTCCTTGAATCGATTTCAGATTTAGAAATATGGAATCGGGCATGAAACCCATTTGATTTACGAACTCTCGGACATGAAGTCCATTTGATTTAACAAGGCATCGGGCCGAAGGCCCAATTGGTTTGCGCATCGGGCTCGAGGCTCAGTGGACTTACATATCGGACACGAGGCCCATTTGATTTACGAAATCGGGCATGAGGCCCATTTAGTTTACGAATTCGGGCTTGGAGACCAGTTATGGTTTACATTGTGATTTCGGGTCAAGGACCCATAAATGGATTTCCGGTTCATGATGGTTTATGGGGACCGGACATGAACCCTTGAAAGGTTTTGAGAATGATTTCAAAATGGTTTTTCGTATACCATCCTTATATATATGGATTGTCTCCTCTGGGGAGGGTAGTTGGCCTGGTTGGAACCCGGAGTAGTCACGGAGCACTAACTGAGTGGAGTCGCCCCTGTTGGGTTCCTTACTCTCAGAAAGGCTATGGATTATAACCCCTAGGGAGGGTCATTGATCTACGGACATTGACCTAGGTGAACCTTGGGGAGACTTGGGATTTGAGACCCCGGGTAGCACGCTTGTAGCTCTAGATACCGTGACAGAATTGGTTATATGATATTTATATGATTTATGCTAAACATGATTTCTTGGTTTTGGGAAATTGTGTTTTATGGATAATAAATAGAATTGTGCTGAGATCCCACATATTTTTATTATGTTTTAGATTTCTGTAAATGGATTTGGGCAGGGGCCTGTGTGACTTGAATTTACGGACTTTGGGGCTGAGACCTTATAAATGGTTGTTTAAACATATGTGGTTTGATAAATGGTTTGACTATGCATGCATGCTTTTTAGTGAAGGGCATAAAGGTCTTTTATGAAATATGTTTTTGTGAACTCTTTTATTTTATTCCACTCGCAGTCTTTTCTGTTTAGAATGCCTTTCAGGTTGATTACGGATGCAGACTGTAGCAAAGACTGAGACATCACATTCCTCCACCGGATCCTGGCGTACTCTAGAAGCCGGTCGGACTAAAGGTTCAAATTTTCCCTAGTCTGACACTCCGTGTCAGACGTGATAAAGAGCGTCCCTCGTTAATCTCGGGGGAATTGGGACGGGTCCTGACATCCGCGACTTGTTGGAGCTTCCGATTTCAAGAGATGATGGACTTACATCAAGACGCTCCTCCATTTGACATGCTTATGATGCTTTGTGAATAGAAGATCTTGACACGTTGACGGACTTGTCATCTTCAAGTGTGGGTGGAGCCACCGTCAAGGCCTTCAACAAGGCGAGGTGCAGCAGAGTGCAAGTCGAGGTGTAGTAGAGTGCAATGCGAGGTGCAACATAGTGCAATACGAGGTGCACCAGAGTACAATGCGAGGTGCACTAGAGCACAATGTGAGGTGTACCAGAGTGCTAGGCGAGGTGCAGCAGAGTGCAAGATGATGTGCAACAGAGAGCCAATCGAGCTGCATCAGAGTGTAAGGCGAGGCATGGTGTAATTACAAGGTGAGGCATGCTGCAAGTGCGAGGCGAGGTGCAACAGAGTGCAAAGCGAGGTGCAGCAAAGTGCAAGGCGAGGGGCAGCAGAGTGCCAGACGAGGTGCAATAGAGTGCAATACGAGGTGCAGCAGAGTGTAAGGCGTGGTGCAGCAGAGTGCTAGACGAGGTGCAGCAGAGTGCCAGGCGAGGTGCATCAGAATGCAAGGCGAGGCATGGTGCAACTTCAAAGCGAGGCATGCTTCAAGTGTGAGGCGAGGAGTCTCATCACTTGGAGTGTGACATGTCACAACCCAGCATGAGGCTCGTTCCGGTTGCAAGACAATGTGTGTTGCAGCTACAAGGTGAGATGTGTTTTGTCTTCAAAGTAAGGCTTCCTATGACGTGAGGTGAAGTGCATGCGGTGTGATAGGACGTTAAATAAGCATTATTTTATATTATTTTATACCCTTTATACTTGACTTTTAATATTAAAATATTAAATAAATTGATAAAATAAATTATTTTGTGATTTTTATGTTTAGAAAAATAAAGGTTGTAATTTGGAGCATTTTGGCGAAAGAATCGTTTCGATCAGAATTATAACGAATAAAATATGGACGAAATTCGGTGGAATAATTAATTTAGTTTTAAATTAATTAATTAATTGTTCCTGTGCAGCCCAACCCATTTCTAAAAAGATCCAAGCCCAGGCGTCGCAGCCCAGGCCCGTGCAGCCCAGCTGTCCAGCCCAGGCGTCGCAGCCCAGGCCCGTGCAGCCCAGCTGTCCAGCCCAGGCGTCGCAGCCCAGGCCCGTGCGGCCCAGCTCGCTCCAGACTCTTCTTCGGCGCGCGCGCGCCGAATTCCTCAAAACAGCTTCAGCGCATCCCAGCCGAGCTGCAGCTCATCATTTCAGCAGGCAGCCACCGAATTTTCTTCCCTATTTTCCAGCAGATCCCATTTAGTTTCCAGCCACCTTCCAACAACTTTCCAACCCAATTTTACAACTTTACAACTCAAACCACCTCTAAACATCATCACAAATCTTTATTACTCATCATTCCATTATTCCATTTTTTTTATTGTATTTTTATATTATTTTTGGTAGCTTTCTCCACCTATAAATAGGAGTTGATTTCACTTGTTGAAATCACTTCCAAGTAGCACAAAATTGAGCTTCTTTTAGGAGAAATCTTGGCAAAATAGTTCCAATACAATTTTGAGAGTTCAAGTCCAAATTTCCTTGTTTAATCTTCTTCCATCTTCATAAGGTTCCAGCCGCTGTTCGGTGTTCCTTGTGAAAAACAATCCATTGTTCTCATCCAATCTGAAAAGTGTAACATTTGCTCTCCATTCTCTTAAACTTTCTTATTTGTTATTGGTTCTAATTATAATGCAATATATGTATTGGTTTCTCCTTCCTATCTTTTGTGAAAATTGAGTATAATCTCCATGTGTTTTACTTTCTAAAAATCATTTACTTCTTACATTTTAGAGCTTAAACTTCATTTCGAAACTAAATGTTGATCCGCTGTTCGGGGCATTTAGAGTAGATTTGGAGAGATTTAATGTATGACCGCTGTTCGGCGCATTAAATCACAAACTTAAGGTAATTATATTATAAGTAAAAATCCGTTGTTCGGTGCATTTATAATATGATTAATGTATGAGGAAATATGAGTTTGTGAAGGTATAATTTCGTGATTAATTCAAATATTTGCAATTGTAGTATGTTGTTGAAGTTTGTGTTTACGGGAAGTCTACTTTGTGCATAAGTTAGAATAGAAATAGAATGAGTTTATCTATGCTTTTACTTATTTACATAATTACAAACCTCTTCAAAACCCCCCTTGTTTATTCTTTATTCTTTTATTCTTTATTCTTTTATTCTTTCATTCCTTTATTATTTAATTTATTGATTCTTTGATTAATTAATTCCTTTATTCTTTGATTAACTAAGTCCTTTATTCTTCTATTATTTCATTCTTTAATTCGTTAATTTATTAATTCTTTGTAATTCATTAATTTATTATTATCTTGTTCATCTATTCTTTAATTTATTAATTCTTTGATTGTTTAATTCTTTTATTATTTAATTCTCTAATTCATTATTCTTTTATTCATAATCCACTAACATATTATTAATGTTCCCTAATTTCCCCGGTTAAGAACGATCCCTATTTATCAATACTACATCTACACAAAAAGGGTTTAAATTGCATAACACTCGAATTACATGTTTAATTTAATGCGTAGTTTGGGCGTAGTCAATTTTTGGCGCCGTTGCCGGGGAAATTGAAAATCATTTTTAATTTGTTAGTGTATGTATATAAATTGTGCATATTATACTTGTTTATAAATTTTACTTTTGTTAATATTATATTTATCTATCTTATTATTGTTCTTATTATTTTTGTTTATAATGCTCATACTTTACTTATTCTTAATTTCTAATTTATACTTGTTCATAAATGTTCATAATTTTTTTTTTTTTGTATTTGTTCATATTAAAATTGATACTTGTTCATAATTTAATTTCATTTGTTTACTTTTACTTTTACTTGTTCATATTAAAATTGATACTTGTCATAAATGTATATTGTACATATTCACTTTTCCTTACTTTTAATTTTTTTTTTCTTTACACTTTCTAACTTTTTCTTTAATCCATTAACTTTAATTTTATTCCATAAACTTTTTCTTTATTACATAAACTTTTTCTTTATTCCTTTAACTTTAAATTTATTCATTAACTTTTTATTCCACTAACTTTTTATTCCATTAACTTTTATTACATTAACTTTATTACATTAACTTTCTTTTAATTTTATTCCATAACCTTTATGTTCCACTAACTTTATGTTTACACTTATTTTATTTTTATGTAATCAATTATTTGTTTATGTCTTGTTAAACTTTAAATCTGAAATGAAAAAAAGAAAATTCGGAATAAATAAAAAAAAATTTAAAAAAAATTTTAAAAAAAAATTTTAAAAAAAAATATTAAAAAAAAAATTAAAAAAAAAAAAAAAATTTCCTATTAATTGTTTTAAAGTTGCATGAATCTCTTAGTCCCTTTTTCTTCAAAATCTTACTTTCGGGAACAGGTAGTGCCCCTCTTATTTACTTTCTCCTTAACCCTTCATGATGTGTGGATTTCATCACCACATACCATAGACTCGAATCTATGGACATGAGGTTGGGGCGGAGTTTGTAAACACTAGGGTTTGGTAATTCTCTACGTCATCATTTGGATTAATTATGGTGTCTAGGAGAGTTATGACTGGTGACAAGTTTTGGATTAAGAAAGGGAACACCAATGGAGTATATGCCAAGCTAGCCTCGGGGTGCTCTTAAAATTATCCTTGCTTCTCGCGTTACATCTATCTCAACTGGCCATGATTAATGTTGAATGGTGGAATGGTGGTTATCAGTACACGCAGGCCGTACGCCCAGGAAAGTACTATGAGAAGCGGAAGGGGAAAGTTATTCATGACACTCTAAAACTCTACTTATTGCATTATTAGTTTGCATTTGAAACTTGTGTATTTTCTTTCCAGTAACGTAACTTTTTGGTAATTCTGGTTTCTATTTATGTGTTATTTTATGCAAATCTCTACTATCTTACACTTATTATCTTTTCTTGTGTATACTTGCCTTCTAACTTAGAGTTTTGTTTTCATAGAGGTACGAACTTATGAATGCGTGCTCATCAATCTAAGCTTGATCGGCTGAGAAGACAACTTGACATCTCACCAAGCAACGCCACATTCAGAGACGCACTTAAGCAAACCAGTTCGTTCGAACCTCCATCCCCAATATTCGGTGAGTCCAAAAGCGAGAAGAGTAATTCAGAAGAAGAACAGATTTTCGGAACACCGATAACCATGGCACGAAACCTGAGTATCCGGGAGCAGACATGTGCAAACACAAATGGCACTACAGACTTCTGCATCCAGTATCCCGAGCCTCGAACCAACAAGAAAGATATTGAGCTTAAGAGTGGAGTTCTTCATCAACTACCCAAGTTCCGTGGAATCGGAAATGAAGATCCACACAAACACTTAACGGAGTTCCAATTCATCATTAGTAGTATGTGTCCGGATGATGCGGACTTGGAAATCATGAAGCTGAAAGCTTTCCCATTGTCCTTGGAAGAAAGAGCACGGGTATGGCTTTTAAGTCTCCCACCCAATCATATTGACTCTTGGGAGAAGTTGGTTCAGGAGTTTCTTACCAAGTACTTCCCTGCCTCAAAGATTACGGTCTTAAGAAAAGAGATCACTGGAATCAAGCAGAAAGAACATGATGAGAATTTCAGCCAGTACTATGAGAGGTTTAAGGAACTTTGTGCTTCATGCCCTACTCACGGGATCACAGAAGGCTATCTTTTAACCTACTTTTATGAAGGACTCAAAGGTTGGGATAGAGGACTGCTCGATGCTGCAGCTAATGGAAGTTTCTTAGCTCGGAGCCTAGTAGATGGTCGTGCACTACTTGAAAGCCGTGCACTCAATGATGCACAATACGAAGGTGCCGATCCCATTTCTAGAAAGGTACATGAGGTAAGTTCCCATGCTATAAATGATTCAAAGTTAGATAAAATCACCTCTATGCTTTCGAATATGCTTGAGCTAAAGAAACAGGTAGCTCCAGTTTGTTCCATATGCTCTCAAGGCCATCTTGAGGAACAATGTCCCTACACTGCAAGGGAAGAAGACTCCGGAACTGAAATGGCACACGCCATTGGAGGCTATCAAGGAGGGCCAAGGACCCAAGGTTACAGTTGGAGAGATCCGAACAATGTCCTAAACCCTCAGCACATGTCGACCGGGCCAAACCGTGTCCCAGACCAGTTCCCAAGGCCCACATGGCAACCAAGGCCCACATGGCAACCAAGGCCCCCGGTCCCATTTTCTAACTTTTCTCATAATCATGCAAATAATCATACTTCCTCATCTTCTAATCCTGATTATGATAAAATGCTGGCTGCTCTTTCCCAAGGGCAGCAAACACTAATGGCTTCAACTCAGGCTCTTGTCACAGGTCAGCAAAATCAACAAAAAGACATCGCTGATCTCAAGGACCAAATGGGCAAAGTCGTGGACTTCATGGGTAAGATCCAAGCTAGCGGGGTGCTTCCACCTCAACCTACGCCCAACCCAAATGTAAGACCTGAAGCCAATGCAATCACCACTCGAAGTGGTAAAGTGCTCGGAGAAATAGAACCAGATCCAGCCGTTTCTGCGGCTGAAAAGCACAAGGTGGCAACTAAGACCACCACGACACAACCGCCAGTTCAACCTACCCACACACAAGGTAATAACCCAATCCCTTCAAGTTCGGTTGTTACTAATTCCCCGTTTGTGCATGCACCATTTCCAAGTAGGCTTGCCAAATCTAAGAAGAATGAATCCGATGAGGAAATCTTGGAGATCTTCAAAAGGGTGCAAATCAACATGCCCTTGATCGAGTGCATCAAACAAGTGCCGAAATACGCAAAATTTCTGAAAGAGTTATGCACTCCAAGGCGCCAGACGAGGGAGAAGGAGGTTGTGATGGTGAGTGAAACAGTTTCTGCTGTAATCCAGCGTCGGCTACCCCCAAAGTTGAAGGATCCAGGGAGTTTTTCTGTTCCCTGCGTGATTGGTAACAAGTCATTTGATAAAGTCATGCTAGACTTAGGAGCATCCATTAATGTTATGCCATATTCACTATATGTTGCCCTAGGTCTAGGTAAACTACAGCATGACGATATTATCATTCAGTTAGCCGATCGCTCTAATGTGTATCCTAAGGGATACGTAGAAGATGTTCTTGTGCAGGTTAACCAGCTCATCTTCCCAGCTGACTTTTATGTCCTAGACATGGAGGATTCCCCTACGAATCAAGCTCCACTAATGCTGTTGGGAAGACCATTCATGAGAACTGCCAAGACAAAGATTGATGTGTTCAATGGAACATTAACTATGGAAGTAGACGGAGAGGAGATTGGCTTCAACATTTTTGATGCCATGAGGTACCCTAGTTCCGCAACTCATACTACTTTTTCTGTTGACGTGTGCACTTCTCTCGCAGAGAAACATTTTGATTCAATTCGAGAAGACACACTCAACATGATAATCCAGAAAGGAGTTGGCCTAACGCAATCAGGGGACGCCTTGGTTGAGGATACGGATTACGAACTAGAACCTC
This sequence comes from Prinsepia uniflora, assembly GCA_032719365.1. Taxonomy (NCBI): domain Eukaryota; kingdom Viridiplantae; phylum Streptophyta; class Magnoliopsida; order Rosales; family Rosaceae; genus Prinsepia; species Prinsepia uniflora. Next base: position 13,613,246 of record CM064874.1, read on the forward strand.
GAATTTGGGATGAAGTCATGACCCTAAATGAGACCCCCAGAATGGTGAATCATCAGGTACCCTCGTCATTTCCAATTAGTACTAATGCCACTCCTCCTTCAGTGATTCAGGCCCCAGTTCTCGAGCTCAAAGTTTTGCCTGACCACCTGAAGTATGCCTATCTTGGCTCGGACGACACTCTGCCCGTCATAGTGTCTTCTGCACTAACCGAGTCACAGGAAGATAGACTGGTACAGGTTTTGACAAAGTACAAGACAGCCATTGGATGGACTCTGTCAGATATCAAGGGAATCAGCCCTACAACCTGTGTGCAACGAATCTTACTAGAAGATGATGCAAAGCCCTCTCGCGAAGCCCAACGTCGCCTCCATCCTCCGATGATGGAAGTTGTGAAACAAGAGGTCATCAAACTCTTGGACTGTGGTGTCATCTACCCAATTTCAGACAGTAAATGGGTCTCACCAGTCCAAGTAGTCCCAAAGAAAAGTGGAGTCACAGTTGTTGCGAACAGTGAAGGAGAGCTAGTGCCCCAGCGAACAGTGACCGGATACAGAGTCTGCATCGACTATCGACGCCTGAACAAAGCAACTAGGAAGGATCACTTCCCTTTACCCTTCATTGATCAAATGCTTGAAAGGTTAGCAGGTCACTCCTATTATTGCTTTCTTGATGGTTATTCCGGGTACAATCAAATCTGTATCGCTCAAAATGACCAAGATAAAACGACTTTCACTTGTCCTTTTGGCACTTTTGCCTACCGAAGAATGCCTTTCGGTTTATGTAACGCCCCAGGTACTTTCCAAAGATGCATGCTTTCTATTTTCTCTGAATACGTCGAAAAAATAATTGAAGTATTTATGGACGATTTTAGTGTCTTTGGGGATAGTTTTGATGCATGCTTAGAACACTTAGCACTTATCTTACAAAGGTGTGTCGAAACTAATCTGGTACTTAACTGGGAGAAATGCCATTTCATGGTTAGACAAGGGATAGTCTTGGGCCATATTGTCTCTGAAAGAGGAATTGAAGTCGATAAATCTAAAGTTGATACTGTGCGCCACTTACCCTCTCCCACTTCGGTGAGAGGAATCCGTTCATTTCTTGGTCACGCAGGATTTTACAGAAGATTTATCCAAGACTTCTCCCACATTGCAAGGCCCTTGTGCCGACTGCTTCAGAAAGAGACACCCTTCGTCTTTGATGCAGACTGTCAGGAAGCTTTTGAGAAGCTTAAAAATCTCTTAACCACTGCCCCCATTCTTTGTGCCCCTGATTGGTCCTTACCCTTTGAACTAATGTGCGATGCCTCTGATTATGCAGTTGGAGCCGTACTCGGACAAAGGCGGGATAAGAAGCCCTACGCCATCTACTATGCATCCAGAACCTTAAATGATGCCCAGATGAACTACACCACTACAGAAAAGGAGTTGCTTGCTGTTGTATTTGCTTTAGATAAATTTCGTTCTTATCTACTTCGAACTAAAGTCATTATTTACACTGATCATGCAGCACTGAAGTATCTCCTAGCCAAGAAGGAAGCGAAACCAAGACTGATCCGATGGATTCTTCTTCTTCAAGAGTTTGACATCGAGATTAAAGATAAGAAAGGCGTAGAGAACGTGGTGGCGGATCATTTGAGTCGCATTGCACATGAGCGAGATCCTGTGGCGATTCAAGAGATGTTTCCAGACGAACAACTCTTCAGAATCGAGGGAGGTACTCCTTGGTATGCTGATATTGTCAATTATTTAGTCACCAAGCAGTTGCCCACCACCCTCTCCCGTGCACAAAAAGATAAACTTAAGAAGCATGCTAGGCACTATATTTGGGATGAACCTTATTTGTGGAAACACTGTGCAGATTTATTGATTAGGAGATGTGTCCCTGATATTGAACATAGGTCAGTCCTAGAGTTCTGCCATAGCCATGCTTGTGGAGGCCACTTTGGATCTAGAAAAACTGCACTCAAAATCTTAGAATCTGGACTATATTGGCCCACACTTTTTAAAGATGCACATTCATTTTGCTTAGCCTGTGATAAATGTCAGAGATCAGGAAACTTAGGACGCAGGGATGAAATGCCACAACATTATGTTCTTACTGTTGAAATATTTGATGTTTGGGGTATCGATTTTATGGGTCCGTTTCCTCAATCTAATGGCTATCTCTATATCTTACTTGCCGTTGATTATGTATCAAAATGGGTGGAAGCTAAGGCCACCAGGACTAATGACTCTAAAACTGTTGCAGAATTCCTCAGAACTAACATTCTTTCCAGGTTTGGGATCCCGCGGGTCCTAATAAGTGATGGAGGAAGTCATTTCTGCAACAAGACCATTGAAGCTTTACTGAAACGGTATGGTGTCACTCATCGAGTATCTACACCTTACCATCCTCAAACGAGTGGAATGGCGGAAGTCAGTAATAGAGAAATCAAGAAGATACTAGAGCGAACTGTGGGTCCTAATCGAAAGGATTGGAGCCAACGGTTGGATGATGCACTTTGGGCATACAGGACGGCCTACAAAACACCTATAGGAATGTCTCCCTATAGGTTGGTGTACGGAAAAGCATGTCACCTTCCGGTGGAACTAGAGCATAAAGCATGGTGGGCCGTCAAAACGTTCAACATCAAGCTAGATGACGCCGGTCTGCATCGGAAGCTCCAGCTGAGTGAGCTTGAGGAAATAAGAAATGATGCATTTGAAAGCACTCTGATCTACAAGGAAAAGGCAAAGGCATTTCATGACAAACAGATCAGGAGTAAAGCATTTGGCATTGGCCAGAAAGTTTTGCTTTTCAACTCTCGGCTCAGACTCTTTCCTGGTAAGTTATGTTCTAGATGGGTAGGACCTTTTGTTATCACTAATATTTTTGCCCATGGAGCCATACAGATAAAACACGTTGGAACTGGAAAAGAGTTCAAGGTCAATGGCCATAGATTGAAGCCTTATATCGAGGCAATTGGCGAACACGATGTGGAGTCAGAAAGAGTGCTACGACGTCCCATCAGATGAACTAAATTTGGTCTAGGTTGGATGGACGTTAAACTTCAAGCGCTTGTTGGGAGGCAACCCAATGTGTTTGCGAGTGTGAAGGAGTCATCAACACAGATTTGCTTTCTTTCAACCCTTCACTCTCTTTTATGTTTTTCTTTCTTATTTCATTTTCTTAAATCATCTTCCTTACTTTGATTCTATGTTTAAATTACTTCGTATTTTCCTACATTGAGGACAATGTAGAATTTAAGTGTGGGGGAATGGTTTACAAATTTATTTGTGTTAATTTTCAATTGTTTCTTTCTTATTTGTGTTAATTTTCAATTGTTTTATTTCTTTCTCCTAAAAAAAAAAAAAAAAAAAATTGAGTCTTTTTGTTTTAACGTAGCGTTTTTACGAGTCATCAAGTTGCCCTTTAACTTGTCAATGATATAAGTGAATGGAAATGATTATGTTATGGCCATAAAGATAATCACTACAACTTGAATTTGTTTGTTAATATTTTGTAATTAAGTGTTATAACTTAAAGATAATGCATGTAAATTGGTACATAAATAAGCATGATATGATAAGTATGAATCATTTGAACCTTATGTGAGCTTTAGAACTTATATACATCTTTGATGAGTGATTCATAAGTTCTTTGTTTAAATTGATATACATATGCCTCATAACTGCTTGCCATAGCTTTTAATGAACTCTAGAGCACTAGAACTTATTCTATGTGATTTTCAAAGCTTTTAAGTCAATAAATTCTCTGATTTTGGAAATGATTAAGGCATTAGGGTTAACACCACAACTTCAAAACATCCATGTTCCCTATTTTGTGCGCACAAGTTGCGACCCCCTTAGTTTTACCCCTTTTGAGCCCACATTAAGCCTTTCTTTCCTCACCATGATTATCTAAACACTTGAGCTTAGTATAGACATCTTTTACCTTTGTTCCAAGGACTCGGTTGAAGACATAATGATTATGTAAAGAGAAAATGATGATATTGAAAGACTTTTATGTGTATTTTGTGGATTTACTTACTCAAACATTGTTGTATTTTTGACATATGTTATTACCTTGATATATGAGGAAAAAAAAATGAAAAAAAAAAATCGAAAAAAAAAAGAGAAGAAAAAAAAAGAAAGAAAGAAAGATATATTTATCAAGGTAATAAGGTTTGATTATGAATGTTTGAGTTAAGTCCTTTACATTTGTAAATCCGGCACAAAGAATGAATTCGAGGCCCAACAAGATGAAATTAGGCCTATGTTCGAAGGGATGGATTACTGACATCATTGCACTAAGGTTGGGAAGTTATGATACGTTTTGGGAGTCTATTGAGTCTTGGAACGAATTGAGCACCACTTGTCCTATATTCTCCTTGCCTCTAAACTTAGCCCCATTACAACCTTTATAAAGACCTTATGATCCTTAAGATGGTAAATTTTGATTAGTTGAGTCAATCACTTGAGTAAGCTTATGGTTTTGGTTCATTTGTGCAAGTATGTTTTGTTTTTATCTTGAGGTGTTTGTTTGAAATTTTGCAAAAGTACTTCATTTCGATTATGTGAGTATTTCTCACATACTTTGAGTGCAAACACAAACCCTCACAAATTGAGTGAACTTATGAGTGCATATCCTTGTGAGTTGATTCATACTTGTCTTATTCGTGCAGAACTCCATTTCACCATATTTACTCATTATCTTACTTGTTGAACATTTTGTTACCATATATTAACTTTTGAATTCCATTTGCTTAAATGTTTTAAGTGAAAATCTTTTATACCATGATTATAACAATGAAATTTGAGACAAATGGTTAAGGGTCTACTTGTTTTGAATTCGTAGTTTGATTTTAGTATTTGCTAGGGACTAGCAAAGTTTAAGTGTGGGGGTATTTGATAGGACGTTAAATAAGCATTATTTTATATTATTTTATACCCTTTATACTTGACTTTTAATATTAAAATATTAAATAAATTGATAAAATAAATTATTTTTTGATTTTTATGTTTAGAAAAATAAAGGTTGTAATTTGGAGCATTTTGGCGAAAGAATCGTTTCGATCAGAATTATAACGAATAAAATATGGACGAAATTCGGTGGAATAATTAATTTAGTTTTAAATTAATTAATTAATTGTTCCTGTGCAGCCCAACTCATTTCTAAAAAGATCCAAGCCCAGGCGTCGCAGCCCAGGCCCGTGCAGCCCAGCTGTCCAGCCCAGGCGTCGCAGCCCAGGCCCGTGCAGCCCAGCTGTCCAGCCCAGGCGTCGCAGCCCAGGCCCGTGCGGCCCAGCTCGCTCCAGACTCTTCTTCGGCGCGCGCGCGCCGAATTCCTCAAAACAGCTTCAGCGCATCCCAGCCGAGCTGCAGCTCATCATTTCAGCAGGCAGCCACCGAATTTTCTTCCCTATTTTCCAGCAGATCCCATTTAGTTTCCAGCCACCTTCCAACAACTTTCCAACCCAATTTTACAACTTTACAACTCAAACCACCTCTAAACATCATCACAAATCTTTATTACTCATCATTCCATTATTCCATTTTTTTTATTGTATTTTTATATTATTTTTGGTAGCTTTCTCCACCTATAAATAGGAGTTGATTTCACTTGTTGAAATCACTTCCAAGTAGCACAAAATTGAGCTTCTTTTAGGAGAAATCTTGGCAAAATAGTTCCAATACAATTTTGAGAGTTCAAGTCCAAATTTCCTTGTTTAATCTTCTTCCATCTTCATAAGGTTCCAGCCGCTGTTCGGTGTTCCTTGTGAAAAACAATCCATTGTTCTCATCCAATCTGAAAAGTGTAACATTTGCTCTCCATTCTCTTAAACTTTCTTATTTGTTATTGGTTCTAATTATAATGCAATATATGTATTGGTTTCTCCTTCCTATCTTTTGTGAAAATTGAGTATAATCTCCATGTGTTTTACTTTCTAAAAATCATTTACTTCTTACATTTTAGAGCTTAAACTTCATTTCGAAACTAAATGTTGATCCGCTGTTCGGGGCATTTAGAGTAGATTTGGAGAGATTTAATGTATGACCGCTGTTCGGCGCATTAAATCACAAACTTAAGGTAATTATATTATAAGTAAAAATCCGTTGTTCGGTGCATTTATAATATGATTAATGTATGAGGAAATATGAGTTTGTGAAGGTATAATTTCGTGATTAATTCAAATATTTGCAATTGTAGTATGTTGTTGAAGTTTGTGTTTACGGGAAGTCTACTTTGTGCATAAGTTAGAATAGAAATAGAATGAGTTTATCTATGCTTTTACTTATTTACATAATTACAAACCTCTTCAAAACCCCCCTTGTTTATTCTTTATTCTTTTATTCTTTATTCTTTTATTCTTTCATTCCTTTATTATTTAATTTATTGATTCTTTGATTAATTAATTCCTTTATTCTTTGATTAACTAAGTCCTTTATTCTTCTATTATTTCATTCTTTAATTCGTTAATTTATTAATTCTTTGTAATTCATTAATTTATTATTATCTTGTTCATCTATTCTTTAATTTATTAATTCTTTGATTGTTTAATTCTTTATTATTTAATTCTCTAATTCATTATTCTTTTATTCATAATCCACTAACATATTATTAATGTTCCCTAATTTCCCCGGTTAAGAACGATCCCTATTTATCAATACTACATCTACACAAAAAGGGTTTAAATTGCATAACACTCGAATTACATGTTTAATTTAATGCGTAGTTTGGGCGTAGTCACGGTGCCATAAAGTAACTGAAGCTTTCCAAAGAGTTTTTTCAGATGACGGATGACCTTCTAGAGACTTGATCTTCAAGGCCTTGTTGAGCTCAAAATGGGGTGTAGCAAGACGAAACATAGAACGGAGGATCGATCATGCCCCCTTACAAAGCTTGAAACATTGTACATCATCGCCTAATTAAAAGAAGAGAGAGCTTGGAGATGCCATCATCTAGACGCTGAAGCCAAGTGGTGTGAAGACACATGACAGCAAACCATCGTTTCGTCTTGGAGTTGAAAGTCAAGCTGTTTTGTAGCCGTTGCAGAGTCAAGCAGTGGTGAAGTTGCTTTTGTGAAGCCAACTATGCCAAGTAAGTGATGTTGAGGAGGTTACCCCCATTGCTTGAAGAAGTCCATGGAGGATGTGTCACTGGAAGTCCACGATGGGATGATCGAAGGCCTCCAAGGCTTGCTTATAGGTTGACATAGAGACTCTGAGGTCATGCCAGTCCTGATGATGAGCTTCATGATTCTTCTTGGCTCGTAGCTTGATCTTAGCATTGAATACATGTTTGAGCATTCAACTTGTGAATTTACAACTTCCTTAATTTTCATTAATAGAAGCCTTCAATTCTTTTTTGAGTGTTTTGTGATTTTCGGCAGATTTGACCTTTGTGTAGTAAATCTGGTCTTCTGACTTCGTTTTAGCTCCGAATTGAGTATCGTTGGTGCCGTTGGAAAGCTGACTTCCGTACCATTTTGGTCCCATCAAGATCTCTTCAAGGAAGTAAAATTTGAGCTTGGTACGTTTGAATCAATCTCGAAGTTGTGTGCTGGAATTTGTAGTCGCACACACTAAGACATTTGCCGAAGATTTATCATGACATGACCCGGCTGTTGCTCCCCTTGGTGGGATTTGGAAGCAATATTTAGTATTGTTTCCAATTCTAGCAAGTTTTTTTTGTTGGGTATGAGTGACAGATCCTTGGGAATGTGCTTGAGTAGTATGTACCTCATTGTTGGTCAATCGTATTGAACTTAGTCGTCAAGTTGCTTGAGGTGGTGATTTAGCTCTTTAAGGTGAAGGTTATACTTTTCCCTTTGGAGAGGAGCTTCGAGTCCTTCAGAGGTGAAGTCTTTGAGTGTTCCACCAGTGGACACCTTTGGTGCTTCACAAGGCGCAAATGCTGATAGGTTGCGAGCTGAAGGCATTATGGCTTTGACGAACAAGGATGTTGATGCATCACATATCGATTGCCTTGATGCATCACGGGGTGATTTTCTTAATGCGCCCTGGGGCGATTGCCTTGATACTTTGTGGGGCGATTGTCTTGATGATTCGCGAGCGATGTTTTGCTTCGTGTGTAAAGGTTTGAAGTGCTTCAAGAAGCGTAGGCTTGGAGTGCTTCGTGGGGCGAAGGCTTCGGGTGCTTTTCATGGCGAAGGCTTAGGGGTGTTTCGCGGGGTGAAGGATTCGAGTGCTTCGCTGGGCGAATGCTTGGATTACTTCGGAGGGCGAAGACTTGGAGTGCTTCACAGAGCGAAGGCTTGGATTGCTTCGTGAAGTGAAGGCTTTGAGTGCTTCACAAAGCGAAGGCTTCGGGTGATTCGCATGGCGAAGGTTTAGGGGTGCTATGCAAGACGAAGGCTTACGGGTGCTTCGCATGGCGAAGGATTAGGGGTGCTTCGCGGGGTGAAAGCTTGGAGTGTTTTGCGGGGCCAAGGCTTAGAATGTTTCTTTGGAGTGAAGGCGTTGTGTACTTTTCAGGGCAAAGGATTGGGTGCTTCGCATGGCGAAGGCTTGGAATGCTTCATGTGGCGAAGGCTGAAAGTGCTTCGCGTGGCGAAGACTTGGAGTGCTTCACAAAGTGAAGGCTTAGAGTGTTTCCCGTGGCGAAGGCTCATGTGCTTTTTATGGAAAAGTCTTAGATTACTTAGCATGAGAAAGCTTAAAGTGCTTCGCATGGCGAAGGCTTGCAGTGCTTTGCGTGGCGAAGACTCGAATGCTTTGCATGACAAAGGCTTAGAGTGCTTCGCATGGCGAAGGCTTAGAGTGCTTCGCATGGCGAAGGCTTAGAGTGCTTCGCATGACGAAGGCTTAGAGTGTTTCATGGGGCAAAGGCTTAGAGTACTTTGCATGGCGAAGACTCAAGTGCTTTGCATGGCAAAGGCTTAGAGTGTTTCATGGGGCGAAGGCTTAGAGTACTTTGCATGGCGAAGACTCAAGTGCTTTGCATGGCAAAGGCTTAGAGTGCTTCGTATGACAAAGGCTTAGAGTGCTTCGCATGGCGAAGGCTTCGAGTGCTTCGCAAGGTGAAGGATTCGAGTGCTTCGTGTGATGAAGGCTTCGAGTGCTTTGCTTGGTGAAGGCTTTGAATGCTTCACGTGGTGAATGCTTCGAGTGCTTCGTGTGGCGAAGGTTTAGAGTGCTTCGCGGGGTGAAGGCTTCGAGTGCTTCACTAGGTGAAGGCTTCGAGTGCTTCACTAGGTGAAGGCTTCGAGTGCTTCTCGGGGTGAAGACTTCTAGTTCTTCGCAGGGCAAAGGCTTTCAGTGCTTCGCGGCGCGAAGGTTTCAAGAGCTTTGCTTGGCGAAGACTCGGAGTGCTTCACGTAGAGAAGGTTTGGAGTGGTTCACGTGGTGAAGACTCGAGTGCTTTGTGTCGCAAAGGCTTAGAGTGTTTCGCTTGACGAAGGCTTCAAGGGCTTTGAGGGGCAAAGTTTTCGTGAGCTTCGCATGGCGAAAGCTCTGAGTGTTTCGCTTGGCGAAAGCTCTGAGTGCTTTACGTGGGGAAGACTTTGAGTGCTTTGCGTGGCGGAGACTAGAGTGCTTCGCGTAGCAGAGACTCGAGTGATTTGCGTGACAAAGGCTCGAGTGCTTTGTGTGGAAAATGCTTAGTATGCTTCGCTTGTCGAAGGCTTTGAGTGCATAGCACGAAGAAGGTTTCAAGTGCTACGCATGGCAAAGGCTTCGTGTGCTTCGCGTGGCGTAGACTTAGAGTGCTTCGTGTGGTGAAGGCTTTGAGTGCTTTACGTGGAGAAGGCTTCGAGTGCTTTGCGTGGCGAAGACTTAGAGTTGCGAAGGCTTCGAACGCTTCATGGGGTAAAGGCTTTAAGCGCTTCACGGGGCGACGACTTCGAGCGCTTCTCGGGGCGAAGGCTTAGAGCGCTTCGTGGGACGAAGGCTTCGAGCACTTCGCGTGGGGAAAGCTTGAAGAGGTGTCACATGACATGGTCCAACACTTGAAATTGATGATGCATGATTGAATCTGGTGCCGAAGGTCACTCCCAGACTGTCGTTGACAGGACCCGCCCCGATCCCCCTGGGACCACCCGGGGACGTGCCCTACTCCCGTCTGACACCCGACATTAAAATATCATAATTACCCTTATTGAAAGTAAAATGTATAAAGAAAATCCAAAGTTAAGTCATACATATCACGCCACACAAATATTCGAATACCAATAGTGTCAGACAAGGGATAGTTCCCGAATACAGTTTATTGAACACGACTCTAGACACACTACGTGCCAACCTACCCAGCAGTAGGGTTCAGGTGCGCAACATAAACCTATGCCTCTTCCTCGGGATCCTCCTCCTCTTCCTCCTCAATAGCACCACCTGGAGGGGTAGTAAAACAACAAGGGTGAGTGGGCCGAAACTCAAGGTTTACAAAATAGTTTACCATTTCAAAAACATATAGATTTTTCCCCTCCGTTTTCCGAAAAGCATGCATCAGTATCAAAAACCACAAAATCATATAATCATAAGCAGAATAATATCAACATAATATAATCTCAGTCACTGCACTATACATCCCAACCCTGACATCCCAGATGCCTGACGTCCCAGACGCCCAATAAGGTCACAGTTCCAAGGCTACGCGTGCCGCCCGGGGTCTCAATCCCGAGTCCAAATCCCGAACCCAGTCTGGGTGTGGCATACTAGATGCCTGACGTCCCAGACGTCCAATAGTAGCAATCCTGCTCCTGAGTCACTCTACGGTCCGGTCCCTCCGTAGAATGACTCCTCACAGGCAATGCGCCGTGACCACTCCGGGTACCTACCTCCGGAGGAGACAGTATCCTAGGGTAGATCTATACAGTGCAGTACCACAGATTATCGAGATCCATTATACATATACATGACTCAAAACCATTCATAAACAACCAGACGGGTCTCATGCCCAACATCGTAATACGTGCCATAAATCATACTCAAGATAAACAGATACTTTTACTTGAATCACATATAGATATAATAGAAAGTAAAACAGTTATGCATGCCGAGGTTTAATGAAATCAAAGGCCCACTCACAGTACAATCCCGCTGCAATCCCGAGCGTAAAGCCCCTTCCAAGGGTTAAAGTACAATTCCTGTCATGTCCAAAGCATACGTAAAGGTCACTTTATGTAACGACCCGTCCCGAATTTCGGGATTAGATTAGTGACTAATCTTGATTAGTGAGGTTGAACGGTGGTTAGTAGGGCGGAATCGGACAATGTGCAAACTGACCGGTTTTTCCCCTGGTTGTGGGCAAAATGTTGACTTTTTGATCGGGCGGTCAAATGGACTTTGACCGATGACCGTGACGTAGTTCGGGACGTCACGAGTTCATAGACAGGCGGCACGTTCGATTCCGACATCCGAGGAGAAAGTTATGATGTTCGGAAGTTGAGGGGTATTTTGGTAATTTCGAGTAATAGGGGTCAAATGTTGACTTTTTGATCGGGAGGTCCGATGGACGAGGGCCAAGGACCGTTACGTAGGTCTCGTCGATACGAATCCAATGACAGGCGGCATGCCGAAATCGGAGATTCGACGACGAAGTTATGGTCAGGGAAACGAATTTACGAATCGAGGCTCGGATTAGAATAATAATATAATAATGAATAGTAACTGATGACTGTGCACATCCGGATGAGTGACAAGTGTCACCCATCCCTTATTTCCAGCTCCTTGTTTCCCTCCAAACACAATCATTCCTACACCATCATTCCTTCTCCATCTTTTTCCCCCATTTTCTTCTTCTTTGTTTTTCTTACCCGTGGACGATTTCAAAACAGAGAGAGTGTGAGGGCTGGAGGATTTGGCTGCCTTCTCACGGCAGAATTGAGGGAATTGAGAGGCTAGGGAGACTGGATTCATTTCGGGAAACACTGGGACTGAGTGTGGGTGGTGAGACAGAAAATTCGAAAATTAGAATATTGGAGGGAAAATTCGAAATCAAATCCTAAGGCCGTGAGGATCGAATTGGAGGTTACATTCAGCTTTCTGGGAATGCCACGATCAGAAACGTCGAAAGAACGAAGGGAATTGGTGCTGTTTTGGCTCTGATCACACTTGGTGACAGAGGAGGAAAATCGAGCTCGAGTCGTGGAGTTTGAGGCTTCGAATGATTCAATTGAGGTGGGGAAACTACTTCTCATGATCCCACGATGCTTCTGGGTTCATCAATTGAAGGAAAACGCTAGTGATTGGCAGACTTCCATGGTTGCACAATGACGGCTATCGAGTTTGAGTCGTGAAGTTTGAGCAATGGATTGATGCAATTGAGTTGGGGGAAAGGTTTAACTGAGTCCATGGAAGCTTCTGGTTGAATCAATTTAAGGATATCGATCGAAATTGATGGGGTTCGAAGGATGAACAATGGACGGGTGTTCTTGGTGTTCATCATCGAATCGTGGGATTGTAGGTAAGGTCTTGTGTAATCAATGTTACAGAACTTAAATTAAACTTAAGACGAAGCTAATTGAATGATCAATTGATGTAATTAAGGCTGAATTGATAGGATTGGAACCGGGTCGTATCTCGGGCAAATTGGACCCGTTTACCAGAGATACGGGTTAGATGGTGACACTGTAGCAGGCGCGTGGGTTTTACGCGCAGCCATTCACGGCGGCGCGTGACAGCGCGTGGGCACGAATCTCGAGGTGAGGTCAACATGACTTCTATCCTATTTAATGTAACGAACATTTTGGAATTGGTTTCGTGTCGATCTGACACTGTCTCGATATTGTTCGGGATGTCCGAAGGTTTTAAATTAAGTTTAAAAATAGTTAAAAATTCGGGAAAATTACGGGACTTTGATAGGATGTTAATGATGAGGTTAGTGACCCTCTAATGTAATTTGGACAGGATTGGGAGTCCCGGTGATAGTGGTGTAGCCCGGGAGGGCCGATGGCACGCGTATCAAGGCATACCGTTAAAACGGTCTGTGAGTGGACTTTGGTTTTATAAATTCTATGTATGCTTAAATGTTTTATATGGATTATGGTTGTGAATGTATGATGTTGATTTGGTTGTTGGTAAATTGTACGGTTTCACGTATTTCGAGGCGATTTACGTGCTTGCACGTAAATCGAGGTTTCCAATTTTACATGGATTTTCCATATTTATGACTTGGATATAATATGATGAAATGGTTTTGAAATTGGAAATATAAACTCGGGCTTGAGGCCCACTTGTTTTCGAAATTTTGGACTTCGAGTCCATTTGAGAATCGGGCCGGGGGCCCAGTTGGTTAATGAAATCGGGCCAGGGGCCCAGTTGATATGAAATCGGGCTGAGACCCATTTGAGTTATGTTATCGGGCCAGGGGCCCAGTTGATTTACGAATTCGGGCCGTGGGCCCAGTGGGTTTATAAGTCGGGCTGCGGGCCCAGTTGGTTTACAAATCGGGCCGTGGACCCAGTGGTTCATAAAATTGGGCATGAGGCCCAGTTGGATTATAAATGTGATTTCGGGTCAGGGACCCTATGTTTAATAATTGTGATTTTGGGTCAGGGACCCTAAATGGAATTACGTGGTTTTATGGAAATTTTGGGCAGAGCCCATTGTAATGATGTGATAAAAAGGATTTAATAAAATTGTTTTCCATATACCATCTGGATACAAGGATATATGATGGTCTCCTCCAGATGTCTAGGACACTGGGGAAGTCACGGTGCATTACCTGCGAGGGGTCATTATACGGAGCAGCCGGACCGTATGATGACTCAGGAGCAGGATTGCTATAATTGACGTCAAGGACGTCAGACATCAGGGATGTCAGATATATGGACCCGGAAAGACCCCGGGCAGCACGCGTAGCTTATTAAACCGTGAGATATGACGTCAGGTGTAATGACCCGTCCCGAATATCGGGATGGAATATTAATTAATTATGAATTAGAATGACTAATCGGGGATTAGTTGAGTGAAATCGGACGAAACGTGCAAAATGACCGTTTTGCCCCTAGCGTGGGCAAAATGTTGACTTTTAGTTCGGGCGGTCAAATGGACTTTGACCAATGACTGTGACGTAGTTCGGGACGTCACGAGTTCATAGACAGGTGGCACGTTCAATTCCGACATTCGTAGAGAAAGTTATGATGTTCGGAAATTGAGGGGTATATTGGTAATTTGGCATAGTAGGGGCCAAATGTTGACTTTTTGGTCGGGAAGTCCAACGGACGAGGGCCAAGGACCGTTACGTAGGTCTCGTCGATACGAATCCAACGACAGGCGGCATGCCGAAATCGGAGATTCGACGACGAAGTTATGGTCACGGAATCGGGCTCGATTAACCGAACGAACCGGGAATAAAATAATATTTTAATAATGAACAGTACCCGGTGACTGAGCACACTTGGATGAGTGACAAGTGTCACTCATCCCTTAAAATCAGGCACAAAACATGGATCCATGATTTTGGGGGAGACCTAATTATTATGTTTTATTATTTTAAATTAATTAATTAATCCTAATTTCCATTAATCTCCCATATTTTCTTCAACCGTGTACAACCCACAAATCAGTTTTCTCCCAACCTCCAATTCTCTTCCATTTCTGAACCAAAGTGTGAGCATTTGAGAGTGAATTGAACTGGGAAAAACGAGGGATTAATTGAGAGCTGAGGACTGGGATTTCGGGTTTTAGAAAATTTGGAGGAAAAATCAAATTGGTCGAATTGAGCTATGATGATCGAATTGGACTTTGGAAATAGCTTCCTGAGGTTGAGACGAGTTGTTTCAAATCAAAAACGAGAGGAATTCATGCCCAATTGGCTCTGAACGGGTTTGGTAACAGTGGGAGATATCGAGCTTGAGTCGTGATCAATGCGTGATCAAACGACGAAATTGAGGTGGGGAAACAATTCCTCATGGTCCATTGATGCTTCTGGGTTCGTCAATTGGGAGGAATCAGTGGCCAAGGTGGAAACTCCATGGTTGCACACTGTTCGGATGTTCGAGTTTGAGTCGTGATGATTGAGCAATGGGTTGATGCAATTGAGTTGGGGAAAAGGTTTACCTGAGATCAATGAAGCTTCCTGATGAATCAATTTGGGGAAATCTTGTGGAATTGAGGTAATTCGACTGATGAACAGTGGCCGGAGGTCCTTCGATTGTTCATCCTTGATCGTGAGGATTGAGGTAATGTTTCAAGTAATTAAGGTTACAGAACCCTAATTGAACTTATAACGAAACTAACTGGATGCTCAATTGATGAAAACAGTGTGGAATTGACTGAAAACCAGCCGGGTCTGATCGCGGGTTGAACGACCCGTTTACCAGACAAACGGGCTTGAACGACGACACTGTAGCTGGCGCGTGGGTTTCACGCGCAGCCACTCACGGCGGCGCGTGAGGGCTCGTCCGGCCTAGTCTCAAGGTGAGGTCAACATGACTTTTGATCCTCTCAGTGTAACGAACATTTTGACGTTGATTTCGATGAAATCGGATATTGTTTCGATAATGTTCCGCGTATCCGAAGTTTTGTTTTACGTTTAAAATACGTATTTAAATTCCGGAAAAATTGGGGAAAATTATATGGAGTATTTTGAGATGTTGGTAACCCTCTATATTGATTTTGGACAGGAGTTGTGATTTCCAGATTTTACGGAAAAACGTGCAGCTCGGAAACGGACCGTTTTGGACGGTGGAGATAACGCTCGCCTTCGGGATGGAAGTGTTTACCCCGAAGAGGTCACGTAGCACGATCTTTGTCTTGCAGCCCAGGGGAGGCTTGACTCAGATCAGATGTGCTGGATTATATGGATCGGTAAGTGATGTGTTCACTAGATCTGGATTGCCGGCTTGTGATGTGTTCACAGCGGCGGATGCTCGGATTTTGAGCGGTCCTTGAGCCTATTGATATGCACGCGTTGCAGGGATAAACGTGACTCTAAGCAACAGGATATGAAAATAAGTCCCGTGGATTATGGAAAATGATTTTGAGGAAACCATGGTTTAGCGGTTAAAATGATTTAAAGAAACTATGAACTTTTTGAGATGTTAAACTGATTTGGTGAACATGAGTTTTTGTGGACCATGGGAAAATATGTTTTGATTTTATCGGTCCACTGTTCATACTTGAATGATTTCATACTATTACTCATGTTTTACGTTATGCATGCAAGTTTGTAAAAACTGGAGGGTAAGAATGTATTTTGGTAAATGTTTTTATAAGAGGTCATTTTTGTCCACTCACACATTTTCTGTTTTGTTAACCCTTCAGGTCGTGGCGCGTCGATCGAGGCTATTCTAGAGGTGGAGGTATGTGCAGGCACAGGCGCAAAAATTCCCTTGTCTGGCAGGTATTGAAGGGTAGTTTCGGACTTTCAGTTGACTTGTCAGACGGGAGCAGGACCGTGTACGGTTTTTAACGTCCAGTTGGGACGGGTCCTGTCAAATTGGTATCAGAGCACTAGGTTGCTGATGCTGTTGCCATGCCATACCTCCGGAACGTGAGCCTCGTGCGCGACCTGGTAGTGAGATGGGTATATTCGGGTATTTGAGACCTTGTGATGAATCTCGGAATGTAATTGACCTTGGTTTGTGAGTCAGATATTAATTTGTGTAGCTACGGCTTACTAATTGTCGAATCGGTATTCTTGTGGGTCTTAGGAATTGCGGGATCCAGAGGCTTGGAAGGTAGCACAATTGGGTAGGTTGGACCCAGGATGAGATTATTCTCAGTAATTCCTTGTGCGAAATGTGAGTTCCCAACGTCTAGAGTGTGTTGGGGGTATTCCTAGGTTTGGAATGTGGTATTGATGTGGTTCACCGGCGGTAGTTTGCTGGGTGACCGGGTATGCCAGGGATGGCGTGGATGATTGGGGCAAGAATTCAGTTAGGACTCGAGATGAGTCATGGTAATATCTTAAGTCTCAGGAGCTGTCGGGTTTTGAGGGACCCTAGGTAGTAATCGCGGAACCTAAGGTGGGATGTTCGGTTCGGAAATGTGTGCTGGCGGGTGGTTTGACTCTTAATGACTTTTCGAAGTCAAGACCGAGTGACGATTGTGTCAGGTCTAGTCATGTCAGCTTTAGTGGTGGAACTGCAATCCACAGTCGGGGTTGGTACTTGTCGAAGGAATCCCAGAGTGGGGATACAGGGTAGTCGTACGAGTACTTGATTCCATTGGATGTGGAGTCTCGATAGTGATGTCTGATGGTTGGGTCTGCACAAGTCTGTGGCAGGCACTCATACCGAGAGTGGTTGTTGAGAATCGGGGGGGGGGGGGGGGGGGGGGACGTCAGGGGACGTTTCTTTTTCTCACATGAGTTGTCAGGGTGACTGTACCCAGAGTTGTTAGGTGCGAAGGAGGCAGAGGTTCTCCTATTCGAGCAGAGGTACGGGGTCGTCGCTTGTTATGAGCGGAGATCCAGGGTTGTCAGTTTTGCACACGGTGTGCTCATACTGATACTGTTGTCTGTGTACGGGTGTGGGTGCCGGTGTGGTGCTGACGATGAGTCACGAGTCGGGTTGTGACATCGTCGAGTTGGGTATGTGTCAGTAACCAGTCCAAAGGGGACACGTGGTTGGTGTCCGAGTCCGATGGTTCCAACATGGTTGGACCTACGGAATCATGAGAGGTTGTGTTTGAAGAGGATTGCGGGTTTTCCGCATTGGGATTAGGTATTCTGAAGTCATCAGGGGTGACTTCTTATTTTCTGCTTGGTGGCAGACAATGTTGGGTTACATTACATGGGGAGTGCAGTGAGATTTGGTTGCATCCACGTAGGATGAGTATTGGTGTCATTGTTTTGGATCATCCTTGGTTTTCCCTTGGTGGGATGGCAATGACAGATGCGAGGTAATCAGTAAGGGTGTAAGACCCTGTGGTTCCTAGTTGTTGACTGTGTGGATCCTAGGTGGATCGGGTTTGTGATGTCGTGGACGTTGGGCATTGTGACGATCTAGGATCGTGATGTTCACGGTCGGCTGACGTCGTAATGGATTTGGGTTGTGATTTCGATGGTCCAGATTGGGTGAGAGTTTATCACTCTTACGTCGGTATGTGAGTCATAAATGACGGGACTGAACTTCTTTTCGAAGTGGAGCCCCTTATGGTATGTTACTCGAGCGAGTAGGTTTTCGACGGGGTCGAAATTGGTCAGCCTTAGAGTTGTGACGGATGGGATTGGCTTCCTTATGAAGTCCATCGGATGTAATGTGTTACTCGCTTGAACTGGTAACCGATAGGTTCGATTTTGGTGTGTCCGAGTGGACGTGAACCAGATTTCGGGTTTTGGAATCGAAATTCTGGGTGACGATTCAGGATTCGATTTTAGAACTTGAAGGTGGAATACCGGATTTGGGTGCGGAATGATTATTCCAAATGCTAGCTTACGGAATAATGATTCCGGATTCGGATTTGGACATGAATTAAAAACTGTGATGTATGGATTTGGATTCGGGATTTCTTACGAAATTGCGGATTCGGATTTGGTATTGAAACTAGCTGATTGGTGGAGTTTCGATTTGTCTCTTGCTGGTTTGGGCAAATGGACTCCATTATTGGAACGTGTTTGGCTATGACCTAGGTGGTTGTAGTCTGGTCAAGGGATAGATGTACGTACCTTATACGTGGTTTGGGGTACGATATTTTGCAGATTTGTGGTGGCCGGGGTTGATGTGAATCCCGGGAGAACTAGGCGTTCTTCCCTGTGGACACGTTGATGTGTCATTTTGAGTGTTGTCATTTGGCGAGGTGTTTTTGGGTAGCATAGGACAAGGATTGTCGATGTTAGCAAAACCCTCAGGCTTTTTACTTTTTCCTTACCTGGGTTGGGATCGACCATATAGGTCTATGGGTCGAGTACTAGGGTCCAGCTGTAGGATCTTACTTGGTGTACGATGTACGGTATCGTATGGACGAGGGTACTTGATACCTAGTGACGGTACGTGGGATGTACCAGTGTTGTGTCGATAAACGTGTTGGTGTTTTGGCTTAGTTCCAATACCATTGGTTGTGGATGTGAACGTGAACTGGACATTGAACACGATGCACTGGGCAGAGTGATTCTGACGATTACAGTGATTGTTTGAGCAGGTGCTCTTAGCCAAGGTTGGCAAGTATAACTCTAGTGTTGAGTTGTGTGATTACTGCTAGGCTTGTGTTCAACTTGTTCCAGATACACCGTCTGATTGAGTGTGATGACGGTATGCGTATACTCAGGATGAGTGAGTTGGTGGTTGGTGTGACCGTAAGTTGCTTTGCGGCGAGATGTTACCTTGTCGTGACCTTACCAGCATCTGGGATCGCTGAGGGGGTGACAGTTGTGGTAACTGCTGTAGGTATTTGTCGCAGGATTAAGTTTGCCCTGCGAGGGGAGATCATGTTGTTGATCTTGTGCTACATTGACGGACGTTGTAGTATGATGGGTTGTCACTGATTTATTACTGATTGGCGCTTTACTAGGGTGGTAAAGCTTTGTAGTGACAGTTTGGCTTGTGGTGTCGGCTTGGACTGACTAGTGAGTTTTGGTGACTCTCTATGAGAGCGAAGGTCAGGGCACATTAGTGATTACGTGGGGCTGTCAAGCTGAAGGAGTCAGCTTAATGGTGACATTGCCAATTTCTGGTAATCAATTTCATTCGAGGTAGTCGAGTGTAGTCAGTACGACGTGCATCTGTGATGTGACGTCTGAGTGCAGACGAGTTCTGTGTTGGCTAGTGGGTGTACAGGTGTATACGTGTTGTGTGGCCATTTGTTCTCCACAAGGTAGTTGTGGAATACGAGTAGTTGGAATTTCGGGGAGGAAATTCTTTAAGGAGGGAAGGTTGTAATGACCCGTCCCGAATATCGGGATGGAATATTAATTAATTATGAATTAGAATGACTAATCGGGGATTAGTTGAGTGAAATCGGACGAAACGTGCAAAATGACCGTTTTGCCCCTAGCGTGGGCAAAATGTTGACTTTTAGTTCGGGCGGTCAAATGGACTTTGACCAATGACTGTGACGTAGTTCGGGACGTCACGAGTTCATAGACAGGTGGCACGTTCAATTCCGACATTCGTAGAGAAAGTTATGATGTTCGGAAATTGAGGGGTATATTGGTAATTTGGCATAGTAGGGGCCAAATGTTGACTTTTTGGTCGGGAAGTCCAACGGACGAGGGCCAAGGACCGTTACGTAGGTCTCGTCGATACGAATCCAACGACAGGCGGCATGCCGAAATCGGAGATTCGACGACGAAGTTATGGTCACGGAATCGGGCTCGATTAACCGAACGAACCGGGAATAAAATAATATTTTAATAATGAACAGTACCCGGTGACTGAGCACACTTGGATGAGTGACAAGTGTCACTCATCCCTTAAAATCAGGCACAAAACATGGATCCATGATTTTGGGGGAGACCTAATTATTATGTTTTATTATTTTAAATTAATTAATTAATCCTAATTTCCATTAATCTCCCATATTTTCTTCAACCGTGTACAACCCACAAATCAGTTTTCTCCCAACCTCCAATTCTCTTCCATTTCTGAACCAAAGTGTGAGCATTTGAGAGTGAATTGAACTGGGAAAAACGAGGGATTAATTGAGAGCTGAGGACTGGGATTTCGGGTTTTAGAAAATTTGGAGGAAAAATCAAATTGGTCGAATTGAGCTATGATGATCGAATTGGACTTTGGAAATAGCTTCCTGAGGTTGAGACGAGTTGTTTCAAATCAAAAACGAGAGGAATTCATGCCCAATTGGCTCTGAACGGGTTTGGTAACAGTGGGAGATATCGAGCTTGAGTCGTGATCAATGCGTGATCAAACGACGAAATTGAGGTGGGGAAACAATTCCTCATGGTCCATTGATGCTTCTGGGTTCGTCAATTGGGAGGAATCAGTGGCCAAGGTGGAAACTCCATGGTTGCACACTGTTCGGATGTTCGAGTTTGAGTCGTGATGATTGAGCAATGGGTTGATGCAATTGAGTTGGGGAAAAGGTTTACCTGAGATCAATGAAGCTTCCTGATGAATCAATTTGGGGAAATCTTGTGGAATTGAGGTAATTCGACTGATGAACAGTGGCCGGAGGTCCTTCGATTGTTCATCCTTGATCGTGAGGATTGAGGTAATGTTTCAAGTAATTAAGGTTACAGAACCCTAATTGAACTTATAACGAAACTAACTGGATGCTCAATTGATGAAAACAGTGTGGAATTGACTGAAAACCAGCCGGGTCTGATCGCGGGTTGAACGACCCGTTTACCAGACAAACGGGCTTGAACGACGACACTGTAGCTGGCGCGTGGGTTTCACGCGCAGCCACTCACGGCGGCGCGTGAGGGCGCGTCCGGCCTAGTCTCAAGGTGAGGTCAACATGACTTTTGATCCTCTCAGTGTAACGAACATTTTGACGTTGATTTCGATGAAATCGGATATTGTTTCGATAATGTTCCGCGTATCCGAAGTTTTGTTTTACGTTTAAAATACGTATTTAAATTCCGGAAAAATTGGGGAAAATTATATGGAGTATTTTGAGATGTTGGTAACCCTCTATATTGATTTTGGACAAGAGTTGTGATTTCCAGATTTTACGGAAAAACGTGCAGCTCGGAAACGGACCGTTTTGGACGGTGTGTGTGAGTGGACTTTTGGTTTTTAACTGTGATGCATGCATATATGGTTTAAAATGCTTATTTATATGATTTTCTATGATTTGACATGATTGATGCTTTGATTCGGTGATTTCTCGATTTTCTCGGTTTTATGATTATTATATTATTATATTCTGGCACGCTTTTCGAGAAATCATGAAATTGGTTAAAAATGATATTGTGGGCGTGAGAACCCAAGTAAATAATGATTTTGACTCGGATTTGGAGTTACATGTGAATTTGATGATTTTTGGTATTTTCGTGATTATTTTAATCAGTCTTTCGGGCACGTTTTACGAGGAACGTGCAAATGATGTTTTGGGCTAGGCCCGGATTGAAAATGATGTTTTGACTCGGGTTATGAGTCAGGAAGTTGAAAATTATATTTGGACTCGGATTATGAGTCAGTGATTGATTTTATGAATTTACGTGATCGTGGCAACTCGGGTTTACGGTTGCACGGATTTACGTGATATTGATATTTTGGGCTTGAGACCCAATGGAATTGTGAATTTGGTTGGAATTGTATTTCCATGTGATGACATGATGATATTAATGATTTTCGGATTTATAAAGTAAATCGGGACTTGGGGCTGAGACCCTGTATTGATATGTGATTTGATTTTCTATGCAACTGTTTTTCACTGGTTTTTGTGATGGTGTTATGTTGCGGATATTTAGGGCTTTCGGGAGAAAATATGTTTTTCCCCGGAGTGCACCCTGGAGATAACGCTCGCCTTCGGGATGGAAGTGTTTAACCCGAAGAGGTCACGTAGCACGATCTTTGTCTTGAAGCCCAGGGGAGGCTTGACTCAGATCAGATGTGCTGGATTATATGGATCGGTAAGTGATGTGTTCACTAGATCTGGATTGCCGGCTTGTGATGTGTTCACAGCGGCGGATGCTCGGATTTTGAGCGGTCCTTGAGCCTATTGATATGCACGCGTTGCAGGGATAAACGTGACTCTAAGCAACAGGATATGAAAATAAGTCCCGTGGATTATGGAAAATGATTTTGAGGAAACCATGGTTTAGCGGTTAAAATGATTTAAAGAAACTATGAACTTTTTGAGATGTTAAACTGATTTGGTGAACATGAGTTTTTGTGGACCATGGGAAAATATGTTTTGATTTTATCGGTCCACTGTTCATACTTGAATGATTTCATACTATTACTCATGTTTTACGTTATGCATGCAAGTTTGTAAAAACTGGAGGGTAAGAATGTATTTTGGTAAATGTTTTTATAAGAGGTCATTTTTGTCCACTCACACATTTTCTGTTTTGTTAACCCTTCAGGTCGTGGCGCGTCGATCGAGGCTATTCTAGAGGTGGAGGTATGTGCAGGCACAGGCGCAAAAATTCCCTTGTCTGGCAGGTATTGAAGGGTAGTTTCGGACTTTCAGTTGACTTGTCAGACGGGAGCAGGACCGTGTACGGTTTTTAACGTCCAGTTGGGACGGGTCCTGTCATCAGGGACGTCTAGCGTCTGGGACGCTAAGCATCTGGGATGCTGGTGATGGTAATGGTAAAATATGGATTAATGAATCTATGAAATGGCTTTTCGGTTGGATATGTGTTATGTGGTAAAAATGGATTATTGGTTATGAAATGGTATGTCGGGTCGGGGACCCTAAATGGTTTTGGATTTATGGATTTATATTTATGGCTTCGGGCGGTGGCCCACATGGTTTTAATATGTCTGGTGGTGGTATTCCACAGTTTTGGGCTGAGTTCCCACACTTGGTTTTTGGTTAACGGTTTTTGGGCTAAGGCCCTAATGGCTCGGTTGAGCAAACGTTTTGGTTACTGGTTTTCGTGGCATGCATACGTTTTTATTGGAGGGCATAAATGTCTTATAAATGTGTTTAATAAACTTATTGGTTTTTGTCCACTCACAGCTTTTGGTTTTAATGCCCTTCAGATTGATTACGCATACGATTGCAGCAGAGACTTGGACATTGCACACCTCCTCCATCGATCCTTGCGCACTCTGGATGCCCCGTTTGGGCAGTGGCTCTTGGTTATCCCTTGTCTGACACCCCTTGTTGGACGGGAGCAGGGCACATTCCACGGTAATCCCGGGGGGATTGGGATGAGTCCTGTCACTTTTAGTCCCTATCAAACAACTAAGAAACCCTAGACTGAAACCAGCCCGGGAAAGCCGTCCGAACACGCTTCCCAAGGCGTCAAACCCTAATTTGACCAACCTAACGATCTCCGATCGACACGAAACCACCGTCATTGGATCTGTATCGTCGAAACCTTGAAAATGGTTCTGGTCCCACATAAAACACTATTCACACGCGCCCCCCACGCGCTGGTCAACGGTGCTACAGTAATGATGACGTCAGCATGACGTCACTACTGACGTCAGCATGACGTCATCACTGACAGTGTCAGAGGACACGTGTCAGCATTCCATTCGTCCCTGGTCTGACTGTTTCTGACATGATGATGTCATCATGACGTCACTGCTGACGTCAGCATGATGACGTCATCAGCTACAGTAACCGGGTCTGAGAACCGGGTCACCGCAGACCCACGGTTCAACCCGATCAGTTCTCATCAACCCGACCACCATTTCTAATGGGATTTGTTCCTATGAACTCGTCACATCATGCTCTAGGGTTCTGTGGACTCAAATCTAGTTTCTAGGTTCAAAAATCTACCTGAAAATCGACGGGAAAACCGGCTGCCGGCTCTGGTCGTCTTCTCCGGCGTGTCGTCCAGTTTCCAGCCACGAACTTAGGTCCAAATTGGTCGTCTGAGTCCCTAGGATATGTCTCAAAAGCAACCAAACAATTCCAACGTCAAAAATGGACGTTTCGAAATAGGGAAGGAAATCGGGTCTCACGGGTTTTCAGACTTACCACCGCCGTGTCGCCGCCGTGGGCTGCCCAGTCTAGTTCTGAGTCGTCCAGCCGTCACAGTGAACCTATCCCTACGTTGGTTCGAGTCCAGGTATGATGGTTTGGATGGTTTGGACGGTTTGGGCTGTTCGGGTTTCCTTCTCGGGTCTGGGGGTTTCCCGGCCGTGCAGGGCGGCTGTGGTGGTGGTGACCGGTGTCTGGGGGTGGCTGAGGGCTGCCTGGTGCTGCCTGGTGAGGGAGGTTGGGTGGTGAGCTGCTGGAGTGTTTGTTCGAAGGGTGAGAGTACACGGTTAAGAGAATGAAAATGTGGAAGTATGGTTTGATGGGTTTAAAACAGAATAGGCAAATGAGATCAACGGCTAGGATTCAATCTGAGTATAGGATGAAGGGTGATGATTTGAGGAGAGAAAATAATTAATTAATCTAATGGCCAACATAGATCCTTGATTTAGGGAGTGTGGGGATGAGTGACACGTGTCACTCATCCAGAGGTTCAGATTGAATTGCTTAAAGTGATCAGATTCTATTATTTTAATAATATTTTGATTCGGTTCTCGGTTAGTTCGGTTAATCGTGTTTTACGTTCTTGACCATAACTTTTTCGTCGTACGTCCGATTTCGGCTTGCCGCCTGTCTACGGATTCATATCGATGAGACCTACGTAACGGTCCTTGGCCCTCGTCCGTTGGACTTCCCGGGTCAAAAGTCAACATTTGGCCCCTAATTGACCAAATTACGAAAATACCCCTCGACTTCCGAACATCACAACTTCTTCCTCGAACGTCGGAACCGAACGTGCCACCTGCCTATGAAATTGTGACATCCTAAACTACGTCACGGTCACGGGTAAAAGTCCTAATACTTCCCGAGGTAAAAGTCAACTTCCCCCTCCCCCCCCTCAAGGGTAAAACAGTCATTTTACAATAAAATAATAATTACGAAAGTCGGGTCGTTACAGTCGTCACATTGGATTCCTTGGAGGCATCGATCTAGCATCTTTTAGACTCCTTTTGTATGAAGTATGCCTTGATGAGGGGGAGAGTAGCATCGAGTCCGGTGGTGTTGACTTCTTGGGGTCACCATTGTCGAAGTGTGTGAGCATGTTGGTGAGTCTGTCCCATCATCCTCACTGCAGCAATAAGGACATCTTGAGCCTTCGTCGACTTATCCACCTGATTTGAGCATGCATGTGCAATCTAGGGGGTTGCATGATGTCGTTGGCTCTTTTGTGGTACTCAACGTGTGATAGTGCTCTGAAGTGCCTCTAGAGTCATTCGTGAGCTGATGGCCTTGGGTGGTGCTGGCTTCTTATTCTGTGAGTGCAATGTTTTCTCTAGAATCGCTCAGTGACGTGTCTTGAGAAATAGTCCGGTGATGGACATGCTCTTTGCTGGTGCACCTTGGGATGTTCTCCTGTCTTTCGTGAGGTGTGCTGCGTGTCCTAGTAGCACCGGAGGTTCCGAGGTCTCCTATACGTCATCGTAGGAGCTCAAATTAGCCTCGGTCCTGGTTCTTAGCTGTTCGACTTACTCATGCTCCATTGGAAAGGTATCACGTCACGTTCTTCATGGGCTTGAGTGTGTTCTCTTACGTGTCGGGTGAAGCACTAGGACTTATGCCATGAGCTCTAGTGGCACGATGTCACGTCGCGTCTTCATGGCCTGAGCGCATCCTCGAGCATGTCAAGCGGAGCTTTGGTGGTTATGTCTCGAGCTCTAGCGGTTTGCTGTTACGTCGCGGTCTACGTGGGCTTATGTGCATCGTGCATGGTTTGCAGAGCGTTAGGAGTTATGCCTCGAGCTTTAGCGGTACGATGTCATGTCACGTTCTTCATGGGTTCGAGTTCGTCCTCGTGTAGTGCATGTCATGTGGAGTGTTGGGACTTATGTCTCGAGCTTTAGTGGCAAGGTGTCACACCGTGTCCTTTCTGGGCTTGAGTGCGTCCTCATGCATGATGTGAGTTGTTCATAAGTTTACGAAGTTTCGCGTCAATATGGAGCCAATTTGGGGCTTGTTGTGACACCTTTCTAGCTAGTCGCCCATCCGCAAGTGGGAAGGTTGTCGTCACGCGGAATGCGGGAAGTGGATTGTTATCGGGGAATACGTTGGTACAGAGTGACTTTGACATGGCATGAATGTCGTATCCACGGGCTAGCACCTTTTCTCGAATCATGGAAAATTCTGATTGCATAACAGGTCGCAGTTCCCACTAGGAGTGATTTAGTTGAACCTCTGGGATTCCTTAGAGCAGGTTACTTTTATCATATATCGTTGTGAAGAAGGCGGTAGGCCTATCAGACCGTTTCATTCTTCGAGTTCTTGCCATAGGCGAAGAACGATGAACGATGAACAATGAATGATGAACAATAATGAAGTTTTTCTTGAAAAAGCTAGAGAACATGCATTGAGTATTTCTCAATTCGGCTCTCAATGAAAGCACCAGTTGTTGATGCAGAAATCGTCTGGACTTGTAGAATTCCATCTTGATCCCTACACACAATAACAAGAAATAATCAGGGTTAAGGTTGAAGCCCGAGGGGGTGGTTCAACCAAGAACGCTCTGATACCTAAGTCAGTTTAATCGAGAGAAATAAATCGGCAGAGTTTCGGTATGATTTTTGAAATTACCTTTAGAGGTGAATGAGGCCCTGTATTTCTAATGAAGCCTTGAGTGTCACCGGAGTGTTTGATTGGTTGAAGGATATAGTGTTTAATAGGTGATTCTACCGAGATAAATCACAATTATTAACTATATAAATAATAATAAATAACTTGTTGAGAGATGATTTATTATTGACATTAATCTGATTAATTAATATATTTAATTGATAAATATATTAAATTAATGTGGAGATCGTGTGATGTCATCGTCGTCTATGCCATGGGTAATATCGATATTTTGAGAGTTATGAGCCACGTGACAGCTCCATAACTTTCTGGTGATTTATGGTTCCACACACATATGAAATAACACCAAATAAATGGAGATATAATTCAAAGAAGAAAAAACCCATGATGTCAAACATATATATTGTTATAAAAGTAATTAATTAAAGACCATATATATGTTATATAAGAAATTAATTAAAGGCCATACAAATTGTTATATATATTGTTATAAAATGAATTATATAGTGACCATATATATATATATGTTATAAGAAATCAAATAAAGACCATACAAATTGTGTAAGACTAGTGTCCTGGAGTGAACGGTGAACGATCCCACATACCTGCGAGGGGGGAATGGTCTGGGAAGCGAATGGTGGTGTGCCTTAAAGGTGTAGGCACACACCTATCTAGCATGAGGCTTTTTGGGAACTCAGTGGCTTTGGGGGGGATTGGAACCCTAAGGTTAAGCGAGTTGAGGCTGGTGCAATTCCAGATGGGTGACCCCCTGGGAAGTTGCACCGTGAGTTCCCGAAAATAAAACCGTGAGGGCGAGGCCCAAAGCGGACAATATCGTGCTAGATGAATCAGGACCTGACAGAAGAGGGTCGGGTCCTGACAAATTGCTATATATATATACATGTTTCAATAATATTCAGGGCTGACCCTAAAATTTTAGAGCTTAGAAACTAGTAACAAAAACCACAACCAACACACGTAGATAATATATTAGTTTTAGTAATGAATTAACATTATTTTATATCTTAATTACATATTAATTATGTAGGAAAAAAATTAAGTACCTTCTCGAGGTGGGGGCCAAGGCCACTAAGAACATATAGTTTTGATATCCCATGAGTAAAATTAATATAACTTCTATCTTATGTTGTCCTATTAGGGCTTATGTTATCCTATTAGATGTGTGCATGAATCCGTTAAAATCGTTAACTGATTCGCTTTAAATCGTTATTTATCCAACAATTTAGGTTTAACCAGATAAAAGTCAAACAGTTTGAAAATCCAAATCTCTTCATTAGTAACGGTTTGGAATAATCCAAACCAGATTGTTAAAAAATATATTAATTTTTAAATATATTTTTAATACAAAGTAAAATAATAAAAATAAAAGAATACCTAGGTATATCTATACAAGTACATGTATATCCATATAAAAATATAATAAAAAAATATTAAATAGTAATGTTTGTTTGATAAATCTTAATATAGTGATAATATTTTCAATCCAATCCTCAGCAAGGTTAATATATAAAATTTTGAATATTGATTATTTAGTTTTTTTTTTGTATCCTCGTTTTTTAATATCATTGATGTTTTTTTTATTCATAAACGGTTTTCAAACCATTTCGATCCAAACCGAACCATTAGTAACGGTTTGGATCGAAACAATTTTATTTTTAATTTTAGAAAATCCAAAATATATTGAACCGTTAAGATTTTAATAGTTTGGATTTGGATATTGTCAATATTCACCTCGAATCGCACCCAAGGATGAAAATATCGATATCGACGGATATATCGCTAGTCAAATTTATGGATATCTCGTCTCAAATATCGATATCGTTTACGGTCAACAAAAATGAGGGAATTTCGGTCTAAAAATTGGAAATTTGGAACGAAACTTTGGGAAAAGTTTAAGTACCCAATGATAGATATATAAGACTAATAAAAACTATAAAATGACTGATATAATAAATATATGATTAATAATATGATACAATAGGGTTCTGGCGATAACTAATAATATAAAATTTAAACATAAACATAAGTTGAAGTGAATTACTATAATTGAATGTTAATATAATTAAAAATATAACAATAAACATAAAAAAAAAAATTAATGGAAGAAAAATTATAAAATGAGTAAATATATTTAAAATTGGAAAAAAATGATGAAAAAATAAAGTCAATCTTTGTTCAAAAATTGGAAAGAATTGATATATTTAAAATTGGAAAAAAAATGACAAACAAAGTTGAAAATTTGGAAAAAACAAAAAAAAAGAAAACAACAAATGTGCCTGGGGTGGGTTGAACCCAGGACCTCAGGTTCTGAGGGGCAAAACTCAAACCAACTCAACTGGCCAGTTTAATTAAAAATATAAGCACCGTATAATATATAAAGGATACAAACTTACACTCTTAACAGTCATCATTTTCCTCCCGCGGGTCTGCGATTCGGGTTTTTACGATCCGGCAGAATGACCCGACTGGAATTCACTTGTTTTACGTTCGATTTTCATAAAATTTGGTCATATCTCGATCGTTTGAATCAAATAATGAGATCTATGGGCTTAAAACAAAACAAAATATCGAAATTTCGTTCAATTTTTTCCCCCTCTCTTATGTGCCGCCGGCCAATTTTAACGAAACATCGGCGAAATTTCGCCGATATTCACCAATTTTTTCATCCATGATCGCACCGTACCCACCTCTATGTCCTATATATTGTGTGTATTTACTAAATTTGGAAAAAAATACTGTTAAATATTTGGCAATAAAAACAATTATCTAGATAAAGTTAATTTTTTTTTCAAATAACCATATTTCGTATCTTTGAGAAGTTTAAAAAAAAATCATAAATGATATAAAATATAATTATACACTTTAGATGTCAATTTTTTTCTTTTAACAAAATATGACAATATTACAATAAAAAATTAGAAAAATATAAAAAACATATGTAAGTAATTCTATTTCCTAGCTAGCCGATGGGGATTTCTTTTTCTTTTGAATGATATGTGTTGAAACAGAATTCGCCCTTTAAACTCAAAAGACTCAAGGATCCCTGCAAACAAGCAAACAGTACGCTATCGTTCGTTCAATGATCGAGACTCGGGGGATGTTCGACTAAGAACGCTCCAATAGTTAAGTCAGCTTCGAAAGAGAAATCTTAAGAGTTTAAGTAGCGTAGAACAGAATTACCTTTATTGAAAAATGTGTTCCCCTTATATAGGGGTGAGTGAAATGCTCAATTTCCATAGTCCTGATGTGGGACAAATGCTCCTTGATTTGTGCGCTAACATGTGTTACGCAGATCGAGGGTGAGAGATTTGCACGTATCATCCCGGTTTGGGCCCAATATTTGGGCTATGTAAGTATTGTGGGCTTGAGTCATGTTCGGTGCTTGGGCTTTAAGTATTATTGCTAGGGGCAATTTGGTAATTTTGGGAATTATGGGGCACGAGGTAGCTCCACATTCTTCCGGTGATTTTGGGTTCCACAAATGCCCCCACATCGAGTAGGAATTCAGGGAATCCTAAGGGATGTAATTTCTATTGTGGTCCCGATAAATTATATATGAGAGTAGGACTCCGCCTGATCTTCAATTTCATTGTACCTCTATCTGAGAGTCTCTGATGCCTAAGTCGATTCTTCGCTTCGAAATATATTATTTTTCTCTCTCAAAGCTAATTTAGGTATCAGAGTGTTTCTGGTCGAACAACCCCTCGGGTAATCGATTGAGGCAACGATAGTTAATTATTTGCTGTTTGCAGTAATTGTGAAAACTTTTCGCGGTGAGTTCGATTTCTACTTCAACAATATGTAAGTAGTTATATTTCCTAGCTGGCCTATGGGGATTTCCTTTTCTTTTGAATGATATGTAAGTAGTTATATTTCCTATCTAGACTATGGGCATTTCTTTTTCTTTTGAATGATATGAACATTTCTTTCAAGCGAAGCAAATTTTATGGCAAATTTTGTGGAAAAATTAAAATACCATTCTTGTTCTAAAAACAAAAAACGACGTCATTTGATGACGTTAATAAACGGCTAACTTACCACGATGACGTTAACGGCTATCTCGGTTAACTCAATCACGATTTTCACACCAACCCTCATGTGAGGCCTAGCGCAGCTCGCGTAAACGCTGCGTTTCATTTCACCAAGTAATATAAAAAAATTAGTAAACGTATTATGACTCATCCACATTAATGTGCGTGTCGCATTATCATTAATTTGGAGAAAAACGAAGAAATTTGCAGCAAAATGTAGTTACTCTTCTAACTCACAACAGTCGAGCATCGACCTTCCATCCACCCTTTTGACTGTTGCCCAGCTAACCAAAAGCCCAGTAACCTACTAAATTGATGCTTCAATCGATGATTACTCGGAAAAAAATGAAGTCTTTTGTGGGTTCTGTTGCTGTGTATTCTCTGTTTCAGGCAAGAAATTTGTTTCTCTCTTTCATTTTTTTGTTTTGGTTTTATATATCAACAATTTATACATTGGGTTGGTCTATGTAAAGAGTTGATAGATAGCCTCATGGGAAACTCAGAAATATTGGGTCTCTATTTATGCACTTATTTTTTTAGATGAATGTTTGTTTTTTATTTTTTTATTTATTTTTATGTAAAATAAAGCTGGAAACTTCTGTTGGTTTGTACTTTGTAGAGATAGTAATATTGAGACAAATTTGGAGACCCATTTAGATTTTTATCGAACTATTTGATTGTCATAATGGAACATTTGGTTGCGGTAGTGCTTTCTAGATGACGTTGATGGAGTAAACTGCCTGTAATAACTGGCAAGAAAGTTCTGTTCTTTTGGATTATTTATTTATTTACTTTTGTCTGATTTTTGCTGTAGGTGATGATCTTTGCATCGTTAATGAGTGCTGAGAAGACCGATTCACCGGCCTTTTTGACTTCTGAGGCTACATCTGGGTAAGGGAAATTTTCATACATGCTCTTTTATAAACTGACTGGTTTCCTCCAGTTTTGTGTGGTCTTGAGGTCCCTTCTTAAAGCTTCATGTACAGATAGATGAGTTTATGTTCTGTAGTGCCAGTTTTTGCGTAAATGTTCATGTTATGTTCCAATGGTTCTTTTGATACACTGATTTGGTTACTGTCTTTTGTACCTGCAATGGTAGGATGAAGCAGTGGCCTATTTCTGTCTTTACACAGAAATACCTTACCCTGCAATGACACTGCTATCTATTTCTTTTGTTTCCATTCTTGCTTTCTTTTGTTACCATATAAATTTTAATGAAACTGCAAAGTAATTGACTTTAGGTACTTACGAGACTGCAACTGCTTGGTTTGCTTTCATCACCTGTCTTTACAGAAGAAATAACATAGTTCTGGTATTCTGATTAGGAAAACGCATTCTGAAGAATACTGTGCCATGTATGATACATGCGGACAACGCAGTGATGGGAAAGTCCTGAATTGCCCTTATGGCTCCCCTTCTGTGAAGGTACATCTCTTCTGGATAGTTGCAGTGACATGACTGTCTAAATTTTTTTCGTTTCTCCTTTTGCTACATTTTGATGGGTTCTTTAATGTTATGTGCTTTGTAGCCCGATGAGTTATTATCTGCCAAAATCCAAAGTTTATGTCCAACAATAAGTGGGAATGTTTGTTGCACAGAGCTTCAGTTTGAAACATTGCGGGAACAGGTTCAACAAGTAAGGCTCATTGTACTTCATATTTATACTGGAATTCAGTTATTGTTGCTTAAATCACAATTCCTTATTCAGTTATTATTATTCTCACCGCCATAATATGTTTTAATAATGATTATACCATTTTATAAGTCTATGGTTAACACCATTTGCTTCTACTAGATTATATTGTCGGGGTGTGGAACTGCTTGTTAAGCAATCACTTTTCTGTATGTTATTAGTGATATTTTCTGGGGCTACATATCTATATAATTTTTTTCGTTCAATGTTCTTTTCTAGGTTATCATATCTCAAAGAGAAGAAAGAATGTTATTTATAGAAGTTATAGTTCATTGGTTTGTGTCAATTAAGGGTTTAATAATAAATGAACTAGCATATTTTCTTTCTGTATATTTGGTTGTGTTCGTCATTCAACTTACCGCTGTTCTGACATATTTTCTATTCGTAAGCGTTATAAATCATGTTCTTACTCCGTAAACTTGATTCACTTGATGCTTGTGTCCATAATTTTTGTGTTTTTAGTTTTTATTATGTGGAAAACTGATTTTCAATGGGTTGGTAGTACAGGAATTGACATGGTTCAGCTCAGAGCATAGCGTCTGTTCTGTTCTGTTCTTTTTGTTTTGTTTTGTTTCATTTATATTTCATTTTTTGTTGGGAATATTTGGTTTACTAAATTCCTTCACATGATTTCAGTTGTATATGCAATCTAATGCAATAGTTAGCATGATTCTTGTTGAGCTAAGTGCTGCAGGATTTGTTTTTATTTCATATTGACGTTTTTGTGTATATTGTCCTTACTAAGTTACTCCTAGCAATGTGTTCTGCTATAAATCAGACCTCAACTTTATTGTATGTATTTTATTGCAGGCAATTCCATTTCTTGTAGGTTGTCCAGCATGCTTGAGGAACTTCCTAAATCTTTTTTGCGAGCTTTCTTGCTCTCCGATTCAGAGCCAGTTTATCAATGTGACATCCGTGTCTGAGGTCAGATTTGATTTTAATGTTAATTTGTTGAAAATCTTATCTATAGCTTAGTTATTGTTTTTTTTTTTTGGGTATGTTGATTTTACTTTTGAAGGTAGCACTTTAGTGTTTATGAACATGATTCAGTGCCTATAAGCTCATATTTTCTGTTTGAAAGTTGAGTTTGTGGTTTTCTTAAAATAAAGACCACCTTATGGCTCTTAAGAGGTTTCTATTGTTTGGTTTCCACTTCCACCTTTTTCTATATGATAACATTGAACGAAAAAAATCGTTTGTCAGTGGACTTCAGCTTGTATAGAATTGTTTGTTTCATGCAACTTGAGGCATACAAAAAGTGTTTCTCTCCCTTACATTTTTCCATACTATCATACTTTGATTAAGTGGTAAATTGCTAACTTGAATGTTAAAATCAGTAAATCTATGTAAGATTCATGACTTTAATGAAAGCTCCTGTTATATTTCCTTTTTTGTCTCATAAATGTTTATTTGAGTTTTCAGGTTAATGGAACTATGACTGTGGATGGAATTGACTTTTATATAGCTGGCACTTTTGGAGAAGGACTGTTCAACTCTTGCAAGGATGTTAAGTTTGGGACTATGAACACACGGGCAATAGAATTTATTGGTGCTGGTGCTAAAACTTTTGAAGGTAATGGGTTCTATTTTTTTTTTTTTTGGGGTGGGAGACTCTAGATTGTTCAGAATCTTTAGATGTGACGCCCCTGCTTTTACTTAATTATGTTATGAAGTTCTAATGCTTCAGTTTGTCCCTGAATTTCAACAGAATGGTTTAATTTTATTGGTGAGAAAGCAGCCCTCGGTTTTCCTGGTTCACCTTATGCTATTGATTTTAAGTTGACTGTTCCTGAGTCATCTGGAATGGAGCTTATGAATGTTCCTGTTTATTCATGTGCTGACACTGCACTGGGCTGCTCTTGTGGAGATTGCCCTTCATCTCCCGTCTGTTCTAATCCTGAACCTCCTCCACAGAAAAAAGAGCCATGCTCCATCAGAATTCTATCTATTGAGGTTGGAGCTGATATAATACATGTTTTATTTTATTTTTTTCTTAACATTTCTTCTAGGATTTGTTTCTTTTTTTTTTTGGAAGGGAACAATTTCATGGTTTGTTCAGTCATTGAAGTCTTGGAGCACTAAATAGCTTGTTTCATCCATGTGCCAATTTAGCTTTCTGTTGCATTTAAATTACTTCAATACTGTCCATTGATTCTTCCAGGTAAAATGCATTGAATTTTCAGTTGCCATCTTGTATATTCTCTTAATTTCTGCATTCTTCGGTTGGGGCTTGTTTGATCGGGCAAGAGAGAGAAGATCTACATCTAGAGAGGAACCATTGCTGAATGCCATTCATGATAATGAAATTGGCTCTGATAACTTGCAAAAGGATGAAAGTGTTGCCACAAAGGTAAATTTAAACTTTTCCTGGAGAGGTACAATTTTTTTTGCGATGTTCTTTTTGGATGGTTACTATCAAGTCTCTATTTAATCTTCTTTTCATTGTGTTTCTAATGCTTTATTAGTTTTTTTAGGCCACTGGCATATTTGATTGTTATTTATACAATTATCAGGGGCATATGATGGATCCTCAAGTCACTAAAGGGATCCAAGTAGCTTCTGTTCAGGAATATATGTCAAGTTTTTACAGGTCAGAAACTCTACCATTGCTTATAGTATATGGAATCTATGCTGAATAATTTTACTGTCTATCCAGGAGTTATGGAACCTGGGTCTCCAAAAACCCCTTTCTTGTGCTCTTTTCCTCGGTGGCAATTGTTCTTCTGCTGTGTGTAGGGCTAGTTCGTTTCACTGTGGAGACACGGCCGGAGAAGGTATCTTGCCATTGGTTTCAATCAACAATGGCCTATTGGGAATATATTTTTATATTTAGTATGAGAATTGATCTTTTTGTTTCTGTTTTCAATTTTTATTTTTTCCTTTGTTGTAATTAGTATTCTTCAAGTGTGCTTATATTAAAAAAATAATGAAACTGATCAAGGGCTGATATATAACTTTTTTCAGCTGTGGGTTGGTCGGGGAAGCAAGGCAGCGGAGGACAAGCACTACTTTGACAGCCATCTTGCCCCCTTT
This sequence comes from Prinsepia uniflora, assembly GCA_032719365.1. Lineage (NCBI taxonomy): Eukaryota > Viridiplantae > Streptophyta > Magnoliopsida > Rosales > Rosaceae > Prinsepia > Prinsepia uniflora. The sequence continues at coordinate 13,649,107 of CM064874.1, forward strand.
TACAGAATTGAGGAGGTTTTAGAATTTTTTTGATGTTTGCTCTTCCATGCATTGTTTTATTTTTCTGTTATCACTTATTACTTATTTTCTTCAATATTTTTCTTCAGATTACAGTGGGAATCCATTCTGTTTTGAATTTTGTGACAATCTTAATGAATTGTAGAGCATATAAAGTTACTAATAACTTAAAATATAAATGAATATAAAGTACGACCAAAATCAATTGTATATCTGTTAATATCCACGTTTTGAATTGTGAAGTTGAATATTTTTTTTTCCATTGTTTACTTAATTTTTTCCCCATCACTAGAGGTTATAGTACTAAAATATATGAAAAGACCAAAATAAATGCCACTAAAGAGATTTTGTAACATTTTCCAAAGAAAAAGTTGAAGTGGAGGTTTGATAATCAGATTACCTAGAAACCATGAGTTACAATGCAATGATTTGTACTGGCTGCGTGGTGTTTAGACCAGGTTAATTAGGTCTTCGCAATGCAATTGGACAACTGATTTCAATTTGATCTAACTATTATAGCTTGCATATAAAGGTTTCTTATGGCTTGAAAGAATAGTGAGGTCGAATCTTTTAGCTTCTTGCGATCATGCACAAAGTTTTATGCTTATGAAGGTTTCCCATGGCTTGAAAGAATAAGGATGTCAAATCTTATTACTTCTTGGTATCATGTGGAATCTGCTTTTTATGAAATTTTCTGCTCTTTATCTTCTTAGCATGTAGCATGGCGTTTCCCAACAGTCTTGTCATATTTTTATGGAAACTTAGCATTCTAATTGTTATTTGTTTCCATTTCAGCTCATAATAGCGACTGTTCCAGACCCAAAGCATGGCAAGGCATCTGGTATTGTCACAGATGAAAATATTCAGTTACTTTTTGACATACAAAATAAGGTATTTGAAGTACCATGTGATATTATGCGTTTTCTGCTTTGGATTTTTTTCCTCAATTTATTTATTTATTTATTTTTTTACCATTTCCGGGTATAAATAGGTTGATGGAATTCGTGCTAATTATTCTGGCTCAATGGTAGCTCTAACTGAAATTTGCTTGAAGCCTATTGGCCAAGATTGTGCCACCCAAAGCATTTTGCAGGTTTTATTCCATAGAATTTTGCTTCTACTCCTTCACATCTTCAGTTGTTTCTATTTCTACTGCTATTGTGATTTGGAGATTGACATTTAAAGTCCCTACTGATGAAGCAAATTAGTATTTAGCTATCCTGCTTGCTACTGCATTACTGATAATATTTTTTTCACTTTCTCTTTATGGTAGTATTTTAAGATGGACCGTGAAAATTATGACAGCTACGGAGGAGTTGTACATGCTGAGTATTGTTTTCAGGTAAACTGTGTTAACCACCTAGGTTTAACCTGTTAGACTTTGACTGTGAAGGTTTTTATTTATTTTCATCATGAAGAATTACTGTTGCCAATTTTGACTGATCAGGAGGTTATTTTCTTTGCATTAGTATTGTATATTCACTGATTTACATGCCCCTCCCGCAGCATTATACATCTGCAGAAACATGTTTGAGTGCATTTCAGGCTCCCCTTGATCCAAGCACTGCGTTGGGAGGATTCACAGGAAACAACTATACAGAGGTAGCATAATGATCCTTTATCGGATATATGTGCATCCACTAATTCTATGATTATCTTCAAATTTCAGGCTTCTGCATTCATTGTCACCTACCCAGTTAATAATGCAGTTGATGGTGTTGGAAATGGAAATAGTAAGGCATTGGCTTGGGAGAAGGATTTTATTCAGTTAGCAAAGGTTTGAACACTAAACATCCATCTGTGGCATTCTTACTTGAGAGACATATAATGCTAGTCTGTGGGACTTCAGATTGTATCTCCAAGGGAAAAAATTTGTTGCTGTGAGTTTTAGTGTAAACTGAGCAGCGTTAATGGAGATAAGAGAGGAAAAGGGGTTGGTGGTGGAGGTTGGATGGCAGGTGGAGGAGGTTGAGCAGCCATTGAAGGAGGATAAAAAAGGAAGATGGGAGGTTTTGTTGCTCGGTGGAGCCTAAGGCTTTGATACCATGTAAGAAGTTGAGGTCCCACCCCAAAACCAATTGGCGATGAGGAGAGTAGCCCAAGATCTTATAAGGCACAAACTGTAGTTGTGCTTTTCTAATGTGTGACATTTTCCTCACATCTCAACAATTATATGTTAGCTGCATCTTCAGTCTCTTCTTACGAAGGTTTTGCTTCAGTGAAAGTTTTCCTTCCATAGAGCAATTCAGAACCTATAAATTTCATTAATCAGGGGAAGATTGTTGTGTGACTTCAATGTATCGATTAATTTGGTAGATTGGTCTAATTTCTATTTTTTATTGGTCAAGAACTGGAAAGCTGATGTGCATCTGAATATGATTATTCTGTTTCGTGCACATATAATATTTAGTACGTAACATTCCCTCCTTTCATTTTTAACATAATTTTCACATGTTACCTTTCATTAACAGCCCATTTAATCCATTTAGTTTTTAGTTTTTAGTTCTTATTTTTCGTCTCACAATAGTGGGGAGGGGAATAAAGAAAGGTGGAGGGTCGATGGTGGGAAAGAAAAACGACAAAATTTAGAAAAGAAAGCCTACTTAGTGAGTTTTCATTTTGTAAGCCATTCCAAGTTCAATTTTTCACTTTCTTCCTGCAGTAATTCCTCCACCTTGTTCATTCCTATTTTCTCCCTTGTATTTCTGCTCTATAACAAACAAAAATAAAAAATTGAAATGAAATGGTTACCAAATGTGCATTTTGTTTCTCAAATCCACTTCTTACAAATTTCATGCTTGTTTGTATCCTAAATTGCATGTTGAACTTTTATCTAGAAAAGGAGTCCATCGCAAATTTTTATATATTTTTCTTGTTTTGTGTTTCTGCTCTTATATTTTATATTGTATTTGCGAATATGCTCCCACACATTGACAGAAAAAACCCTTGAGTTAGTCAATAGATGACACATTCATATTAAGATCTGATGCAATATGTTGACAGGAGGAACTGCTGCCAATGGTTTTGTCACGGAATCTCACCCTCTCGTTTTCATCCGAAAGCTCAATTGAGGAGGAGTTAAAAAGAGAAAGTACTGCAGATGTTGTAACAATAGTAGTAAGTCATGTTATCACCACTGTAGTAAGTTTGAGATTTGGATGTCTTAATGTTAATCGACCAATCTGTTGATGTCATGCCATGTTATGAACAAGATATACTATTTCTATTTCTTGGTGGGTGAACATTTTTTACTTACAATAATTGATTGTTTTGTACTTATTCTTCTGTTTCTACATTATATCAGGTCAGCTATCTAGTAATGTTCATTTACATATCTCTAACCTTGGGAGATGCACCTCATTTATCTTCTTTTTACCTCTCGTCCAAGGTACGATTTAAACCTTTGTGTAAGTACCATTCTTTTTGACCATTTGGCAGCATGCATATGTGTATGTTGTATGTCCCTCTACTGCTTGCTTAACTTGTTAAGTTCCTTTAACTATTATCAAGCTGCCGACTATTATCATCTGTCACTATGGGCCCCCCTATGCTTTCTCATGATGTGCTAACTTTATTGTAGTTGATACCTCTGTTGAAAAGTTTGTTACTTTTAAAAAAAATAAAATAACTATGTTTCTGTTTGGCATTTGCTTGCCAACGAGTGATAGCATGGCAAGGGCATAGACAACTAGTATTCGAGAAACTAGAATTAACTTGTGAAGGGTGGGTCTGATCAAGTTGGAGGATTCTGGATTCTTCATTGATGGATTACATATCTTAGCTACAATCGCTAGAAAATAATCGAATTATCACATGAATATTATGTGTTTCCCATGTTACTTTATGTCCACATTGGCACACATAGAGGCCAATTTTTTGCATTGATGAAGCTCTCAGATTTGCTATTAATTTTTGTTTCCAATGGTATGTAGGTGCTGCTTGGCCTGTCTGGTGTCGTGCTTGTCATGCTTTCTGTCCTTGGATCTGTTGGACTTTTCAGTGCTTTTGGAGTGAAATCTACGTTAATCATAATGGAAGTTATTCCTTTCCTTGTTCTGGCAGTAAGTAATTTATCCAAGAACTATGGGTTCGGTTTTGAGTTACTAAAGTCCTATAATGGCATTGATCTTAAGCCCTAATCATCCAAAATATTATACATACTGAATCCTGGTATTTTTGCCGTTGGTAATACTCTGAATTCAGCTTATCACATGCCTAAGAAGCTCTTTTCTCATTATTATAATCAAAGAGAATGGTTCGTTTACTAGGGAGAGATCCTGTGTAAACTGAGACAGATTATATACTCCAGTGGCAGTACGGAAGTACTGTATACATGGGTAGTATTACTCTGTAACAACTCATAAGTAAACCTCAGAAATCTATAGAATGTTGTATGTCCCTTGTAATTACCAAACGCTTTAGTTTCTTAAATCTAAGAGCATTCACCAGAGCAACACGACATAGTTATACCACTCTTTTGGCCTTGTCCATTGGGATTGCAATTTAGGTTGACCACTTGTTGGTAGCCTGTGATAACAACTTCATTAGTCTGTCTTTATCTGGTATTTTTTTATCTTATTCTGATAGCTTTCTCCGGCTGGACATGGCAAAGTTTTCCATTGCCGATAATATTTTATCCCCTCCTTGTTGTTTATGGTGCCTAATAGCTTTCTCCACATGTAAACCTTTCCTTCCTTATGTTTAAATTTTATTGGAGAACCTTCTCCTTCAAAAGGGGAAGAGATCTTTTGTTGATATTTCCTTTTCTTTTTCTGAGTTTTCATTTATAATTTCCTCCCTTCTGCACCTTATCTCTTTTATGTGCTTTTCTTTGTCTGCTATAATTTTTGAAATGGTTCTTGTGTACCTATATCAGGTTGGTGTAGATAACATGTGTATACTGGTACATGCTGTGAAACGTCAACCACGGGAGTTACCTTTGGAAGGGCGAATAAGTAATGCACTGGCTGAAGTTGGCCCATCCATAACACTGGCTAGTTTGTCAGAGGTTCTGGCATTTGCAGTTGGAAGTTTCATACCTATGCCAGCTTGCCGTGTCTTCTCCATGTTTGCAGGTTTTTTACTCCTTTATCCTAAAGCAATTACAGTTACCGTGAAATTCTGGTTGCACTAGTACATTGATGTATGCTTACTATTTCTATTGCAGCTCTTGCTGTTCTCCTGGACTTTTTTTTGCAAGTTACTGCGTTCGTTGCGATGATATGTTTTGACTTTTCAAGAGCTGAAGATAACAGGGTTGATTGTTTTCCATGTATAAAAGTCTCTTCATCTTCTGTGGAAACTAGTGAAGGTATGTAAGGCATGCTAACATATTGTTTTGGCGTTGAGGTTACTTTTATTAAGGATCCAACCAAATCAGAAGAGATTGAGAATCAAACTCAATCTCCATGATCGGCTGGCCCAAGGTCAACCAGGAATCTGTACAGATTCCTTCCTTTTGTGCATACTTAGCTAGTTTCTTTCCTTCCTAGTTAGGCCTAGTTTAGCTAGTTTATTTCCTTCCTAGTTAGGCCGAGTTCAGACCTATATAAATCTCTTCCACTACTGTACATCTAATATTATTAAATACAGAAGTATTTTCAAATACCTTTTATGGTATCAGAGCTCTAAAAGCTCCACCGAGCAAAACCCTAGAAAAAAAAACTCAGAAACAAACCCTAATCCATGGCCGCCTAACCCACCGCCTTTGCTGCTCAAACCACTGCCGCCCCTTTCAATCCTACCCTTCCACCAACCACTGGTGACCCAAACCCTAATCTTCCCACCCTCATCACCATTAACACTGCCGCACAGCTTCTAGTCAAGCTCACGGCCAACAATTTTTTCCCTTGGCGTGCCCAGTTCCATGCCTTCCTTCATGGGTATGATTTAATGGGTTTCATGGATGGCTCTCATCCCTGTCCCCCCAAGAAACAGAACCTGCGCTCCGCGCCTTCTGGTTCCGTCAGGACTAGCTTCTTCTCCACTTAATCTTGGCTTTAGTTTCCCCTCAAGTCATCACTCTTATTGCTGCAGCCAAAACCTCTGCTGCTGCATGGCAGCGCCTCACCCGTCTCTATGCAAGCAAGGCCCCGTGTTCGTGTGCTTGGCCTCAAGGAGAGACTTACTCTTCTTTGCCGTGGCGACCGCCCAGTCTCTGACTACCTACAAGAGGTTCGTCTCCTCTCCGTCGAGCTTGCTGCCATTGATACACCTCTCTCTGATGACGAGTTGCTCCTCCATGTCCTGAATGGCTTGGACCCCCAATTCAAGGACATTACAGCTGCTGTCCGCTCCAGGGACACCCCTGTGTCCTTTGAAAACCTGCATGACATGCTAGTTCAGCATGAGGAAGCCACCAACCGAGAAGCCCCTTCAGCCCCTAGTCCTGCCATAACAGCCTAAGTGTCCTAGGCTCACCGTGGCCACACTCCTAGCCATTATTCTCAGCACTTTTCCAGCAACCGCCAATCATACCACCAACAGGACAACCACCGCCCCTCTGGCCAGCGCAACTCCACCACTCGCCGCTCCAACCAGCCTGGTACTGGCTATCGTGGTTTCTGCCAGCTGTGTGGTGTCCAGGGCCACATCGCCAAGCATTGTCCCTAGCTTCCCACTTCTTTGGCTCCTCATCCCGTGGCCAACCCAGCCACCCAATCTAACTCCAGCAGCTGGCTTCTGGACTCTGGTGCCTCGCATCATGTCACCAACACCACTTGTCATCTTTCAGATGCCCACCAATACAGTGGCCCTGATGAGATCATCATTGGTAATGGTAAGGGTCTTGGTATCTCCCACACAGGTTCAACCATCTTACCCTCTCCCGCTTCCCCTCCCTTCACTCTCAAGGATGTTTTATGTGTTCCCTCCATGACTACAAATCTGATTTCCATTGCTAACTTCAATCAACAAAATTGTACGTCTATTGAACTTTTTCCCCACTCTTTTCATGTGAAGGATCTCAGCACGGGGGCGGTTCTCCTACAAGGTCGGAGTAGGAATGATGTCTACGAGTGGTCCTCTGCCTCCATTCAACGACCTCAGGCTATGGTGGGTGTGGTGGTCTCCCCTAATCTTTGGCATCGCCGTCTTGGTCACCCAAGTCCTGAAGTCCTCCAATCTATCCTCCGTCAGTCTTCCATTAATGTAACTCCTAAGCATCTAGAAACTGTCTGTAATTCATGCCTTTGCAATAAAAGCAAAAGACTACCATTTGGTGTCTCTTCCCTAACCTCCTCTCGTCCCCTAGAACTCGTTTAGAGTGATGTGTGGGGCCCTGCCCCTTACCTTTTCATGGACAAACTCATATTATGTCATCTTTGTGGACCATTTTACAAAATATACATGGCTCTATCCCCTAAAGAAAAAGTCAGATGTCTTTTCCACCTTTGTGGATTTCAAAACTCTTGTTGAAAAATATTTTCAGCAACCCATCTTGTCTCTCTATACTGATGGAGGAGGTGAATTCATCAAACTAAAGCCATTCCTTGCCTCCCACGGCATCAATGACCTCCTCAACCTTCCCCACACCCCTCAACACAATGGGGCTGCAGAAAGGCGACACCACCACATTGTCGAAACAGGCCTTACCCTTCTTCATCAGGCCTCCCTTCCATTGTCGTACTAGACATTTGCCTTCAGGGCTGCCGTGTACCTCATAAACCGGTTGCCCACCCCCTTCCACCAGAAAAGTCCCTATGAAACACTCTTCCACCGCCCCCACCCAACTATTCCCGCCTACGCACCTTCGGGTGCCTCTGTTTTCTTTGGCTCTGCCCTTACAATCCCAACAAACTCCTACCCTGTTCCACACCATGTGTTTTTCTTGGCTACTCCCTCAACCAGAGTGCCTATCTCTGTTATGATCCATCCACCCACAAACTCTTATGTCTCCCGTTATGTGCAGTTTGATGAGTCCTCCTTTTCTGGTTCCCCTTCCTCCTCCCAGAACCCTCACGTCACTCCTCCCAAAACCCAAACCTGGCTCTCCACCCTTGATCTTGTGTCTCTGGTTCCTGTTCACACTGCCACCTCACCACCACCAGCGGTCTCACCACCCACCACTCCAGCGGACACACTTGAGACATCCTTCCTGCACGGTCTTGCATCAGAACCCTCTCATGCTCTGCTCCTGCCGCCTCCCTCCATCAGACAGCCCACAGACGAAACCTCACCCCCGCAGCCCAGTCCTACTGCTCATGCTAACCAGCACCCAAACTGGCACAGTAAAACCCGTCCTCAGCTATGCCCTCACTGCCAACACCTAACTCCAGCCCCCTTTGGTTGAACCAACCTGTCTCTCAAGCCAAGAAGGACCCTAAGTGGCGGAGTGCCATGTCTGATGAGCTGAATGCACTCATCTGCAATGGCACTTGGGATCTTGTGCCTCCAGGCCCTCACCAAAACGTGGTAGGTAACAAATGGGTTTTCCGCATTAAACGCACTCCCACTGGCAAGGTGGACAGGTTCCAGGCCCTCCAATATCTCTTAGCTTTGCCTCCCTAGTATAGTTTTAATTTCAATTCATCTATTTCAGTTGCTTTAGATCTAGATTTTCTTTCCATTTTTCTAGTTGGTGTTAGTTCTGATCAAGTCATTATATAAGATGCAGGAATCTATTATAGAAGAGATGGATTTTTGACCCGTTATATGAAGGTGACTTTTTTTTTTATCTTTTTTTTTTCTTTCTACCCCTTCTTATGGGGATGTTTGACTACTTGACAGCTGCATCTCAAATTTATTTGTCCTATGATCAGAGAGTTTGGCAAGGGGTGATATTTCATTGAGAGAAGGGAACTAGTGATCTTATCTTGTCTCCATCTTCTTTAAAAAATGATCATGGCTTTGTTGTAGGAAATACATGCGCGCATACTTGGATTTTGGGTGGTTAAAATGGTTGTGATTGCTGTCTTTCTTGCTTTTGCCTTGGCAAGCATTGTAAGTTGGTTTTGGTCCTTCTGGCACTTATGATTCTAAATATTGTTATATATCTTTATATTTTATCTTGAATACCTAACATAAATTTTTACGTGATTTTGATCTTTATAGGCATTATGTTCTAGGATTGAACCTGGTTTAGAACAGAAGATTGTCCTTCCCCGGGACTCATACCTTCAGGTCTCCGGGAGTTTTGTGAAATCTTCTTAATTATTCTAAACTTCTGTCTTGTTCATTCTTATCATTTTACTCTTGTGTGTCAGGGATACTTCAACAATGTTTCAGAGTATCTTAGGGTGGGACCACCGTTATATTTTGTTGTGAAGGATTACAACTACAGGTTAGATATCTGTGTGGTGTTCGTTCTATCTTCATTTCAAATTTTAGGGTTCTGTATTCTTCCCGTATATTACCAAGCTTGAAGATTATTGCATGCAATGTGTGAAGGAAGATATGAACAATGTAAACAGAATAATTCTGGTATGACATGAAAATGGGTGTATAATTATGTGCCTCAGATGAAATATGAAATTTATTGAAGATTATTCTGGTTTATTGCAATCTGTATTAGTGGCCAAAAAACTTTATTGGGTAAGCACTTTGGCGGTTTTAATCCTTTCTTTAGGTCTATTCTCTAGATTGAAAACTCAGATTAGCATTCAGTTCTTTGCAAGGTTATTCCAATTTTTATTACTGGCTGACAGAGCTGTTTGAAGACATTGTATATAACTGGAATTATGGGTTGTCACATCAATAAGAATAAACAAATCAATAATCATTTAATGATCTACCCTTGCACTTACATAAGCATTGCTGCTTATATCAAAGTGTTTGCTTCGCTACAATGTGCCTCATAAGAAATTTCTTTCATACAATGATTGATAGTTTGAGTATTTTTGGGTTGTCTCAGCTCAGAATCAAGACATACAAACCAGTTATGCTCCATCAGCCAATGTGATTCAAACTCTCTCTTAAACGAGGTACAGAAATTGTAGACTGGTATTGGATACTTAGTTTGAACTACAGTATGACCTTCTACCATGGATATGCATAGTATTGATCAATATGAATAGTATTGATATGAATTAAAAATGGTTACTTCTAATGCATATTAAAATTATTTTTCCACATAGTATTTTGTTGGTTGCGGTATCTCTCTCCCAAATCTGGATGCGGTACAAATTTGTGCATGGTCATCCGGTTCTTTCTTTCTCATGATTCTTGTTTTTTTCTTGAGACTTGTATTTTGTCCTGTGGATTTATTTGTTTTAGTTGCTGGCTTGAACTGTGACAACTGTGAAGCACGTGTATATGCGCTTTTTTTTTTAAGGGATATGTTATTAGCACTCCAAAGAAGAAATCTTGCACTCCATCCTCTTTTATTTTTCTTCACCAGAAAGGGGTGCAGGATGAAATTTTAGGGTGCCAATGGAAGCTCCCTATGTCCTCTTCCTTTAATGTGTGATTCTGTTGTGACGTAGATATCAAGAGCATCTTTAACACCAGAATCAAGCTATATTGCCAAGCCAGCTGCCTCTTGGCTAGATGACTTTCTTGTATGGATTTCACCTGAGGCTTTTGGTTGCTGTCGGAAGTATTTGAATGGTTCGTATTGTCCACCTGATGATCAGGTTGGTGCTTCTTTTACATGTCCCATTTGAAAAGTGAATAGGGATCTGTTGTTTTCATCCCTGGGACTTAACTGCTTCTATAAATTTTATTTTCTTGCATTTAACAATTGCAGATAATGTCTCCTATCGTTGTCTTTTTTATCTTTCTTTATTATTCAGCGACGTTCTTAGTTTGGTGACTCAGGTGTATGCCAAATTGTGTTTCATTTGTAAGCTTAAAACTTTCAGGATTGTATAATATCCTGTATCCATCTGGAAAACCATAAAGATTTAACTTTATTGGTGTTCTCGTTTCAGTCATTTTTATGTATTAGATTACAATATACTGAAGCAGACACATTTCTCTCCAGCCACCTTGCTGTGCACCTGAAGATGGTCCTTGTGGCCTTGGTGGAGTTTGCAAAGATTGTACAACAGTAATGCCCCTCTTATCTCTATACATCTGAAATCAACCTTCGAAACCATCAGGGTAAGAACTAACATTTTAAATTGGTTCCAGTGCTTTCGTCACTCAGATTTGGTCAATGATCGTCCATCTACAACACAATTCAGAGAGAAGCTTCCATGGTTCCTGAATGCACTGCCATCTGCTGATTGTGCAAAAGGTGGCCACGGTGCTTACACTAATAGTGTGGATCTAACTGGTGTGTAAAATCTACTCTCTCTCCTAGCATGAGTACGCATGGTATTGATATGCATTAATAGTCAAATTTTTAAAACATTTGTGTTTCTATTCAGGTTATGGGAGCGGTGTTATACGTGCATCTGAATTCCGTACCTATCACACACCACTTAACGAACAAGTATGGTTGTACTTTTAGTGAACTGATTTTAGAATTATACTTCCAACTGTTTCTGCTTAACATGTATTGGATAAGCCCTAATTTTGTTTGATCTTTCATTGTTGTCAGGGTGATTATGTCAATTCACTGCGAGCTGCGCGGGAGTTTAGCTCAAGAGTTTCTGATTCTTTGAAGGTTTAATTTCACCAAGCAGCATGGTTTCATGAATAATTTAGGAATTTTCATTGCACATACTCAGAATCAAATGATTTGCTTTCCATTTTTTTTTCTTGATGCATTCAATCGTTTTGGGACTAGGGGTGTCTTCTTCCTAATGCCTAATTGCATGAATGTAGGACGTGCTAGTGAAACTCCAGTCGTATTACATTGCATTTTCCTGCATCATCAACATTTCTAAGCCAGTAGATTACTTTCTCAGGTAGATAGATCACTCTTATGCTTACAGTGTTTCTTTGATGCAGATGGAGGTCTTTCCATACTCGGTGTTCTATATCTTCTTTGAGCAGTATCTGGATATATGGAGGATAGCATTGATCAACATTGCTATAGCACTTGGTTAGTATCTAGAACATTATACCATCCATAAGCAGTTATGCATGAGGGGAGACAGATCCATATGCATGCATGCATGTTCCCATTTTTCTAATCTGTTGTTAACCCTGATTATTAATGCATATGTGCTCTTTATTAATATATTTCTACTGATGGAAATTACTTATTTTGTTGCCTGAAAGAGATCTTTAACAATGCTGTGACTAACACTCAGAATCACCATCTATCCATTTTACAAGTGCTTGGTATTTGGGAATGAAAAAATGCTAGTCTGTTGAGGTATCGCTATTATATTATTCCATCTGGATGTTTAAATTAAATGTTTGTTTTCCCCTAATGGGTAATACTTTTTAGCACTTAGTCCTTATTGGCTTCTTGCACCCAGAAATGAACGCTTTATAATTGTCTTGTGCTCCCATGATGGATTACCAGTAGCGGCGAGATTTAAATGAAACTGTTATACCAACATTAAGTTATTGCTTCTGTTTTGAAATTCAAGGTCTGAGTGTATGATTATATGATTTAATGACATAACAGGTGCAATCTTCATTGTCTGTCTGCTTATCACTTCCAGGTTTGCTTTCTTTCTTGAATCTAGACCATCGTTTGAATTTAACTTGTAATCATCTATTTTATTTATCATCTGTTTTCATTCACAGTTTGTGGAGCTCAGCAATCATTATACTTGTCTTGGCAATGATTGTTGTGGACCTCATGGTATATTTACCTTGAATCATTAATAAAACTTCTTAATTTGTAGCCATATTTCATCATTATTGTGTCGTCGTGTTTGTTCCTCTTTCATGCCTTGCCGGCTTTTGTTTAGTTCCTTTTAAGTTTTTTTTTTCCTGTTGGGGGAACTGACATGCTTAACTGAACTTTCAGGGTGTAATGGCCATTTTGGGTATACAACTAAATGCAGTCTCTGTTGTAAATCTTATAATGTCAATCGGGATTGCCGTTGAGTTCTGTGTCCACATAGCACATGCTTACTTGGTTAGTATCAAGCCTTGTGGTGTCATTCGCCTTTCTATTTAATTTGGTTTTGGCTTGAAGATGATTGGAATGCCATTTGTATGGGAATATCATTTATTGGATGAGTGGTGTATCACCCATTTGTGTGGGAATCTATGAAAGCACTTTTTCTCTCTTACCAACATACGCACTCAAGCACATTTTCTTCTCAACGGCCAACAGCTTTTGGTTGGGTTGTAAAAGTTTGCTACTATATCACCAACTTGTGCACTCGATACAGGTGAGCCATGGCGACAGGAATCGGCGGGCAAATGAAGCCCTAAGTAAGGTGGGAGCTTCTGTCTTCAGGTAAAAATGTATAGCCACTGCTTTACCATTTCAGTTGTGATTCCATTAATGGTACCTGGTAGAACACCATGATTGAGTTGAAAACTCCTTGTAGTAAGAATCGTGTCAGATATGAAAGTGTAAGAAGAAAAAGAAACTGCCTGATAATATATACATACAATGTTCATTAGTTCAGAAACTATGTTTAAGCATATAAAAAATAGAAAATAGAAAAAAGTGAAATTTCAACACTGTTCTATTTCGATATCTGAATTCTGAGTCGTCCTTTGCATACTGCTCTAATTATCAGCAATCAGCAACCTTAGTAGTGCTTTACATAAAAAGGTGCTTTTGTCTACAAACACTAAGCCAACATCCCTTGATTTTAATTGTTTTGACTTTTATGGCAGTGGGATTACACTTACAAAGCTAGTGGGAGTGATTGTCCTTTGCTTCGCAAGATCAGAACTTTTTGTGGTGTTTGATCTCTCCCTCTCGGCTTATTAACTTCTTTTGGCATTGCCTTTGGTATAGAGTAACTTTCTGAGTTTTGCAGGTTTACTATTTTAAAATGTACCTGGCATTGGTCCTAATTGGTTTCTTGCACGGGCTTGTATTTTTGCCGGTAAGGCCATTGGAGTTTCTTCCTGTCACTACTACTACTCTGAAACCCTGGTTTTTCTGGCCATACTTAGGCCATGGTGACATTCCCAGTAAAATTGATAAAGCCAAAGTATATTAAGAACTGACCTTTTTTTGTTTGCAGGTGGTATTGAGCTTGTTTGGTCCACCGCATACATATGCGAATGCGAGAATTGATGTTCATGAAGTTGAATCTTCACCAGTCTTGAGTTGATAGTTGTGGAAGTATGGCTCGTCCTTTTTGGGCCACGATTCTAACTTTGTTGTCAAACTCTTATGTTCTCATACGCAGGATACGACCCCCGCTCCCCCATCGGTGGGTGGTGATGAGGTAACGGTAACCGGTAACCATTGGAGGAAAACAGTTTATGTTGTAAATAGTAAGTGTATGTAAACAATTATATGAAACACCTCAAAGAGTGCACAATATTGTGAAGAAATCATTTATCGTTGTATGCTCGACAAATTCTTGTACGATCGATAATTGTGGGTCGCTGCCATTTGTGGTGGTTTAAAGTAAGAGCATGTAGTTGTGCTTGTGTGAGTGGAGAAAAACTTGCCTACATGCAAATGGGGGTCTCACAACTTGAAATCCATTTCATGGTCAAGTGCTACAAGATTAAACTCAAAATTCAAAGGAAAAAAAGAAAAAGAAAAATTAACAAAATGCCTTAATATTGTTTTTTTGGCGGTTGTACATATCGACTCTACTTGAGTAAAACGTAGAACTTCCAAATCAAGTTTCGGAATTCCGAAATAGAAGAAATCCAAATTCCAAAAGTAGAATTGGTGTTCCATTTCTAAGCTTTTCTAGATTTGATATGAAATAATTTTCAACTTTATCCATTACAATTGTTAAAATAAGGATCAATAACAAAAAACATTGTCCAAATTTTATTGGTTATTTCGATTGGTTTCATTGTTTTCAATTATTGTAAACGATTACACAATGTATTAAAAATTTGCATCCTTTGGGCTACAACAAGCACGGCTCCAAGAAGGAAGGGGTTCATGGATTATTAATGTTTTCTATATGGAGCAATTCTTTTCGAAAATCTCCAAAAATTTTGTTGAGTTATAATCCTATCATCTGAAAGAGTTATCTATCGTCATTCTCCATGGACTAGTTATTACTATTGTAATTCTGCTGTCCCTAATCCTCGATTTTTTCAAAAAATATTTTGGGACTAATGAATATTAGTTCTATGCCTCAAAATAAATACAACACTAGCCGGTAATTAAATTTAGAAGGGTGTATTTAATCTTACATTTTAAATTTTTTTAAAAATCTCGGTGTATTCAATTAAGATTTTAAAGTAGTTTTAGAAATTTAGAAGTACTCAATTGTGATTTTAAGTGATTGTTATAAAATCCTTAGAAATCTACGTGTATTCAATTAACATTTTAAAAGATTGAGCGTAAATCTAGGTGTATTAAAAAACTCGAATATTTTATATGATTTGATAAATTTGTGAATTTCAACTGATTTTAAGGTGATTGTTAAAACAAATCAGGTTAGAATGCTAGATAGAACGAAACATAAACAAAAAAGCCTACCTGAAAGTCAAAGTTTGAAGGTAGAAATTAGGCCATATAGATAAGAAAAAGCCATAACTAAGTTCGCAAGAAAGGGAAAAAGAAGAAAAGAAGAAAAAGCCATAACCAAGTTCCTTCATCATGCTACACCAACCTCAAAGCCAGTCCACTTTAGAGGAGCTGGTCAATTTGAACTACTAAGTACTAAAAAGGAAAAAAGGCACAAAAACCACCTCGTCATCATCAAAGATGTTAACGACTATGGAGAAAGAACGAGAAAAAAAAAAAAAGAGAAAATAATTCATGCTGAGGAAGAATTGAATCATCCTTTCGATTTGTTTAAAGGGCCAAAATTGAAAATTATCTTTAGGCAAAGTCACACACAAATAAAACACTTCAAAATTATTACAAAATCAATAATAAAAGTAAAACAAAATCAATATGAAAACACATTAAAATCCATTGAAATCCGACCCCCCCCCCCCCCCCCCCCCTTTTTTTTTTTTTTTTTTGAAAAAAGATAATATTGGAGTTTCTAAAAGGAATTACCGCACAACCCCATTAAGATCTCTCTCAATTGAATACAATCTCTAAATCCTGTCCCGCCAACCCCAGAAAAATAAATATAAAGGAGTTTTAGAGGGGACGCCAGCACTTTCCATGGACCCAACAGCTTCACTGACCAAAGCTTGCTGAAAAACACCAAAAATCCCAGACTAGCATGGCACCTCTTCAAGCGCATTCTCTCCTTACCCCCCCACCACCACCACAACCATCACCTCCTCCTCCTCTCCCTCTTCAGATTTCTTTATCCACTCCGTACCGATCATTGCCCGAATCCTTATCGACTCTAAAATGCACAACGAAATCGATAGCCTTCACCAGATCCTTCTCGTCTCGCAGCCCCTTGAAACCCTTCGCCCTTGCCTCGTTTCGCTTGTGCGACTCCTGGCCAAGTCGAGCCTCTCCGACAAGGCTGTCTCCCATTTTAAATCCCTCCGCAGTCAGTTCCCTGGTAAGCCCCCTTCTGTTTATTTGTATAATTTGCTTCTTGAGTCCTCTCTCAAGGAGAAGCATATAGATGTCGTATTGTGGTTGTATAGGGATATGATCTTCTCGGGGATTAAGCCCGAAACTTATACTTTTAATCTTCTGATTTGTGCCTTGTGTGAATCGGATCGTTTGGAAAATGCTCGCCACGTGTTCGAAAAAATGCGTGAGAAAGGTTGTCAACCGAATGAGTAGTGTTGGGATTTTGGTTCGTGGGTACTGTAGAGCTGGGCTTTCTGGCAGAGGATTGGAGGTTTTGGATCGGATGAAGAGTTGTAATGTTTTGCCCAATAGGGTGGTGTATAATGCTTTGATTTCTAGCTTTTGTAAACAAGGCAGGACCGATGAAGCCGAGAAATTGGTAGAGAGGGTGAGAGACGATGGAATATTTCCAGATGCCGTTACTTTCAATTATAGGATTTCAGCTCTCTTTAGTGCAGGGAAAATCCTTGAATCTTCTAGAATATTTAGAGATATGCATATGGATCAAGAGTTGGGGTTGCCTCAACCTAATGTGGTAACATATAATTTGATGTTACAAGGATTTTGCAAGGAAGGGATGTTGGAGGAAGCAGAGTCCTTGTTCAAATCTATGGAATAATATGGAAATTTTATTAGTTTAGAGGCTTATAACATATGGTTGTTGGGCTTGGTCAAGGATGGGAAGCTCTTAGATGCACGAATGGTTCTTAAAGAGATGGTAGATAAGGGAATAGAACGAATGGTTCTTAAAGAGATGGTAGATAAGGGAATAGAACGTAGTATTTACTCATATAACCTTGTGATAAATGGGTTATGCAAAATGGGATGCCCCGTGATGCAAAAACGGTCATGAGTCTAATGGCGCGAAACAATAATTCCTCTTTTGACGATAGTATGCGATGTATTTACTTCACCCTACGACCCTAGATACAAGCTCAGATACTGAAGAGCAGCATGTAGAATAATGTTCATACAATGACAGTTTCACAGATGAAAACTGCCGATGATAGATGTTATCTCATGATTATACAGCCTGGATGAATTAAGTGTGAACCTAATAAATAAATAAATATAACACAAGAAAATAAATAATCCACGTCAAACTGACATTAATAGTTAAGTGGGTCTAATTCAGTTGATTCTAGTGCTAACTGGTAGACAATTGATCTCAAATTCGAATTCCAGTGATATATTGTATGAAAAAATTTCAAAATTCCATCTACCCTATAAAAACAAGAAAAATGGACTGACAATAATAACAACTTATAAATTGTAGCGTGTAATAAGGAAGCGGTCTCTTAATATATATTTACACAATATGTAAGTTTGAAAAAGGAATATTATTCATTAAGTATAATGCTATGGACACCAAATAAAACCCCAAAAAATTCTATCTTAGCACATGCTGCATATGACGTGGAAATTCAAAATTACCTTTTTTCAATTAACCATGTCAAATTAAAAATCAAACAAACAACTAAAAAAATTTAATTAAGAAAAATAAAACCCTAAATTTATTACTTGTCGAACTCCACAAACGAGAACGCTGTTGACGTCCAAGTGACAATTCACGTTGACTCCACTGCCAAGACCACTACTGAATTTGAATATATTTGTTTGGAAAGACCATATAAATTGATTGGAGTTTTCAACATAGCTAGATACACACAGAGATATAGAGAAGGAAAAACATAGCTTGAAAGCCCTCATAGCAATGGTAGGGGATGGCGACGGCGAGGGCTTCGTAGGCAATAACCCACCAATTAAAAATGAGGTGAGCTAAATTTTAGTCAGGATAATTTTTTTTATGATCAAATTTCTGTGATATTAAATGAATTTCATTGGTTAAAAGAATACACCTTGAAAAAATATTTTATACAAAAAAATAACAAATAATCATGCAAATAAAATACAATAACACTTAAATTGCAACAAACTTCTCTTTTACATGTATAAAACATCATATAATCTCCAAAAACATCATCTTTCCTCTTATAAGTGTAAAATAAATTAATAAATGAGCTATATAAACTAATATTATATAAAATTTTACATTTGCTCATCAATTTCGTAGTGGACTGAAGGACACCCCAGCCCAAGACATCACACTGTGACTGCTTCAGAGACTTCAAGTTCGTCACACACATCGACCCCAATCCCAAGATTAATGGACGAAATTTGGCCGTCCCGAATGACAACGCACAGCTCAGGATTGAGCTGCTTGGATAGACTGTGAGTGAATTTTTCTTTTAATAATTGTGATGCATGCATAATTGAAGGTTTGAATGTTTTACTGCATGAATTTGATTGCAATGGGCTGAATAAATGATTCTACTTGTGTTTCGATGATTTTCCATAATTTAAACATTTATTCAAGGTTTGATTAATTGGAAACAGTATTTTTAGTTTAACGCCTAGACGTAGATTGATCACGGGAAAACCACCTAGATGTTGTCTCATCCAAGGGATGTTACTCGGACGTTGCAGAATTCCGTGCAGATCTCGAGGTTGTCTACGCGTAGTACAAATTGTTCACGTGACTGATACCAATGTACTTGAGGAGTGATTGTATTTAATTACTTATATTTGTGTCTAGGTTCTCCCCAGTGATTTTATAAACGTGGATTTTAGGGAAATGCAGGCCACGAGAATTTTATATACATTTTATAATTTTATAGGTCCTACGACTTATGATTTGAATTAAACTGAAATCCAGTTATTTATGTTTTACTTTATGAATGCATATTTTAGAACTGAGGGTAAATGATTGTTTTCCTCAGAAACGTATTTTCAAATGATTGTCTTTGTCCAATCACACTTTTACTGGTTTTGTATTCCCTTCCACCCGTTGCATAGAGATAAGGGGCGATTTTGAGATGGAGACATAATTTCACCACCATACACTATTTTCAAAACCTTAAGAATGAAGAAATACTTCAAACTCTACTAGTCAGTGAAAATTCTGCACGACTCTCTATAAAGATAATGCCTCCAAATCATTAATGTAACAACCTGTAAATTCAAGAAAAATGAATTTGGAAAATTCATAAGGAAAATTATGATTTTGTCCTTGTAAAGTAAAAAGGTTGACTTTTTGAACGTTCGGCGAGAACCGTTACGTGGGCCTCAGAATTTTGAATCCATAGACAGGTGGTAGGACCAAATCGGAGATTGAATAGTTTCATTATGGGGAAAAATTGTCTAGGGGCATTTTGGTAATTATGACATCAAGGGTATTTTGGTAATTTTGCATGAAGAACCTAGGGCATTCTAGAATTTTCTTCAACTTTCTTCATTCTTCTCTAGAAAATTCTTCCAGCGACCTAGTACACTATATATATACATATATATATGAGGTGTGTGTATGGGAGGAAGGGTTTGGGTGATGGTGGCCGAAGTGAAAACTAACCACCTAAGACCAACCTGTGAAATAGGAGAGAATCAGGAAAGAAGAAGAAGAGAAGGAAACCAGAGAGGAAGGAGAAGGGGAAAAGTGAAAAGGGTGAAAGGAAGAAACTAAGAGGAACCCGAGAAGGGGAAATTTGTGTTTTGAATACATCATGGAGTTTTTTGGTATGGGAACTTGAACTAAGCTTCCTAATTTTTTTACGAGTTTCTACGATCCTAAGATGCTATTGGTTCAAAGTTTCTGGATGCTGAACCACCTAGACAACAAGGGTGACAAATGGCCAAGAAATTGGGATATTTTGTTTGAGTTGTGAGGTAAGTTATTCAGTTTTGAGCTTATAGATCCCCTTCTAGGTTGATATAGAGTGTAACGACCCATCCCAAATTTCTAGATTAGATTAGTGACTAATCACGATTAGTGAGGATAATTCGTGATTAGTTGAGCGAAATCGGACGAACGATGCGAAATGACCGTTTTGCCCCTAGGCGTGGGCAAAACGTTGACTTTTTGTTCGGGCGGTCAAATGGACTTTGACTAATGACCGTGACGTAGTTCGTGACGTCACGAGTTCATAGACAAGTGGCACGTTCAATTCCGACGTTCGAGGAGGAAGTTATGACGTTTGGAAGTTTTGGGGCATTTTGGTAATTTTGGTTAAAAGGGGTCAAATGTTGACTTTTTGACCGGGATGTCCGATGACCGAGGGATAAGGAGCGTTACGTAGATCGGGGTGATACGAATCCATAGACAGGGGGCACGCTGAAATCGGACTTCGAACGGGGAAGTTATAGGTCACAGAAGTTCGATTTCACTATGCATGTACTTCGAGGCGATGATGAGGTGGCCTTTTCTGATTGGGCCAGATATTTTGAGTGGGTCCCATGGATGAGTGACAAGTGTCACTCATCCTATTGGTAAATACCCCTAAATTGTGGATCTAGTTAATTAAATATTAATATAATAATTATTTTATAATTAACTCATCCAACACTCAATCTTGGCCCTTTATTCCATTTAATCCCTCAGATCCTCACCATCCATTAAATCTCTCTTCTCTCATCAGCCATCACTCTTCTTTGTTCTTCCTAAAGCCCGAAACCCATATCCCCCATATTCTTCACTTTCTTCAAAAATCGAAACACACACACACCATCACCATTCATCGCTTGTGTGAGCTGAGAGTGACCGTGTGAGGAGTGTGAGAGGTTGAGGACCGAGAGGTTGGACGGTGGCCCACGGTGGAGGCCACGTCGGAGTGAACCCGTGAGGTAAGGAAATATTCGAATTTTGAAAATTGGATTTTAATGGTTTTTACTCGATTCCATTAATTGGGTAAGGTTTCTAGGGATCCCAGGAGATGAATGGGATTGGTTTCGAGGTGTTGGACGGCCTGGAACAGCCGTGAACGGCGGGAGAAAATCTGGCCGCCATGGCCAAGCTTGAAGGTATGGATTTTGATGTTTTCCTTCCAGTTTAATGTCATAGAACCTTAGGTTAGGATTAAAGGATGAAAATGGGACAAATGGGAGGCATTTTGGTGGTCGGACGGTGAAGAACCGACCGGGTCAACCCGCGGGTCAGGGTGACCCAGTTGCAGACCCGGCGAGAGGACAGGGATGACTAATGACGTCATCCTGATGATGTCATCATGTTAGGGATGACGTCATCATGTCAGATCTGACAATGTCAGACTGACATGTCAGAATATGGACCAATGGGGGCTTGACACGTGGCACTGTCAGAGGTGTCAGTGCTGACGTTAGCGTGGACTTTTTCAACGCGTTGACCAGCCGCGTGTGAACAGTGTTTTGAGTGGGCCCAGTGTCATTTTAAAGGTTTCGACGATCCGGATTCAATGGCGGTGGTTTCGGGTCGATCGGAGATCGTTAGGTTGGTCAAATTGAGGTTTTTCACCTCGGGAAATGTGTACGGGACACGTTGACTTTTCCGGGAAAGTTTAGGGTTCTTAATATGGACTTGTATAGGTTAGTAGTAACCTTTGGATATGATTTGGACAAGTCAGGATGACCCGGAGAGGTTGGATTGGCTCGGGAGAGCCTGTGGCATGCAAATCGAGGCGGTAGCTCGGACGGTCTGTGAGTGGACCTTGTTTTCTAAATTGGTGCATGCATAAATTTTTATTATATGTTTTATTACATGTTTGATGATGTCATGGGTGCATTTGTATGTGGTTACGTATAAGCACGTATTTCGAGGTTTCAACCCTATACGGTGCCTATACGGGTCTGTATGTCTTTATTGGTCTAAATGAAAAGGTTTTGGATTTCTAAAAGAATAAACTCGGGTATGAGACCCATTTGGTTTTGTCTCGAGCATATGACACTATTTACGACCTTCGGGTCTAAATCGTGGTCGCGACGGGTGCTATGTGCACGGCGATCGACGATATGACGCTCGTCTCCGGATTGGGATGTGTTCCTTCCGGAGAGGTCACGATGCACGATTCGTGGTCGGGCAGCCTGGGGAAGCTCGACTTCGGAGTGCTGACGGTTCAGGATATCGATCGGTGATGAGTGTACCATGATCTTGTGGTGGTCGCGTCGGTTGATACGTTCACGACGACATAGCAGGATTGAGGGCGGTCCTGGATGGATGGTTGCACGCATCACTATGATCGGAGTCGTGACTAACCCTTAGATATCGGGCACGATGCCCAGTTGAGTCATATGTTCGGGCATGAGACCCAGTTTTTTTACATTGATGATTTCGGGTCAGGGACCCTAGATGGATTTCCAAGTTCATGACAGTTTATGGGAACCGGCATGAACTTTGGAAAGGTCATTGTGGTTCATGACGGTTTATGGGAACTGGCATGAACCCTGGTCAGGTCATTATGGTACATGACGGTTTATGGGAACCGGCATGAACCCTTGTTATGGATGTAATGGATCATGACGGTTCAGGGGAACTAGGCATGAATGTTTATGTTATGTATATATATGTTCATCTACCTTCCTTTACTTGTTCTATTATCTCCTTCGGGGAAGGTCGTTGGCCTGGGTGGACCCCGGAGTAGTCACGGAGCACTGACTGAGTGGGAGTCGCCCCAGTTGGGTTCCTTACTCTCAGGAAGGCTGGTTACTATAATCTCGGGTAGGGTCGGTGGTCTATGAACATTGACCTTGACTTTGAGAAGACTTGGGTTTGAGACCCCGGGTAGCACGCGCGTAGCTTTGGAAACCGTGACAGGATTGGTTGTGTGAATTATATGTATATATGATATATATGTTATGTGATGTGTGTTGTGCACAGGATTGGGCAGTGGCCCGTATGGTCGTTTTCCTAATAGTTCTAGCGATATTGGTTTTGGGCTTAGTTCCCACATATGGTTTCCTTGGTTAAATGGTCTTCGAATGCATGCATGTTTTTTAGTGAATCGTACAAATGTCTTCTTATGAAATGTTTTTATAAACTCTTGTTTTGTCCACTCACAGCTTTTAATGTTTTGACTGCCCTTCAGGTTGACATCGGATGTGGACTGTAGCAGAGACCGAGATATCACATACCTCCTCCGGATCCTGGCGTACTTTGATAGCCCGAGAGGGCAAAGGTCGTAATCATCCCTTGTCTGACACTTCGTGTCAGACGGGAGCAGGGTCATCCCGTACTAATCCCGGGGGGATTGGGATGGGTCCTGTCATAGTGGTTTGGACATGAAAGGAATAAAAAAGGATGAAAAAAGGACGAAAAATGACAAGTCTAGGATTAGGACGAGTCCCCCGCATCTAGCCTGGGTACAAACTGGCGGGTCAACCCGACTGGAGGTTGAAGGAAGCCTGTGACAGACGCGTGGCTTCCACGCGCAGAGGCATTTCACTGGCGCATGAGGGCGCATGCAGCAGTTCTTGGTGGTGCGGTCAACATGAAAATTATTCCTCTTGAATTTATGAGTTTATGGGTGCAAAGTTTGAGTTAATTAGACGTCATTTTGGGACAGTTTCAGATGTTATATGTATTATATTATATTATGTTATATTTTTAATTTCATAAATGATATTCAGAAAATTAGAGAAACTTAAATAAGATTAATCTTGATGATTAGTTTTAGTAATGAATGATGGTGATTGGGAATTCACAAAGGTTATGAAAACTGATTAGGTATGTTTATCAAATTAACCTTAATAGTAAACTATGAAATTAAGTATGTTTATCAAAGGATTAGGTATGTTATGAAATTAAGTCTAAGATTTATATTGGTATTAATAAACTTTAATAATGAATAGAAAAGTTATGGAAGTTATGAGGAGCTTAATTACATAAGACTTTCCTTTTGTTTAAGATGTTATGGTTATTACCATAAAAATATATGGTAATATTAAGTGTATGATTAATGATCATATGACAATCGATGTGACGAGATTAATTGTAACGACCCGTTCCAAATTTTTGGAATTAATTAAGATTTAATTGTGGATTAGCGAGGCTAATCGGGGATTAGACGAGTATTATCGAACATTCAAGACGAGATTATGATTTTGCCCCTGGACGAGGGCAAAAAGTTAAGTTTTTTGTAACGACCCGAACTTTCGTAATTCTTTTTTTATTGTAAAATGACTGTTTTGCCCCTAAGGGGGGGAAAGTTGACTTTTACCTCGGGAAGTATTTAGGACTTTGACACGTGACCGTGACGTAGTTTAGGACGTCACGAGTTCATAGGCAGGTGGCACGTTCGATTCCGACGTTCGAGGAAGAAGTTGTGACGTTCGGAAGTCGAGGGGCATTTTGGTAATTTGGCCATTTGGGGGCCAAATGTTGACTTTTGACCTGGGAAGTCCAACGGACGAGGGCCAATGACCGTTACGTAGGTCTCGTCGATACGAATCTGTAGACAGGCGGCACGCCGAAATCGGACTTACGACGAAAAAGTTATGGTCAAGAACGTAACCGAACTAACCGAGACTCGGAACTTAAAATAATAATAAAATATTAGAATCTAATTTACTTTAACCCAATCAATCTGGACCCTTGATGAGTGACACATGTCACTCATCTACCTCATCCACATCATCCCCAAAAATCAGGATCTGTGTTTGCCATTCCATTAATTAATTAATTAAACCTCCCTAAATCCTCACCCTTCATCCTATACTCTGACTGAATCTCAGCCCTCCATTCCATCTGATCACTCTGTTTTAAAAACCATGAGAGAATTCATTCTCTCATTTCTATTCCTTCAAACCGTGGCTCTCTCATCCTTCAAACAATCACACCAGCAGCTCACCACCCAACCTTCCTCACCAGGCAGCACCAGACCGTCCACCACCTCCACCTGACACCGGCCAACACCACCACGGCCACCCTGCACGGCCGGAAAACCCACAAACCCGAGAAGGAACCCGTGCAGCCCAAACTAACCAAACCGTCCAAACCATGACTTCTGGGCTCGAACCAACCTAGGGCTAGGACCGTTGTGACGGCTGGACGACTCAGGACCGGACTGGGCAGCCCACGGCGGCGACACGGCGGCGGTAAGCCCATAAACCCGAGAAGACCGATTTTCCTTCCCTGTTTCGAAACTTCCGTTTTTAACGTTAGAAATGTTTGGTTGCTTTTGAGACTTAACCTAGGGGACTAGACGATCATTTCAGACCTAAGTACGCGGCTGGAAGCTCGACGGCTCGCCGGAGAAGATGAACCAGAGCCGGCAGCCGGTTCCCCGTCGATTTTCATGTGGTTTCTTGAACTTAAAAACCTGTTTTAATCCCACAGAACCATAGAACATGTTTAGACGAGTTTATAGGAACAAATCCCATCGATTTTGGTGGTCGGGTAGATGAGAACTGGTCGGGTCGAACCGTGGGTCTGCGGTGACCCGGTTCTCAGACCCGGTACTGTAGCTGATGACGTCATCATGATGACGTCAGCAGTGACGTCATGATGATGTCATCATGTCAGAATATTATCTGACCAGGGACCAGTAGGCTGTTGACACGTGTCCTCTGACACTGTCAGTGATGACGTCTGCTGTGACGTCATGCTGACGTCAGCATCACTGTAGCACTGTTGACCAGAGGGTTGACCAGCGCGTGGGGGGGCGCGTGTGAATAGTATTTTGTGTGGGATCAGTGCCATTTTCAAGGTTTCGACGATACGGATCCAATGGCGGTGGTTTCGTGTCGATCGGAGATCGTTAAGTTGGTCAAATTAGGGTTTGACGCCTTGGGAAGCGTGTTCGGACGGCTTTCCCGGGCCGGTTTCAGTCTAGGGTTTCTTAGTTGTTTAGTAGGGACTTAAAGTGACCTTTACGTATGCTTTGGACATGACAGGAATTGTACTTTAACCCTTGGACGGGGCTATACGCTCGGGATTGCAGCAGGATTGTACTGTGAGTGGGCCTTTGATTTCACTAAACTTCGGCATGCATAACTATTTTACTTTCTATTATATCTATATGTGATTCAAGTAAAAGTATCTGTTTATCTTGAGTATGATTTATGGCACGTATTACGATGTTTGGGCATGAGACCCGTCTGGTTGTTCATGAATGGTTTTGAGTCATGTATATGTATAATGGATCTCGATATTATCTGTGGTACTGCACTGTATAGATCTACCCTAGGATTCTATCTCCTCCGGATGTAGGTACATCGGAGTGGTCACGGCGCATTGCTTGTGAGGAGTCATTCTACGGAGGGACCGGACCGTAGAGTGACTCAGGAGCAGGATTGCTACTATTGGGCGTATGGGACGTCAGGCATCTAGAATGCCATGCTCTGACTAGGTTCGGGATTTGGACTCGGGATTGAGACCCCGGGTGGCACGCGTAGCCTTGAGACTGTGACCTTATCGGGCGTCTGGGACGTCAGGCATCTGGGATGTCAGGGTTGGGATGTATAGTGCAGTGACTAAGATTATATTATGTTGATATTATTCTTCTTATGATTATATGGTTTTGTGGTTTATGATACTATGCATGTCTTTTCGGAAAACGGAGGGGAAAAGCTATATGTTTTCGAAATGGTAAACTATTTTGTAAACCTTGAGTTTCGGCTTACTCACCTTTGTTGTTTTACTACCCCTCCAGGTAGTGCTATCGAGGAGGAGGATCCCGAGGAGGAGGAGGAGGAGGATCCCGAGGAGGAAGAGGCATAGGTTTACGTTGCGTACCTGAACCCTACTGCTGGATAGGTTGGCACGTTGTGTGTCTAGAGTCGTGCTCAATAAACTGTATTCGGGAACTATCCCTTGTCTGACACTATTTGTATTCGAGTATTTGTGTGGCGTGCTATGTATGACTTAACTTTGGTTTTTCTTTATGCATTTCATCTTCACTAAGGGTATTTTTGGTATTTTAATGTCGGGTGTCAGACGAGAGCAGGGCACGTCCCGGGTGGTCCCAGGGGGATCGGGGCGGGTCCTGTCAACTTGGTATCAGAGCACTAGGTTGTGGTCAACATGCTAGACTAGTGGTCAGTACTTAGTTTAAAAGATGTCAGTATCTAATCTATGCCTCTTAACAGCGGGTTATGCCTCCAAGGAGAATTCCTCAAACACGAACTGACGAGGAAATCGCGAGAGAGATGGAATGTGCTAGCATTGAGCGGGCTCAAAGGTTGGGAGCCACACCGTTCAGCGGGGGATCAAACCCCGAGGATGCCCATGAGTGGATTGCGAAATGGGAAAGAATCTTCACCGTGATGCACTGCCCACCCGGCGAGCGGGTGGCATTGGCGGCCTTCTTACTGGAAGGCGGGGCTTATCAATGGTGGCATGGTCTTGAGATGTCTGGGTGGACTGTTCACACCACCACATGGGAGGTCTTTCGTGCCCAATTCTTAGATCAGTATTACCCGCGATCTTTTCGCATGGCACGAGAGGCAGAGTTCCTGCGGCTGGACCAGGGAGATATGTCCGTGGCAGATTACGAGCAGACTTTCGGGAAGCTTTCCCGTTTTGCCGCAGCTTTCGTGAGTACTGAGGAGGAAAAATGTCAAAGATTTGAGTTGGGACTCCGAGGAGAGTTACGGGCAAGTGTGACGGCTACTAGTTACGCGACTCTGAGGGACATGGTCGACGCTGCGGTTCGTGTCGAGGCCAGTCTAGCGGCACACCAGGCGCGACAATCATCAGGCGAGGGGCAGCGCCGGGATCGTCCACATCCTGGACCAACCGGCCCAAAGATCTCTAAGGGGGGAAATTACCGAGGAGCACCCTCATCTTTACGTGGTCGTGGCTGGTCAGGTCGACATGGGAACTCTCAGAGGGGCGGATCGAGATTCAGTTCTGGATAGCATCAGGCTTGGAGTGGTGCATCAGGAGGGTCTTGGGATGGACCGAGGACAGTTAATTGCTTTGCTTGTGGAGGAGCGGGCCACTATGCCCGAGATTGCCCTTTACTGTCAAGGAACAACGAGACTAAAGGTGTTAGTGTGACACAGAGTTCGGCTTCTCACCCTGCCAGAGGCCGAGGACAGAGTGCTGAGCGTGGCGCGCGTGGACGCGGACAGACTGCGGGACCCAGAGCTCGTGTTTTTGCAGTGACTCAGCAGCAGGCGAGGTCAGCCCCTGGTGTGGTTACAGGTACTCTTCATATCTCAAATATTGTTGTACGGGTGTTAATGGATGCTGGGGCTACTCATTCTTTTATTTCGAAAAGTTGTGCGGGTATGTTAGATCGCGAGGTGTCAGCCTTGGATAGTGAAATGGGTGTTGGTACACCGATGGGCGTTGTGTACATAGTGAATCAGGTGATCCGGAGATGCCCAGTAAGGGTGGAGGATGTAGATCTGCTAGCTGATCTAATCCTTATGGATATCCATGACTTTGATGTTATCTTGGGAATGGATTGGTTGACTGAGCACGGTTCGCTCATCGACTGTTGTAGTAGGCGGGTGATTCTGCGAAGTCCGGGTTTGCCGGAGGTTAATTTTCAGGGAGAGCGCGACGGTTCGCTACCTGAAGTAATTTCTTCACTTGCCGCTACGAAGCTTCTACAGAAGGGATGCCAGGGTTATCTGGCACTTGTTGTGACGACGAAGAGTGATACTCCGAGTGCCAATGATATACCTGTGGTGCGAGAATTCCCGGATGTGTTCCCGGAAGATTTTCCTGGTTTACCACCACATCGGGAGATTGAGTTCACGATTGAACTACTTCCCGGCACACGACCTATATCGCAGGCACCATATCGGATGGCACCAGCGGAGTTACGGGAACTGAAGATCCAATTGTAGGAGTTGGTGGACTTGGGATTCATCCGACCGAGTACATCACCGTGGGGAGCACCGGTATTATTTGTGAAGAAGAAGGAGGGGAGCCTCCGTTTGTGTGTGGATTATCGACAGCTCAACAAGGTCACGGTAAGGAACCAGTACCCCTTACCCAGGATTGACGATCTTTTTGATCAACTGCGGGGAGCACAGTACTTCTCGAAGATTGATTTGCGATCTGGTTATCATCAGTTGAAGATTGCTGAAGGAGATGTCCCGAAGACAGCGTTTCGGACCAGATACAGGCATTATGAATTCCTTGTGATGCCTTTCGGCTTGACGAATGCTCCAGCAGCATTCATGGATCTGATGAATAGGGTCTTCTGATCTTACTTGGATAAGTTCGTGATCGTGTTCATTGATGACATCCTTGTGTACTCGAGGAGTGCTCAGGCTCATGAGAAACACTTACGATCGGTGTTAGGGAAGCTGAGGCAGAACCAGTTATACGCCAAGCTGAGTAAGTGTCAGTTTTGGCTAACCAGCATTGGTTTTCTGGGACATGTAGTATCAGCAGACGGGATTAGTGTGGATCCCCAGAAGACCGAAGCGGTGACAAATTGGGCTAGACCGACAACCGTGACAGAGGTACGGAGTTTCGTTGGTTTGGCAGGATACTACCGGAGATTTGTTGAGGGCTTCTCTAGTATTGCTGCACCGTTGACTCGTTTAACCAGGAAGGGAGTAAAGTTTGTTTGGGATGAACGATGTGAGCAGAGTTATCAGGAATTAAAACGTCGGTTAACTACCGCACCTGTTCTTGCCTTGCCGGATAACAGTGGAGAGTTCGAAGTCTACAGTGACGCATCATTGCAAGGGTTGGGTTGCGTGCTGATGCAGAATGGCAGAGTTATCGCTTATGCATCGAGACAGCTAAAGACACATGAACTGAACTACCCTACGCATGATCTGGAGTTGGCAGCGGTGGTTCACGCTTTAAAAATCTGGCGACATTATCTGTACGGGGTGACTTGCAGGATCTTCACCGATCATCAGAGTTTAAAGCATTTGTTCACTCAGAAGGAGCTGAATGTAAGGCAGCGACGGTGGTTGGAACTAATCAAGGACTATGATTGTACGATTGAATATCATCCAGGGAAGGCGAACGTTGTGGCAGACACACTCAGTAGGAAGTCAGCAGGATCGATTGCACACCTGAGGCTGGTGTACCTTCCTTTGCTTGTGGAACTCCGAAGAGCTGGAGTTATGCTGGGGATGGATGAGCAGGGAGCTTTGTTGGCCAGTTTTCATGTACGACCTGTGCTAGTCGATCGGATTATCGAGGCACAATTGGAGGATCCAACACTTTGTATCTACAGGATCGAGGTCGAAGCGGACGAGAGGCAGGACTTTACTATCCGACCAGATGGAGCTCTGGTGAAACTGGGCCGTTTGTGTGTTCCTGCAGTGGCAGAGTTACGGGCAGAAATTCTCGAGGAAGCCCACAGTTCGGCTTATGCCATGCATCCGGGAGGTACAAAGATGTACCGTACCCTCCGGGACCACTATTGGTGGGCAGGAATGAAGAAGGATATTGCAGAGTTTGTAAGCAGATGTTTGACCTGTCAGCAGGTCAAGGCTGAGCGGCAGAGACCGTATGGAGCAATGCAACCGCTTCCGATTCCCGAGTGGAAGTGGGATCACATTACCATGGATTTTGTCTTCAAGTTGCCAAGGACTCAGAGGGGATGCGATGGAGTTTGGGTGATTGTCGACCGATTGACCAAGTCAGCTCATTTCTTACCAGTACAGGAGACATTTAAGCCAAGCCGACTGGCTCAGCTGTTTGTGAAGGAGATCATTCGACTTCATGGTACGCTGGAGTCGATAGTGTCTGATCGAGATCCGCGTTTCACATCTAGGTTCTGGCGAAGTTTGCAGAACGCCTTGGGTACAAACTTACATTTCAGTACAGCGTTCCACCCACAGACCGATGGGCAGTCAGAGAGGATTATCCAGACACTGGAGGACATGATGAGGTCTTGTGTACTGCAGTTTCAGGATTCGTGGGATACTCATTTGCCTTTGATGGAGTTCGCATACAACAAAAGTTATCAGGCAAGTATCGGGATGGCGCCCTACGAGGCACTGTATGGCCGACAGTGCAGGACACCTATCTGCTGGATGGAGGTAGGAGAACGAGCAGCTTTAGGACCGGATTTGATGGACATGACCCTGGAAACAGTTCGAATCATCAAGGAAAGATTGAAGGCAGCGCAGGATCGCCAAAAGAGCTATGCGGATCGACGAATTCGAGACTTGGAATTCGAGGTGGGAGATTTTGTGTTCCTTAAGTTATCTCCATGGAAAGGAATTATCCGTTTTGGCCGACGCGAGAAGTTGAGTCCACGTTATTTTGGACCGTTCGAGATCATTGAGAGGATTGGACTAGTGGCATACCGGTTGGCATTACCTCCAGAACTTGCCAGAGTACACGATGTTTTCCATGTGTCCATGTTACGGAAATACCTACGGGACGATTCACATGCCTTGTCGGAACAACCAGTAGAACTGATGACTGATCTGAGCTTTGAGGAGAAACCAGTGCAGATTCTGGATCAGAAGAACAAGGTTCTGAGAAACAAGACGATTCGGTTGGTGAAAGTGCTATGGAGGAACCATGACGTCGAGGAAGCGACGTGGGAACCCGAAGACTTGATGAGGGAGCAGTACCCGTTTTTATTCGAGTAAATTTCGAGGACGAAATTTTTGTAAGGTGGGTAGATTGTAACGACCCGAACTTTCGTAATTCTTTTTTTATTGTAAAATGACCGTTTTGCCCCTAAGGGGGGGAAAAGTTGACTTTTACCTCGGGAAGTATTTAGGACTTTGACACGTGACCGTGACGTAGTTTAGGACGTCACGAGTTCATAGGCAGGTGGCACGTTCGATTCCGACGTTCGAGGAAGAAGTTGTGACGTTCGAAAATCGAGGGGCATTTTGGTAATTTGGCCATTTAGGGGCCAAATGTTGACTTTTGACCCGGGAAGTCCAACGGACGAGGGCCAATGACCGTTACGTAGGTCTCGTCGATACGAATCCGTAGACAGGCGGCACGCTGAAATCGGACTTACGACGGAAAAGTTATGGTCAAGAATGTAACCGAACTAACCGAGACTCAGAACTTAAAATAATAATAAAATATTAGAATCTGATTTACTTTAACCCAATCAATCTGGACTCTTGATGAGTGACACATGTCACTTATCTACCTCATCCACATCATCCCCAAAAATCAGGACCTGTGTTTGCCATTCCATTAATTAATTAATTAAACCTCCCTAAATCCTCACCCTTCATCCTATACTCTGACTGAATCTCAGCCCTCCATTCCATCTGATCACTCTGTTTTAAAAACCATGAGAGAATTCATTCTCTCATTTCTATTCCTTCAAACTGTGGCTCTCTCATCCTTCAAACAATCACACCAGCAGCTCACCACCCAACCTTCCTCACCAGGCAGCACCAGACCGTCCACCACCTCCACCTGACACCGGCCAACACCACCACGGCCACCCTGCACGGCCGGAAAACCCACAAACCTGAGAAGGAACCCGTGCAGCCCAAACTAACCAAACCGTCCAAACCATGACTTCTGGGCTCGAACCAACCTAGGGCTAGGACCGTTGTGACGGCTGGACGACTCAGGACCGGACTGGGCAGCCCACGGCGGCGACACGGCGGCGGTAAGCCCATAAACCCGAGAAGACCGATTTTCCTTCCATGTTTCGAAACTTCCGTTTTTAACGTTAGAAATGTTTGGTTGCTTTTGAGACTTAACCTAGGGTACTAGACGATCATTTCAGACCTAAGTATGCGGCTGGAAGCTCGACGGCTTGCCGGAGAAGACGAACCAGAGCCGGCAGCCGGTTCCCCGTCGATTTTCATGTGGTTTCTTGAACTTAAAAACCTGTTTTAATCCCACAGAACCATAGAACATGTTTAGACGAGTTTATAGGAACAAATCCCATCGATTTTGGTGGTCGGGTTGATGAGAACTGGTCGGGTCGAACCGTGGGTCTGCGGTGACCCGGTTCTCAGAGCCGGTACTGTAGCTGATGACGTCATCATGATGACGTCAGTAGTGACGTCATGATGACGTCATCATGTCAGAATATTATCAGACCAGGGACCAGTAGGCTGTTGACACGTGTCCTCTGACATTGTCAGTGATGACGTCATGCTGACGTCAGCAGTGACGTCATGCTGACGTCAGCATCACTGTAGCACTGTTGACCAGAGGGTTGACCAGCGCGTGGGGGGGCGCGTGTGAACAGTATTTTGTGTGGGACCAGTTCCATTTTCAAGGTTTCGACGATACGGATCCAATGGCGGTGGTTTCGTGTCGATCGGAGATCGTTAAGTTGGTCAAATTAGGGTTTGACGCCTTGGGAAGCGTGTTCAGACGGCTTTCTCGGGCCGGTTTCAGTCTAGGGTTTCTTAGTTGTTTAGTAGGGACTTAAAGTGACCTTTACGTATGCTTTGGACATGACAGGAATTGTACTTTAACCCTTGGACGGGGCTATACGCTCGGGATTGCAGCAGGATTGTACTGTGAGTGGGCCTTTGATTTCACTAAACTTCGGCATGCATAACTGTTTTACTTTCTATTATATCTATATGTGATTCAAGTAAAAGTATCTGTTTATCTTGAGTATGATTTATGGCACGTATTGCGATGTTTGGGCATGAGACCTGTCTGGTTGTTCATGAATGGTTTTGAGTCATGTATATGTATAATGGATCTCGATATTATCTGTGGTACTGCACTGTATAGATCTACCCTAGGATTCTATCTCCTCCGGATGTAGGTACACCGGAGTGGTCACGGCGCATTGCCTGTGAGGAGTCATTCTACGGAGGGACCGGACCGTAGAGTGACTCAGGAGTAGGATTTCTACTATTGGGCGTCTGGGACGTCAGGCATCTAGAATGCCATGCTCGGACTAGGTTCGGGATTTGGACTCGGGATTGAGACCCCGGGTGGCACACGTAGCCTTGAGACTGTGACCTTATCGGGCGTCTGGGACGTCAGGCATCTGGGATGTCAGGGTTGGGATGTATAGTGCAGTGACTAAGATTATATTATGTTGATATTATTCTGCTTATGATTATATGGTTTTGTGGTTTATGATACTATGCATGTCTTTTCGGTAAACGGAGGGGAAAAGCTATATGTTTTCGAAATGGTAAACTATTTTGTAAACCTTGAGTTTCAGCCCACTCACCTTTGTTGTTTTACTACCCCTCCAGGTAGTGCTATCGAGGAGGAGGATCCCGAGGAGGAGGAGGAGGAGGATCCCAAGGAGGAAGAGGCATAGGTTTACGTTGCGTACCTGAACCCTACTGCTGGGTAGGTTGGCACGTTGTGTGTCTAGAGTCGTGCTCAATAAACTGTATTCGGGAACTATCCCTTGTCTGACACTATTTGTATTCGTGTATTTGTGTGGCGTGCTATGTATGACTTAACTTTGGTTTTTCTTTATGCATTTCATCTTCAATAAGGGTATTTTTGGTATTTTAATGTCGGGTGTCAGACGGGAGCAGGGCACGTCCCGGGTGGTCCCAGGGGGATCGGGGCTGGTCCTGTCATTTTTACCCGGGATGTCCAATGCACGAGAATTGAGGACTATTATGTAGATCGAGTCGATACAAGTCTGTATACATACGACACGTTGAAATTGGACATTCGACGAGAAAGATACGGGTCACAGAAAGTTTTGGGAACTATTTATGATGGCACATTTTACGAGGTTAGGTTAACTTTTGTCCCATGTGGGGCCCAGATATAAGTTACTGAGCCAAATGGATGTGTGAAAAGTGTCACTCATCCATTGACTCCCATTCCACATACATGCATATCATCCATCTTCATTTCTTCACTCGAACACGAAACACATACCACCCAAATTCTCCCCTCCCTTGCTGGATCGATTGAGGACCCTTATGAGGCTGAGAGTGAGGCTGAGGGTGAGACGACGACGGTGAGGATGGCTGAGCCGTCGTAGATGGCGGAGGAAGGTAAACTTGAAACCCCCTTTAAATTAAAATTTTTGAATTCTTGTTTTGGACGTTGGGGGCTATTCCTAAATTGGTTTCTGTTTTTGGTGGTTGTACGAGTCTTGTGGGACTGGAATCGAAGGCTGTGGACGACTGGGTGGTTCAGGGAGAAGGCTAGAAGTGACCGTGCGAGTTCATGATCGATGACATCATCATGTCTAACCTGACATGTCAGCTGATACGTGTCAGATGTTAGTGATGACGTCATTGCTGACGTCCACGTCAGCGTTGACTTTGACTGCTAACGTCAGCATTGACTTTTTGGTCAACGTTGACAAGCCACTTTGATCCGTGCATGGAGGCACATGGGCACATATTTCAAAGTGGTACCAAGACCATTTTAAAGGTTTTGATGATACAAATCCAATGGTGATGGTTTCGAGTCGATCATAGATCGTTAGGTTGGTCAAATTGAGGTTTAAAGCCTAGGGAAACGTGTCCGGGACATGTTGAATTTTTTGGGAATGTTGGGGATTCTTGATTAGGACTTGTCTAGGTTGGTAGTAACCTTTGAGTATGTTTTGGACAAGTCTGAATGACCCAGAGAGGTTGGATTAGCTCGGAGAGGCTTATAGCACGCGTATCGTGGCGCATCTTGGACGGTCTGTGAGTGGACTTGGTTTTATGAATATGATGCATGCATAAATGTTTTATATTTGTTTATGAACATGATTTGAGATGCCATGAGTGCATGTGATTTTAATATGAATTGTTTGGCATTTTTAGAGGAAAATGTGTTATTGCACGTAGTTCGAGATTTTGTTGTATATGATGTTTGGGCTTCGGCTGAGTGTACTACGTTCTTGTATTTTATATGATTCCGAAGGTTTCACAGAAAAGCGTGAAATTGATGAACTGATTTACGATTTTGGAGGATTTCACGGAGATGCGTGAAATTGAAATTCGAGCATAAGTTCCAGTTGAACGATGATCTGAAAGTGTTTTGGAAAGGAGAAATAGTTTTCGGATTTGGAAATATCTTTCGGGCATGTGACCCAGTTAATTTGAGGTTTGACCTAGAGTATAGTCAAACGGGCGATAAATCGGGCTGTGACCC
Source organism: Prinsepia uniflora (assembly GCA_032719365.1). NCBI lineage: Eukaryota > Viridiplantae > Streptophyta > Magnoliopsida > Rosales > Rosaceae > Prinsepia > Prinsepia uniflora. The sequence continues at coordinate 13,685,319 of CM064874.1, forward strand.
AATTATGAGATTTACGAAACATATTTCGGGCATGTGACCCAGTTGTGGATTTTATAGGATTCGAGGAATCTTGAGATATGAAGTGTCGTTGGACACTAGATTTTTGGGCTGTGACCCATTTGGTGATATTCCGTGCTTGAGGCCCTATTGATGATGGTATTCGGGTGAGTCCCGGATGATGTGACGTTCACCTCCAGACTGCGGATGTGTTCCTTCCGGAGAGGTCACGATGCATTGCTTGTTGTCGAGCAGCCGCGGGAAAATATGATCGAGGGAGGCTTGACTTAGGAGTGCTGATGTAGCTCCTCTGAGATTGATCAGCGATGTTTTCGCGATGATTTAGAGACAGTCGCAGCGAGTGATGTATTCACGGCGACATGCTAGGATTGTGAGCAGTCCTGAGCTATAGGCACATGTGCTAGGATTAGAATCGTGACTGACATTGAGGATGGGATGTATTCCCACGTATTCTATGATTTTGGCTGAGGCTTTGTTCTGGTTTTCCTTGATTTGGTTTTTGGGCTGCAGCCTTGTATGATTCAGTTTTTGGGGCTGAGACCCTACTGAGGTAATGGCTTAGATTGAGAAGCATTTTTCACCGTGTTTTGATTTTGGAAGCAATAAGTCTTGCTTCCGAGAAAGTATTTGAAATAACTATTTTATGATGCATGCATGTTTTTACATGAAGGGTATAAATGTATTTTCGATAAATGATTTTTAATAAACTGTTGTTTTGTCCACTCACATCTTTTATGGTTTTAATACCCTTCAGGTTGAACGTGGATGCGGACTGTAGTAGAGATCGAGACATCACATGCCACTGCCGATCCTAGCGTACTCTGATGGACCCCGAGCGGGGGACAAATTTATCCTTAGTGAGACACACTGTGTTAGATGGGAGTAGACACATCCCACGATAATCCAGGGGGATTGGGATGGGTCCTATCATTAATGTTATGATTAGATGATGATAATATATGATAATTGTAACGACTCATCCTCGAAGTCAGGATTAGATTAGTGGTTAATGATGGATTAGTGAAGTTAATCGGTGATTAGTTGGGTGATTCGGACGAACGATACGAAATAAAGGTTTTGCCCTTGGACTGGGCAAAAAGATTGACTTTTAGTTTGGACGGTCAAATGGACTTTGACCGATGACTGTGATGTAGTTCGGGATGTCACGAATCCGTAGACAGGTGGCACGTCAGATTTCGACATTCGAGAAAAAAGTTATGATGTTCGAAAGATCGAGGGTATTTTGGTAATTTGGTTAAAAAGAGGCAAACTGTTGACTTTTCATACGACATGGATTTGTCACGTATTTCGAGGACCGTTAGGTAGGTCTCGATTCCCCGAGTACAACGGCAGGCGGCACGCTGTCATCGGAGTTCGGACGGCTAGGATTTTGGTCTAAACGTGCGAGGGGCAAAATGGTAATTTGGGCATTAAGGGCATTTTGGTCATTTGATGGCCTAGGGATCTGTGCCCAGTAAAATTGGGACACTTGGCTGCTTTGGAGCTTGTAACCACCAGATTTTGGACACATGTCCTTCTCTAGATGGCTGTAGAACATCTTACAATTGTTAAAATTGGTAAATCGTGAAAATGGTTCTAAACGGCTAAACACAGAAAAGCAGGGGATCGTGAACCAAACCCTTTCCATTACCTTGAAACCTCATCATTTGCCCCTGAGTTGTAAATGAAGCAGAGAGAATAGATGACGAGGAACGTGGTGGTGTCACCGTGGAGGGCCGTCATGCACGGTGGTGGAAGCAAGGTGGTAGGAACCGTGTGCCCTGTTTTTGGAATTTGAAAATGGGGGGTGGGTTCTAAGACTTTTTGACTGTTTTGGTGGTCTATATGAGGTCATGGAAGATGAGAAGAGCTCAATGGACTCAAATTCAAGGTCTGAGAAGGACGGTAAGGTGTGTTTGCCAGTGAAATCCGATTTTGCAATAAAAAATGGTGAAGCTTGCTTTACTGGTTGATAATCGTATTGATGCATTATGTGAGGTTTTGAAGGTGACCAGGAATCAAGCACACTTGGAGGGAAGGCCAGAGGCGGCCTGTGGTGACCAGAACCAGAGAAGGAACGTGGCTGGTTCATCATTCGACGTGGGGAGGTAAATTCCAAGTCTAAACTCTCAGTTTTGAGGCCATAGATGACAGGATCGTCCCCGAATGGACATTGATAACCTTGCCCGGTCCTGCTCCCGTCTGGAAAGTCGACTGAAGCTCCCAAAATTTCCCTCAGCACTTTCTAAACAAGGGATAATCATATGTGTGCCCACTCATGCCTCCACCTCTCGAATAGCCTCAATCAACGCGTCACGACCTAGAGGGTCAATAAAAACACAAAAGGTGTGAGTGGACGAAAATGAATAAGTTTGTAAAACAAGTTACAGAAAGACATTTCTACCCTCCACGCAAAACCAATGCATGCATTCGAAAATCATTTCACAATTCATTTCGTTTCCAGAAGAAAACCATGTATGAAAATCAAATCATTTTCCTTTTCTTAACCTTCGGGTCTTAGCCCGCAATCATAAACACAGGGCCTTAGCCCAAAATCATGAATCAAAATCCAAATACAAGAACATATTTCAAAAATCCATCAAACCACATAAATCGGGCCACTGCCCAACACATCCAAAACATCAGAGATCAACAACACTTTCCAAGTCAATCAGTTGCTGAATATCAATTACCGAGTCTTTAAACTCACATATATCAGGCCTTCTCGGGATATCAACGAGTCTTTAAACTCAAAACATAATCAATAGGGGGGGTATCACAATAACCGAGTCTTTAAACTCAAAACATCTCAAAGGCCCTCCCCCGTCATCAATCAACTGGGTCTTTAAACCCAAAACATAATCCAGCAATAGTACCGGGTCTTTAAACCCAAAATATATGTAATTCGTAATAAGTCTGGATCCATCATGATCCAAATTCCAAATCAATCCGAAATCACATTTTGTCATAATAGGCCTTATGTCCGAATTTCATATTCAAATGTCAAATCATATCCTCGATCCATTTCCAAATCCGAATTTGAAACCATTATTTCGTAAGCTAGCATCTGGAATAACCATTCCGAACCCAAATTCGGAAATCCACTTTCACGTTTTCGAATCTGAAATCTCGTTCATCAAAATCACTGTTATGCCCTGGGCATCAAGCCCAAAATCATCTTTTCCAAAATCCGTTTTAAATCTTTGAAATCAAAGCATATTTCAAATCCCAACGTCAAAGTATCAAAACCATGATCAAATCACAATATACTCGAAATCTCGTAAAACGCCCAAACCCGTAATAATCTCGAAATACGTGTCAAACCCGTAAATCATACTCACAATTATAATCAAAACATCCACAAAACATGACACGCACAAATCATATGAAATCATTCATTAAGCCATCATCAAGGCATATGAGAACCATAGTCTCGAAATACGTGCAATTTTGTATTGCATATGGAAATATATATAAATACGGAAATCGTAATTATCACAAGGTATAATCGTAATCATAGAAATCATAGAAACAGTTATGCATGCATTAAGATTTAGAAAGCAAAGTCCACTCACACACCGTCCATAATGCTCGTTTTCGCGTTGTACGCGTTTCCGTAATTTCTGATATTTTCCAGGAATCCCGAATCCTGTCCGAAATTATTCTTCAGTGTCACTAAGGCCTCAAATAACATCATACTAATTTCCCATAATTTTCCGGGAATTAAATATTAATTAAAAACATAACATAAACCTTCGGACCCTCGAAACAAAATCGAAACGGTGTCCGATTAACTCGAAACCAACGCTAAAATGTTTGTTACATTGTATAGGATAAAAGTCGTGTTGAACTCACCTCGAGAATTGGGCACACGCGCCCTCACGCGCCGCTGTGAGTGGCTGCACGTGAGTCCATGCTCCTGCTACAGTAAACGCTACAGTCGTCGTCCCAACCCGGCTAGCCTGGTAATCGGGTCTGCGACCCGCGTGTTCGACCCGATTCAATTCCTGCCACATTCAACTTGTTCTCTTCAATTGAACCCTCAACTAGCATCGCAATGAAATTAGTTAAAGGTCTGTAACATCCATTTCAGTCGTCACTTTCTCAAACTGAATCGATTAAGTTCAAGCTCTAATAAAAGTTTAACGTCCCAATTCATTAAACAGTCACTGATTTCTCCAATTAACTAGTTAGGGAGCATCATAGGCTTACTATAAAGATTCTTTTGTAATCAATTTCATAAAAACTTACCTCCAATTACACGAACACAAGCTCGCGATTTCTGGATTTTCACCATGTCCCTTCATGGCTCCAAGGGCTTCGAAGCTTGCATCTCTTGATTTGGATCGACTAATTAAGGTCCCAGAAGGCATAATCTGACCTTAATTGGACTTGGGCTGGCCTAAAACTGAAAATTCGAATTTGAATTTACCCAAGGACGGTTTCGGGTTTTTGAACTATCCTCTCACCATTTTCCTCCCTTTCCTTCCTCTCTCAATCTCAGAACTCTGTTCTTCCTCTCTTCAATCTGTTTCAGCTATCAGTTTCCCTCAATTTGGTCTTGGGAAGGTCGATCACGCATGGGAAACAGCCTCTGTTTTTCAATTTTAAAGACACCAACACAGCACCCGTTTCCAAACCACCATTGTATACCCATGCTCTGCTCCACCCAATTGCATAAACAATCCCTCAGTGCTCTACCCAACCAGCCACTAATCCCTCCTCAGTTAAACAATTCACTGAACAAATAAAACAGTTCACACAACAGACCACCACGGCTGAATTTAAACTGCACCCTCAACATGACCATTTTACCATTCCTTCACCAAATTACCAAAAAGCCATTCACGCTTTTAGACTCGTAACTTGGTCATCCGAACTCCGATTGACGCGTGCCGCCTGTCTACGGATTCAGTGTCTCGAGACCTACCCAACGTTCCTCGGTTTACATGCAAAGTCCATGTCGTTTGAAAAGTCAACAAATTTCCCTTTTTAATCAAATTTCCGAATTACCCTTGAACTTCCGAACATCATAACTTTCTCCTCGAATGTCAGAATCGGACGTGCCACCTGTCTATGAACTCGTGAAGTTCCGAACTATATCACAGTCATCGGTCCAAGTCTGTTTGACCGCTCGAGCAAAAGTCAACCGTTCATCCATTTCCTAAGGGCAAAATCGTCATTTTCTTCAAATTTTCCCAATTTTCCTTTTTCGAATGTCTGGGACGTTACAATAGATAATTGGATAATGAGGAGACGAACTTGTAAAACTTGGAAGGGTCGAAAACGGACTAGAATTGCGCCCAAAATCGTGAATGCCGGTTCGAGTTAGATCGGTCTGAACCGGACCGGTCTGGACTGGGTTGAACGGAGGTTGAAGATGAACAGTGCCGGTGCTTGAAGCCCATGCGCAGCCCCTTTTGGGCGGCGTATGAGGGCCCCACGGTGCCTCTGATGGGGAAGTGTTCAACATGTGAAATGATGTAATCGATGTAACGAAAATTTTGGCACTAGTTTCGAGTCGATCGGTCATTGTTTCGATAGGTTTCGGGATGTCCAAAAGTTTAAAGGCTAGTTTAAAAATATTTAAAAATTCAGGAAAATCACGAGGCTTTAAAATAAGCATTGTGAAGTAGTTAGTGACCTTATTATGGGATTTGGACAGGTTCGGGAAAGTCGGTTATAGAGGATAAGCCAAGAACGACGTAAGTGCACGTGTATCGAGGCAGCGGCGTAAACGGTCTATGAGTGGACTTTGCTTTCTAACTTATGATGCATGCATAAATGTTTTATATGTTTTCTACATGTGATTTCTATGTTTGTGATATGATATTGATGATTTACGGTTTTGCACATATTTCGAGATATTTATGTAATTGCACGTTTTACGAGATTATGGTTTTATGCAATGATTTGATAATGGTTCTGATACTATGATTTGGGCTTTGAAATATGATTTGATTTTAATGACTTTTAATGGATTTTGGAAAAGTGATCTCGGGCTTGAGGCCCTGTTCATAAAAGTGATTTCGGGTTTTGGAATCGGATTTCGGAATTATGATTCGGGATTCGGTTGTGGAACTTGAAAAGCGGATTTTTGGATTTCGGTTCGGAATGATGATTCCGGATGTCAGCTACATAATGATGATTCTATATTCGGATTTGGAAATGGATTATGAATGTGATTTCCAGATTTGAAATAGAGATTTCAAATGATGATTTCGGATTTGGTTTTGGGTTTAAAGAGCCATTGATATTGATTTTCACTTGGTTTTGGGTTTAAAGACCCGGATATGGCTGGATTTGGTTTTGAGTTTAAAGACTCGTTTGATTGATGACGGGGGAGGGCCCTGGATTGATATGTTTTGAGTTTTAAGACTCGATATATGTTTTGAGTTTAAAGACTTGGTTATTGTGATATCCCCTGAGGCCTGTTGATTGTGTTTTGAGTTTAAAGACTCATTGATATCCCAGGAAGGCCTGATGATGCACATGTGTTTTGAGTTAAAGACTCGGCGCGCTTGAGATCCAGAAGATTGATTGATTATGATTTTCTGTTGGTTTTTCACTGGTTTTCAGATGTTTTGGGTTGTAGCCCGGATGATTTGGATTTGATGGATTTTGGGCTGAGTGCCCATACTTGATTCTAATTTCTGGTTTTCGGAAATGGTTTCCTTATCATGGATATGAAATGGTTTTCATATGCATGCATTAGTTTTTCGTGGAGGGTATAAATGTAAATTCTTATAAACTGTTTTCTGAACGTATTATTTATTTTTGTCCACTCACAGTCTTTTCTGTTTTCGATACCCTCTAGGTCTGATGCGGTGCGGGCTGTTATTAGAGAAACAGAGACATCACACACGCAATCCACAGTAAGTTCTGCGCACTCTGGGACATCGGAAGGTGGTTTTTTTTTAGACTTTGGCCTGGTATCCCTTGTTCGTCTTACGTGTTACATGAAAATTGGACGACGGTTTAGCCTTCATGTCGCATGTAAGTTAGACAGAATCATGACTTATCCCTTAATCCCGGGGGATTGAGGGTGGGTCGTGCCAATAATGAAACAATATGAGAAGGTGAAGACAGTGTCAAAAGTGACGTTTTGATGAATAAGGTTATTGTACTAAAATTGTTAAGTATAATTTAATTTAATTTAAGATTAAGGATCGGACAATATAAAATAGTTTTTCTTTTGACAGGGTTAGTGGGTTGGATGTTAGTGGTAACCCCGCAAGAAGTGGATTTTGTTTGGTTACACATCAAATGAGAATAAGAATAAAAAAAAATAGAAAATCCCTTATTTGATAAGAGCTGCCAGACAGGAGCAGGTCCGTCTCAATTTTCGAAATAAATTAGGGACGTGTCCTGTCAACTTGGTATCAGAGCATGGGTACTAAATATCATGTTCTTAAGATATGAGGCTCAAGTATGACATATTTTAATTATATAATTTATTTGGTGATAGTTTGATTATGAGTCATTTAAAAATATTTTTGGTGATTTTATGAAATTATTGGAAAACGTGTTTTACAAGAATTAATCTAAATGATGTTTGGACTAACGTATGGTGTAAGATTGGGGTTGACTTGAATGTGAGTTAAGGTTACTGTGCGCTTTATGTGATAACGATTTGAAATTGATTATTAATTATTTTTGAAACTTTTAAAATTAATCTCGAAAGTACGTTTTACGAGGTTTATGGAAATGATGTTAAGTTTTGATCTGAGTTTCAACATGATGATTGGGCTTTAAGGGATGAATATATGTTGAAATGAATTAAATATGGATATGGGTTAAGGAATAGATGTATATTGTAAATGTGTATTTTTTCGATAGTTGTGCATTATTGTGAACATGGATTTTGAATTGCTAGTTGGTACTCAGATGATGTATTTCGAGTGAATATGTGATATGGTGGTTACTTAGTCTCAGACATCGAGTAAGGCTTTGTATCTTGAGACTGGTGTTGACTCAGACATTGAACATGGCTCTGTATCTTGAGTCAGTATTCACTCGGACGTCAAGTTGGGCTCTGTATCTCGAGTGGTTTATATGCGGATATCAGTTAGTCTCAAACGTTGAGTTGCGATCTGTATCTTGAGTAGGTTCCCACTCGAACGTCGAGCTGGGCTCCGTATTTCGAGTGTTTTACCTACTGGTAGTACAGACAAAACCCCGGGGAATATTGAAATTGTCTTGTTAGTGTTGGATTCTGGTCGAACTTGGATTTGATTCGAAGTGTATTGGCCTACGCGTAGTGTCGTGATGTGATGTGATTAGTTGAGCCTGATTATTGACTATTGATATATAAGTTATGTTTGGTATTGTTGTCCTTTTGAATACGATTCGAAGGATGTTTAAAGTAAGGTTGTTGTAGTTAAGACGGTACAGGATCCAAGAATTGTTGATGTCTAATTGAAGTTACGATTTAGTAAAAAGAATAAATCAATAAGTTAATTAATCTTTGAGCAAACTCAGTTGTTCAATGTGAGTATGGAAATGAACCTGGTTTAATTCTAAAATTTTGAGGAAGAAATTTTTTAAGGAGGGTAGGTTATAACAACCCAAAATTTCAAAAAAAAAATGAATTTGGAAAATTCATAAGGAAAATGACGGTTTTGCCCCTATAAATTCAAAAAGTTAACTTTTTCATCGGGACACTTTTTGGACATTCTGCGAGGACGTTAGGTGGGCCTCGAAATTCTAAATCCATAGAAATTTGTTATGACGAAATCGAAGATTGAATAGTTTTGTTAGGGGAAACATTGTCTACGAGAATTTTGGTAATTATGTCATGAATTATATTTTGGTAATTTTGCATGAAGAACCTAGGGCATTCTAGAATTTTCTTCAACTTTCTTCATTCTTTCCTCCAAAAACTTCTTCCACCGACCTAGTACACTATATATATAAAGTGTGTGTGTGTGTGTGTGTGTGTGTGTGTGTGTGTGTTGGGTGGGAGGGGGGGGGGGGGAGGAGTTGGTGTTCGAGTGGTGGTGACCGAAGTAAAAACTTACACCCAAAACCAACCCGTGAAAGAGGAGAGAATTAGTAAAGAAGAAGAAGAGAAGGAAACCAAAGAGGAAGGAGAAGGGGAAGAGTGAAAAGGGTGAAAGGAAGAAACTAAGAGGAACCCGAGAAGGAGAAATTTGTGTTTTGAACGTATCATGGAGTTTTTGGGCATGAGAATTTGAAATAATATTCCTAACCTTTTTTACGAGTTTCTATGATCCTAAAATGTTATTGGTTTAAAGTTTTTGGACGCTGAACTGCCCAGACAGCAAGGGTGGTGGACGACCGAGAGATTCAGAGATTTTGGACGAGTTGTGAGATAAGTTATTCAGTTTTGAGCTCATAGATCCCCTTCTAGGTTGATATAGAGTGGTTTGGACATGAAAGGAATGAAAAAGGACAAAAAATGACTAGTCGAGGATCAGATTGGGTCGCCCGGGTCGGACTTGTGAGCAGACCTGCAGGTCGACCTGTTTGGAGGTTGAAGGAAGCTTGTTACTAACGCATGTCTTCTCGCGTAGGGACATTTCGTCGGTGCGTGAGGGCACGTGTGCCGACTCTTAGTGGCGTTGTCAACATGAAAATGATTATTCTTGAATGTATAAGTTTATAGGTGCAAAGTTTGAGTTAATTGGACGTCATTTTGGGACAGTTTCAGATGTTCAATGTATTATGTTATATTATGTTATATTTTTAATTTCAGAAATTATTTTCAAAAAATTAGAGGAACTTAAATAAGATTAATGTGGATGATTAGTTTTATTAATGAATGATGGTGATTGGGAATTCACTAGGGTTATGAAAGGATTTGGCATGTTTATCATAGTAACCTTAATAGCAAACTATGAAATTAAGTATGTTTGTCAAAGGATTAGGTATGTTATGAAATTAAGTTTAAGATTTATATTGGTATTAATAAACTTTAATAATGAATAGAAAAGTTAGAGGAGAGGTGAGCTGTTTGTACTTCAGTAAGAACTATCTTTCTACTTCAACAAGGGAAAATAAAAAGAAAGCCAACTCATACTATAACTAGGTCTAGTTGCATTTTATTGGAATTGGGAGAATATCAAAAATAAATTTTATTTTACCTTTTTTTTTACCTAAGTAACTCTCATCAACCAGCACTATTATGATGCGAACCTTTATTTAGGGGCAATTCAAGGAGTAATTCATTACATAAGACTTTCCTTTTGTGTAAGATGTTATGCTTATTACCGTAAAAATATATGATAATGTTGAGTGTATGATTAATGATCATATGACCATGGATGTGACAATATTAATGTTATGATTAGATGACGACAATACATGATAATGACAGTATGAGAAGGTGAAGACATAGTGTCAAAAGTGACATTATGATGAATAAGATTTTGGTACTAAAATTGTTTAGTATAATTTAATTTAATTTAAGATTAAGGATCAGATAATATAAAATTATTTTTCCTTTTGACGAGGTTAGTGGGTTGGATGTAGGCAGTAACTCCACAAGAAATGAATTTTTTTTTTGTTACATATCAAATGATAATAAAAAAAAATAGAAAATCTCTTATCTAACACGAGTTGTCAAACAGAAGCTAGACCAGCTCAATTTTCAAAATAAATTAGGGACAAGTCGTGTCATTTAACGCATGCACCATTGCTGCAAGCTCCAAATCATGGGTAAGGTAGTTCAAGTCATGGGGTTTTAACTGTCTAGATGCATAAGGGATAACCTTATTATGTTGTATGAATACATATCCTAAACCCTATAAAGATGCATCACTGTAAACTCAAACTCCCCACTATCATTAGAAATGGTCAATATAGCCAAACTTGACTCCCTTCCAGTTCAATCGAGTCAATGGAGCAACTATCGTAGAAAATTCCTCTACAAACCGTTTGCAATACCCAACTAACCCCAGAAAGCTTCTAATTATAAGCACAATCTTTGGTTGCTTATAGCTTGCTATTGCCTATGATTTCTAGGGATCCACACTAATCCCCTCCACAGATATTACATGACCTCAAAATTCCACACTGGTCAACTAAACTGACAGTTACTGAACTTCGCATATAGCTGATTTTTCTCTTAACGTATTTAGCAATATCCTTAAGTGTTTCTCGTGCGCCTTCATAATCCTCGAATACACCAAGTTGTCATCGATGTACACTATCACAAATTAGTAAACACCATGCTCATCAAATCCATAAATACCTTAGTCAGTCCAAATGGCATCACTAAGTCACAGTGGCCATATCAAGTCCGGAAGGCTGTCTTCGGAATATCCTCCTTCTTTATCCTTAAAAGTTGACATCCAGACCGAAGATCAATTTTCGAAAAAGTGTTTGGCCCTTATCAACTAATTAAAAAAGCCATTTATCTGTGGCAGGGGATATTTTTTTTGCATGCCACTTTGTTGATCTATCTGTAGTCAAGACATAATCTCGGACCACCGTCCTTTTTCCTTACAAGTAGCACCGGAGCTCTCCATGGTGGTACATTCGACTGGATAAAACCCACATCCACCAAGTCCTGTAACTGAACCTCATGCTCCTCAACTCCGTCGGTGCCATTCAATACTGTGTTTGCGAGATGGATCAAGTACCTGGGAGGAGCTCAATGGTAAATTCAACCTCCATGTGGATTAGTAATCCTAGTAGGTCCTTTGGAAACACATCTAAAATCTCTTGAACTACCTGTATATCCTCCACTCTCATTGGATCATCCTGAGTGGCTACGATATGAGCCGAGTAGCCCTAACAACCACTCTGTTGTCTAGCCTGGCCAGGGAGTTGTGCGCTCTTTTAATTTAAAATAGTTAATTAAAAGGATGTGTGGATTGCTGCATCATGCGCCATATGTGTTGGGATAGAAAATTTGGGATTTCATTTGGTGCCTATAGCATTATTATTATTTTTTTTAAAAAAAAAACTTACAAATGCCACTTGGATACTTAATAATTTTTTTTAACATATTGCTAATAATGGGTATCTAAATGTTGTGTTTTTTTAGTTTGTGTACCTAGTATCTAATTTTCATAGTTGAGATACTAATGTGAAATTACCCACACAATTTGGGTACTCCAAAGTGTTGGAAAATTGAATTTCGATTTGGAATTGGAGTTGCTTGTTATTTGAGATTTAGATTTGAAGTTAAATATGGAATTAGAACTTCATAGAAATAATCTCTCTGAGCCTCGCTGGCTTCTGGGTTTTCTCTTATTCAAAGAAATTAGTGCATTTTTTCTCATCTTTTGTTTGATTAACACTTTCAATATGAGGAATTTGCTATCAAAATAATTTCAGAGTCCACATTCGAAAAATGAAGACTAATTGGAATCTTATTGCCAATGTTTGTAGGATTCATACGTTCGTTAAAAGGATGTGAATATGCGATGAATGTATCATTATAGGCGGTGGGCAGTGGTGGTGAGCGATGGTCCGAACTGAGAGGTGACGAGGGTGGTCAGGGTATTCATTGTTCCTTTTTTTTGTTGTTTAGTTTTTTTATTTTAATATTTTATTAATTATTTTTAATATATTCAAAATTTTAATGGTATCCATGTTAGCATTAAAAAGGGCCACATAAATGTCACTTAGGCACTTAACAAATTTTTTTAACAGACTACTAACGATAAATATCTAAATGTTGGGTTTTGATAGTTTGAATAGTTAGAATCCAATTTCATAATTGAGATACGAATTTGAAATAATTCATATAGTTTGGGTATTTTTCTGCAGTTTATCCTAATTTCTATATATTTTTCTATAGTTTATCCTAATTCGTATATATATACTCGTTGCCCAACGTCCCAATAGGAAAAAAAAGTAAAAGAAATAACATTCATTTAATTGATTCAAGGGGCCCACAAAGTATTTTGTCAACATTTTAGTCCAAAAAGCAACATTGGTGGGCCAAGGGAAGAGCTTGATGGGCTTAATTGAAGACTGCATAGGGACGACCTCCAAACAAAGCCTCTGTTGACACTGTGGTTGTTGGCAGGCTGCCCATTTGGAAAACTATTTGTGATTTTTTTTCTTCCTAAAGGCTATATTCTTGTTAGTATAGGAATGAGCCAGTCCTCTATTATGGGCGACCTTACACAATGACTTTCCCTTCTACATTACCAAAAGTTGAATAGAAAGTTTGATCGTAAACTACACAACACATCAAAAGGGATCCTCTAAGTTACATAAATGAGAGATTATTTTTCAAGGAAAAATTAGTTTATGGTAGGTTGCATTAGTACACTAAAATTGAAGTAATGAAGATAGTTGACTCTAACTTTTTACCTTGGTTTACCGCAGGCACGAACCCATGATTGGAACATGATGTAACGACTCGTCCCGAATTTCATAATTAACGAGTTTTAATTAATGATTAATTAGGAATTAAACGAGGATTGCCGGGATAATCAAGGTGAAATGACGAGTTTATCCTAGACGGGTGAAAATGTTGACTTTTGACCATCCAAGTTAAATACACGTGGACCGAGGTCTATTACGTAGATTGAGACGTTGGGAGTACATAGATAGGTGGCACGTCGAGATCAGACATTATACAAGAAAGTTACGGGCCTGGAACGATTGTACGAACTATTACAGTTGCACGAATTATGAGACAGTTGACTTTGGTATTTGAAATTGGGACCCAAAATATCTTTTACAGACCAATGGATGAGTGACAAGTGTCACCCATCCTTTGGTCCACACCTTACATTCATGTATCATCTCACCTCCCTTTCCTCACATTTTCATCCTTTTACCCGAAACCCACCCTAACCATTATCTTTTTCATCCTCTGTGCTGGTCTGAGAGAGAGACTAAGAGTGAGAGTGAGGTGGAGAGGCCGTGAGAGACGGAGAGGGACGCGGCGGAGCTGCAGTGGTGGCTGGAAACTTGTGAAAAAGGTAAGTCGCGGGTTTGGATTTCGGGTTTTGGTTTTTAGGTGTTGAACTCCGTTTTTCTAATCCCTATCGTCTTCCTTGAGGCCTTGCGAGGCTGAGGAACCAAAAATGGAAGGAAAAGAGCGACTGGACATACCTGGGCTCGAGTTCAAAGCTTAGCCGTGAAGATCGATCATGACTAGGTAATCTCTTGACTTTTTCTCTGATTCTAACATCGTAGATAGGTTCCTGGGTTAGGGATGAGTCGAATGGAGGAAAATGGCGTGTTTTAATAGGTCATTTGGAGGTTTTTCTCCTCGATAAGCATGCTCGGGGCACGTTCTCGGTTCCGGGATTTTTGGGGGTTTTACTTATGGGCTTATATAGGTTGATAGTGACGTTTCGATATGATTTGAATAGGTCCGGACGTCCCAGAGACTTTGAATTAGTATTGGCTTACGACGCGGGTTTTGAGCGCGCAGCGTGGACATTTAGTGAGTGGACATTGTTTTATAAATATGATGCATGCATAAATGTTTTAGATGTTTTATGATCATGGTTTGAAATGCAATGATTGCATATGATTTGAATATGATTTGATTGTCGGTTTTGGAATGATTTTACGAATTTGTGTGAAATATTATTTTGGGCTTGAGTTCCAGTTAGATAGATTACAGTCAAATGTGTTTTCGAATGATGATTTGATTTACAAAATACTATTTCGGGCTTGTGACCCTATTTTGGATTTATGATATGAATCGATGAATCCTGAATTTATGAAATGTTTTTGGACACTGTTTTTATGATGGTTTTGTGGAAGGTGATTTGATGAAACTATATTTCGGGCGTAGACCCTATTGTGATACCTTGCGATGACCAATCTAATAGCCAATATTTCACTACAATATTTCTCTCTCTTTTACTGCAATATTTCTCTTTTAGCTTCTATTTAATCAATTTGAATTCCTTGTAAGGGAATTTCCAACGTTTCCATCCCCCACTGCTAGTATGCCCGAGTCGTCATTTTTTGAAATGGTTAATGACCGGGTGAGTGGAGTGAGTCAATTTGGGCTGACCCATGAACTGGGCTTGGAATTTGTGATGGTTGTGGGCTTGGAGTCTATTTACATCTGGAAAAAAAAACTGCTCTAGACCCAAGACAATGGCTCGTAGAAATTAAAGGCCCAAGAAAAGTTTTAGACCAAGCCCAAGCAGCTTTGAGCGTGGAGAAAAAGAAGGCGTGGACGGTGCTGACAAAGTGCGAATAAAGTAGAGGCATATAGGGAGTATTCATGAACCTGTTTCTAGATCTTTACTTTACGGAAACAATATTATTTCTAGTGCCATTATTCCTACTTCTGCAGGTTGAGAGCTCCTTCACCATCTATAAACAAGGTTCCATGGTTTAAAAAATGATAGCTCTATGTGGCAAAATCTGCTTCTTTCGACCTACGAAATCAAGATGCAGTTTCTCTTCTCACCCCTTCAAGGCATTTTATGAAAATTCCTCACTATCTTTTTGACCACTCTAACAGCAAGGTCATAATGGTTGGCTTCATCTCTCTGCACAAACCTTCTTTCTAACTGTTTAGTATCATTAGGGTTGCCATCTTCCCGACTAGTCAATTCATGGACTTTCGATTGAGATTCGTAGAAGATCAACCTTCTTTCTAACCATTCACTATCATAAGGGTTGATATTAACAACTACCGACTCACGAAAAGTCATCCCGACTATCGATTGACGAACAGTACTCAACCATCGTTTCATGGAAAGCCATCCCGACTACCGATTACATGGAAGGTCATCCCGACTGCCAACTCATGGCTTGTCACTGAAGAACTCAAACCTCATTTTCGACATTTTGCCGTTGCATTTGAGTGCTTTGACATCTCATGACAAGATTTCCGACTGATATTCAACTCAGTTGATGATTTCCGAAATTTCTTGCTTGTTAGGGGCTCAAAACACAAAGGGAATAATTTACTTTTTTCTGTGCTTATAATTTTAGTTGTTATTCAATTCCATGTCAATACAAATCAGATTGTCTTAAGTAAGTAATTAGTACTCGGGATACACCATCAGAGCGTAGTTCCCGACTTACCAAGTCGGGATACCGTCTTTGTGCATTGGTTCGAATACTTTGATTTCGACTCGAGAGAACGTGAGACCATTGTCCGTTTAACAACCGAAATAACAATGTTGCAAACTTGAATAACATGGTGAAACAAAACTTATAAATTTGGGCAATGCTAAAAAAAAATATTGTAAGTCCTTGAAGATAGTATAAAAAAGAACAACGCATGAGATTTTTTGCCCGCCTGCCTCACAATCGCATTGATTAGAAAAAAAAAAGTTTTTGATCGAAAACGGGACCCATTTACACTGTCTAATAGCATTTCTACAAGCGGCACGCCTGCACCTGAGTTGAAAAGGAAAGCTTGCTTCCTGGTCTTCCCATCTAGGGATCGACTGGAGTTAAAGGCACATCATACTCAGCTCATCCGACACCTCTCCATCTCACAATTCATAGCAAAAAAGATCCCAACGAGTGGTCTGCCTCCCACGCTTCTCAGACAAGGTTCCACGCGGAGTTCTAATAAAGGTTGTCCCGGACACTCGACTCTTAAAATGAGAAAAATAACTTAGGCAGGAACTGAGTCATTGGTTATGGAGGCTTTGATGGAGGTGGAGCGAAATGGCACAGTGCGTTTGAGAGAAGAAGGGGTTAGGAGGTGAGAGGAGGAGGAGAAATAGAGAGAGTAAGCCATGGGCATTATGAACGTGGTGTGAGCGTAAGTCATTTTCTACGACCCACCATGACCATATGCTTTTCTTTGGCTAAACTGACATGGCCTTAGTTTCAAAATCGAAAACCCTAACACTACATAATTGAAAATTTTAAGACAACTATTGTTCAAGGTTTGCACTTTGCAGTAAGGAGAGGACAATAAGAGAGACGAAGCAAACCATAAGTCTTCTTAGCCATTATCATTGTCACAAACGATGGCGCCTTGCCTTCGTCCTCTTCGTCCCAACATCGTGTTCCTCGAGCAATGTCACTTGGAGGTCAGGCTCCGATTGGGTTTTCCGTCGGCTGCTTGTCGGAAAATGAGAGTAGTGAGAACGAAGTGAGAACGCGATTTGATTGGGTTTTCATTCGGCTTGCTCTGAAGCTTGTTTTGCTTTTATGGGTCTTCTCCACCTCCCAGAACGGTGGCGCTCTTGGCGATTCTGACAAATCAGTTCTCCTTCAGCTCAAAATCTCAGTCCCGGATCCGTCAGGCTTGCTTTCCACCTGGGATTATTCGATCAATTTAGGTCACTGTTCATGGTTTAGCGTCTTCTGTAACTCGGATTCTCGGATGGAAGAGAGAGAGGGACGCTATGGCTTTATGGGTCTTCTCTACCTCCCAGAACGGCGTCGTTCTTAGCGATTCTCCCAAAGAAATGTTGCAGGGAATTGAGAAAGGGAGAGAGAGAGTTTTAATGTGGAATCTGGGTATAGAAATCCAGATGGTGGCGGCTGGGATGTTCGGCGGCGGGCATGAGAAAGCCCATGAAAAACCCACATGTTCTTCAATGTTCTCCATCTTTTGTTTTGTTTTTTTCCTGTTTAATATTTTGTTACAAAATAAATATAATATCCAATCATGTGATGACACATAAGCATCATAAAAACAAGGTTACCGATCTGAAATAGAGGAGTGTTTTGATGGTAGATTGCAATGATTTAACGTTGTGAGGGTAAATTGAGACAAAGTAACTGATTTAAGGAGCATTTAAAATAATAAGCTTTATAATAAATATTAGAATTAAATGTATCATAATTAATTTTAATAAAACATTATATAAGTTGTGCAATATCTCATTCTTACTAAGGACTTGAGTATTATCCCATATAAAAAACAATTATACCCGATATAAAAAGATTTCATAGGATCGTAATGACCATCATTAATACTACGTCTCATTATTTCAAAACTATAGATTTAAGCGTTTTATAATTTTTTTTATTAACTTTAATATTGTTACCGATCAATCCAAACCCAAATCGCGATCAAAACAAATGTAGCCCAAGTATTAAGTGTCCATAATATTCAGTTTTCAAAAGTGTTATCTACATTTGCCATAGTGTACGCTTTAATACAAAACGAAGTTGAAAAGCTATGGACTTGTGCAATTAAATCTATGAGGTTTATGTGAAGTAATGGAGGTGTGTGAAAAGCATATGCCTTTTTACATATGAACGTTTATACTACCAGAAAATTATGCCTAATGCAAATTTTTTCTATAAGCTTGGCCCATCCAAAACATATTTGTATATATATATTTTTTATAGTCAACCAAGGCTAAACCTTAATGGTCCTATGTTCTTCTTTGGTAAATTCCTCATATATTCCTATGTTCTTTGATAAATGCTCCAATTTGTGAGGGACAGCAGAGTCAGCCTTTCCCAACATCTCTAATCATACGTGATGTTTCAATTTCGGAGAGACTTGCGGGAGGCTTGTGCATGATGAATGATTATATATTCTTACTACTGTTATTATTTATAAGATTTCAAAGTTTGTATTTCAACTTTCAATTTGTCATTCAAAAACAGTAATAATATCATATTGTAGATCCAATTACACATTATAATAATGCTGAAATGAACCCAGCAACCAAACATAATTTTCAAATGGACTAACGTAGCAAAAAAAATTGATCTTTTATATTAGATTGGCTATTACATGAGACACTTAACTAGAGTTCATTTGGTATTTTTTTTAACCTCAAATATCTTAACTACGGGTAATTAGTCCTAATTCATAGTAAGAGCTCACACAGTACACAGTATATCTCCCAAGAAAAATGGATTATGCATTTGGACTACAGCCACAAAACGGAATGAAATAACAAAGAAGATGAACATAACAAAATTGAATGAAATAACTAAGAAGATGTACACAACAAAATGTGGCATGCAATAATATTACAAGCACTTTGCAAACAGAAGTGAAAGCATTAATATTGTAATTCATCTTTTAAGTATATTAGTAATGAGAAATTTAGTATATATATATATATATATATATATATATTATATATTCTGTAAAATCAGCACAAATCTGCTCCCAATTTTGGAGCCAGCAGAGTAGTTAAACTACAGAAGCACATATTTTTCCAAGTAAAATATATCATCCATACTTACAAAAATACCTAACACACTCATAGAGTTAGCAGAAGCAGAAGACTATGAGTAAATCATGTGTAAGCCCCCTTCAGAGGCCCAACCTCAAGTCCAATGTGAGGGCAGAGGAAGAATAAGACGAAGAGTGATCATCTTCAACATGAGAGGCAGCACCTGTTGCTGCAGGCAAGTTCAAATCCAACCCACCATAATTATTATGGCCTTCTTTTGAAATCTCACTAGGCTGCTGCTGTTTCTGGTTCTGATTGTTGTTGTTGTTGAAGAACCCTAATTGGGGGTCTAATTGAGGGTCTTCTTCCCCTTTGTCCCAATGGCACCTCATGTGCCCTCCCAATGCCTGCCCACTTGAAAAAACCCTCCAACAAATATTACACTTGTGCCCTGTCCCCAACACCATCACCATATTCTCCTCCATCACATCCTCCTCATGCCCATCAAAATTACTCTGATGTTGATGAAGATCTTGATCAACCTCCCCATCACTTTTGGTAATTGCAAAGCAGCCCTTCACATTCTTATGGCTTGCTCTGTGCCCCCCCAAGGCTTGGTGGGACCCAAACACTTTCTTGCAACTTGAACACTCAAATCTGCCATTGTTTCCTCCATCAAATACCTCAAGAGCACCACCTTGAAAAGTGCTTGTGCTGACGCTCTGTGTGGGAGTGATGATGTCATTGCAAGTCCAATTGCCCCTCCCACTGGCCAACATTAGCAAACTCGAGGCCGCCTCATGCTCTTCTTCCTCCATCCCCATCTGCAACTCGCTCAAGGCCTGTTTCGGCGAGACCGGTCGTCGTAAATTCGGTGGCGGGTCGATTCCGCGCCATTGCCGCTCAGGGTGGCACCGCATATGCCCAAACAGAGCCTTCCACGACCAAAACTTCTTCCCACACTCACTGCAAGGTTTCGTGATCTTCGGCGCAGATGGGTCGGGTTTTCTCGCATACTTGGGCCTTGAAATTTTACTCGAAGCAACTGGGTTGTCGAGTTTGATAAGTTTGGAGCGCTTTTTTCTGGGATTTTTGTGGGTTTTATCCTCTGCAATGAAACAAGTGGTAGTCGTAGAAGAAGAAGCAGCGAAAGCAGAGGTTGGGGCGGTGGAGGCAAAGGCGTTTTGGTGGGTTGTGGGTATAAAAGGGAATCGGAAATCGAGGTCGGGAGCGTTGTTCATTGAGGCTTTCTGATCACGGTTTACGAGAAAAAGGAAAAAAAAAATGTACCAGCGGGTGGGGATTTGGATTTTGTAGGGCACAAGTGGCAGTTACTTTGGACTCATCTTCAATTGGCAGTTAGTATCAGTTATTGTTGGTTACTATCCGTACAGTTTCGAACCCACTATGCCCACACATATTTTTTAATTTTATTTTTAATTTATATTTGTTGTTCCATTTTCTTGCTGCAGAAGCACATTGCGTGAGCATTAAGGTAATAACATGGTCTTCACATCCACATTATAAGCATACCAAATTCTGGTCTGGATATGAAATATGTACTTCCAATTCAGCAATAATCTAAATTCAAATAGAAAATAATAAATATTTAGTAATGTTATATCATAGTTTATCTCTTTGACTGCAAAATTTTATGGGAGCATATTTTATGTACTCAATTATCTTTTTTAATTTTATTTAAAATGGAGAGCAGAAATCAGTTCCCACTTTATTTATATTTTTTATGAAATAATAATGATGAGCATAACCCTTCTAACTTCTAAAGATTGCTGCAGACAAATTCTACTTAAAAAATCATTCATTGTTGATTTGTGCAAGCATATAATTAAGGGCCTTTTGGAAACACTGTACATACAAAAGCTTTCGGTTTCAAAAGAATGAGCACATAGGCCCAGAAAATTTGGGCCCAATACACAAAGAGGGCAGAACCAAGACATGAACAAACTTAGATTAGATTAGAAGCTGCACCAACAAACCATGGAGATAGCAGTTGACAAATTGACTTTTTACTTTCTACTTTTACAGTTGAATACTTTCTGCAGCTGAGGAAAAGAAAAATACATGGGGTTGCAAAATGCAAATATTACAGACAAGATGCAGCCAGTGCAACAGAGAACTAGTAGGCACTAGGCACCACTACTATACAGAAGCAACTTACTGATGGATAGGCAATCGGTCTTGATTCATTGCGGGCATTTTGAAATGCTTCGCAGCTTTGCCGAGAACATTTAAAATCCCAACGCGCTGCAACTCTTTTGCTGCAATAATGGGAGGTGCAAAAGGGAATGTCAGAGAGAGAGAGAGAGAGAGAGAGAGAGAGAGAGAGATTTTGTGCCGTTTCCAAACATTCAAGGTGGAAATATAATAGGCACAATCAATTGAAAGCTTACAAAGTTGATATGCAACCACTAAAAGAATGATTGCCAGATATGTGACATGAAACATTATTCAAATCAACTTGAACTTCTTCAGCTTTAACCCGTCATCAAATGGATCATAGAGTTCAAAATGACAAGGCTTAATGAATGACTTTGGAAAATAAAAATTAAATAAATGCCAAGTAAATGAACGGACTTATATTGAAATACCAAAACATAACTGACCCAAAAAAAAAAAAGGGAAATTGAGGATTACAAGAAAACTCACCTTCGACCAAGCATGCTGATTAAATAAAAAATCATGAAGAAACACACAGCAATTCGTGATGCAAACAGGCACTTCTCTTAAGTTTGCTACTCAACATGCAACACACCCAGACCCGGACCCCGAAACCATAATTAATGTTTCCCCAGATCTCTCTCATTTCTTCTGCTTCTCAGATTTCATCTACCAATTTTTTATTTATTTTTTGTTTTTCCCCAAAAAATAAAATGGGGAGAACTTCATTTGTACCCAGTCTCAACTTTTCTACGATCATATGTGAAAAATAGGAGGAACATGGTAAGAAAAAACCAATTAAACAAAGCTCCAATTGTTCTTTCCTGTGACAAATGGTACTGCCACCAAAAAAAAAAGGGAGATAATAAAGAGTGGGGGAGAGAAATTTCAGGCTATTATATCTCTCTGTCACCTCCAAAACCACCGTGGAGATGGTTCAGTTTTGAAGGTGAGAAGAGAAAAGGCAAGCACCCTTTGGTTTCTGGATTTTGATATTATTATCAGCAAAAGAAGCGAGAAATGGAAATTTTAGGTGCAGGATAAGTCTTCTAACTTTTTTAAATGGCTAAACCACATGTAAGCTCCTCAACTAGAGGAGTGTTTTGGACAATCGCCCTAGAGGGCTGCCATTGGCATTCTCCATGTCCATTAATATCATCTACCAGTTTAGTGCATCTAAAACTGATCATATTTCACAGATCACATACACCCGTAACCGAACTCACAGGCAAGAATGAATAGTGGAGCCTACATAAGCAAGGTACCTCAGAGATTGACTCGTGCAAAAGTTTGTCATCACCATGTCACATATATTGTGTGCTTGCGCCTAGTTCCTAGTTCAGAGATTGACTCGTGATATTTTCTTAATTTCTGAGTACAGATAAGAGCTGTTTTTAGAATAATGGATAAAATTATAAAAGAGTAAACTAACAAGTCTGCATAATGTTGGCAAAATAGGTAGAAATTTAAGGACACCATTACAAGATTACTTCAATCAAAATAACCTGTGAATCTTTACAGATGAGTAAGACTAAGTGAAGACATTTCGCAGATTAGGAATGTAATTGCTAGTGAAGATATATTTTTGTGAAATTTCCCATTCTGAAGTTACACACAGAGCACAAATAAATATATTTATCACAAGACAGCGAAGCAAGATTTCCAATCATTACTCCTTTCCAAATCAGGAGGTTTGTTAAAAAGGTCACCTTTGCACTGGGATATTCCCTGAGGGAAGACCTTAATCCTGCTGTTGCTCAATTCAATTTTAAAAAATGAAGAATAATAATTTCATATTACCTTCCTCCAGTGAAAGCTGAATTGATCTCTTTTCCAACTCAACAGCATGTCTGCTCAGGTCAACCGAAGAGAGTGACCGCAGCACTAACAGATGAACATAAATCATAGGGTAAACCAGTGTAGTGAAAGTTCAAGAAATTTGAAGCAGAACATCTTAAGGTGGATTTTCTCAGTTCAAGAGCTTACCCTGGAGATAATCCTCTTGCTCCGATTGGTCAAATTGCCTTAATAGCAACTGCAAGTGATGATACCGCTCTTCCCAGTGCAGATTTTGAAGTCCCTTTGAACCAGGCAACGTAGGGCTAGCAGAATCAAGGGGATTGCAATTGGATCTCGATGGTGCTACTCTTATACCAGGCATACAATGCGGGGCAGTAACTGAAGGTTTTCCAGACGGGATGGTTGAACCTGCCATGGGAAAAGGTGCAAAAGCCGGAACGCAATAAACTTTCGGCTCCTGTGTTTGGGGCATGGGTCGGGTGCTAGCCTCTTGGTGACTCAGTTTCCTTGATACCTGACAATCGGCATTAATGCTTCCATTATCATACGTACTACTTCTGACTACATCTGCTTCCGTTTTTCTACGAACTTGACGAACATAGACAAGATGCCCATTTGCAGCACTGCGACTGAGAGACTGGTCTTTGGGAGGGCACTCAAGTAAAGGTCTCTTGGTGCCCAAAACTATAGGGGGACTACTAACGGGCTCTCTATCCTTTGTTAGAGAAGAGTTCTCAATTGAGTTTGAGTGGGGCATTGCAATATTTTTATCATTGTTCAAATCTTTTAATGCGGTCTTCTTTATAGGAACCGAAAATTGCTTATCATGAATAGGCAATTCCAAACCAGTAGTACCCAGCCCATATTCGCTGAATTTAGAATCTATGGTTTGCTGAACCATCTGAAAAATTGACCTTGTGATAGAAAAAATCATCAAAAACCATATAAGAGAAAAAGATGAAACTAGAGTTAGAATTAAATGAAAACTTGTGATTTCAAACTAAAGACGACATGATAGCTTATTTACAGAAGATCCCTAAAGCATGACAAGAAAAGTATATTGTTGATATAGGCTGCAATGTGGGATCAGTCAAACAAATAGAACGTGATAATACAAAAATAATATCTCTCAGGAGGTATTTTTATCTAAAAGCAAACAACAACAAAAATCTTTAACTAGAATCTTTCTCCATTAAAGTTTTAACGTGTAAACAACTAGTCTTTGGCCAAGTGCCATTCTCTGCAATTACCTACACAAGAGTAGCAAATATACGCTCCTTAAACAACTAAGGTGATAATAAGTGCAACATTAAAAATCATGTGAAACGTCTGAAAGACATTAACTGTTGTATACCCAACATTTTATCTTCCTAATTTTTCGTTTTAGCGGAAAAACAGAAGTTCAGAATTATGATCTAAAAGTTCATTCTAAGTTTTTTTTTTTAAGATATGCACAAGCAGCCAAACTCAATCTCATAGAAATACCATTTCAGCTGCCAAAAACCCAACCATGCATGCAGTTTCCAGAAAAAAATTGCAACTTAAAGGTTAATGGATGACCAAAAAAACTGCTCTGGAATATGCTTCGATTCAATTTTTCAGCTCCAGAAAATTCAAGGAAAAAAGCATGAAACGAAGGACCCATAAGCAAACCGATGCACTTTCCTATAAATTCAACCATTTCAAAACATGGGTTCTAATGAAATAAAAAACTAAAGGGCACCCAATTGCTCTATTGTAATTTAGGCAAGAAATTACAATGATTAGCCACGCATGCAATTGGGTTCTCATCATGTCCATCACCAAAACGCCGAAATAGACCATCTAAAAAGTTATTATGCGTATAAACAAATGGAATATTGAAGAAGAGTGTAAGTCTGGAACAGAAAAACAAAGAGCTTGATTAAGAAAAATTGCAATGGAAGGTCAAGGAGAAGAACATTACCTTAGCTCATTGGGAACGCTTGAAAAAAAATAAAGACGGGTTTGAAAAGCCAGAAGCTTTGGCTCTAATTATACTTTTTCTTTCAATGCGGGGCTTTGTCGTTTCGTCCCTACGTAAACCTCAAAAATATGAAATTGGTCCCGCAAGCTATTGATATTTATTATTATTTTTTTCCTTTTCTTAAAGGCTTTTGGTATTTGTATAAAATAGGGATATATTGAAAGTGTATAATCTCTCTGCTCAAAATAGGAATCATTCTCAAGTGATGTCTACCATTAATATTACTAGCCTAATGATATTCTCAATCATTAGGTTATTCTCAATCTCATCCATTATATGATGCGATGTTTTATATCTCAAACGCTTTGTTTGTAAAGAATAATCGATATCTAATATGTAATATCTTTCATTGACATTGATATAAGAAAAAAAAAACGTTTAAATTATTACCAATAACATTACTATGTAAGCGATATTCGTTTAAGTACCAAACTTTAGATGCAAGGTTATATACCTTTTTTTATCAAAAAATTTACAACCCTATTTAGTGAAACGTTACAAACGAATTAAAGTTACATGCGCGTTGCATGACAATTGCCCAGCATTCAACAACTTGGATGGAAAACTAAATGAGAAACGTTGTTAACAACACATCAAACTCGAGGATTACGGAAGATGAGGAACTAGATGATAAATCACGGTGGCTTACACGAGGATGGAAAATCCGAATAGCATTTCACAGATGCTAAAAAATGAAGATGCTTTGTCATTTGTGTAGGCATTTATTCTGAAGGGGCATGATGTATAATAATACATGCACTAAATGAAGCACTTCAAAACATACATGAGAGGAAGTTCAAAGCAGAGAAGCACATAAAAATAGTTGGGAAATGTATAAGCTTAGCCACAAGTTCACAGCTCTATCATTGTGTTCTTGCTTATTCACACCCCCAAAATGGAATCTACAACTGCCTGTCTGTATGTCTCGTGTCTTCATAGAACTTTTACTCCATGTTACTAGTTTTACACGTCCAAAACAAATACTGTATTCCCAATTGAATCATAAAAAACATGAAACAGTAAATTTACGCCCCAGGATTCCCTAATAGTCGCTCTACCGCAGCATGGACATTCCCGGAAGTGGCTTGCAATGCCCTGATATTCTCCTGGGTATCAAAGAAACCCATTTCCTGAAGCTGAGTCAGCTGAGTTGCGTACAGTTCTTCCGGTGGCACTGCAAGGACAAGTACGAATGTCAGGAGACAACATAAATGATTTTGTTTCATTTAGTCTCTTCTAAGAGAAAGCTGATTTCATGAATGAAGGGAAGGGGGAGGGGGCTTAACCATTAGGGTTACTTGCAGCAGCCAAGCTGCCAGCTCCAAGACCTCCGAACATGTTCATCAGCATATCCAACCCACCATTATTAGGGCCACCTGATTACACATATATTATTAGGTTATCAACAAAAGTGAACACCCAAAAGGAGAACAATGACAAGGATCCATTATTTTATTTGTACTTAATCTCAAACTACCTGTAACACCTCCTGTCTGAGCTGGATCCCTGTCAATAAAGCAACAAGTGATTAGTAATAAGGCCAACGTTATGATTAGTAGAGAATTTCAAACCATAAGATTTTTACACCTCCACAGAAATAGAATTAATCTATGTGACGTAGAACACATTTTTGAATCTATAGACATCCAAGAAGGGTGCTGCATCATTTAGTCAAAATTATTAAATTAAACCCAATACCCACCCCCCCCCCCCCCCCCCCCCCCCAAACAGATGCTGACAGCAAATATAACTAACTAATAGGATTGTAACAACCAAGCACGTGAGCTAAGGTTAATAGTCCAACTCACTGAGTAGATGGCTGCCGATTGGTATGAGAAAATAGTGACTGCTGTAACGCAAGCACTTGCTGCAAAGGAAGAGCCAGAGTAAGGAAAAAAATAAAAATTAAAGACGTGGCTCCTAATTCAAGAAATTCCAGTGTTCTTAGGACAAAACGTCACAAAGTTACACTAACTAAGAAATAAAGATCGATGCACTAAGGAATAACAGACAGGAAGTTAAGCATATAAATTATGTGGAGAGAACCACAGAGAGAGAGAGAGAGAGAGAGACTATTTGCAAACAAATTTTGGCAGACTTTTGAAATGGGAAATACCTGCATTGTCTCAGGGGTTGCTAACTGCCGTAGAAGCTCTGGATTTTGAATCATTTCTCTAAGTTGAGGATTTAAATCAACCATGGCACGTAGTTGTGGATTGAGGCTCAGAATCTAAATTAAAATTTTGGAAAAATTAGCAACTCCACTTTTCAAAATTTTCACCTCTTCAGTAAAATTTGTCTGCTGATGATATACCTGATTCATGTATTGAGGATTGGAGAGCATGCTTTGCATCATCTGTGATACTCCTGGATTCTGCAAAAGCTGATTCATTACATTAGCATCTGGCATGCCACCAAGCATCTGTTCCATTCCAGGGAGACCAAGCCCTCCCAAGCCTGGTATAGGAGGTGGTGGCCTTTCCCCTCTAGGGGCATTTGGCCTGGGGGGCAGCGGCGGCTGATTGCCTCCTGAAAAATCAGAACACCCCAAAAACAAATAAATAAATATATTAGGTTTTCAAAGTACCTCTTTGATTTTTTGAATTCCATTCTATCCAAGAAAAAAAGAAGGCTTCAAAATGGACTAGCAAACGACTGTTAACCAAATAAACATTGTATGGCTAATTGCAATGAGTTCCAAGTTAAAAATCAACCGCATTCAAACATATTTTACATAAAAATTCAACTGCATTCCAACACATTTGGAAAAAATTGCACCCGTCTAAATAATATTATGCAGACGCAATGAAAAAACTTTCAGAACGGTGCACAAATTGAGAACATCTAGGTACCCCAATCAAAACCAGAGAGCCCTTATCATGCTAAACAATTACATACATAAAAAATGACAATTAAGAACATTGGTGTTATGATTCACCTTTGCATAACCAATGATTTCTGTATGAATCATGTACCAGCACTAAGTCTAAATGCAACAATAATCCTAGAAAGGAAAAAATTATACTTTCAAATGTAGTTTCTTCCCTTAAAAGTTTAAACCAACAAAAGAATAATAAAATTGAGCCACTTTGACGAGAACAAATGTTTGGATGATAAAGAGTAAAAAAGGAGAAGCTCACCGCCAGTAGTACCCCAAGGGTTAGGAAGCGGGTTTGTATTAGGAGCAGCTGAACCGGCAGTTGTTTCTGAACCTGTGGTTGAAGGATTGTTAGACCCTTCCCTAGCCTGTGTCCCGCCCTGGTTGCCCAAAAGAGCAGAAAAAGGGTTTGAACCCGCATCATTTCCAGCATTCCCGGTCATTGCTGTAGCATTCAAAAATGGCTCCTGAACATTTTCATACATCCGCCTAAGCATGTTGAAGCCCTCAGGGGAAGACTCAATATTACTCATTGCCCTGTCAGTGTTTCGCATCATCTCGCGCATCAGTTCAGGGTTCCTTGCAGCTTCTAATGTCTGTCGGAGAATACCAGGATCATTAAGTATGTGTGCAAGCTCCGGGTTCCGATCAATGATATCACGCATTTGCGGATTGTTCATGATCAATCCTCGCATCAAATCAGGGTTATTCATTAGACTTTGAATGGCAGGCATGTTCATTATGTCCCTCATCATGTTCGGGTTCTGAGTCAGTTGTTGCTGCACTTGTTCAAATTCAGGAAGCTGCCCGGCTCCAAATAAACCAGGTGCTCCACTACCACCGAGAGGATTTAAACCCTGCCCAAATAACAAAGATGCCCCAAGGTCGGGACTTAGTCCCCCACCTTCAGTGGAGCCAACACCACGAGCAACACCTGGTGCAGTGTTAGGACTTGCAGATGCAGTATTAGCAGCAGCAGCAGCAGGAGCAGGAGGGGTTGAGCCCGCTGCAGCAAAGGCCCGTACCATATGAACAGTATGATCTGCCTGCAGACCTTCAATACAAGAAAAATAATCCTGCATTAGACTATAGAAAATAACCTAAAATGACTCATCAGTTACTTTCACAGCCATTGACAGCATCCAACTCCAACAAACTCACCCAAAAACACTCCTAACATTACCAAAGCAGCTCGGGCAATAACACAACCAAAACCTGACAGTCCACCAGTCATAAAAACCACAAACGCCTCTAATTTAACATTATTTGTTAGGATATCCTAAAATCGAGGCCAAAATTTGAAGTATAATAAACCCACATCACAATCAATCTAGATTCGATAAAAATAACACAATCAACATTCAAAAACATATTGGACAAACCCAGAAAAGGAAACGAACATAGAGTCAAAAAATCAGAGAAGAAAAGAGAGGGGGGAGAGTCAAACAATCAGAGAAGAAAAGAGAGGGGGGGAAGCGTACCATAACTAGTCAGGCTCTGGTCGTCCTTCAGAATACGGCCCTTGTAAATCAACCTCTGCTGATCAGCTGGAATATCGCAATTCTGGGCCAAAATTGCTTTGAAATCCCCAACAGTAGAGCCCAGGCTCGCCCTCACCGAAAACTTCGAACCATTAGAGCAGCGAATGTTAATCTGCTCTAATCCATCGCCACTGACTATAGGTTCACTCGAATCGCCCTCACCACCCATAATTTCTTCCACCCAATCGATCGATCAGAAGACAAATGAAACGAAAACCCTAACCCTAGAAATTATTACAGAAAAATTGAAACGCCTCAAGTGGAAAGTAAAGAAGAACCCAGAAATAAGATATGCGATATTTTTATATGGAAAATAAAATTTTGGAAGAAAATAAAAGTGAAAAATATATATAATTTACAAAATTAATAAGAGAGAAAAAATGGAAGGAGAATGAAGAAGGTTTGGAAAGGAAATCGGTAAAGAGTGGGGGTATATGTGGGTTTGCCAAATGGGAAGCCTTTTGTAAGAGAAAAACAAAAAGATGGGTTCAGATTCTCTGCCGTTGGCTTCGCATATTCTTGTCGATTTGTTTTTTTAATAAATAGAATCCAGTTGGGGTTGAAGACTTGAACAAGATGATATTATGAATTATATATATATATAATGATAATTAGGGATGTGTATGGTGCAATTCGATATAAATATTGGTAATATTTAAATCTAAATTATTAAATTTTAACGGTTCAATATAATTTAAATTTTTTAAAATTATAAATAAAACTGTTTCAATCTAAATATTACTAACCACTTTAGATCGAAATGGTTTGAAATCGTTTAAGCATAAAAAAATGAGGATATTAAAAATAAAAATATATAATATAAAAATAACAGAATCATCAATACTCAAAATTTCATATATTAAGCTTGCAGATGATTAGATTGCAAATATTACCACTATTTTAAGATTTATCAAACAAATATTACCACTTAATAATTTTTTATTATACTTTTATCTAAGTATACATGTATTTATCTAGATATATCTAGGGTATTTTTTATTTTTATTATTTTTACTTTCTATTAATAATAGATTTAAAATTAATATATTTCTTAACGATTTGGATTTAACATATTTCCAAAATGAAAATTCAAATACAAACTATTACTAACGAAGCTGTTTAGATTCTGAAATGATCTAACTTTTATCCGGTCAAACCTAAACCGTTGGATAAATAGCAGTATGAAACGAGTCAGTTAGTAGTTTTAACGAATTTATGTTTATCCCTAATGATAGTAAAGAAATGGGATTATATTATACATTTTTTTTACAAGATATTAGGGAAACAAATTATATCATATACATTAGGTATTAATCACACATTTTGTAATAATCAAACTCGCAAAAAAAAAAATATTAAGTCGTTGCATTAAGTGGCAATTAAGAGCATCTTCAATAGAGTACCTAAATTTAAGTTAAATTTTAACTAAAATAGTTAGAAATTTATTTTAACAAACTTCTTTAAAAAAATTACTCTAATAGTGTTCCCCATTTTAACAAATATTTTATTTTTCCTTTCAAGCTAAATTTTTGAATATCCTCAACTTACCACTCTTAAAAAATATAATAAACTTCATTCAATTGTGAGGAGATACGAAATCCCTACCTTCTCACTCTTTTTTGTTAAATTTAAGGAGTCAAAACCCTTAAAAAAATAAAATTCTAAAGTATTGAAATTTGTTACACCTCTGACATAAATTTATCCCATAAATGTTAGGGTCTCTGCCACCTTATTGTGGATGAAAACGTGAAGATCTTGTAGACCCTCCAGTAGAACGTACAAAGTTGGAACTGGAACCCCCGCTAGAAGGACAAGAAAACGCTCCCTTCTTGAATTGTTTTCCTCTAGAGCCACCAATAGATATGACCTCGAGAGCCACAAATTTGGTCCATACCTTGGGGAAATTGTTGTCGTTGCTGAGATTGTTGTTGGTTTCCTTTTTTGCTCGGACCTCGATCAAATTCCACAACAGAAAAGGCATTTTCTTACCCCCCCCCCCCCCCCCCCCCCCCCCCCCCTTTTTTTATAAAGCTGCCTCGAAGACTTCCTAATAACAAATATAGGTATGACCTACCATAAGTGATTTTTTATTCTTCCCTAAACCCTTGTGAAAATGGTTTTTCATTGGCTCTACATTGTCGATAATATCGATCAAGCTTCTGGAAAATCCGTTCATGTTCTGTCACGGCGGTTGAGTCCTTCTGCTTCAGATGTAGGAATTCCTCTTACTTACGGTTGATATACTCATATGCAAAAAAATAAAATAAAATAATTTTCAAATCTCTGCTTGAAAACTCCATAGGTGGGGGTAACGTTCCCATGTGGTAGTTGGTATTGTTCGGTAAACCACCAACCCTTAGCCAAATCACGAAGAAAGAAGGTAGCAATGACAACCCACTTTTCCGGTGGTAATTCCATCAAAAATTTCTTCCATAGTTTTGATCCAAAACTTGACCTTATCACAATTCTCGTGCCCATAGAACTCATTCGCACCGTTGGAGCGGGCAATTTCGATTGGGGTATGGTTAGGCCATTGATTGGCTATGAGATTGGCGAACAAATGGCCTAATTGAGCAAAGTCAAAAGCCTCAGGTTGACCCCCGTCAAGTATGGGGTTTTCACCATCTTGTGGTTACAGGTATTGGTTACGAGGACCACGTCGAGAAGGCATAGTTCTGACACAAAAAGTAACGTTTAGTTGATCATCATGCACAAGTAAAAAGAACGCCTAAGAAAAAACTTTCTAAATTCTGCTCAATATCAAAATTACATACCCCAATTCGGAAATCTACGAAGATACCGTAACAGGGGTATGCTGGTCGACGCGCGAAGTTGGGCCCCATTGGAGGAAGCTAAGTGAAACTGTTAGTTTAGGAAGAATACTAAATAGAAAAGAGACTATTTGAATTAAAAAGAAACGTCCAATGAGAATTTTAGGTGTTACAGAGCATAGTGTAAATTTAAAGAAAAAATGTGCATAATGATCCGAAACTTAAATAAAACACAAAAGGGGTCTCAACCCTTAAAAAAACTATAGTGTTAGAACCGTAACTCACGGTATCCTCCTCGAAGATGGTTTCAAGTGCACTACGTCTGGAGGGGTAAAAGAAAGGAAGGGTGATTTGACCTAGTAATTATTTCAGTGTAAAACATAAATGCAAGAGATAGTAATTAACCCTCAATTTCAAAGATGAGGACTAATCAAAACAATTAACATGCATGTTTTATGAAAAGTGATAAATAAAAGAATATGCATACCAACAAGTTCAACCTGAAACAATAAATAAGACATATAACCCACTGATTATACTCTTGAGTTATGCACACATGACCAGTTCAGCATCTAGGGCTCGCTCATATACCTCGACCATGTGGCGCAATCATCTCATGTCCCCTAGAGCTTACGGACAAGCTGGCGCTATTTTAATTAATATTTGAGCGAGTGCGATTGATTGATCACGTGGAAACTAATTTGTGGCCAACATACGGATACTAAAGATACCAACGACTACTAAGTAGAAGTTATATGGTTCAAGTCTAAATTCGCAAACACCTAGGATTATATATATTGAAGACTAACCATAAATTATAAATATTCAAGCCTAAAAGATAACAATCTTAAACCATACAGAATATGCTCGAGGATATGTAATATATTAATCAGTCAGCTAAGCATGCTCGGGAATATATAATAATCAATCAACTAAGTATGCTCGGTAATATGCAATATGATAATCAATCAACTAACCATGCGTCCCAAATCGAGCATATGTAAAAAATAGTAATGTATAAAAACCAAGTTTGATGAAAAAGGTACACTCACAAATAGTCGGGGATAAAGTCAATCAATGTAGTAGGGTCAACGTGAGCTCCTAACGGCGAATCTCCTATTACAAAAAACCCAAGATAAGGTTTATAATCTAGAATAATGTTTTATAAATTTCTAGAATTTTTTTTTCTCAACAACAGCCTAAAGGTAAGGTAAAGTTTAGAAAATGGGTTAAGGTGTGTTTGGAACGCCACAAAATATGGGCCACGTGCCTTCATGCGCCGCCACACACGGTCAACGTCGGCATGTATTGCCACGCAGTGGCACGTGTTGTCATGTGTTAGCATATGCTACCATGCGTCAAGCGTGGTGTTCACATGCCTGCTCATCAAACCCAATTCTGCTCGCCAAAGAACCAGGGATTCCAATGAGGTTTTTCTCCGTCGTTTCTAGACCAAATTGAACATGAAAGCATTCAAACCTATGGTACTATGATAGGACCCGTCACAAATACCAAAATTACCCTTAACTCTTGTCAGACAAGGGATAATCGTACCTTCTTCAATTCATTCCTCCGTCCCTCGAACAACCTTGATTTCCGTGCAATGACCTTGAAGGGTTATCAAAATCACGAAAATGTATGAGTAGACAAAATAACATTTTAAAAACATAGTTTGAAAACATAATTCATTTACCCTCCTTTCCATAAAATTATGCATGCATATGAAAAACTGTCAAATCTCGGTTAAAAATTGATAGTAAACCAAAAGTCTAGAAATACGAGCAAATATTTGTAATAAATCAATATTAAGAAACCAACCCGTATAAAAATATAGGATTTTTACCCATAATGCACCCTAAACTACCATTTTTGTCTCAAAATGCACCCTGTACCTATTTTTGTGTCAAAATGCACCCCAAACTCCCATTCTCGTTCCAATTTGGTCTTTTTTCGTCTCAGGAGTTAAAATGAGGATTAAATTGGTCATTTTGTACAACTAAGCATATAAAATTAAAATTTAAACCAAGTGGCTTCCACATCAGTTGATGATGTGGCCAAAGTAACCCCAAATATGGGTTTTAATTCTTTGGTCGTGGAAGATACAACAAACCTGCGAGCAAACTGAACTAAAGTCTCCAAACTACAAAGAACTTCCCCGCGAGCAGCACCCATCT
The DNA here is from genome assembly GCA_032719365.1 of Prinsepia uniflora. Taxonomy (NCBI): domain Eukaryota; kingdom Viridiplantae; phylum Streptophyta; class Magnoliopsida; order Rosales; family Rosaceae; genus Prinsepia; species Prinsepia uniflora. The sequence goes on from CM064874.1 coordinate 13,719,697, forward strand.
CATGGCGTTTGGTGAAGCAGCCGAGAACCTCCCCGCAAGTAGCAGAGAAGGTCGTCGCATCAGCGGAGAGAAGCCGAAGCTCCCCCCCCCCCCCCCAGTAGCAATGAAGCTCGTTGCGGCGGAAGAGAGAAGCCGATAGCAAAAGGAACCCATCGAGGTTCGAGTGACGGCCACTAGTGTTTAAAAGAGCAATTTGAACACTATTGGAAGTCGAGTTTTGGGTTAAAAGCTGTGAATAAGAAGCATCAGATTTTTTAAGAGTTAGTTTTTCATTCTGTTTAGGTTGAGTTTGGTCACCCGACCCTTAAGATTAGTAAATAACTTTCGTTTTGCAGGATTGACTATCATAACTTCTTAGAATTACACTGTTTCTTATTGGTTCTTATTTTTATTCATTTTGTGTTGTGTATAACGCCCCGGAATTACAAAGACCAAAAATGACCATTTTACCCCTAGAAGGCAAAAATGTTGACTTTTCAATCGAGATATGTTATGGATATACCAAGTGTGTCGTCACAAAGGTCTCAACCTCTTGAGTTTGTAGACAGACAGCATGCCAAAATCGGAGGTCGGATGAAAGGGTATATTGGTCTTTTTATGGAAATCTATAATATTCTATAATGTTCTACAAATTTCTCCAATTCCCTCCAAAACTCCATTTCGGCCGCCTTATACAATAATATATATGAGAGTGTGTTGTGAGATAGTGTGTGTTGGGTCGGTGACGCTTAATCGAAAAGCCATCAATGACTTTGGAAACTCACACACGATGAGGGAAGGAATTCTCGAGAGATAGGAAGTCTAGAAAGGAGAGAATGGAGGAGAAACATAAAGAGTATGGTCAAAATTGAGTGAAAGAGTTGAAGAAGCAGGTTTTCCAAGGAAGCCCGAAACCATGGATTTCATGGTTAGTTTTCGGGTTTGTAATTTAGAACAAGGATCACAGGAAATGGACAATTACGAGTGTTCTAGAGGATGGTTCAACTTTATTGAAGTCACAAAGGAAGAGTTTGGACACGGGAGTTGGCTCAGGATGAAGGTCGAAATTTAGGCCGAGAATGAAGGTAAATATATTGACTTTTCTTTACTAGTTTCTCATTACTTTGAAGCCATAGATCCATTCTAGAAGTAATTTAGAATATAGTAGTCGAAAAATGGATGAAAATGGACGAAAATTGAAGAAGAAAAAGTCGGGTCGAGTCGCGGGTTGTATGACCCGAGTTGCAGAGGATTCGACTGGGAGAGATGAACAGTACCCAATCTACTGTAGCAGGCACGTGAGCTCACGCGCAGCCACTTTGGGCGGCGTGTGAGGGCGTTTGAATAGTCCTTTGGGAAAGTCGTCCACACGAGTTTTATTCCAACTTGTCTTATGAGTGTATGGGTTCAAGAATCATGTCAATTGGGATGAATGACAGGACCTGTCCCAACTTGACTTTAATAACCGTGCCCGGTCCTCCTCCTGTCTGACAAGTCAACTAAAATTCCAAAAACACCCTCATCACTTGTTAGACAAGGCATAGTCACACTGATTCCCACTCATGCCTCCACCTCTCGATCAGCCCCGATCTTCGTGCCACGGCCTAGAGGGTCATAAAAAACATAAAAGGTGTGAGTGGACAAAAATAACATCATTTAAAAATACATTTTTAAAACGAATCATTTCCCCCTCCAGTTATAAAACATGCATGCATAGAGTAAAACATATGTAACCGGCTCACAAGCCAAATCACATAAAAAGCATCAAACCAGTCACTACCAGTACTCACATATCAAGAACAATAATCAAACATCACTACTCATGAGTGCACAATCAATCATACCATCACAACGGCACTACACGTAGGCCCACTCGAGAACTACACTCACGCAACATCCGAGGCATGTCTAGGAACTGCACTCACGCAACATCTGAACCATGTCCGGGAACTACACAAGCACATCTGGATGTACATGTACTTGGGAACTGCACCACCGCAACATCCGAGGCATATTCAGGAACTGCACTCGCATCGTCCAGACACGTACCAGTGTCCACAATCATAATACAACACATACCATCACATCATTAAAGACAACACACGTCTGACTCCAATCCTAAGCCAAATATCATTATCAAACCGAGACTACGCCCAAATCATTAGTTTCAACCAAACTTTTACTTAAAACCAAGTCAAAACCACTTTTAAACACCGGTCCTATGCCTAAAACATCATTTTAACCATCCTCGTAAAACGTGCCCAAAAATCGATTAGATACTCCATAAAATCAACTAAATAATCATATCAAATCATCATGCAATCATTGCAACTCAACTCATGCAATCAATCATGTAAAACATTTAACTATGCATGCATAGCAGCTTATAAAACAAATGTCCACTCACACATCGTCCAAACTGCCCTGATTCCGAGCTGCGCGCTTTTCTGTAAACTCCAAGAATCACGAATCTTGTCAAAAACCACCACTAAGGGTCACTAAAATTTCAAATAACCTCGCAATACAATCCCCTAATTTTTCGGGATTTAAATAAGTAATAAAAACGTGATATAACACTTCGGACCCTCAAAACTATATCGAAACAGTGGCTAATCAACTCGAAACCTGTGCCAAAATGTTCGTTACATCGAAAGGATCAAAACTCATGTAGACCATACCTGGGAAATCTGTCTGACGCGCCCTCATGCTAACACGACCCACCCTCAATCCCCCGGGATTAAGGGCTAAGTCATGCTCCCGTCTAACTTTCGCGTGACACGAAGGGTAAACCGACGTCCAACCTCCATGTAACACATAAGCCGGACAAGGGATTTCCAAACGAACCGTCCACAAGTTCCGGACTTCCCAGAGTGCGCAGAATCTACTTTGAATTGCGTGTGTGATGTCTCCATCTCTCTCTACCAACAGCCCGCACCGTAACAACTTGGAGGGTATCGAAAAAATAAAAGACTGTGAGTGGACAAAAATAAATAATATGTTCTGAAAACAGGTTATAGAAAAGTACATTTATACCTTCCACGCAAAAACCAATGCATGCATATGAAACCAATTCACAAAACCATTTCATATCCAAAAACCGTCAATGAAAACCAGAATCGTTTCTTTCCTCAAATCCGTAATTCAAATCCAAGGCCTCACCCCAAAATCATAAATCCTCATCAAAGTACAGGAACTCAGCCCAAAATCCACAAAATCCAAATCATTAGGGCCACTGCCCAAAAATGTCTGAAAACCAGTGAAAAACATCAATCAATCAAGTTGATGGATCTCAAGTGCGCCCGAGTCTTTAAACTCAAAACAAATGCGCATAATCAGGCCTTCCCGGGATATCAACGAGTCTTTAAACTCAAAACACAATCAACAGGTGTAACGACCCGTCCCGAGAGCCGGGATTAGTAAAGTGATTAGTAACGGATTAGTGAGTCTAATTGGTGTTTAGTTGGTTACTTTAGGCCTGTTAGTGTAGAATGACAATTTTGCCCCTAGTTTGGGCAAAAAGTTGACTTTTAGTTTGGGCGGTCAATTGGGTATTGACCGATGACCGTAGCGTAGTTCGGGACGTCACGAGTCCGTAGATAGGTGGCACGCCCGATTCCGACATCCGAGGAGGAAGTAATGATGATCGGAAGGTTGAGGGCATTACAGTAATTTGGTTAAAATAGGGGGAAAAGTTGACTTTTCGCACGACAGGGTTTTTGTACGTAGATCTAGGACCGTTAGGTAGATCTCGTCGTCTTGAGTTCAACGACAGGCGGCATGCCATTATCGGACATTACGGGAAAGGTATGGTTCTAGAACGACGAAGGGTAAAATGGTAATTTTGTGTTACAAGGGCATTTTGGTCTTTTTGGTGCATTGGGAATTGGGCCAATCTGATAAGGCCAAGTGTATAGGTGCAAGTGGATATTTGTGAGAGGGGCTCTAGGATTGTGACATGTGGCAAGGGGCTAGAGGTTTCTACAAGTTTGCACGGTTCAAAATCTTTGGGTGAGTCGTGGTTGTGGCCGTGCAATCGAAGAAAACAGAGAGTGAGGTTGAGGGAGGAATCGATCAAATTACAGTGAGTGTGTGAGTTCTTGGGTGTGAGAGTGTGTTCAGAGGAGGCTGAGAGTGCAAGGACTGGGCTGAGAGTTGAGTGGTTGCGTGTGTGAGGAAGGTGGGGTTTCAGGAAACAGAGAGGTGTTGAGGGATTTTGGTGGTGGTGCAGCCGTGCTGGATCAATCGAGGCTGAAGGTGGTGTCCAGAGGACGGAGGAGGATTAGAAGGGTCGCATAACCACGGTGGAGCTCACGGCGGTGACCTGAGCACATGTAATTTCTGGATTTCTTTTCGATGCTCTGTTTTTCCTTTTTGCTTCAAAGGGTTAGTCGTGAAGCTAGGGACTGAGTCGAGGTGTCTGGTAGGTTATAATCAATTCCTTAGGTCCTTAGGAACTTGTAGATATCGAAGCCGTGATGGGGGGTGAGACGGGTTGCCGGATTGAAGAACATGGGTTTTGGTTGGTCACGGGTTCGAGCTAAGGACGACGGGTTAGAGGGAGGATTGATGTGTTTGGTTGAGGGGAATAGGTTGCTTAGGACAGGACGAAGCTTTTGGGCTTGGAAGGAAGGGAAATGGTGGACGGACGGCGGAGAACCGCCCTCGCCGGTTCTGACCGGTCGACAAGCTGAGGAAGACGATGAACAGTACTTTGTGTGCAGGCGCGTGAGGCCCACGCGCAGCCACTTTGGGCGGCGCGTGGAGGCGTGTGCGGTGGTTTCTGGGGAAACTTCCAACTAGGTTTTTGGTCTAGATGTCATAACGAATCTTTTGGGATAGGTTTCGGGTTAATCGGACGTCGATTGGAGTTAGTTCCGCAGGATCAAAGTTCTAGGGTTTCGTATTACGTACATTTGAAGTTCGGAAAAATTGGGGAAAATTAGGAAAACCTTGATGGACGTGTTAGTGACGTGTTTCGGTGATTGTTGACAGGATCGGGAATTCCCGAGGCGGACGAGGAACGTACGGGACGCGGGTGACGTGCCCGGTAACTGTGAATGGACCCCTTCTCTATAATTGAGCATGCATAACTATTTTTCTATAATTGTTTTATGGTTTTACATGTGATTTCATGATTATCGAATATGTTATAACTGTTTTATATAATTGTACGTTTTACGAGAAAGCTACGGTTTTCAGCACGTTTTATGAGGAAGCTTTGATTTACGATTATGATGCCATGATTTTGGGATTTCAAACGATAAGTGATTTTCAATGATTATAAGTGGATTTTGATACATGATTTGATGATCAAGGTTTTCGGTTTTAGAATCGGATTTCGGAAAGCGGAATTTGGTTTTAAAGTTGAAAAGTGGAATTCCGGATTTAGGTTTGGAATGACGGTTCTGGATGCCGGAAGGGCTTCAGGCCAGTGATTTCGGATTCGAGTTTGGATATGGATTTAGAAATGGTTTTCAAATGGTTTTGATTGGATTTGCTGGATCTGGTTTTGGGTTTAAAGACCCGGATATTGTGATTGACAGGGGACGGGCCCAGATTGGGTTTAAAGACCCGGATTGAGTTTAAAGACTCGAGAGTTTAAAGACTCGGATATATTACTATTTCCCCCGTAGGCCTGTTGAGTTTAAAGACTCGGAGTTTAAAGACTCGGATTATTGAGGCATGGATTGAGTTTAAAGACTCGGGAGTTTAAAGACTCGGGAGTTTAAAGACTCGGATAGGTCAAGCAAGTTTGATCGGATAATGATGACTTGGATTTATGTGTTATCGTACTGTTTTCATGATGCCTATTTTGTGAATTATTAACGTTTTTATGATGACTACTACGTGGTTTATAGCTGTGTTTAATTAACGGGTTATGCATGCATTTTTTTCAAAACGGAGGGCCAAACCCTGGTTTGTTTATGAAATGGTTTTTGAACTTTTATTCTTTATGGTCCACTCACACTTTCTGGTTTTTAACTGCCCTCCAAGTCGTGGAGCTAGCGCGGGGGTTGACGTTAAGGCAGCGTCGGAGGCATAGAGTACTCGAGAGTTTTCCCGGAGGGTTTCATTTTACCGTTGTGCGTGTGCTCTGTGTATCGGTTTTGTTTTACTTTGTTTTTTAGTACTATGCTCTGTATAACGGTTGACTTTTGGTTGTGTTTAAAATTCTCCTGCTTCTGACAATGTAATTTGTGGTTTTCGTGGGGTCCTTTCGGTCTTTCATTTTGGGTTGTAAGATGGGAGCATGATTTACCTAGGTTTTCGGGGTGGAACCGGGGTGGGTCCTAACAACAGGCCTCGGGGGATATCACAATAATCGAGTCTTTAAACTCAAAACATATCAATCCAGGGCCCTCCCCCATCAATCTACCGAGTCTTTAAACTCAAACCCAGATCCAGCCATTTTCCTGGTCTTTAAACCCAAAACCAGTTTTCAACGGGTCTTTAAACCCAAAACCAAGTGAAAACCACAAAAAATCCATATTCGAATTCGCAATCATGATTCCGTAAGTTAGCATCCGGAACCCAAGTCTAGAATTTCTCTTTCAAGGTTCAAAACCAAATCCCAAAATCAAATCATCAAAACTGTGACGACCTGTCCCAAATTAACGGGATTAATTAAGAATTAATGACGGATTAGCGAGACTAATCAGAGATTAGACGAGGATTAGCAGACGTTCGAGTGAAATGACAATTTTACCCCTGAAATGGACGAATCGTTGACTTTTCATTCAGGTTGTCAAATGGACTTTTGCCTATGATCGTGACGTAGTTCGTGACGTCACAAGTTCATAGACAGGTGGCACACTCGATTCCGACGTTCGAGGAGGAAGTTATGACGTTCGGAAGTTCGAGGGCGATTTGGTAATTTGGGCCAAAAGTTGACTTTTGACCCGAGAGATCCGATGGCGAAGGGCCAAGGACCATTACGTAGATCGAGATGATAAGAATCCGTAGACAGGTGGCACGTCAAATTCGGACGTTCAACAGCGAAGTTACGGTTCACGGAAGTTATCAAGTACTATTCATAATAGCACGTTTTTCGAGGCAAGTGGAATTAGGTGGGGCCCAGCAAATTGTCAGTGGACCAATGGATGAGTAACAAGTGTCACCCATCCACTGGCCCTTTGTTCCCATTCAAGCATCTCACCCTTCCCTTCATCGATCATTCTTCATTCCAAACCCAAACCCGATTCCATCCACCCCTAAATCCAAAACCTTCACTCTTATGGCCACCTGAGGAACCTGGAGAGAGAGGGAGGATGTCTGGATGCTGGTGGCCGGCCAAGAAATGCCGTCGTGCACGGCTGAGTCCATAAACCCGAGAGGGTACTCGATAAGGCCCCATTTTCCTTTTTATTCAATTTTTGTCATTATGGGCTGTATTGGATGTTTAGGATAGGATTAGTGGGTTGCTAGGATGACTATTGGACAGTTTGGAGGGTGGTTCACGACGGAGGAGGGCTGGAAGGTGGTCCGAAAAAACAGGGTCGTGGGGCCTTGGTTGAACCGTGGGGTTTTAATGGTTTCCAATTACTTTTAGGGATCAGTTTAGATAGGAAACTTGAAAATAGGATTTTTAGGCTTGAAATGGGACAAAACGGACCGAAGAACAGGGAGAAAAAAAGCCTGACCGGTCACGCCGGTCCAGGAAAACCAGAGAACCAGACCAGCCGGTTCGTGGCAAGTTGAAAAAGGAACTGTGCAAGGCGCGTGAGGCCCATGTGCAGTCCTTCTAGGGGCGCGTGAGGCCCACGTGCAGTCCCTTCCAGGAGAGCGTGCGGGCACGTGAGGGGGATTTTGGGCAAGGTTCCAACATGTAATTTCATCTATTCGATGTAACGAACATTTTGGGACTGGTTTCGTGTCAATCGGACATCGTTTCGATATAGTTGGGGACGTCCGAAGGTTTAGATTAGCGTTTAAAAATAGTTAGAAATTATGGAAAATTACGGGGCTTTAGTGAGGGGTATTTAAGTAGTTAATAACCTTCTATTACAATTTGGACAGGTTCGGGAATCCCGGAGGCGATGATTAGCCCGGGAGACGGTTATGACACGCGTATCGAGGCACGGCTTCAGACGGTCTGTGAGTGGACCTTTCTTTCGAATTTGATGCATGGATAAATGTTTTATAATTGTTTTAATATATGTTTTGTGATGCCATGAGTGCATTTTTTTTTGGTAGCCTAGGATTTACGTATTTGCACGTATTTCGAGATTTTCAATTTTATACGATGTTTATACGTGCTAGGTTTTCAATGAGGGTTTCATAAATTGGTTTTGGATTTGGAAATATGAAATCGAGCACGAGACCCAATTGATTTACGAACTCTCGGACTTGGAGTCCATTTGATTTGACGAGGAATTGGACCTGGGGTCCATTTGAGCCATACGATCGGACCGAGTGTCCAGTTGGTTTACGATTCGAGTTTGAGACCCAATTAGTGGTACTATTGGGCTTGATGCCCCGTTGATTTATGATATCGGGCCTGAGACCCATTTCATTGAGATATCGGGCTTAAGGCCCCGTTGGTTGTGAAATCGGACGTGAGGTCCTGTTGAGTAATGGTTTCGGGCCTAGGGCCGAGTTGAATGTAATATTGGGCTTGAGTCCCAGTTCAATTTGTGAAATGAGAATTCAGGCATGAGACCCAGTTGAACTGAAGATTTAGGCCGAGGCCTGTGAAACTAATTTGAATCGGATTCGAGGAATCCTGTTGAAATGAATCGGGTATGAGACCCAATTGAGAAAGTATTTGAGAAAGAAAGAAAGAGATTTGAAATGAATGAACCCTCCATATTGATATATGGTCTCCTCCAGACGTCGACCTGGAGAGTCACTATCCACAGACCAGAGTGGGTATCCCCATAGGGATCCCCTTCCAGGAATGGTGGTTACTTATTATGTTGTGGTCCTGGACCAGATTCCGGAGAGATGTGGACTAGATCCAGAGAGAGAGCTCGGACTAGATCCAGAGATTGAGCCTCCTAGATGGAGATTCCTAGGATAAGACTCGGAGTGAGACCCCGAGTAGTGTGCACACTAGTATAGATTTGACATCGTGACTATTTCGGGGATGTGTTCCCTAGGGGTTGTGTGCCCCGAGATGGCATCTTCTCGAAAGTGCTGCGGATGGGTTATACGTATGTTGATACGTATGTACTTCTGATGGAAACTGGTTTTAGGGCAAAGGCCCTGTGTTCCAAGTTTTAGAAATGATTTGGGGCAAAGACCCCGTATTCTGTGTTTTAGTGTTTCACTGAGAATGGATTTGGGCTGAGTTCCCACATGTATGGATAGTTGGTTTTTGAATTTTGATTTCGGGTCAGGGACCCAAATGGATTTATGGGTCATGACGGTTTATGGGGCCGGGCATGAACCCTTGAAAGGTTTTGAGAATGTTTTCTAGTGTTTTCATGAATGTTTGATAAATGGTTTTGAATGCATGCGTATGTTTTTATGAAGGGCATAAATGTCTTTCTGTGAAAAGGTTTTTAAATGAAAATGTTTAAATTGTCCACTCACAGTTTTCGTGTTTTAATGCCCTTCAGGTTGATCGCGGATGCGGGCTGTAGCAGAGACGAGACATCACTCCCCTCCTCCTACGATCCTGACGCACTCTGACAGCCCCGGCGAGGGCTAGAGATGGAATTCTCCCTGGACTGACACTTCGTGTCAAACGGGATCAGGCGGGCCCCATGTAGAGCCAGTGGAAGAGACAAAGACAATCCCTCTTTCCCATGAACACAAGGACCACCAGGTTCGAATAGGCTCGAAACTGAGTCCCGACATCCGCTCCGCCCTCATCAAGTTCCTTCAGGACAATGCTGAAGTGTTCACATGGCCGTACGCAGACATGCCCGGCATTTCCATCGACGTGATCTGCCATCGGCTCACCATCGACCCCTCCTTCAGGCCGGTCACCCAGAAACAACGAAGCTACGATGCAGAGAGGCAACTGGCGATGCAGGCCGAAATTACGAAGCTCAACACGATTCACTTTGTCCGGAAAGCAATATACGCTGCATGGATCGCCAATGTGGTCCTCATCAAGAAACCTACGGGATTATGGCGAATGTGTATTGACTTTACAGATTTGAACAAAGCTTGCCCGAATGACAGTTTTCCACTTCCCAAAATCGACATGCTGGTGGACGCCACGGCAGGGCACGAACTGCTCAGCTTCATGGACGCCTATTCTGGTTATAATCAGATCCTGATGTATCCGGATGACCAAATTCACACCAGTTTCCGGACAAATCTGGGAATCTACTGTTACAATGTCATGCCCTTTGGCCTGAAAAACGCGGGAGCAACCTATCAGCGCCTAGTCAACTTCATGTTTTCCGACCAGATTGGCAAGACCATGGAGGTTTATGTGGACGACATGCTTGTCAAAAGCAGAACGGCAGACTAACACATTACCAACCTAGCAAGAATGTTCAAAGTCCTCAAACACTACAAGATGCGCCTCAACCCCGCCAAGTGTGTTTTCGGCGTAGACTCAGGCAAGTTTTTGGGGTACATGATCAGTCAGCGAGGAATCGAGGCCAACCCTGAGAAAACCAAGGCGATCATGGACATGCAACCCCCTCAAACACACAAGGACATCCAGAGCCTGACAGGGCGAGTTGCGGTACTCACACGATTCATCTCCAAGGCAATAGACAAGTGCACCCCCTTCTTCAAGGCACTAAATGGCAAAGGCAGAAAGGTCAACTGGACAGAGGAATGCAATAAGGCATTTGTGGAACTCAAGCAGTACATGAGCAGTGCGCCACTCCTAACTAGACCAGAGATGGGGGAACACCTTTTCGTTTACCTGTCAGTATCCACCTCCGCAGTCAGCTCGGTCTTAGTCACTCGGAAAATAGGGGCCAAGAATCCGGTCTACTATGTCAGCAAGACATTGCAAGATGCGAAAACCCGATACCCCGACTTGGAGAAGTTAGCACTCGCACTGGTGGTAACGGCACAACGACTTTGCCCATACTTCCAGGCGCACAAAATCAAGGTCGTTACTGATAAACCTCTCCGACAAGTGCTCCAGAAACCCTACACCTCGGGCAGACTCATCAAGTGGGCCATGGAGCTCAGTGAATTAGACATTAGCTATGTGGCAAAAACAGCAGAAAGAGGACAAGTCGTGGCTGAATTTGTTGCCAACTACTCCTACCAGACCACCCAATGCATGCCACTAGACACTACTGTCAAGGAAGGCTTTCCCGCCAAGGAACAACCAGCAAAGTCCACTCTGTCCCCCATCGATCCCACGCGTCCGTATTGGACGTTGTACGTCGATGGTTCAGCCTGCCGAAATGGATCGGGTGCAAGTCTGGTACTTACCTCCCCCGACCAAGTCAAGCTCGAGTACGCTCTCTGATTCAATTTTAAGGTGTCCAACAACGAGGCAGAGTATGAGGCTCTATTAGCTGGCCTATGTCTAGCAAAAGACATGGAGGCCAAGCAGCTACGCATCTTCAGCGACTCCCAAACTGGACTTTCGCCTTGGGACCAGGGACAAAGCAGCAGGGACTTTCGCCCCAAATTGGAAAGGACCATACATTGTATCAAGAGTATGTCGAGAGGGAACATACGAGCTTCAAACTTCTACTCCGGGGAAGACACTTCCACATCCCTGGAACGTGGACCATCTCAAGTACTACTATAGATGAGTTGTTGTAAAACACTGCAAGGTGCACGGCCCACGACCACTTCTTTTTGTAAACATGTTCTGGCATCCCTAAACTCATCTATGAAATTCATTGACGATTTTTTTTATTCTCAGTCTTATTTCCTTAAACCCCTTTTTGAAGGGATACGCTCTCGGCCTATGTCCCACAGATTACGAATACCATCGGCCAGCAATGGCCGACATCCCAACTTGTCGTCCACTATCTAGAGCAATTAAATCACAAACCGATCTTCCATTCATCGGTCTATCGTCATTTCAATTTACTAACCGAGTCCTTAGGCCGACACACGGGTTGATTATCCATTCACTTCGGTCATAGTCAGATACACTTGTACCAAATTTTTCAAACCCAAAATCGCATTTATACCAGCACACATCAATTGCCAACTATGAAAAATGTCTTATTCAAACAAAATTCATATTACATAGGCCAAAGGGCGAATTACATAAGAAGTGAAAATAAGAGCAGACTACTAGCCGTCACCACCTAAATCGGCCGTCTCTTCCTCATCAGCTTGCGGCTCACCAACCTTTTCGGTCTCAGCTGCATCGACCAGCTCATCAGAATCCAACTCTTACTCATCCTCATCAGGCAGAGGATTACCATCGTAGTCCAGGTAATCCTCCACCCTCGGCGGGGACTTGAGCCAGGGAAAGGCAATCGGCACCCTCGGGTTATACTGTAACGACCCGTCCCGAATTCCGGGATTAGTTTAGTGACTAATCTTGATTAGTGAGGTTGAACGGTGGTTAGTAGGGCGAAATCGGACAAATGTGCAAAATGACCGTTTTGCCCCTGGTCGTGGGCAAAATGTTGACTTTTGGATCGGGCGGTCAAACGGACTTTGACCGATGACCGTGACGTAGTTCGGGATGTCACGAGTTCATAGACTGGTGGCACGTTCGATTCTAACATTCGTAGAGAAAGTTGTGGATTTCGGAAGTTGAGGGGTATTTTGGTAATTTCGAGTAATAGGGGCCAAATGTTGACTTTTTGACCGGGAGGTCCGATGGACGAGGGCCAAGGACCGTTACGTAGGTATCGTCGATACAAATCCAACGACAGGCGGCATGCCGAAATCGGAGATTCGACGACGAAGTTATGGTCACGAAATCGGGCTCGGTTAACCGAACGAACCGGGATTAAAATAATAATATAATATTGAATAGTGACCGTTGACCCTACACACCTGGATGAGTGACAAGTGTCACTCATCCCTTGAAACCAGAATCCTTGTCTTAGGGGAAACATCATTATGATGTTTTAATAATTATTAATTAATTATTAATTAATCTAAAATCCATTAAACCTCCATTAATCTCCTCTCTGTTTTCCTTAACCGTGTACAACCAAATCCAGTTTTCTCCCACCCTTAATTCCTCTTCCATTCCTGAACCTGAGTGTGCGTTTTTGTGAGTGAGTTGAGAGTGGGTTGAGCTGGATAAACACGAGAGATCGACAGAGAGAAGGAGACTGTAATTTCAGATTTTAGAATTTTGGGGGGAAAGTCGGGTTTTGAACTATAGGCCGTGAGGATCGAAATGGAGCTCACATTCAGCTTCCTGGGATCAACACGAATCGATCTGCAACAAGAACGAAGGGATTTGGGGTCGAATTGAGGAAGAACAGAAGGGAGGAGGCCTCTGAAATTTCGAGGTTGAGTCGTGATCGTGGAGTGTTTAGACGACGGAATTGAGGTGGGGAAACTGCTTCTCATGATCCCACGATGCTTCTGGGTTCATCAATTGAAGGAAACCGATCGAGATTGACAAAACTCCATGGTTGCACAGTGGACGGTGTTCGAGCTTGAGTCGTGACGATTGAGCGCAGGATTGAAGCAATTGAGTTGGGGGAAATGCTTAACGGAGTCCATGGAAGCTTCTGGTTGAATCAATTTAAGGAAATCAATTGGAATTGAAGGAATTCCATGAACGAACAGTAACCGGAGTGTTCTTGGTGTTCTTCATCGAATCGTGGAATTGTAGGTAAGGAGTTGCGTAATTGAGTTTACAGAACTTAAATTAGACTTAAAACGAAACTAACCAAATGATCAATTGAAGGAATTAGGATCGAATTGATGGACTTTGAACCGGGTCGTGTCGCGGGCAATTTGGACCCGTTTACCAGAGATACGGGTTAGGACGATGCACTGTAGCAGGCGCGTGGATTTCACGCGCAGCCACTCACGGCGGCGCTTGACGGCGCGTGGGCATGAATCTCGAGGTGAGGTCAACATGACTTCTGTCCTATTTATTGTAACAGACATTTTGGAATTGGTTTCGTGTCGATCGGACACCGTCTCGATATTGTTCGGGATATCCGAAGGTTTTAAATTAAGTTTAAAAATAAGTAAAAATTACGGGACTTTGATAGGATGTTAATGATGAGGTTAGTGACCCTCTAATGTGATTTGGACAGGATTGGGAGTCCCGGTGATAGTGGTGAGGCCCGGGAGGGCCGGTGGCACGCGTATCGAGGTATACCGTTAAAACGGTCTGTGAGTGGACTTTGGTTTTATAAATTCTATGCATGCTTAAATGTTTTATATGGATTATGGTTGTGATTGTGTGATGTTGATTTGGTTGTTGGTAAATTGTACGGTTTCACGTATTTCGAGGCGATTTACGTGCTTGCACGTAAATCGAGGTTTTCCGGTTTTACATGGATTTTCCATATTTAAGATTTGGATGTAATATGGCGAAATGGTTTTGAAATTGGAAATATGAACTCGGGCTTGAGGCCCAATTATGTTGGAAATTTCGGACTTGGAGTCCATTTGAAAATCGGGCCGGGGGCCCAGTTGGTTAATGAAATCGGGCCAGGGGCCCAGTTGGTATGAAATCGGGCTGAGACCCATTTGAGTTATGTTATCGGGCCAGGGGCCCAGTTGATTTATGAATTCGGGCCGTGGGCCCAATGGGTTTATAAGTCGGGCTGCGGGCCCAGTTGGTTTACAAATCGGGCTGTGGGCCCAGTGGTTCGTAAAATCGGGCATGAGGCCCAGTTGGATTATAAATGTAATTTCGGGTCAGAGACCCTATGTTTAATAATTGTGATTTTGGGTCAGGGACCCTAAATGGAATTACATGGTTTTATGGAAATTTCGGGCAGGGCCCAATTGTAATGATGTGATAAAAGGATTTAATAAAACTGTTTTCCATATACCATCTGGATACAAGGATATATGATGGTCTCCTCCAGATGTCTGGGACACTGGGGAAGTCACGGTGCATTGCCTGCGAGGGGTCATTATACGGAGCAGCCGGACCGTATGATGACTCAGGAGCAGGATTGCTATGATTGACGTCAGGGACGTCAGACATCAGGGATGTCAGATATATGGACCCGGAGAGACCCCGGGCAGCACGCGTAGCTTATGAAACCGTGAGATATGACGTCAGGGACGTCTAGCGTCTGGGACGCTAAGCATCTGGGATGCTGGTGATGGTAATGGTAAAATATGGATTAATGAATAAATGGCTTATTGGTTGGATATGTGTTATGTGGTAAAAATGGATTATTGGTTATGAAATGGTATGTAGGGTCGGGGACCCTAAATGGTTTTGGATTTTTGAATTGATGTTCATTTATGGTCGTGGGTGGTGACCCACATGGTTTTAATATGTATGGTGGTGGTATTCCACAGTTTTGGGCTGAGTTCCCACACTTGGTTTTTGGTTAACGGTTTTTGGGCTAAGGCCCTAAGGGCTCGGTTGAGCAAACGTTTTGGTTACTGGTTTTTGTGGCATGCATACGTTTTTATTGGAGGGCATAAATGTCTTATAAATGTATTTGGTAAACTTATTGGTTTTTGTCCACTCACAGCTTTTGGTTTTAATGCCCTTCAGGTTGAATTACGGATGCGATTGCAGCAGAGACTGGGACATTGCACACCTCCTCCATCGATCCTTGCGCACTCTGGAAGCCCCGTTTGGGCAGTGGCTCGTGGTTATCCCTTGTCTGACACCCCTTGTTGGACGGGAGCAGGGCACATTCCACGGTAATCCCGGGGGGATTGGGATGGGTCCTGTCATATACAGTAACAGCTTCTTGTAGAAGCCATCCTCTAGTGAAGCCCCGAACTTCATGAACTTTTTTTCACATTCCCGGGAGGCATTGTACTCTTCTATCCCAAACCCCTTGGCTGAGATCAGCTGCTCGGCTAGCCTCGTGTTGGCCGACTCCTGCCCAGCCAACCTTGCCTGCGATTCTTCCAACTCAGCCTGCATCCGACTTGCTTCCTCGGCCTTCTTGGCCGCCTCCACCTCCATGGCCTTTAATTTGAGCTCCAGCTCTGCCTTGGCCTCGAGTGCCTGATTGAATAGCCTTTGGTTGTTGGCCAGGGCGTGCTCCCTTCCCTCAATGTCCCGCTTCATGTCCAAGACTTGTTGCCTGATGTTGCTCGCGTGATGGAAGGTAGAGAACACTTCACCAAGAAACTACAAAAAAAATAGGCCGAGTTAGTTCATCAACTTCAAAAAAAAAAAAACACGAAAACTTACGTGAGAGCCAAGACGCATTGTCTTGATTGGTCAACGTCGAACACTTGAAGACTTTTGTAAAGACAAAAATACAACTACGTTAGGAACGACTTAGCAACACAAGTATTAGAAACGAAAAAGCATAAACATACATGACCCTCGGCCAAACCTTTGGACTGGTACGTCCTTGGTATCCTACGTTGGGCCTCGGTAAGGGATCCTTCCCAATCCCCGTACATCAGAACAAACCTATGCTTCCAGGCTTTCTGTGAGGTCGGCATATCCCATACGAAGGGACCCCTGACCTTCCTATCCATAGCCTCAGCATAGACCCAGCCTGTCTTATCCTTTCTGAACTGATACAGACAATTAATGTGTCCCCAGGTCGGCTCCCCTTTCCCAGCTAACCTAAAGGCTGTATACACGCCGGTTAGGGCAATCCAGGTATTCGGATTGACCTGGCCGATAGCCACTCCCATGTTGGCCACCATTTTCTGGACCCAGGGGTGCAGGGGCAAGCCGACCCCATGGGTAAATACATCTGGATGAAAGGTCGTCCACAACTCGGGGGGATCACTCGGCATATCCATCTCACCTACAAGCCTTATCACAACCGAATCTGGCACATGAAAGGCTTCCCTATACGCCTGCATATCATCCCACTTGATCGTACTCAACTACCGATCAATATGGTAAACCGAATTGGCAACGGTCACCTGCCGCACGGCCGAGTCAACATCAATCTCTATGACAATGGGCCCGGACGTTGCACCATCCCTTGTTCCCGTTTTCTCCACTCCATTCCCTCGGCCTGAGATGGTGGGTATCCCCTCAAAAATCACCCTCTAGTCGACCGAATCTGCATCTACGATTACCTGCTCGGCCTCCCCACTGACCGAGACAGATTTTTCTGGAATACTTGTGAATGCCTTCTCCAGCTCCTCATCTAACTCTCTATCTTCTTTGGCTTGTGACTTCAGATTCACCTCTGGCCAAGATGTCCCTGACGTCGAAGCCGATTCACTCGTTTGTAACCGGAAGTCTGAAGCAGCCGAGCTGGCCGTTAATTCATCCTCGAAGGCATTTCCCGACCGATTGTCCATGTCTTGAGAATCTTCAGACGACATCTACAAATACAAAAAAAAAAGATTCCTAAGAAGAAAAACAACGCGACTCTGTTTCCTGGCCGACCTATGGAATCAAGAAGCCAAGGGACAAACATGCATACGTGTTCATCCCGTGTTCTTGTCAAAAGTAAACATTAAATCCAAAATAAACAATTCAAAACCCACATACCTTGGTTTCCTCCGATGTTCACCGTTCACACCGCCGTAGAATCTTGTCGGAAATCGCCTTGCTTCACCGGAAATCGCCTCTTCTTACTTCTCACAAACACTCACAATTCACTTGGATGCAAAGTGAAAAGTGAATTTTTCTCCAATCCTTTTATACTATCCGATATTAATCATGGTTAAAAAAACTAGCAGTTATAACCATGGTCGGCCAGTCTAAGCGTCACTCCCACCCTTGACTAGTGGAAAGGCCACCTCGATAACAACAAGCATTTAATCTGCACTATGTTTAGCCGTGACATTTAGGCAAGTGCCATGCGATCGGCCTTCAGGAAACTTCCTAGGCCGATCGGCCACCTCATCGGCGAGGGTCGGCGCAAGCTGATCGACAAAGGTGACATCCACTCACCTTGGCACCAAGTGCCATGTGATCGACCTTCAGGAGACCTCCTAGGCCGATCGGCCACCTCATCGTGCGAGGGTTCGTGCAAGCTGATCGACCAAGGTGACATCCACTCACCTTGGTACCAAGTGCCATGCGATCGGCCTTCAGGACACTTCCTAGGCCGATTGGCCACCTCATCGTGCGAAGGCCCGCGCAAGCTGGCCGACCAAGGTGACATCCACTCACCTTGACATCAAATGCCATTCAATTGGCCTTCAGGACACTTCCTAGGCCGATCGGCCACCTCATCGTGTGAGGGTCGGCGCAAGCTGACCGACCAAGGTGACATCCACTCACCTTGGCACCAAGTGCCATGTGATCAGCCTTCAGGACACCTCTTAGGCCGATCGGCCACCTCATCGTGCGAGGGTCCATGCAAGCTGACCAACCAAGGTGACATCGACTCACCTTGGCCCCAAGTGTCATGCGATCGACCTTTAAGACATTTCCTAGGCCGATTGGCCACCTCATGGTGCGAGGGTCCGCGCAAGCTGACCGACCAAGGTGACATTCACTCACCTTGGCACCAAGTGCCATGCGATCGGCCTTTAGGACACTTCCTAGGCCGATCGGCCACATCATCGTGCGAGGGTCCGTGTAAGCTGATCGACCAAGGTGACACCCATACCTTGGCACCAAGTGCCACGTGTTCGGCCTAAGGTGACCTCCCAGGCCGATCGGCCACCCACTTTTGATCCTTCCAAAACCAGATTTTAACTCCACTCCTTCGGTTTTTTCCTCCTTTAAGGGCTTGGGGGACTGGGACTGGCATAATGTACACCAAGACAGGCCGACAATCACAATACAAGCCCTCAACCGAGGCAATCCACCTCAGTCAATGACTTGGGGGACTTCTATTCATACCCAAACCAGTCGGCCTGATTAAAGTCCAAACTAATCTGACCCATATCTGGTCTGCCGGCTCCCAAGCAAGCCTCAGATCATGCCAAAAAAATCCAAGACGACCTAAGAAGAACAGATTTGGTCGGTCGGGCCTACTGACAAGTCATAAATGCTACCCAGGACCACCAAACACCTGGCAGCTCCTAAAGACAGCAGCATTTATCCCACATTGACAAACACCAACAAACATATTCAGTTATACTATAAATACTAGAGCATCCCCCTCCAGAAGGTAATGAAAATCTTACCCTCACGCTGCCTAAATTGCTACAGTAAACACTCCCACTTAACTGAATTAAGCATCGGAGACTGTTAGGCCGGAACCACACCGGTGCCCCTTCGTATTTACCCTCTTCCTGTGCAAGCCACAATATCCCGAGAGGAGCAACGAAGGAAGCTCAGCGAGGCGAGATTATGTTGATCCATTTCTTGCATTAACACGAAGGAATTTACATGATGAGGAATTGGTAGAGCTATCATCTTTATTACTTCCGCTTAAGCAGGCTCCTCGACTACAACCTTCAAGCACTGACACAAGGAAATGGGATTATCCCCATAAGCCTTATTGTCGTATCTTATGTGATTACAATGCTACTTAGAATTTCCAGTCAGCATGGCTGATGTGAAATGGCAAAGTTCCTACGATGCAGAAGTTTTACTTGGCTAGTGACCCCAAAGAAGAGTTACATTTGTGATATGTTACAAAGAAGACCTAACTCATACCTTGACCCTCAATGGTGCATCCTCCATAGGAATGATCTAGAATCCGTAAATCACTTTCTATGGGTTGTTTATCAGTTGTCCTTTGGGTAATCTGCTTGGAGAGAATTAATATGATATTTGAAAACTATCCAACTGTCCTTTGGGTAATCTGCTTGGAGAGAAATAATATGATCTTTGAAAACTATCCAATTGTCATATTGCGGGAATGCTATTTATCAGCTGTCCTTTAGGTAATCTACTTGGAGCAAAATAATATGATCTTTGAAAACTATCCACGCAGCATGAGAGGGTTGTTGTGGGACAAACTTCGATTTTGGTCTTCGTTATGGGCTTCAGTTTCTCTGGAGTTCGTTGTTTTTGAGTACTTGTTTGGACAAGAAAACAGCTATCTGTTAGGCATGGGGGAGTTTTATTATGTCCTAGTTTAAGGGGTTTTCTTGTTTATATGATTACTATTATGTCCTAGTTTAAGGAACAAAGTTTGGATTTTCTGCTCATATTAACCGCATTGTAATTTTACTCTTAATTTGTTTTTAAAGATTAATGATAGTAACCTGATTTCCCAAGAACTTTTTATTCTCTTTTCTCATGTAGGTCCAGTATTTTCCAAGCACATGCTGAAGTCAGGAAAAGAAATTTTGGTTTAGTAATCATTTGTTTCAAAGCGATATAACCTATGTATGGGTTGTGCATTAGTGAATGACGATTTGCAGGTTTTAACTAGTTAAGCCCATGGCGTCTTTGTTTGAGTTAGGGATGCACTGCACTACGTGATATTGCCAAAAGATAAGATTTAAGGTGATAACCTTTTAAAAGAGCAATTTGAACACGGGTGGCCATCGCTCAAACCTCGGTGGGTTCCTTTTGCTCGCTGCTTCTCTTTGCTGACGAGATGAACTTATTTGTTGCTCACGGGGAGCTTCGACTTCTCTTCGCTAACACGACGACCTTCTCAGTTGATCGTGGGGTGCTTCTTGGCTACTCCACAAAACACTGGGAGATGGGTGCCGCTCGCGGGGACGTTCTCTACAGTTTGGAGATGCAGTACTGTTTGCTCGTAGGTTTGCTGCATCTTCCACGAACAAAGAATTAAAACCCATTATTTGGGGTTAATTTGGCCACATCATCAGCTGATGTGGAAGCCACTTGGTTTAAATTTTAATTTTATATGCTTAGTTGTACAAAATGGCCAATTTAACTCTCATTTTAACTCCTCAGACGGAAAAAGACCAAATTGGAACAAGAATGGGAGTTTAGGTGCATTTTGACACAAAAATCGATTCGGGGTGCATTTTGAGAAAAAATGGTAGTCTAGGGTGCATTCTATGTAAAAAACAAAAAATATATCAAGATACCACAACAATAATCACACATAACCAACCCATCCTTGCTGCTTGAATACCAGTCATCATAATTAACCGCACTACTGGTAGACAAACCACTCGAGAAAATAGAGCTCAGCTTTGGACGTCCAAGTATGGACTGACCTAGGAAAACATAGCCCAACTCTGGACGTCCGAGCCA
The DNA here is from genome assembly GCA_032719365.1 of Prinsepia uniflora. Lineage (NCBI taxonomy): Eukaryota > Viridiplantae > Streptophyta > Magnoliopsida > Rosales > Rosaceae > Prinsepia > Prinsepia uniflora. Next base: position 13,740,749 of record CM064874.1, read on the forward strand.
TAGCCCAATCACAAGTCTTAGGAAAATAGAGCCTTGCTATGGACGTATGAGACTAACTAAATCACCCGTCTTAGGTAAACAAAGCCCGACTCCAAACGTCTGAGACAATCTAGCCAACTAGCAATCTGAGAAGCGTTGTCCATGATCGCAACAGTTCACAAATATTGAAAAATCATACATTTATAATTCATAACTATGCCTTTACACCAAATTCGCATTTCGAAATTCGAGCTTAAGCCGAAAACACAATTTAGGTAAAACCTCGTAAAACGTGTATTTGAAATTAGTTAATAAATTCCCATAATGGAACCATATTCACATAAATCGTGTAAATGCGCAATTAAAATACGTAAATATGCATCCATAATAAGTTATAAAAGAAAAGTCCACTCACACATACCATCCACACAGTCGAATTCGAGCTTATACATTCCTTTGTAATTTTCGGGAACGTTACCTCCTACCATAAATTACTTCTAGGGGTTATGATTTCCCAAATAGCTTTATATTTAATTTTCATAATTTCTGGATTAATATACAAACTTAAAACTTAAACATAACACTTTGGACACCCAAAACTACCCTAAGATGGTGTTCGATCGACCCAAAACCTTTTCCAAATGCTTCAAAACATTTGTTGACTGCATTTTGAGATCAAGTGGCACGCGCACCCACATGCCCTATACTCTCGTTGTACGTGTTTCCCACGCGCTAGGGCACTGTTCATCTTTTTCCTCCTCCAACGGGTTCAACCTGTTTTCTTGCACTTCGAACCCAGCCTGTCAGGTTGATTTGACCAGAAATCACTCGTTTTACGAGCAATTTTCATGTTATAAGTATCCAAATGATTCTAAACAACCCTAAGAGTAGTTCTACAGCCTCAAAATAGGGAGAACTCACCTTGAATTCATGGTGATTGATTTAAAACTCACGGCCCACGTCGAACTCACTTATGAGTTTGTTCTCGAGTGCAAAGCGCTCCAGAACTAGCTCATAACTAACCATTCAAACTCCACCAGGGTGCTAGAATACCTGGTTTCAAGCTAAAAGGCTTTGAAAGCTCATACGATATTTTCCATTTTTCGAGTTCTTGATTTTACTGGGTTTTTCAGGTCCAGAGGTATTTTCTCCTTCCAGTTCTCCTTCGTCGTCTCTCTTTGTTTCTTCTGGTTCTCCCTTTGTCTCCCATTTCTTCTCTATTTTTCCACACTTGTTTTTGTTTCTCCTCGGTTCTAACCCACCGAAAACCAACACACACCAACACATATATATAATGGCACAAGGGTAAGTCGGTGGAAGGAAAAGATAAGGGAGGGAAGATTCTAGACTATCCCAAAATGTTCCTTTTGTAAAATTACCAAAATACCCTTTATGCCAAAATTTCTAAAATACCCATTTCCAATTTTGGCCCTATTGATCTATTTGATCTCAGATTTTGACGTGTCACCTGTTTACAAACTCAGAACATCGAGACCTATGTAAAGGTGATCATGAAGCATCCAAAACTTTCCCAAGTTAAAAAGTCAATATTTGACTTTTTAAGGGGAAAATCGTCATTTCCTTTCTAATTTTTCCAAATTTACTTTCTTTGAATATCTGAGCCATTACATACTAAGTCTCAGGGTTGTGAAAATACCAAGATAAGGTTTAGAATGTATAATACGGTCTACTATGCTTCTACAAATTTTATTTGCACAATAACGGCCTAAAGATAAGGTAAAGTTTAGAAAATGGGTTAAGACTTGTCCACAACATACTGTCACATGATGCCAAGCCCCACCACACGTTGGTGCCTCTCTATGTGCCGTTGTGCTCTAGCACATACTGTCACGTGCTGGCACATGCTGCCACGTGGTGGCACGTGTTGGCACATGCTGCCACGTGCTGGTTCGTGCTATTATGCGCCGAGCGTGGTGTTCATGCGCTTGCTCATCGAACCCAGTTTGGCTCGCTAGAGAACCAACAACTCTGGTGGTGTTTTCCTATATCGTTTCAAGACCAAATCCAACATGAAAGCATTCAAACCTATGCTACTCAATTTAAAGGTTATAAAAAATAATTTCTAGATCAATATTATACTTGATGACGACGGGAAGTCATAGTGAATTCTCGATGGTCTAAGCCGAAACCCATAATTTGACGAGTTGCTTTGTTGTCGTCCGCCACTTGAAATCTACATGCAATGGGATTAGAATGAATCCTAGGATGATAGAATTCCAATGGTAGTGGTTTTTGGGTGGGAGCTTACCTCGGTTGCTTGTGATCCTCGTCGAAAGCGCCGTCCTTCGATTGGGTTCCCTTGTTAAAATCAACACGAACTAACTTAGAAATGAGTGCGGGCACTGGGCTAAAGATTTGAAGATGGAAACGAGTTGAATGGTGTGGTTTGAGCTTGAATTGTTACGTAGTTAACTCATGATCCTTAGGGAAAAGTTCGGCTTTCATTGTTGATCTCGTCTCTAGGCTCAACTCCAGAGGTGCCTACTCCCTTGGTCTTAAACCATGGATTTTGCGAGGTTAGATGAGGTTGTTGGTGGTGTCTCGGTGCTGAGAGACCGAAAATGTATGACATGTGGTGTTGGTGCAGCCGGTCACTCATGGTTGACCGAATATGAAGAATGAAGGGTCTTGTGTTTAGGGTGACTTTTGGGTCCACGAGATGAGAGAGTGGTGAGAGTGAACATTGATGTTAGTATGTGGGAAATGTCCCTTCTATGTTAACTAAATGGGTTTAAAACTACCAACACATTTAATGCACGTAACGCACATGTCTGATCTATGTTGCAACAAACAACTTGTTGCTTGTTTGAGGTTGATTATTTTGAGTGCGGTAAGAAAAATACTTAAAATTCCAGTTACAATATCTAGAATTCAAAATTACCATAAAAATATTTTTTTGATAGTACGGGTTGCAACAATCTATCCCTTTAAATAAATTTCGCCCTCGAAATTTTATCGAAATTTATTTGAAACATGGAAAGGTACACAAGTAATTTAAGAGGGGGTACAATAAACCGGTAAAGAATAGTGTTTATAAATGAAAAAAGGTAGGAGTACTTCTCTCTCATCGGCTCTTCCGGTTCCTAAATTGCTTCTTCCACAACATGGTTTTTCCATAACACCTGAGATAAGGGCATTGTTTTGTTCCTCAAATTTTTTCCCTTTCAATCCAAGCTCTTCATTGATTTTTCCTTGTTGGTGCAAAAACGTGAGATAGATTTGGCACATGTTTCCGTAATAAGAATACGTTAAACACATTGTGTACTCTGGATAAATCTGATGGTAGGTCCAAATGGTAAGCAATTGCTCCAATTATTTTGACAAATTGGTACGGTTCAATGTATTGAGGGCCCAACTTTGCTTAACAGGACCCAACCCAAAGAACTTTAGATGCAATGTACTCGGGTCCTGCTCCCGTCTAACAAGTAACCTAAAATAACAAAAGTATCCTTGAAACCCCATCATACAAGGGATAATTGCAACCTCGTGAGCTTATGCTTTCGCTCTGAAAACAGCCTTGGTTCTCATGCAACGACCCTAGAGGGTTTCAAAACCAAACAAAATGTGTGAGTGGATAAAAATGAAGGTTTATAAAAACATAATTTGAAACATAGCATTTACCCTTTGTTTTATAAACTATGCATGCACCAAGTTTACAGAATAAATACCAATCTCAAAATATGTACAGTAACCAAAAAAATCTGAATTTCCAAAAACCTTCCCAACATAAAGTCATATCAAATACCATACATACAAAAGCAAACATGCTAACAAAACCATTTCAGTTACACGGAACCCAGCACAATGAACCCAAAAACATCTCAAAATAACCAATCATATAAATTGACCCAACCTCGATGTATGCAGTTGTAACATCATGTCAATGTGCACTACCGATAAACTAATATCACTCAGGAATTACGGAGCCTGGCTCGACGTCCGAATGTGGACGGGCTCAGGAATTATAGAGCCCAGCTCTACGTCTGAGTCACGGTCCTAGTCTCAAGAATTACAAAGCCACATGCTCGACGTCTAAGACAAGTCTCGGAAATGATGGAGCCCAGCTCGACGTCCGAGACTATCCATCATAATTTAGTGTCTCGGGGAGGGTCATCGATCACAGTCATATCAAGCGTAGTAACATAACTAGGATTCAACACCCAATCATCACACATACTCAATAATCACCAATTTATACCATACATCAAATTCATAAATCCAAAATTCAGTTCAGAGACCAAAACCAAATCTGAAATCAGGGCATAAGCCCAAATCACACAGCATGACAAAATCTCGTAAAATGAGCCATTAAAATATTTAGAAAATCATATAAAAATCCCAGTTCATCAGTTATCACCAAAATCACGTAAACATGACATAGTGAGTATAAAACCGCTTCCCAAAACTTAGTAATGATCCAGAGTATGATATACCCAATTTCCTTGCAAAACGTGCTATAAACATATTTCTTAAATGTTCATGTAGTTCTCAAAATCCATTCAAATCATACGAAACTAACCACCAAAAAATTCATATAATAAATCGTAAAAAATCATATAAAAATTCATGCATAGAGTTTTAGTGAAAAAAAAAGTCCACTCACATGTACCTTGCATATGACCTAACCGAACCACATGCTTTCCCGTAAAATTTGAAGACCTCAATTCTTATCAAAAACCACCTAGTAGGGTCACTAATCATCCTAAATGGCTCACATATTAATCCCATAACTTTTCGGGATTTTTAAACGAATTAAAACTTCATGTTGACCCCATGTCCAAACAGCAACCCATGCGCTCTCAAGCGCCCTGCAAATTCCCTGCGAGTGGGCTTCACGTTGAAGGGTATTCTTCATCAATTCTTCACGGGACCGGGTTTGCAACTCGGGTCCCTACCTGGTTTCGCAACTTGTTTCCAATTCTTCTAGTTCTTCCTATCTTTTCATGCTTTTTCACAATTAAACACACAGACCTACTCGGAATTAACCATGAGCATGATTCTAAGTCCAATTTGAAGATCAAACGTACCTTGATTCATAATTTTGAACCATCCTCACGGCTCCAATGTGACGACCTGGAAATTTGAAAAACAGAATTTTGGAAATTTTAGAAGAAAATGACAATTTTACCCTTGGTTTATGGGGTGAAAGTTGACTTTTTTCTCGGGACACTTTTTGGACTTTTTGTGAAGACCATTATGTAGGTCTGAAGACGTTGAGTCCGTAAATATGTGGCATATCGAAATCGGAGTTCGGATTGAATAGTTACGGGTTTAAAATGGAAAGGGTATTTTGGTAATTTTGTAAGGAGGGGCAAAATTGTCTTCTCTGTGATGTGCGTGAATAAGCAATGTGTGTGGCGTTTAGATTGGATGGTGACACTTTTCACCATCCTGTGGAGCTTAGTGTCTTCACTGGCCCCGTGTGTGTGTGTGTGTACGAGTGTGTTTGTGCTTTAAAGTTTAAACCCAAAACCATGCCAATTCGATTCTCATCATTTTTACAGCAATTTTTTAGACCAAGTGAAAAGTTGAGAATTTGAGAGCAACTGAGAAAGAAAAATGAGAAGAAAAGGAAAGAAAAGAGAGAAAGAAAGTTCAAAAAAAAAACCCGAAAACCTGAAACCCAACCCAGGAAGAATTCGAAAATTTGAGAATTTGAATTCTTATTTTGGACGTTGATTCTGGAAATTTAGCTTCCATTAAGCTCTCTCTGGAATTCATACGAACCAAAACATTACAAATTGAAAAGAAATCGACGAAGAACAGACCTAGAAAAGGACCTGCGATGAGTTCGAAATTCATGTTGAAAATCGATTGATTTGAGGTGAGAAATTATGAAATTGATGTTGGAAACATGTTTATAATGATCCTATGACGCTTTTTGATGCATTATAATTGAGAAATCAAGTGAAATTGAACGAGTTTGAGAACGGGTTGAAACCGGGTCGCATGACTCGTTTTGCAGGAATACGGGTGAGGAAAGAGGTACTATAGCAGTATTGTGCATGGCGCGTGGCTTTCACGCGCAGCCGCTTTCGGCAGAGCGTGAGCACTATTTTTGAGGTATTTTCAACATGAATTTTAATGTAATCGATATAACGATCATTTTGGCGCAGGTTTCAAGTCAATCGAACACTGTTTTAATATAGTTTTGAGGGTCCATAGTGTTATGTATACGTTTTTAATACGTATATAATCCCGAAAAATTAGTGGATTTTAATGTTAGATTATTTGGGGTGTTAGTGACCCTCGATAATGATTTTGGACAGGGTAGGTGGTTCCTGGAAATTACGAAAAAGCGAACCGCTCGGAATTGAGTAGCTTGGATGTTGTGTGAGTGGATGTTTGTTTTATAAACTATCATGCATGCATAGTTAAATGTTTTCCATGATTTATTGAATGATTTGATTGCAATGATTTGATATGATTATTTGGTAATTTTATGGATTTAATAATCAGTTTTGGGGCACGATTTACGAGAATAGTGAAAGTGATGTTTTGGGCTAGGCCCGAGTTTGAAAATGGTGTTTTGACTTGGATTGTGAGTCAAGGATAATTTTTTGAACTATTAATGATTTCAGGATGTGATTTTATGGATTTGTGTGGAAACGGTATTTTGGGTTGTGATTGTACGGATTTGCGTGAAAATGATGTTTCGGGCTTGAGACCCTGTTGGAAATGGTTTTGACTTAGTTTTAAGTCAAAGTTGGTTTTGAAACTAATGTTTGGGATTTATGCTCAGTGCCCCGGATGTGTAATGTCTGGGAAAATTCGAATGTATAATTCTCGGGTTAACTCGGACGCGTAATCCCCGATACGTTCCGGAACGCTCCAGATGTGTAATTCCTAGAGAAACGGGATGTGTCATGCCCGGTAAATCTGGATGTGTAATCCCCAGAAAGACCTCGGATGTGTAATTCCCGAATTTCCCTAAGATGTGTAATTCCTTAACTTTAAAGTGTTGGATTGTGTTTGATAGTGATTTTGTATTCAGATGTTTTATGATGATTATTGGAAATGGATTTCGGGAAATGTGGGCCACATGCTTTTGATGAGTTGTGGATCCTACGGTTTTCTATGTGATTTGACTTGAGAGCCGGTTATTCATGTTTTATTCTATTCATGCATGTTTTATAACTTGAGGGGAAAAGAGTTTGTTTTGAAATGTATTTTCAAATGATGTTATTTTTGTTCGCTCACACCTTTTATGTTTTGATGACCCTCCAAGCCGTGGCACGCAGACCGGGGTTGATCGAGAGGCAGAGGCATAAGTGGGAATCAGTTCAGTTACCCCTTGTCTAACAAGTGCTGAGGGTAGTTTCGGAACTTCAGTTAATTTGTCAGACGGGAGCAGGACCAGACACGATTATCAAAGTTCTTTTGGGACAGGTCCTGTCATCCAAATTCGAACCTTGTTCTGGGTTCATTTTTGCACAATTCCCTTTGGGATTTCGACTAACCAACTTGTAACCAACCTAGAAAGAGGTTTATAACCTCAATTCAAATCATACCTTTGAAATTCAACAAAACCAGACACCAAAACCCAAGGGCTCAACTTTCAAATTCAAGTCTCTCACTCTCAAGTTTATCTTCACCTATTCCTTCACTCTGCTCTCATCCATCTCTCTCGGTTTCTCTACCTTCTTCTCTCTGCTCCATATCTCCCTCATTGTGGTAATTCCACAGCCGTTCATGGCCTTCGGCCTATACCCCCCGAACTAAAAACACACATCACACTATTTTATAGAAGAACAAGTCGGTGAGGGCCAAAATATTAGACCCTTCTAGACTTGACATATGGCAGCATACCATGGGTTCACGATGCAAATGACCAAAATGCCCTTCAAAGTGAAATTACCAAAATACCCTTAAGGATTTTTTTACCCAAAACAACCTCAAACGATCTCCGATTTTAGCGTGTCGTCTGTCTACGAACTCAAGATCCCAAGGCCTTCGCAATAGTCTTCCCAGAATCCTCACAAGAGGTCCACAACAAAAAGTCAACATTTTGACTTTGGTTAAAGAAAGTCAACCCTTTGACTTTTCCAAGGGCAAAACTATCTCTTTACCTAATTTTGCCGAATATGTTTCCCTCAAAGGTCCGGGTCGTTACAACTTACCCCTCCTTAAAAAAATTTCAACCTCTAAATTTTAGGAATAGACCGATTCCATGTCCATATTCAAATTGGACAATCAAATTGCTCAAAATTCAATCGCCACTATGATCATAAAATAGCCCAAGTTTGCCAATTCAATTTCAAACATAACCACCTTATTGTCTCAAGTATCCATAACCTCATATTACTGTTCTATAAGTAGGCCGATACCCCAATTTTCATTTCCACACATCAAATTCCATAAACAACATTTTCTATTAATTATTCCATTAGAATGTAAGATCAAACAATAATAGCTAACAAACCCTCAAATCAATACAGGAGTCTTCCTGTTACGTTCTATCATCAAGGTTGAATATCATCATTATTATAAACCAGATGACCCCCAAGAAGTCTGCGGGTTAACATTTAATTAATAACCACCAACGTAAATGATAATCAATTATCAATCACGATGATCAAGCAGCACTACTCATTAGTGCATAGACATCCGTCACAATACCCCAATATCCTTACCATACATAGGCCAGCTCGGGGACTGCGTTCGCGTAATGTTTGAGCCAGGTCCGAGAACTATATGCGCAACATCTAGACATACCACCGACTCAGGAACTGTACCCAAATCACCCAAACATATACCAATCTCATACAACGCATCTTAAGATATCACAAATTTCATGTATGAAATGTTCAAAAAATGAACTTAGCATTTGTAGATATGTCTAAAGCTTAATTACTTCACTTAGGCTCGGCCTCTGCCACCCAGACAACCGAATTACTGACTCAAGTTTACGTTATAATAACCAACAACACAAGACATAAACTTGTACTTCAATCATATCCATCAAACTTTCAACAATTTAATCATTACTCGAGGTGAAAATCAACTACCACTTACCACTTACCACTTACGTTTCAAATCTTATGGCCATAAACCATGGTACTTGAAACTGTATCAACTACAACAATTTTCACAATATTCCATATCATGAATACCGAGCACTCACATACTCATAGCGTATCTCAACATCACAATTTAAGGCCCGACTAACTGGGCTTCACACCTCTCTCATTTCCAAGTATGAAGACGTCAGGTTACATAACTTATTCGAACACAATCATGTTTATTCAAGTCATATTCACGCAAGCATCACTATGACAATGATAACCTACACGTTACGTCCTATGAAGGACACATAATACTAAATCAATACCACTAACTAGAAATCCATATCATAAGCACATTATTCACAAACAACCTCACAAATGGACTGAATCCCACTTTCAACTCAACTTTTAATCTACTCCTTAAATCAAAAAATCATAGAACTTGTGTTCATTTCGATCCATTTATTATGTAAGATTATATCCAACGAGTTCACTTTTTGTCAAAGTTCTCAATTCCTAAATCTTATATCGTTTCTAATTTCTAACTCGTAAACTAAAACACAAGGGTTCTAAAATGGTAGTAGAAATAGAATGTTTGGTTTCTTAACTCAAATTTTATCACCAACTTTCAGAAGTAGAAGCATATAACTTCTTCAATTCTTCTTCATTATTCATTATTCCCTTTCTAGGTGTGAATAACCATATAACACATTCCTTTTCTTCTCTATTTCCTGGATCTTCTTCTTAGTTTCTTGCTCCTTATCTTATTCGTCTCAAACCTATACAAGTAGTTTCTAGAATCTCAAATTCTTTTGATAATCATCAACTACCACTTCAACACCAATGTTTTGTTATATCTATAGTTCTATATCACCGCACCTCACGTGAGGATTTGTAGAGTCATACCAACTATATGAATTCATCCTAATCTTCCAACAATTTCAACTAACACATTTACTATTACAACCTCAAGTAGTTGACTGGATTTATCAATTGATCTTCAATCCTCAATATCAAACATCAGTCACGATATCAGTGTTATGTATAGAAACTTGGGATCCTCACATCCGAATACATCCCCTGAATCAACGACATTCGGGAGATGTCATAATACCCCTAAGACTAAGTCTCCACGGAGCTACTCATCTCCAGATAGTAAAGGTGTGACCTTTTTAGTATCGCTGGACAGTCGAAGGACAACAACATCATACTCCAAGATGGTTCATGTGGAAACAGTCGTCATATCTAGTAAACTCATTTCCATAAACATTTTAATAGGGTATGTTCTCAAACATGGCTTCTTGGAAACAGTTTCCACAAAACCACAGTGTCCATAAATCATTTCATAAATCTAGAATGTACCAAATCGGTTATTACTCAAATAGTTTCAGTCGAATCATGTGCATATCATAACTCCTAAATAATCGTTTAATAACTAGATAATTATATACAGTGGACTAGTAAAATCACATCACATTTCCCAAAATCCATATCCATCAACCAAATCATGAAAGAAACATCTGGACACACACATATCAATAATCAAAATATAGCCAATCCCCAATATCTTACTACCATTCCTCTAGTTACTTAAAATATGAAGTGCCAATTTCCCCACTAACAGCTCCCACACCTTCCTATGACTTGAAGATAACCAACATGCTCATTTAGCTTTTAATACGACCTACATTACACCTTGACATAACAAATGTCATCCATAACTCATTTTCGATGAAATAGGGCAATTCTTGTACTCGTAAGATAGTGAAAAAAACTTCACCTTTCGGAAAAAGCCACACTTAAAAAAAGATTCATGTGGAGTAGGGATTAAATCCTCTTGTTGAGAAAATATTGCGGCACAACAGAATTGGTAGCACCAGAATCAATAAGAACTAGAGCAAAAAACCACAAATAATTAACGTACTGACAATCACATCCGGTTTTGTTTAAGCCTCTTATTGGTTGAGGTTGAACACACGACCTACTATTCTACCTTCAGAATGTCCACCTGACAGGACCCATCCCAATCCCCCCGGGATTAGTGCGGGATGACCCTGCTCCCGTCTGACACGAAGTGTCAGACAAGGGATATTTCTGACCTTTGCCCTCCCGGGCTATCAGAGTACGCCAGGATCCGGAGGAGGTATGTGATATCTCGGTCTCTGCTACAGTCCACATCCGATGTCAACCTGAAAGGCAGTCAAAACATTAAAAACTGTGAGTGGACAAAACAAAAGTTTATAAAAACATTTAATAAGAAGACATTTGTACCCTCCACTAAAAAGCATGCATGCATTCGAAAACCATTTATCCAAAACAAATCATATGTGGGACTAAGCCCAAAGCAGATATAAACCAAGGTCGAAAGGACCACAATAAAAACGACCATACGGCCACTGCCCAAATCCATAAGGGACTCGGCCCCAAACCATAAAGAAACCAAGTACACGAGCCACTGCTCAAATCCTGTGCACACCTGTACACACCACATATCATATATCATATATCCATCACATACATATATATAAGTCACACAACCAATCCTGTCATGGTATCCAAAGCTACGCGCGCGCTACCCGGGTCTCAATCCGAGTCATCTCAAAGTCAAGGTCAATGTCCGCAGACCACTGACCCTACCCGAGGTAATAGTAGCCATAGCCTTCCTGAGAGTAAGGAACCCAACTGGGGGGTGACTCCACTCAGTCGGTGCTCCGTGACTACTCCGGGGTCCACCCAGGCCAACGACCCTCCCCGGAGGAGATAATGGAAGTAAAGGAAGGTAGATGAACATATATATACATAACATAAGCATTCATGACCGATTCCCCTGAACCGTCATGATCCATAATATCCATAATCAGGTAACATGCCGGTTCCCATAAACCGTCATGTACCGTAATAACATAACCAGGTAACATGCCGGTCCTATAAACCGTCATGTACCGTAATAACCAACAAGGGTTCATGCCGGTTCCCATAAACCGTCATGAACCGGGAAATCCATTTAAGGTTCCCTGACCTGAAATCAAAACCGGAAAGTAGCTTGGGTCTCGTACCCGAACATAGGACATCAGTTGGGCACCGTGCCCGATATCTGAGGTCATATGCCCGAGATAAAACCAAATGGGTCTCATACCCGAGTTTATCCTTTTAGAAATCCAAAGCCAGTTCATTTAAACCAAATAAGAAATACAGACCCGTATAAGCACCGTATAAGGTCGAAACCTCGAAATACGTGCTTATACGTAACCACATACAAATGCACCCATGGCATTACAAACAAGCATTTAAAACATATAATAAACATTTATGCATGCACCAATTTAGAAAACAAGGTCCACTCACAGACCGTCCGAGCTGCCGCCTCGATTTGCGTGCCATACGGCTCCCCGAACCGATCACCGTCACCGGGACTCCTGAACCTGTCCAAATCGTAATAGAAGGTTACTAACTACTTAATTAACCTCCCACTAAAGCCCCGTAATTTTCCCGTATTTTTAACTATTTTTAATCCCAAACCTAAACCTTCCGATGCCCCGAAACATATCGAGACGGTGTCCGATTGATACGAAACCAGTCCCAAAATGTTCGTTACATCGAATAGATGATTTCCTGTGTGGAACACTTTCCCAAATTCCCTGCCACGCGCCCTCACACGCCGCCTGAAGTGGCTGCGCGTGGACTTCACACGCCGCCTGAAGTGGCTGCGCGTGGGCTTCACGCGCCAGCTACAGTACCTGCTGACGTCAGCATGACGTCATTTGACAGCTGTCAGGTCTGACATGTCAGACTCTGACAGGTTCCACGTGTCATGCTCCCATTGGTCCACGTCACTGTACTGTGAGTGCCACGTGGCAGTCTGACATGTGCCACGTGTCATCACGGCACTGGTCCACGTCAGTGACACGTGTCAGCCCCTAATTGGGCCACGTCACTGACATGTCAGTGCTGACTGTGCACTGACATGTGACACGTGTTGCACTCCTATTGGCCCATTTTCTGACATGTTAGCTGACATTGTCAGATCTGACAATGCTGACGTCATCCCTGACATGATGACGTCAGCAGGATGACGTCACCTGTCATCCCTGCCCTCCCGCGGGTCGACCCGAACGTCTGCAACCGAGTCGCCGTGACCCGCGGCTTGACCCGGCCAGCTCTCCCTGCTCCGGCCACCATTTTTCCTCTCGTTTGTCCCATTCTACTCCTCTCAACATAACCTAGAGTTCTATGGGTTTAAAAACTAGAAAACTGGTCGAGGTAATTACCTGTGATGCCGAGAACAGTCGCCCAGCTTTCGGCCGTCCGTTTGGGCTGCACCGCCGTCCTCAGCCGTTCCTTTTGATCCCATTAGCCTCCTCGAGTCCCCAAAAACCCAACCAAATCATTAGTTTCGATCCAAGACCCATAAAACCCAAGTTTTGAATTTCAAACCCCTAACCTACCTTTTCGGGTTTCCTCCCGCCGTGAGCCGCCGTGAGCCGCCGTGGCTCTGGCCGCCTCCGTCCTGTCCTTCCTCGTCTCACTCACACTATCACTCTGGTCTCAGTCACAGGTGGTGAGGGGATGTGTGTTGTGTGTTTTGAAGAAAATGGAGAATATGGGTTAATGGGGTTTTCAGGTTTGTGAGGAAAAGGAAGAAAATGAAATGAAAATGGTGATGGTGCCTTGGAAGAGAAGAGAGAAGGAGATGGTGTGATCAGATGAGGGAATGAGAGATGGAGGGTGAGGATTTAAGATAGAATTGAAATGGATGGTTAAGATTGAATGGTGGGTGGGTTTGGTTTATAAAATAATTAAATAATATTAATTAATTATATAGATCCACATCCATGGGGCCCACCAAAATATCCACCCAATCAGATTTCGCCGAAACGTCCCCGTCTCGAAGTTCGTGCATAGTGAAATCGAACTTCCGTGACCCATAACTCTCTCGTTCGAAGTCCAATTTCAGTGTGCCGCCTGTCTATTGATTCGTATCGTCCTTATCTACGTAACGGTCTTCGGCCCTCGGCCATCGGACCTCCCGGTCAAAAAGTCAACATTTGACCCCTTTTACCCAAAATTACCAAAATGCCCCTAAACTTCCGAACGTCATAACTTCTTCCTCGAATGTCGGAATTGAACGTGCCACCTGTCTATGAACTCGTGACGTCACGAACTACGTCACGGTCAATGGTCAAAGTCCATTTGACCTCCTGATCGAAAAGTCAACGTTTTGCCACCATCAGGGGCAAGACGATCATTTTGCATCGTTCGTCAGATTTCGCCCAACTAATCACAGATTAACCTCACTAATCGTGATTAGTCACTAATCTAATCATGGATTTCGGGACGGGTCGTTACAACCTTCCCTCCTTAATTAATTTCGTCCTCGAAATTCCAACCGACCTAATTCTACCCGTTCTTCCCTCCTTAATTTAGTTTCGCTCTTGAAACTCCACTATCCTGATTCCACAACCACCTCGTGGAAAGTAGAATCGACCGCAAAACACGTGTACACTAGTACACCCACTAGTCAACATAAACCTCGTTTGTAACTAGACGTACCACTAACGCTCTCGTCGTATCGACTACATTCGACCACGTCGAATGACAGAAGTCGTACGCTCCGAACTGATCCCACTTGTCAGATCTACCGTTTCGCTGACACAACCAACTAGACGGTTCCTTGCTCAACCACTAACTATCCTGACGTCTGCTCCCACTGGGAGTCATCAGACCTCACTCAACGATCCACGCTGACACCTCCGACAGACCGTCACCACTTGACAGTCGTCAGTCGAAAACTAACACTATACTCCCTTGTGGTTATACTAACCACCAACTCACTCAACCGGAGTATATGCATACCGACAAAACACTCGACCTGTGTGTAACCAGACCCATCAGAACTACTATGACCCAATGCACAGTATCCAATGTCCAGTCCACGACCCCGACTAATCCAATGGTATCGGAACCAAGCCGACTACCAACACGCTCTCCAACGTACCACCGGTATCTCCTATATACCGTCACCAGGCACGATAAGTCTGCCTAGTATCGTACCTCGAACAACGTACAAGATACGTACATCTACCCATCAATCAGACTACAACTACAACTATAACAACAATGACGGCCTAGGTTGTAGGCAATCAAGTTTCAATAATGGAGTCCATTTGCCCAATCTCGGACTAGACAAATCGAAACTCCAACCCATCATCTATTTCCAGATCCGAATCCGAATTCGCAATTTCGTAAGAAATCCCGAATCCAAACCCAGAAATCATATCCATAGCCATGTTCAAATCCGAATCCGAAATCATTATTCCGTAAGCTAGCATTAGGAATGACCATTCCGAACCCAAATCCATAAAAAGAAAATCCACAGTCAAGCTCTAGAATCAAATCCTGAATCGTCACCCAGAATCTGATTCCAAACCCCAACTCCAGAAATCCTCTTTCAAGTTCCAAAATCAAATCCTAAATCGTCATCTAGAAATCTGATTCTGAAACCTGAAATATCGTTCACGTCTATCGAGACATACCAAAACCAAACCTATCGGTTACCCGCTCAACCGATTACCACAATATGATCGATTGACTTCATAGGGAAGTCAATCCCAACATCAACACAATACTAGGTCAGACAAAATCCGACCTCGTCAGACACCTACTCATCGGACAACTACTCAGGCGAGTAATAAGCCATATGGGATTTACCTCGAAAAGAAATTCAGTCCCATCATGCTTCACTCAACATCCAAATAAGAGTAATAAACTCTCCACCTATCTGGATATCCAAATCACGATCCAGATCCAACACTACGTCAACCGACCATAGACGTCACGATCCCCGATCGTCACGATGTCCAAAGTCCTCAACCATTTCCCACATCTAAATAGATTAGTCAACGACGAGACACGCCGAGACTGTGGGTTCTCACTGATTACCTCGTATCGATCCTTGTCATTCCACCTAGGAAAACCAAAGATGATCCAACACGATGACATCAAAATTCATCCTATGTGAATACAACCAAACTCATTGCACTCACATCGCCATGCAAACCAACATCGTCTGCCACCAGGCAGAAAATGAGAAATTTCAGTCACTTAACTTCGATATACTCGATTCCTCTTGATGACCCAAAACAAATCCCGGGTTCACCAACCAATACACGACCAATGTACTGGTGTCACAACCATCATCTACTGTCATCTGCCGTCATCTACCGTGGTAGAAACTGAGAAGTCACCCAAAATGACTTTGACATACCCATTACCAATGCGGAAAACCCGCATTTCTCTCGTCACCTCAATCACAACCTCTCGCGATTCCGAAGTTCCAATCTGGTTGGAAACAACATACCCGGACATCAACCATGTGTCCCCTAACCAATTTAACTCTATTTGAGATCCACTCTGGGACCACAGACACCGAACATATGCCCATCACGACGGATGTCACATCCCGACTCGTAACTCACCGTCCCCACAATTACCGGCACCAGCACCAGCACGAGTACCAGTACCAACGCACTATCACTAACACTAGTATCAGCACACAGGCATCCACACTAGTATCTGTATCAGCATCGGCACACCTGGTGCAAATCTGACAACCCTGGATCTCCGCTCATACCGAGCGACGACCCCGTACCTCTGCTCGAATAGGAGAAACTCTGTCTCCCTCGTACCCAACTCTAGGTACAGTCACCCTGACAACTCATACGGGAAAAGCAAACGTCACCTGAACGTCACCGATCCCCAACAACCGTAACTACAACCATCCTCGGTAGTAGTGCCTGCCACCTACTCGTGCAGACACAACTACCAGACTTCGTTATATCCAGACTCCGTATCCAACGGAATCAATCGCCCGTACCAACCACTCTGTATCCCACTCAGGGATTCCATCGATAAGTACCAACCCTGATAACTTGCCCAACCAAACACTAACCAGTCGCAGCTCAACTAAACCAATGTCGTCTACCAGGTCATCCACGACCTTAGTTGCACCAACGGTCCATCACAACTGAAGTAGCACGACAACCAAATCGGTCTAACCGATACGTACAACCCTGACTGCGAAGTGTAGTCCCAACACAAGCTGATATGACCAGGCCAACTAACGAACCCCAAATCCGAATAGTCGTCCAAGTCAAACCTCTCATCAACTCGCCCTTCCGAACCATACCCACCAAGGTAGGGTTCCACAATCACACCTAGAGTTCCTCAGAACCCAACTGCGAAAAGCAGTAACATCAACAATCTGATCGACCCCGCGGTCTTGACATCGTAAAGACGTCAATCTAATCCTACCGTCAATCCAACTCGGATTCCCCGAAACCGACAGCTAACTGCCGACCGCAGTAACTCCATCTAACTCAACTAAATCCGATCATCCGATGATCACAATTCCTAACCAGTCGTCGGAACCAATCCTACGACATCGTGAAAGACGATCCCAACTAACCGTCTCACGATCACACTCCAGAATACGAACACGTTAATCCTTCCGTAGGGTCCCACACTGCCAACCTTGACAGAACTATAGCAACCGGGCATCGAATGCCGAACCAAGACGTTCCACGATCCAATCCTACTAATTATCGTATCGGCACCCCAACTATCAGGTTGACCACGAACTATAGCCCATTGAGATATCACATCCTCGACCAGCGTACGTACTCCAAGAGCTACATGGTTGCTCGAATAGAGACAACCCCGCTCTGATACCACGTTGACAGGACCCATCCCAATCCCCCCGGGATTAGTGCGGGATGACCCTGCTCCCGTCTGACACGAAGTGTCAGACAAGGGATATTTCTGACCTTTGCCCTCCCGGGCTATCAGAGTACGCCAGGATCCGGAGGAGGTATGTGATATCTCGGTCTCTGCTACAGTCCACATCCGATGTCAACCTGAAGGGCAGTCAAAACATTAAAAACTGTGAGTGGACAAAACAAAAGTTTATAAAAACATTTAATAAGAAGACATTTGTACCCTCCACTAAAAAGCATGCATGCATTCGAAAACCATTTATCCAAAACAAATCATATGTGGGACTAAGCCCAAAGCAGATATAAACCAAGGTCGAAAGGACCACAATAAAAACGACCATACGGCCACTGCCCAAATCCATAAGGGACTCGGCCCCAAACAATAAAGAAACCAAGTACACGAGCCACTGCTCAAATCCTGTGCACACCTGTACACACCACATATCATATATCATATATCCATCACATACATATATATAAGTCACACAACCAATCCTGTCACGGTATCCAAAGCTACGCGCGCGCTACCCGGGTCTCAATCCGAGTCATCTCAAAGTCAAGGTCAATGTCCGCAGACCACTGACCCTACCCAAGGTAATAGTAACCATAGCCTTCCTGAGAGTAAGGAACCCAACTGGGGGGTGACTCCACTCAGTCGGTGCTCCGTGACTACTCCGGGGTCCACCCAGGCCAACGACCCTCCCCAGAGGAGATAATGGAAGTAAAGGAAGGTAGATGAACATATATATACATAACATAAACATTCATGACCGATTCCCCTGAACCGTCATGATCCATAATATCCATAATCAGGTAACATGCCGGTTCCCATAAACCGCCATGTACCATAATAACATAACCAGGTAACATGCCGGTCCCATAAACTGTCATGTACCGTAATAACCAACAAGAGTTCATGCCGGTTCCCATAAACCGTCATGAACCGGGAAATCCATTTAAGGTTCCCTGACCTGAAATCAAAACCGGAAAGTAGCTTGGGTCTCGTACCCGAACATAGGACATCAGTTGGGCACCGTGCCCGATATCTGAGGTCATATGCCCGAGACAAAACCAAATGGGTCTCATACCCGAGTTTATCCTTTTAGAAATCCAAAGCCAGTTCATTTAAACCAAATAAGAAATACAGACCCGTATAAGCACCGAATAAGGCTGAAACCTCGAAATACGTGCTTATACGTAACCACATACAAATGCACCCATGGCATTACAAACAAGCATTTAAAACATATAATAAACATTTATGCATGCACCAATTTAGAAAACAAGGTCCATTCACAGACCGTCCGAGCTGCCGTCTCGATTTGCGTGCCATACGGCTCCCCGAGCTTATCACCGTCACCGGGACTCCCGAACCTGTCCAAATCGTAATAGAAGGTTACTAACTACTTAATTAACCTCCCACTAAAGCCCCGTAATTTTCCCGTATTTTTAACTATTTTTAATCCCGAACCTAAACCTTCCGATGCCCCAAAACATATCGAGACGGTGTCCGATTGATACAAAACCAGTCCCAAAATGTTCGGTACATCGAATAGATGATTTCCCGTGTTGAACACTTTCCCAAATTCCCTGCCACGCGCCCTCACGCGCCGCCTGAAGTGGCTGCGCGTGGGCTTCACGCGCCAGCTACAGTACCTGCTGACGTCATCGCTGACGTCAGCATGACGTCATTTGACAGCTGTCAGGTCTGACATGTCAGACTCTGACAGGTGCCACGTGTCATGCTCCCATTGGTCCACGTCACTGTACTGTCAGTGCCACGTGGCAGTCTGACATGTGCCACGTGTCATCACGGCACTGGTCCACGTCAGTGACACGTGTCAGCCCCTAATTGGGCCACGTCACTAACATGTCAGTGCTGACTGTGCACTGACATGTGACACGTGTTGCACTCCTATTGGCCCATTTTCTGACATGTCAGCTGACATTGTCAGATCTGACAATGCTGACGTCATCCCTGACATGATGACGTCAGTAGGATGACGTCACCTGTCATCCCTGCCCTCCCGCGGGTCGACCCGAACGTCTGCAACCGGGTCGCCGTGACCCGCGGCTTGACCCGGCCAGCTCTCGCTGCTCCAGCCACCATTTTTCCTCCCGTTTGTCCCATTCTACTCCTCTCAACCTAACCTAGAGTTCTATGGGTTTAAAAACTAGAAAACGGGTCGAGGTAATTACCTGTGATTCCGAGAATAGTCACCCAGCTTTCGGCCGTCCGTCTGGGCTGCACCGCCATCCTCAACCGTTCCTTTTGATCCCATTAGCCTCCTCGAGTCCCCAAAAACCCAACCAAATCATTAGTTTCGATCCAAGACCCATAAAACCCAAGTTTTGAATTTCAAACCCCTAACCTACCTTTTCGGGTTTCCTCCCGCCGTGAGCCGCCGTGGCTCTGGCCGCCTCCGTCCTGTCCTTCCTCGTCTCACTCACACTATCACTCTGGTCTCAGTCACAGGTGGTGAGGGGATGTGTGTTGTGTGTTTTGAAGAAAATGGAGAGTATGGGTTAATGGGGTTTTCGGGTTTGTGAGGAAAAGGAAGAAAATGAAATGAAAATGGTGATGGTGCCGTGGAAGAGAAGAGAGAAGGAGATGGGGTGATCAGATGAGGGAATGAGAGATGGAGGGTGAGGATTTAAGATAGAATTGAAATGGATGGTTAAGATTGAATGGTGGGTGGGTTTGGTTTATAAAATAATTAAATAATATTAATTAATTATATAGATCCACATTTTGGGGGATCAAATCAATGGGATGAGTGACACTTGTCACTCATCCATGGGGCCCACCAAAATATCCACCCAATCAGATTTCGCCGAAACGTCCCCGTCTCGAAGTTCGTGCATAGTGAAATCGAACTTCCGTGACCCATAACTCTCTCGTTCGAAGTCCGATTTCAGTGTGCCGCCTGTCTATGGATTCGTATCGTCCTTATCTATGTAACGGTCTTCGGCCCTCAGCCATCGGACCTCCCGGTCAAAAAGTCAACATTTGACCCCTTTTACCCAAAATTGCCAAAATGCCCCTAAACTTCCGAACGTCATAACTTCTTCCTCGAATGTCGGAATTGAACGTGCCACCTGTCTATGAACTCGTGACGTCACGAACTACGTCACGGTCAATGGTCAAAGTCCATTTGACCGCCTGATCGAAAAGTAAACGTTTTGCCACCATCAGGGGCAAGACGGTCATTTTGCATCGTTCGTCAGATTTCGCCCAACTAATCACGGATTAAACTCACTAATCGTGATTAGTCACTAATCTAATCATGGATTTCGGGATGGGTCGTTACACCACCACCATTTGCTTGAGTTTTTGTCCTCGAATTTTTGTTTGCACAATGCTCTACTACTAGAAGCAACATCAAAATTTTTTTGGGAGTGTCCATCCTGATCCGTCATTGAACTGAATTCTAGTTGTTGTGGATTGTACTCTGGGTCCACAATGATAAACTACAATTGAGTAGGATAAGTAAACTGCTGAGATGATAGAGCACTGAACTACAATGGTGGGTTTGGGGCTGAGGAAAATGAGTCTTTCTGTAGATAAGGCATAGATCTGGCTTTAGTTCCGGGGGAAATCTCTATACCAGTTGTCAGGACCCACCCCGGTTTCACCTCGAAACCCGAGGTAAATCCTGCTCCCGTCTGACTCCCTGACACAACACCCAAGAAATCAACTACAACTCAGTCAGACGCAGGAGTAACTGTCTAAAATATCCCGAAGTTATAATTTACAGAGCATAGTACGAAACACAAGGAACATAAAAACCAATAAATTACACGCACACGGAAAGACTATAAACCACTCCGGGATCTCTCACGTGACTTCTATGCCTCGGACACTGCCTCGACGTCAAGACCCCGCGCTCGCTCCACAACCTGGAGGGCAAGTTAAAAAAACACAAGGTGTGAGTGGACCATAATAAAAGAAAAGTTCTAAAACCATTTATCAGAAAACCAAGTTTCACCCTCCGTTTTGAAAACCACATGCATAACGCAGTTATCAAACCAAATTACCATAAACCACATCATAAGAAACAGAAACACTATAAAACAGTTAGAAAAACTACAGCCTGTGAATCATAAAACCGTGTCATAAACCACGAACATGAAATCATCATTTTCCGATCAAACATGCTGGACCTATCCGAGTCTTTAAACTCAATCCAGGGCTCAATAATATCCGAGTCTTTAAACTCCCGAGTCTTTAAACTCAATAGGCCTACGGGGAAAATATCAATATATCCGAGTCTTTAAACTCCCGAGTCTTTAAACTCAATCCGGGCTCGTCCCCCGTCAAACAATATCCGGGTCTTTAAACCCACTAACCAGATCCAGAAAATCCAATCAAAACTAGTTGAAAACCATTTCTAAATCCACATCCAAACCTGAATCCGAAATCCCCGGTTCGAAGCCCTTCCGGCGTTCAGAACCGTCATTCCGAACCCAAATCCGGAAATCCATTTTTCAATCTTAAAACCAAATCTTGTTTCCCGAAATCCGATTTTAAAACCGAAAACCTCAATTATCAAACTTATGTTTCAAAATCCCATTATAATCATTGAAAACCACTTATCATTTGAAATCCCAAAACCATAGCATCAATTTCGGAAACCAACCATTCTTCGTAAAACGTGCTAAAAACCGATTTCCTCGAGAAACGTGTAATAATGTAAAACCAATCGAACATATTCAATAAACATAGACTTATAATTAAACTACAAAACAATTATAGAAAACAGTTATGCATGCTCAAATTTAAGGAAAGGGGTCCACTCACAGTACCGAGCCCTTAATCGCGTCCCGAACGTCCCGCACGTTCCTCAGCTTCCTCGGGAAGTCCCGATCCTGTTAACAACCACCAAAATACGTCACTAACACGTCTACAAAGGTTCACCTAAATTCCCTAAAAAATCTCCGAATCGAAAGCGTAATAAACCGGGACCCTAAGCTTTCACCCTCGCGAAACTACTTCGATTCGACGTCCGATTAACCCGAAACCACTTCCCATGAACTCAACACAACTCCTGGACCAAAAACCATGTTTACCACTTTCCCCAGAACCGCCGCACGCGCCCCCACGCGCCGCCCAAAGTGGCTACGCGTGGCCCTCACGCGCCTGCTACAGTGCACCTTCAACCTCACGTCGACCCGGTTCAACACAGTAGTCTGCAGCTTGAACCGGCGTCAACGGTTCTCCGCCGTGCCTGCACCAAAACACCTCCTCTCTTCACCAACATCATCGTCCCATCCTAGACTACCCATTCCCGTACTTCATTCCCCTCGACTCTGTCACGACCCGTCCCGGAATTCAGGATTAGATTACGGACTAATCATGATTAGCAGGGTTAATCGATGATTGGTTGGGCGAACTCGGACGTACGGTGCAAAATGACCGTTTTGCCCCTGGTCGTGGGCAAAACGTTTACTTTTTATTCGGACGGTCAAAGGGACTTTGACCAATGGTCGTGACGTAGTTTGGGACGTCACGAGTTCATAGACAGGTGGCACGTTCGATTCCGACGTTCGTGGTGGAAGTTATGATGTACGGAAGTTCAAGGGCACTTTCGTAATTTAGACGAAATAAGGGGAAATGTTGACTTTTTGATCGGGTGGTCCGATGGCCGAGGACCGAGGACCGTTAGGAAGGTCTCGATGCCCTGAGTTCGTAGACAGGCGGCACGCATCAATCGGAGTCCGTATGACCGAGTTACGGGTCTGGATGCGTGAGGGGCATTTTGGTAATTTTCTGCACAAGGGCAGAATGGTAATTTCACGGGGGCTGCTGCACGGGCACTGTAGCACCGTGAATGGGGAAACACGACCAGTGCACGGGGGGCATTGTTTAAGCTTGTTATCAGTCCAAGGGATTGTTTAATTGTGTTAGTGACATTGGGGGGAGCTGTTAACCGTGTTGGAGGCTGCGTGGGAGCATGGCATGCTCTGGACTGGGGGAAACTCAGAGCACGGGCAACCGTTTTGTTCCCGTTTTGGGCCAGTCGTGGGGGACAATTCACAGAGGCACTGAGGGGTTTTTCCACGGGCTGTTTGATTATAGGGACTGAGAGTGAGCTGAGTGAATGATTTTGGAGAGAAAACGGGCTGAGGAGACTTGAAGGATTCTGGAACCGTGAAAATCAAAAATGGGGGGAAAATTCAGAGTTTAATCTCTGAGGGTTGTTGGACCAAATGAAGGACGATTTGAGTACCTCTGAGACGAGGAGTCCATAGGGTTTCAGTTGGAAGCTGAGAGATTGAGGGAAACGGTGAGGGAACCCGTTTCTGGAAATTGGAGGGAAAATTGGTTTTCAATTTTTGAGGTGTTTTGGGCTGAACTGAGGGCCGTATTAGACTATTGGGTGCACTACGAACTCAACCACGAAGGAATTGAGGGGAGTCGATCGCTGTCTGTCCAGGAACCCAGGTTCCAGATTCGGGAAAATTGCAGAGTTGTGGACGATCACTCCCAGGTAATGTCGTGTCCAATTGATCTTGCATTTTAGTTCCTTTTAGGCCTAGAATCCTTACTGTGAAGTTAATTTGAGTTTGATTGAGAAAACACAGAGTTTGGGTGATCGATCCGTTTGGGTGATCATGGGTCGTGGGTCTGATTTCGGGACGGTTGTGTTGAATCGAGGACATGGAACTCTAATTAGATGGTTAATGATAATTTTAGGATCAAAATCAGTTGAAATCGAGGTCGAATTGATAGCTATTTAACTGGGTTGAACTCACGGGTTGCAGACCCGTATTGCAGGGAAACGGGCGAGGAAGACGACTGTTCACCGTTACTGTAGCTGGCGCGTGGGTTTCACGCGCAGCCACTCACGGCGGCGCGTGACGGCGCGTGGTCACGAATTCCGAGGTACGGTCAACACGAATTTTATCCTACACGTTATAACGAACATTTTAGCGTTGGTTTCGTGTCAGTCGGATCCCGTTCGGATACTTTTCGGGATGTTCGAAGGTTTTAAGTCGGGTTAAAAATAATTAAAAATTCCGGAAAATTTCGGGACTTGAATAGGATGTTATTTTGGAGGTTAGTAACCCTCTAATGTGATATGAACAGGTCCGGGAGTCCCGGTGTTAGTGACGAGGCCCGGGAAGGCCGGTGGCACGCGTATCGAGGCGCTCGGTTAAATGGTCTGTGAGTGGACATTGGTTTTGATAAACTCTATGCATACATAACTGTTTCATGATTGTGGTAATTGCTTTTATATGCTTTGATTTGGATATTGGTGAATTTATGTGGTTTCGCGTATTTCGAGGCGATTTACGGGTTTGCGCGTAAATCGAGATTTTCCGGATTTGCACTGATTTCCATGATTGTGGTTTGAATATGATTTTATGAAACAGTTACGGATTGGATAAAGTAAATTCGGGCCAGGGGCCCAGTTGATTTAAGAAATCAGGCCAGGGGCCCAGTTAATTTATATATGTGATTTCGGGTCAGGGACCCTAAAATGGAATAGAATAAATGATTTCTGATTTAATAATCAAATAATTGGACTTATGACGGTTTTATGGAAATTCGGGGCAGGGCCCTTGTGATATTTTGAAAACGAATAATAAAATGTGTTCCATAAAACCATCTCGATACGAGGATATATATTGGTCTCCTCCAGGTGTCTGGGACACTGGGGAAGTCACGGTGCATTGCCTGCGAGGGGTCATTGTACGGAGCGGCCGGACCGTATAGTGACTCAGGAGCAGGATTGCTATGATATGACGTCTGGGACGTCAGACATCTGGGATGTCAGAGATATGGACCCGGTGAGACCCCGGGCAGCACGCGTTGCTTAATACCGTGAGATATGACGTCTGGGACGTCAAGCGTCTGGGACGCTAGGCATCTGGGATGCCGGAGATGGTAAAGTGATAAACATGTGCCACTGGATTTATGAAATAACTTTTGGATTGATTTTTGGATTGAAACTATGTTTGCGGTTTCCGGGCTAAGGCCCTAAGGGTTATTTCAAATAAATATTTGACTATTGGTTTTTGATGCATGCATATGTTTTTACTGAGGGGCATAAATGTCTTATAAAATGTATTTTACGAACTTGTTTATTTTCGTCCACTCACAGCTTTTGGTTTTTAATGCCCTTCAGGTTGAGCGCGGATGCGACTGCAGCCGGGGACCGGGACATTGCATGCCTCCTCCACCGATCCTTGCGCACTCTGGATGCCCGTAGGGGCAGCGGCGTTGGATTATCCCTTGTCTGACACTTCGTGTCAGACGGGAGCACGTCACATCCTGTGGTAATCCCGGGGGGATTGGGATGGGTCGTGTCAGACTCACCTAAACCTCATCGACTCGAACTCGAACAAAAACCCGTACACTGCCCTGTTTCCTTCTCCGGCCACCCAGGTCATCTCCCTTCACGGTGGCAACACCAGACGGTTCCTAGGACCCTTCTAAACCTAACTCCACTCACCTGGACCGTCGACTCTACTCCAATCTTCACGACTTTCGGTTTGAAAGTCATGACTAAAACAGAGTACATCTAGACCCGCCGTCGTGCCAACCTCCACCGTGCACCTCCCGTCACGGCAGCTCAACCAAACGACGCCCTGGACTCAACTGAACTCCCTAGACTCTCCTAGACTCTTCGATTCAACCTCTCAAGCCACAACTTCCGATTTGACATTCACGGCCAAAACAGAGCATAGACACGGGGAAATAGAAATTACCTGCAACCTATCGCCGTCGTGAGCTCCGCCGGTATTGGTTGATTCCTCGCACCCCTCACGACACCACCGCGGTCTTAGTTGCCCCGTACACGGCTGCCACCGCCACGATTTCTCCACACTCTCTGATTTCCTCCTTGTTTCCCTCTGATTTTCCCGTGGCCCGCAGCTCCCACACACACACCCGCTGCACCTCTCAACCAACTCACCATCTTCCCTTTGATCTCCCGTCCCTCACTCACTCACCAGAACTCATCAACTACCACAATTACCCTTCAATTGTCCTTCACAATCTCCATATGTTTCTCTCTGTGTCGAAGAACACCAACACACACAGCACGGGTGCACCCCCAATAATAGAACCGTGCACACACACTAGAATCCCCCAGAACCCACTACACACTTGCCACATGTCACCATCCCCCACTCTCTCTCACACACATGGCCCTATCTCAGCCCTTCATCTGCTTCTCTCTGCACAAATCTCCAGGTGCAAAAAGACCAAAATACCCTTCTGTTTAACTCAAAATTACGGTTTTGCCATTAACTTCCTAGACCCGTAACTCCCACACCGTAAGTTCGATGCATACGTGCCGCCTGTCATCGAACTCAGGATGACGAGAGCTATCTAACCATCCTAGGTCAACATACTAAAACCCGATTACACAAAAGTCAACTATTCCCCCTAATTTACCCAAATTATGGTTATGCCCTCCACCTTCCGAACATCACAACTTCCTCCTCGGATGTCGGAATCAGGCGTGCCACCTGCCTACGGATTCGTGACATCCCAAACTACGTCCTGGTCACTGGTCAACACCCATTTGACCACCCGAACTAAAGTCAACATTTTTGCCCAAGTCAGGGGCAAAATCGTCATTCTAAACTTACAGACCTATCGGGACCACCTAACCACCAAATAACCTCACTAATCCCACCTTAATCACACTACTAATCCCGGCTCTCGGGACGGGTTGTTACACCAGTGCCCTTTCTTTCCTGCAAATGAAACACTGATCATCTATATAATCCCTTAATTTACAAGGCTTGTTGTGCCTCTGCTCACACCTACGACACAAATTTGCCCAAAATACCCCTTTCATGCCTCCGTTTTAGTTCTATCCTTAGTGAGATTGTTGTTGGCTGCCTTTTTTTGGTCAGACCTTGGTCAAATTCCTCATCAAAATTGTCATTTTCTAACCCCTCTTTATTTCTAGAGCTAGTTCAAAGACATCTAGATAACAAGTATTGGTCCGAACTACCACAATTGATCTAATATTCTTCCTTAAACCCTTGTGAAAATGCTTCTTCATTTGCTCCACATTTTCAGGGATCAGAGGATAATATCTAGCAGACTTTTAGAATTTATTTTCGTATTTTATCACGATTGAGTCCTTTTTGTAACGACCCGAACTTTCAACGAGGGTAAAATCGAAAAATAAAAATGAAATTAACCATTTTACCCCTGAAAGTCAAATGTTGACTTTTTTGGTCAAAGTCAAAGGTTGACTTTTTGATCAGGATGGTTTTTGGCAATTCCAAAAGCGCCGTTACGAAGGTTTCGGCTTCTCGAGTGTGTTGATAGTCGGCATGATAGAAACGGAGCTCGGATGGTTTAGTATTTAGTTTGAAACGAGTAGGGGAAATTTGGTAATTTTCTTAATGAAGGGTATTTTAGTAATTTCATTGTGAGATTTTGTTGTTGTGAGTGTTTGGGATAGTGACAAGTGTCACTTATCCCTTAGGGAAATGGGCCACTGCCCATATAATTGTGTGTGTGTGTGTGTGTGTGTGTGTGTGTGTGTGTGTGTGTGTGTGTGTGTGTGTGTGTGTGTGTGTGTGTGTGTGTGTGTGTGTGTGTGTGTGTGTGTGTTTGTAATTTGAAGTGTTGGCGTGTATGTGTTTTGAGGTGGCTCGGCCAAAAGAGAAAAATAGAGGGAAAATTTGTGTGGGTGATCATGATGAAGTTGTGAGGGATTGAAGAAGAAAAAGGGAATTATGAGTGAAACAAAGATGGAGAAAGTGACTGAAAGAGGGAGAAATCAGGGGAAGTGAGGAACAGAACACGTGAGTGAAAACCCAAGAATTCCATGAATATTGAAATTTTTGGGTTCGATGAATTTATGAATATTTTATTACACGTTTTTCGAGAGTTTCGTAAATTCTGTTTGATTCCCAATTCGAATGTGGTTTTGGGATTTGATATGAAATATGATTTTAAAGGTGATAATGTTGGAATGTTGGTGTTTTCATATGAGTTCTGGACGATTTTTAAGAAAGTAGCCTTAATGGTACGTTTAACGAGAATTGGTGTTTAAGCTGTGTTTGGGGCTTAGGCCCGAACTTCTGATTATGATTTGATTGCTTGGTTTGAACCGTGATATGGGTATGTGTTATTGGTATTGATGTTGCGATGACTGTTGATTGATTCGTCTTAGACGTCGAGCCCGAGGCTTTGAATCCTGAGACGGGTATTATGTGTGGTTGTGACTGTGGGTTTGTGATATGGTTATATGTGGATATGTTCTGGTGTTGTGATGAGTAGTCTCAGACGTCAAGTAAGGCTCTGTATCTTGAGACTAGTATGTGATGGCGACTCAGACGTCAAGCTGAGGGCTCTGTATCCCGAGTGAGTATGTGATGGCCTACTGGTAGTGCACTTGTGATGCGATGTTTGAGATTGTGCTTGTGCCTCAATGATGGTTTGAATAAGATTGATTATGTACTAGTACTGTGATGTCATTGAATTGACTATATGTGAATTTTGTGGTGATATTGGATATGGGTTGATTGTGTGGTATTGATGTGATGCTTTGTAATGCTTGATGTAGGATATGATGTTTCTTGATTAGTTTGGTTCTCACTCGAACGTCGAGCTGGGCTCCAGATCTCGAGTGGTTTACCTGTTAGTAGTGTACCTGTTTGATGATTTGTATTGTAGTGATGATGAATTTTGGTTTTGTGTGACTACTATACTGGCCACGTATGGGTTTACGTGATGTGGAAATGTATATGAATGATTGTGTTGACTTATTGGTGGTTTCATGTGGTTTTTGACTTGAAGATAATGTTCACGTATTTCATGTGGTTTTTTACTTGAAGATAATGTTCACATAATTCGAGAGTTATAAACGGTGTTTCATTTTAATCGAAGTGAAATGGTTTTCGTATCTATGCATGGTTTTACAAAACGGAGGGGAAAAGCTAGATGTTTTCAAAGTATGTTTTCTAAACTATTTCTTTTTGTCCACTCACACGTTTTCTTGGTTTTATAACCCTCCAAGGCCGCTACACGGAAAGCGAGGCTCGAGAGGCGGAGGCATGAACTAGCAAGACGTTCGTGTATCCCTTATCTGGCAAGGTGTTGTGGGTTTATCTTAATTCTTGTCAGACGAGAACAGGACCCGAATGTACCTTTTTGGTGTATT
Source organism: Prinsepia uniflora (assembly GCA_032719365.1). NCBI lineage: Eukaryota > Viridiplantae > Streptophyta > Magnoliopsida > Rosales > Rosaceae > Prinsepia > Prinsepia uniflora. The sequence continues at coordinate 13,770,665 of CM064874.1, forward strand.
TCGGGTAGGGTTCTGTCAATTTTCTATAGGTTTAGGAATTCCTCATATACTCCAGAGAAACAATTGTAAACAATGCCATGCCTAGAAGATAAAAATTTGAAACAATTCAGAATATGCTTGGGGATATACAATATATTAATCAGTTAGCTAAGCATGCTCGGGAATACATAATAACAAAGCAAATATCCATGCTCAGGAATGCCCAGTTTGATAAAAAATCAACTAAGCATGCATCCCAGATCAAGCATATGTAAAAAATGCAAGTAATAGTAATGTATAAAAGCCAAGTTTGAGGAAAAAGGTCCACTCATAAAGCTGTGGATAAAGTCAACCGATATAGTAGGGTCAACGTGAGCTCGTAACAACGGATCTCCTGTTACAAAAATCCCAAGATAAGGTTTATAATCTAGAATAACATTAAGTTTCTAGAACTTTTCGTTTGCTCAACAATGGCATGAAGCCTTAAGGTAAGGTAAAGTTTAGAAAATGGGTTAAGACGTGTTTGGAACGTCTCAAAATATATGTCCTGCACTACCATGTGCCTCCACTCGCAACCCCGCGTTGCTACACGCTATCAACACCAGCACGTGTTGTGACACACTGGCACATGTTGTCACACGCTAGTACATGCTGCCATGCGCCGAGAGTGGTGTTCATGTGCCTGATCATCGAACCCAATTCTACTCGCAAAAGAACTAGTGAATCCGACAAGACTTATCTTTGTGGTCTCCAGATCAAATCGAACATGCAAGCATTCAAACCTATGCTACTTAGTCTCAGGGTTATGAAAAACGAACTTCCAATTTAGATTCCACCTAATGACGCTAGGAAGTCGCTGTGAGTTCTCGGTGGTCCGAGCCGACACCTAGAATCTGGGGAGTTTCTATGCAGTTGTCTGCCACTTAAAACCTACATGAAATTGGATCAGAATGAAGATTTGGACGATATGTTTCCAATGGCGGTGGTTAGGGTGCGAGCTTACCTTAGGTTCTCGTAATCCTCGTTCGAAAAACCATCCTCCATTGGGTTCCCGAGTTCAAACCATCGCAAACAGAGTCAGAAACGACTCGCATTCACTGTGTTAGAGAGTTGAAGATGAAACATGTTGAATGTTGTGGTTTGAGCTTGTGTTATTACCTATTTAACTCGAGGTCCTTAGGGGAAGATTCGGCTCTTGTCGCTGATCTCATCTCTAGGTCAACTCTGGTGGTGCCCACTCACTTAGTCTTAGACCATAGAGTTCGCAGAGCTTAAGCGAGGTTGTTGGTGGTGCCTCAGTGCTGAGAGACCGAGCGTGGACAGCGGGTGGTGGTGGTGCTGTTGTTCGATCACGATCGATCAAATATAAAGAGGGAAAGGTCTTGTGTTTGGGTTGATTGTTGGGTCCATGAGTTAAGAGAATGGTGAGAGTGAACAGTGATGTGTGTGTGTGTGTTAACTAAAAAGGGTTTAAAACTCCCAACACCTTCAATGCATGCAAGGCACATGTCCAATCTATGCTGCAACACACAACTTGTTGATCGTTTGTGGTTGACTATTTTGAGTACGATAAGAAAAATACTTAAATTTCTAGTTACCATACCTCAAATTCAAAATTAATTTAAAAATATTTCATTTACAGTACAAGTTGTAACACAAAACCCTTAAAATAATAAAATTCTGAAGTAGAGAGTTAGATGGAGACTTTGTGGGAGCCCTTCTTTCTTTAAAAATCCCTAAACTAACTAAAAAAAAGTGTTTTAGGTATTCTTCTAGAGATGCTCTAAGATTATATATTTTGTTTTGAATTTTATACTTAATAACCAGTCAATTACATGATCTCGTGAGAATCCTCTATATAGTTGCATAAAAAGTGAATAATGTTATGAGAAGTTTTATTGCGGCTTCTAATTTGTTAAAAGACACTTCTTTGGCCATTTTTGAAACGATTCACCATAAATACTAAAAGGAAAATACTTACATCCCAAGCTAGTGATACCTCACCGTACCGTCCTTTTGATTTATTGAATTGTCTTTATACATATATTATAATCGGAACCGTTCACTCTCTAAATCATCATGTTAAGAGTATGAATGATTAAAAACCTCCCAATCTTTTTTTTTTACATAGATGATCTTTACATGATAATTTAGATAATTAACGGTTCCAATTATGATATATATACAAAGACAATACGATAAATTCAAAGGGTGATATAAGGAGATACTATCAGAGTATGATATAAATATTATGTATACTAAAATGAGTATATTTTAAAAGCGCCTACCCAAGTTTAAGATTTGATTTATTATTTATTGGAATTTATTGATAAAACAACACCTATGTCCAAATCAAGTCAGTATGAGATTGTTTGACCCAAAAAAAGAAGTTATGAGATTTATCCACGATTAAGTTTATTTTTCTTCATTTTATTGGGTTGGCATTTTGCTTCATTATATTTCTTTGTATCTAAACTGGTTGGTCTGACCAAATGCCGAGAAGGCATGCCTTGACAACCAAACGTGCCAAGCTCAAACCAGTTAGGATTAATCGACCATAATTGATCGGCCAACCATCTTATCGGCCCAACCACTCCCTCGGCAACCCGAGTAGTCAGTATGAGACCGACTCATCTACAGGCCGACCACATCTGATCGGCCAGGCCCATTGACAGGTCAGAATGTTGCCCAGGACCACCTCAGGACACATGTTAGCTCCTAAAGGCAACGACATTTATCCCATATTGACAAACACCAACAAACACATTCAATGCTATTATAAATACAAGGGTATTCCCCTCCAAAAGATAATAACAATCTTGCTCCTCACGCTGCCTAAATTACTACGGTACTTTTCCTACTTAATCTCACTTAAGCATTAGAGACTGTTAGACCGGCACCACACCGATGTCCCTTTGCTCTCACCCTCGTGCTGTGTAGGTCTTCCTACCCTGAGAGGAGCAGTCGAACGTACTCAGCGAGACGAATTTAAGTTGGTTCATTTATTGTATCAACAATTGCATCAACAATATTCATTTTTTCGTTTCACATGGTTAAGTTTCATCATTCATTGAGTTTTATTTTTTGTTTATGAAGAAAATTCAATGCATGCATGTATTGAATCATTTTCAGTTTGTTTCATGGATTCGATTATTTAATTTCTTTTTATGGGGTTCGATTTGTTGTTTCACCTGTTTTTTTTACTGCATCTTTGAGTTCGATTATTTCCTTCGTGAGGTTCAATTTTTTGTATATAATTTTATATATTACTTTAAAACGTTCAATTTTTTACTTCACAAATTTCAATTTTTTGCTTTGTGATCTCTAATTTTGTTTCATGACAATAAAATGTTTATAACTATAAAATTTTTCCTTCTACGATGCTAAAATGCTTGTATATTTCTTTTGAAAGAAAAAAATTTAAAATTGCTGTATTTTTCACTGTTGAAAAAAAATAATAAGAATCAAATTCTTTCCTTGAACGGAATGAATGCCATATAAATTTCATACTACTGCATTCTTTGCAACAAACAAGAAGATGTGCAGTTGTGATTAAATTCCTTCACTGCCCCTATTATGTTATATTAATCTGGACGGTTCCCTTTTTCCCATTTGTGACCCTTTAAGGTGGGTTAGGGATTTGACAATTCAAATTAATTTATATAGATTGTATTTTAACTGGATATATTGGTCACAATGAAAATGAGAGAACAATTCAAATCAATTTCTAACCGTTGGATCTAAATAAACAGTTGGAATATAATGATCTTCATGGTAAAGATCATTTTAGATCCCTAGAAAACCCTAATCCCTTCAAGTTCAAGCTTTATGAAACCACCTTGCCCTCCAAAGGCTGAAGTAATCATTTACCATCCAAACAAGTTACAACATAATTAATCAGAAAAGAAAAAAAAAAGCTGTATAGAATTTTTATAGTAAATAAAAATTTATAACCAAAAGAAGGGCAAAGTCTAAACAGACAAAGTTATTACCACAATTAGTGATTTATCACAAAAAAATAATATCAAGTAATTTAATTTATTAAAATAATATCATTTATTGATTATTACATCAAATGTGTCATTTTTAGTACTATGCGATTTTGAGAAGACTATCTTATTTGCATATTTCATTATTAAATTATTAATTAAGTTAAGGGTATTATGGTATTCATTATAAATTCTTACCTATTTTATTTTTAATTAAGTGAATAATTATTTTGATTTACCTACTGGTCTATTATGAAATTGATCCCCAACTCATCGGGTGTCTAGTTTATTATTACTATATCAAAATGGAGATACCAAACTTGGGGATAGAGCTATACTACCAATATCAATTTTCTTTTCAAAAGTGTACCCCAATGGAGACGAATTTTGGGCTAGAGACAAGTGATTAAAAGCATGTATCCTTGCATTATGGTTTGTATTCGATTATCTGATCTCCAGCGTTCGAACCACCTTCCTTTAGATGTCTTTATGTTTATAAAAAACTGGAATGTATATAGTTGGGAGTAGTTGACAGAATTCATAATATGGGTCGTACAATCATTAGTTGCACCATTTTGTGCTCTCTTTTTCTTCAAAATCTGGTTTTGTTGGGTTAGATGGGGGTTGCTAGCTGCAATATGTATTCATGATCCCTCAATCTTAACATGAATATAGCAATCTACACAATTTACTCGTGGACTTCAAATTTACCAGCCCAATTGCCACGCAAAGCTGACTACTCAGAAAATCCTCAATAGCATATGGTGTACCTGCAAGTAGCTTTGCAGAACAATTGACAACTTCACATGCCACAAATTAATAACAAGATCAGAAGGAGCCCACCTGATGTGAGTTTGACTGTTTTTTTCCACTCTTTAACTTTCAATAATCTCCGATGATATCTACTCAAATTCGAATTCCTATCTCCAAAATTTAAAATTGAAGATATGGGAACATTTCAATGGCTATGCAGAAGAAAGAAGATAACAGAAGGCTAAAATTTCTCTGTAAGGAAGTTGTCACTCATTAGAATCAACAACTATTTATAGCACGATACAATCAATATTTACTAAATATAAGACCAACAAAACATTTAGCATAACTACCATTTTGGAACCACTCAAGAATTAATAAGGGTTATGATCAATCAATAATTTTTTGGTTTTGAAATGTTAGGGGATGTGCTCGCACTTACTCATATGCTGCAAAAGAGAATTTGCTTTCCTTTGGGCTCTATTAGTTCCACATCTAGCCAGCTCCAACAGATGCTGATAAACACCATACTGAAGCGCAGCCAATGTGAAAGACGAGTTGTTTAATCCCAACTCAAGAAGGACCGATGTTGCGCACTCCTTGTTTTTCGGGGTACCGTTCTTGATGATTTCGACCAGAGTTTCAATGAAGGAAAGCCTGCCAATCTCATTCCGCCCCTCGGGGTGTGATGCAAGGAGTAACAATATTGAGAGGGCTTCATCAATCATACCCAAGCTCTTATCCTCAAGTAAATGAAGCAATGGTGGGATCAAACCGGCATTGATGGCTCTTAACTTGTTGGCTTGGTTCAAAGACAAGTTAAATAATGCTGTGGCAGCATCTTTTTTCCCTCTGATTGTTCCATTTTGCAGAAGGCTAACCAAGGGAGGAATTCCATTCAAAGCCCCCACTAGTACTTTGTTTTCGTCCAGCATTGATAAGCTAAACAATGTAGCAGCAGAATTCTCTCTAGCTTCATCTGTCCCATGCTGCAAGATATCAACTATAGCTGGAATTGACCCTTCACGGGCTATAAGTCTTTTGTTTGCCTCATCAATTGACAAATTCAAAATCGCTGTCACAGTGTGTTCTTGAATCTTGGAATCTTGGTATGAAAGGAGCTTAACAAGTTGGGGAATCCCTCCGCTGTTAGCAATCAGAATTCTGTTTTCTGGATTTTCTTTTGAGAGCATTCGGATCTTAAAAATGGCTTCTTTTAAAACATCCAGCTGACAAGAAGATAAATTTTCAACTAGGCAAGATATTTCCTCTATGATTTCAGCAGAAGAGTCCTCAGAACTTACATCAGGATCCTTCTTGGGCAGTTCAAAGTTGTTCTTCTCACACCATTGCAGGATTAGGTTCTTGAGTGCAAAATTCGGTGCTAGCGATAAGTGATCCAACATTAGCCCTGTCTTAGGGCACGTCCGGTGATTCGAATCCAGCCACTTCTGTATGCTCACTCTTTCATATGTCTTCAAAATAAGGCAGTAAAGACTATCTCAGAACACATTTAGCAATGCAGAAAACTAACCCATTGTTAAACTTAAAAGTCTCTCAGATTTCATTTTCAATATAGTAATCTGGCTCTAACAATTCATAAATGGTAATTAATTATGGAAAAATGGTTCAGATCTAATTACCTGCCCAGTTGCCACAATGACAGGATCAGTCATAATCTCCAATGTAATTGGACAGAGAAATTCATGAGGGATCAACAAAGACTGACATCTCCTCAGACTTCTGGTTGAAATAGGACCATCAAGGAGGAAATCCTCATAAATGCCTGCAATTCCTTTGAACTTTCCCAGCAGATCAGTGATTTGATGAATGCTTTCAGAATTTTGCCTGGCTGATCTTATCTTAGCCAGCTTTCTAACAGCCACTGTTTCCTCTTTCAAGTCTGCAACAGTATGAAGCTCCAGCTTGCGGGCTAGCCTTTCTAGTATTGCACAGTCTGCATTTCTGCCATCTTTCTTGGAGAACACAACCATCATGTCCATTGCTAGTTCTATATCCTGCGTATTAGCCCTTTTCTTAGCGCGTTTAAGCTGCATTTGCATTAGCTCAACCTGAAAATGGACCCATTTTGCAGGTCACATTAGTAATCAATTGCTCCAAAATCATTACCACGGAACCTCATGAGCAAGTTCATATGAGGAATTAGGGTACTGTCTAAATTTTTAACAAAATTTACCATATGGGCAAGTAGATATTAGAAATTATTAAACTGTCAAATCTGTTTCTGAGAAAATTTACCAACTTGGTTCTTGCACAGGTACAAAACATCATAGGAAAATTAGTAAACTGTCAAGTCTGTTTCTAAGAAACTTTACCAATTTGGTTTCTTGCACAGGTACAAAACATCATAGGCAACTTCATATCAGAAATTACCATATGAGCAAGCAGATGTCAGGAATTAATGTTAAATCTGTTTCTGTCAAAAATTGGGTTTCTTGCACAATTACAAATTTCAAGGTGGGTAAAGCAAAAACAAGAGAGGAGTGAAAGAAAAAGGAATCATATTTACTTGCTCTTTGACTTCAATTGAGATCCCAAGCTCATTGTACGGCATATCATCCAAAGCCAGGCTTAATTTATCATAAACTCCATGAAATCTTCCCATCACTGCCTCACTTTCCAGTGTCTAAAATCAAGTCAAAAGCAGCAAAAAAAAAAAAAAAAATCATCGACACGTATAATCCATGTGGAAATTCTTGAGAGAATGGGAGAGAATTCACTGACCAAGTAAATCTTGCTGCCATTGTTACAATTCTTGAGCAGCTTCTTGGCTGAAACGAGTGCGTTCATCAAAATGGCCAAAGAATTCACAGCCTTGGTGTTGGAAATGATGACTGTTCCCAATTCCTTCATCTCCTCGAGAAGTGGCAGCAGCAGCTTCAACCTCCTCACCAGGTTCAAGCACTCCTTCCTGTGAGTTTTTCGAAACCCAGAATACGATCCAACGGTCTCAATCCCTGCAATCAATTCCACAACAAGGCCATCGCTCTCATCTTCACCGTTGGTTGAAGTTGAACCACCAGCATTCCCCTTCTCCCCAACCTCCATCACTATCTGCCTCTCTGCTGCCATTTCCTACTTGTAACTAATAACATCACTGAAACTATATATTGGCATATTGCTAAGCTACAAAAGAATCTCCATTATATCATTGGCCTTCTTAAAAGTTAAATCTTAAAAATCTCCAACTTTTCCCGGAATTTCCCAACAAAGTAATTAAAACCCGCTAATTACTTTGAATGATTAGGGGGGGTTGTGTCACACATTGCTTTTGTTGAAAGAAAAACAAAAATATTTGGTCATGTTCCGCAACACCAATAATTAGTAATCACATAGCAAATACACACGCGACTTACTAATGGGTTTTTCTTAAGACATACCAAATATTTCAATCTTTCTATAGAACCATGAATTTTCTAGGAAAGTAACTTTGAATTAACTTTTTGTTTTCAAACGGGCTATATTCATTGTAGATTATCTAATCTGACAGTTTATTGCTATTATATGTGACTAATTAGTTTCAGAATTTATTAAAATAATTTTTATTTACAACGTTTGAATCGATGATTACTGCCACATGTTAATCCTGCTGGAGTATGTAATAATTTCTCCATAAGTTGGTCATGTGTGGAGATGAGAAGGACATATAATAAATATATATATATATACACTTTCCTGTTTGTAAGTTCGGCGGTTTTTAGGGTTTACCAAACAAGGAAAGAAAGGGGTTTGAAAAACAGTTGCATTTTATGTTTTACTCATACATGCAATTGCAGCAATTGCATGGGGTTGAAGAAAGGATTATGGGGTGGTGGTGGTGGTCTATTTCAGGGTCGGTTCACGCGTTTTTTTGACAAAGTGACGCGTATTCACGTGCACCTTTTTGGATTGGTTCCATGTTTGTGTGTGCGCTCATGGTCCCATATTTTTTTTTTAATATCATGGGATGTGCCTAGATTATCAGAATGGACTTAATCCTCTAAGGCCATTCACAATAAGGGCTGTAGCCACCATTAACTAATAAATTTTTTAGCCTTGTTGAGAAAAAAAAAACATCATTAATATTGATATTTTTGAGCTATATCCACTAAGGCCTCCGGTGAGCCTTGAGCGCAAGCTCCAAAAATCAAGCTTCAAATGCAACCCATCCACTCCCAAATAGGCCATTTTGTTGCAAGTTGATGAAAAGATAAAAAATAAAAGTTTTCGAATTGATTTTTGCTTGTAAATAAAGCATTAAGAAAAATTTTGTGACTGAATTAAAGATTAATTCATTCATTTCTTGTTATTTTTATTATATATAGTGATTTTTTAAATTATAAAATACCGTTATGTTTCACTCAAAATAATTATAAAATAACATCAATAAAAATTAACAAAAAAGAATAATTTTTTTTTTCTCTTAAAACTAATATATACCTCCATATTTCATTCCAAATATATCCATCATTGATAAAACCCTAAATATAAATCGTTATTGTGTGTGGCCTTAATATGCTACTTCACCCTACCTACATTTCATTTTCACCAATAATTTTTTTACATCCTCAAAATAATATTATTATTATAAACTTATAAGATAGTGTATCCAATGACTTATGTATTACTTAAATATTGTTACATAATATTTTTATCTGCTTATAATAATATTAGATAAAGATAAGATTTATGCTTATAATAATATTAGATAAAGATAAGATTAATATGATTATAACAGTGTCCCGGGCCAGTTATGGGCCCAGCCTGCTCTGATTTTCCTCCAGATTTTGTGGTGTGATTTTGAGCACAGAAAAATCTAATAAAGGATGTGGGGGTCGAAGACTTGGAGAGTCGGGGTGGGACCCTTGTTAATCAAGCTATTAATAGATGTCCAGATTTTCCAACCCAAAAAAAAAAAGGACGTCACGATTACGCTCTTGATTAAATGATCATATGGATTTGTTTAATTTAATTACGTGTTACGTGTTACGTGTGTGCCAGTTTTGTCTACGTAGATACATGTGTATTCTGCGAGACACCACGACTTACCATCTCACAACCAAAGGATGGCCGGGAAAGGATGAAAATTCCAGAACTCGACCCAAAGATCGAGCAATTGAACCGAACCGACCCATTCAAAAAATTGAGAAATCGATCTCGTACGGAGCCATAATTCTCAGTTTGATGGTTATTTTTTTTCCATTTAATAAATCGCCGGTTAAATGAAAAATATTTGAATTTTTCTTTATCATCGGAAGCGAGAGCAGAAGGAGAGATTTTTTTTTTTCTGGTGGTAGCCTCACTTCCCACTACTTAATATATATATATATATATATATACTAAATATATATAAAAATATATAACCAAAAAATAAAATAATTTTTGATAAACTTGATATAATTAAAGGAGTTTAAAATATCAGAAGCGCAATACACGTGTAAGAAATTTAGTGCATCATACAGCGAAATAGCACATGCAATGAATTATAATACATATATATATATATAGGAATTAAAATCTATCAAACAACTCATGTTATTTTCTTTTATCTTTCGTCTGACTTACGTTCTTGATGGTAGTGATGCATTCATGCATGGGTAATCAGAAGGTGAATTTGTTGGTGAAATTCGAAGTTGAATAGGTAAGCCTTTATTCAAGAAATCACAATTTTCGCACTTCATGTACGTGATTGTCTGGATGCCAATATTTCTGGGTAGCATGCAAAACAAAGAGTCAAATCCCCCTTCATACTATAGTCATTGATTGACATCAAATCAACCAAAGGAAATTCCAAGGGATTTCCCAGTTGGTATATTTTTCAAAATATGCTTTATTTGGAAGTGAAGAAGTAGTAGGAAAGTGTTTGTTCATATAAAAAATCTTATTTTTATTTAAATGGTTGTTTTTTTTAACAGCTTTTAAAATAACATGTATGTAATTTTTGAAAGCTATTTTTACAAAAATTATTTTAGTGTATATCTAGTTAATATAAACTACAACATAAACAACTTTAAAATATATATATAATATAAATATTTTCTTCCAAAAAAAAAACACAACAATCACAAATTGACAGCGCTTAATTTCCCTTTTTAACTCGGGAGAAAATGAACTACCTATCCTTGCGTAGTTGAATGCGTATCAATGGAATTGAAAGTATAATTGTTGGCTACTAAATTCATATATTGAATTTAGATTCACACTTAAATTCAACTTGATCAATTATATATAAAATCAAATTAAACAAGTTAACGTGTTTGAAAAAAACTCAAATTAAATGCAAACTCATGTTAACATATTAATTAGGATGGGCTAATGGGCTTGTGGAGCCAACAAAGACCATAGCCTAGAGCTAGCAATAGGTTGAATCATGTCGGATTTATATCATGGACTATGTTTTACTTAAAATATATATCAACTCAAATTTGACCTATTTAATAATCGTGTCAAATATATTCAACTCAAATCCAACTTGCTAATGAACCAAATAACTCATATATCCCATTTAATAAGCAGGTCGTGTTCGAAACCCATTTAATAAGTATGTCGTATTCAAAACCTAACTAACCTATGTCATGTTTAACCTATTTAAACTATTTGATTTTCTAACTTTCTCAATTTATGCCAGACACCCAAAAAATTCAATTTATATTACAAAATACCATAAATATATAAAAATTTCATCATCACTTAATATTATGGAGATTTAATAGGTATATAGATAAGTATGAATAGATATTACTAACCGTCATATTTATTAAACGGATTAATAGGTCATTACATGAGTTAACATGACCTGAAATCCACATGTTTATTAAACGTGTCATAACAATTTGACCAAAAAATAACCAAAATTTTAATCTTTTAGGTTGATCTGGATAAATTTTGTGGGCATTCGAGTCATTTATTGAGTCGTGCTAAAAATTACCACCTCTATATCACCCTAATGTCAAATTTTTAATATGCATGCGGCCAATTTGTCTTTTCAGCAAGGATCGAGTTATTAAGTTTTTATATCGAGTGTGATTTGTAAGCATTTAATTTTTTATTTGTTTGCGTCTATTTATATTCCTAACAAATGAAAAAAAGATCACATCACGTGTGGTACAAAGGCTTGGCACACCTATTACTAGCTTTTGTTTACAAGCATATAAGGGAGAGGAATGTAGGTACAAGGTATCAATCTCATTTTTCATTAACTTCATCCAAAATCTCTTACTGCATAATAATGGGGATATGAATATCACTAGACCAATAGTGCTAAACAATAGCTTTTCTTCGGTATCAAGTGAAAAGATAGGTATGGATATGGATCTTCTTGAAAGGAGGGGGAGGAGAACAATTAAGAGTGAAATTATTTGTACGTAATGATATGGATAGATATCTATTAGATCCTATTGAATGTATTGAGGAATCAAATTTTGATCTTTTGGCTTGATGGAAAATGATCAGGTTTGCACGAGATGTTCTTGCCATACCTGCTTCAACAATAGCTTTAGAGCCATGTTTTAACATAAGTGGAAGAGTAATATTATATCATATAGAAGTTCGTTGAGTTCTCAAGTGATGGATACTTTGATATGTACTCAAAATTGGCTTTTGAGTATTAATGTTGTATCTTTTTATTATTCTTACTACATTTGTTAGTTATTAATTATTAATTTACATAAATGATTAACTTTGTTTGTGTCTCATATGTGGAAATGGTAAAGGATCGTGCTATGTTGCCTCCAAAATACAATCTTTAGACTACTTGGACTTGCTGATTTTTATTTATATTTTCTACTATCGATTAACTTTCGAATTTCATATGAGTTGAACAATGAACTTATTAATTTTTATTTGTATTTTTTCTATGAATTTAATTATATTATGGTGGTGATTGAACTTTGAAGGGAAATTGAAATTCCACCTTTCACTAATTTAGAGCAACAGAAACGGCCTAAAATTGCCTAAATTAAAAAAAAAAAACCGGTTTTATAAAAATCGAAACCGGTGGGCCAGACTAAATTGAACTGAATTTAATTGGAACCGGTGGGCGAGACCAAAATTGAACCGAATTTAATAGAGCATAGGATATACTAGGTGGCAAATGGTCGTTTTTAATTAATTATATTAGAATGAACTTCCATCAAATAAATAGTGTTTTGTTTGGGTTGAATTGCTCTCCACGTGACTTATCAAAAGAAAAAAAATGTTCCCTACGTACCTAAGTCAACTTTCACCGACTTCATGTTGAAGTCTTATTAATTTGTAATTACTAATTAAGGTCTTTTCTTGGGCCCCAAGTCGAGTATTAAAGAAAGTTCCGGCGTGTGACTCTGAGTGATTGCCAACCAGCACATTCTGAGGTAGTCAGTCTCTCGTTTGTATTCACGTGGAAATTGCATGATTCCCTACTACTCATCGTAAGCTTACAATAATTCAATATAAAACATTTTGTATTAATTATATTTCAACCATTTCACCACGCGCTTGATCTTTTTAAGTTTTTAAGGCTACATTTTAAATTGTAATTCAAATAAGAAAATTTTAATTATTAAAAAAGTTGATGCATAGTACATTTGGTGCAGGTAATAAATTTTAGAAAAAAAAAATACATAAAAATTCAAAATTATAAAGGTCATTTCAAGTTCATATCTAAAATATAATTTTTTTTAGTTAGGTTGCCAAACTATCAAAAAAACATGTAGGCAGGGCTCGTTATAGGGAGGGTTTAAGGGGCACAAGTTCTAAGCCCAAAATATTATAGGGCCCAAAATATTATAGGACCCCAAATAAGTTCAAAATTATTAATATATTACATATATAAAATAAAGAAATAAAGTATGTTGATAAATAAAAAATATAAAAGTATGTAAATTTGATATTTGTTCAAATTTTTTAAACGGTGGAGTTCTTATTTGAAGACTAAATTCTTGTATTGAATATAAAAGTTTTAGTCTAATAGTCATGAATAGGGGTGGGCACGGTTCGGTATGGTACAAAATTGATCGATACCAGAATCATACCATTTAATTTTAATCGGTACGGTACGGTTCGGTATTCAATATTTTGAAAGTGAAACCAAATCGTACCGTACCAATTAAGTTCGGTACGGTTTCGGTATGGTTTCGGTTTTGAGCCAAAATTTTGTTTGTGATTATAAAGTAAGAGTTAGGTTTATGCATGATTAAGTTTGAGCTTAGATTCTCAATAATTTTGTTTTTGGTTCCCTAATCAAAAATCAAAATCAAAAGCAAACCATATATAAATAAATATTACAGATTTCATGTCCAATCCAAAAGATCAATTAGCTGGCTTTGCTAATTAAAAACTTTCAGTAGCTGACATTCAAGTAGAAGCTTCTGAGTCCTCCATGTAATTTTGTTTTTAATTAGCATAGACAGCCAAAAGATCAATGATAAACCGTGTCTAATAATACAATGGGCGCAAGGCAACATTGTATAGAGAAAAGAAAATAATAAATTAACAATTTTAACACTAATTTAGCACAAGACAGACTCCAGAAGCTTATATTCATTAGTGAATCTTAGTCATCTAGCATAGTAAAAGACTAAAGAAAAAGGAAAACTACATTTATGAAGGACTTAAGTTTTCAAATATGTATTGAAGAAATTGCACTAAGTTGAAGATATCAACTCTTAGAAGCTAAATTAAGACATGTATGGTCATATCAACTCTTGAAGAAGGCCTAATAAATCAATAAGAAATAAATTTAATTCGGTACGGTATCGATACGGGACGGTTTTTTAAAATATCGATACCGAAACCGTACAAAATTATATCGGTACGGTTTCGGTACCGTACCAATCATATAACAGTTTTACTATTCAGTTTTTTTTCGGTATGGTTTGATCTGAAACTGTACGGTTTCGGTATTTTGGTTCCATGTGCCCAACCCTAGTCATGAATGTGGACAATTTCATCAATATACAACTTAAAATATATAATTTTTTTTTTTGTTTTAAAACTAAATGTAATGTTTTGGACATGAGATATTTTTTTCTTTGTTAGGGATTTTGTCCCAATAGGTTTTCCTTAACAAAGTTTTAACGGGACCTTATAGTATAAAAATAATGAAATAATCAGTCCATACAAAATTACGTTTTTAATGGAAACAGCAATCGAAACAAATAAAAAAAACATTAACACAGACCCCAAATCGAAACCCTAAATAAAAATCCCAAATCGACCCTAAATTGAAACCCATTTGAAACCCCAAATCGAAACTAACCGTCCTCGAATATGAAGATGATGAAGAATAGCCATCCCCCAACTCTCGATCGATCACCATCTCGCCCAATCCTCGCTCGATCCACTATTTCCCCAACCCTTGATTGATCACCATCTTCTCCAACCCTCAATCGCTCGACCGTGAGTCAGATGAGAGGGATAAGTGGAGACCGTGAGAAACCGAGAACGGAAGAAATGAGTGAGAACTAGAGACTGAGAGAGTGAAAGGACTGAGAGAGATGAGTGAGTGGCATAGGATCAGAGGATGAGACATGATATGAGCGGCTTGAGAGTTGAGCGAGGATGGGCGCTGAGTCGTAGATCGCACTTTCGCGGTTTCTCAGAGATTGATAGAATGAGTGCGAGTCGTGCGTGAGAGTTGAGACATAATGAGAGACGACAAAGGGATAGGAATGAAATGTATCCAACACACCGTTTCGCTTTATTTTTAGGGTTTTGGAAATAGTGGGTTAGACAATTGGGCTTGGAGTTGATAAAAAAAAAGACAATTGGGCTTGGGCTGTTTAGATAGACTATATATTGGGTTTGGGCTTCCACCTGGTTTTCTAGAGCTAGGTTAGACAATTGTTTCTAGGGCTGGGCCTAAGATTGGCTTCCAAAAACAGAAGCCTGTTTCTTAAGGTTCTGTTGATTTTCGGTCTGATTTTTGAGAATCAATTAACAGGGCTAATGGTGAGATTCGACCGTGATGAATGACATGGATAAAATCATCTCGACGAGAAGGGGCATTTAAGTACAATGGTGAGGGTGGTCGTGGTTGAGATTGAGGGTGGCAGTGGTTTCAGTAGGAGTTTTGTACATTTCAAAATGATCCCAGATATTAGCTCGTTGTCTTTTCTTCACATCTTCAGGAAGCTTCGCATCAAGCTCATCTTGGGTCAAAGGTTTGCTGTCCTCATTCGAATCTTTATCGGATTGTTGTGAAGGTGACTCACTAGCATTGTTCACTTACCAAAAATCACGTTCAAGATTAAAGCCATGTCACAAACTTCTCACATGAAAGACTCAAATCCAAATCACTCATTTAGTCCGAGAGCACAAAACAAACAATCTGCAAGCTCATTTAGAATGAATAGAACCTCGTGCAAGCTCATTTAGAATTCATAGAGCCTAATTCAAGAGTAATTAAGAACAAAAAAAAAAAACCCAAGTGCAACCTCATTATTTAGAATTAACAGAACCTAGAGCAAACTTGAAGAAAACAAGAGGTTTCCATAGAAAAGATTTAGCAACAACTAATAGAACCCAGGAAAATAGCAACAATTAATAGAACCCAACAAAATTAACAACAATTAATCAAATCCAAATCATTGCAGTAAATATTTCCATAACCCACCACCCCACAAACTCAGATTAATAAACTTTTGGAGTTTTTTCTTTTTGTTGAATTTGTACTAATCAGTGAAATCCAAATCACTCATCTTATAATTGGAGCCAACAAAAACCCAATAATCCATGCAAAGAAAACCCCAAGAAAAATCATATACCCTCCTCAAGATTAGATGAACTTGGAGTTGTACTACAAGTATTCGGAGCCATCTTCCCAGAGCTCTTACAAACCACCATATCTTTAGAACTCTTTCTAAACACCTAGGGCAGCGATGGCGTCATCTAGGGCCGTGATGGCCTGATGGAGGTTTTGACCTTGTTGACGACTTCACGTTTGAGGAATGAGAGTTTTCACTACAAGAAAAGTTCAGGGGCCCGACGGGATTTTCTGTGACGACCCGTCCCGAATTAATGGGATTAATTAATAATTAATGATGGATTAGCGAGACTAATCGGAGATTAGACGAGAATTAGCAGACGTTCGGGCGAAATGACAATTTTGCCCCTAAAATGGGCAAATCGTTGACTTTTCGTTCAGGCGGTCAAATGGACTTTGGCCGATGACTGTGACGTAGCTCAGGACGTCACGAGTTCATAGACAGGTGGCATGCTCGATTCCGAAGTTCGTGGAAAAAGTTATGATGATCGGAAGCCCAAGGGCATTTTGGTAATTTGGTTGAATAGGAGTAAAAAGTTGACTTTTGACCCGAGAGGTCCGATGGACGAGGGCCGAAGACCGTTACGTAGATCGGGACGATACGAATCCGTAGATAGGTGACACATTGAATTCGGACGTACGACGGCGAAGTTACGGTTCATGGAAGTTCGAGGGAACTATTGTACGTTTTACGAGACGGCGTGAGTTTTGTCTTTTGTGGGCCCAGTTACTTTTCAGCAACCAATGGATGAGTGACAAGTGTCACTCATCCACTGGCCACCATCCCACATTCATGCATATCCACCCTCCCTTCATCGATCATCCATTTTCTTCCTAACCAAAACCCAAACCCGATCTCCTTCATCCCCAATCCAAAACCCATCCCCACATGACCATGATGGAGAGGACAGAGAGTAACTGAGGATCTGAGGACGTGGTGGCTGGCCCAGGCAGCAGCCGCCGTGGACGGCGGTGGAGAAAACCGATCGAGGTAATCGGTTTAACCGATTTTCATCCATTTTCAATTCTTGTGATTATGGGCCGTTTTTAATGATTCTAATGAAGTAAATAGATTGTTAGGAAGCTATTAGGAAGGTTTTGAGAGAGATTAGGAGTTAAGGAACCCTGAGGTAAGTTTTGGAAAACTTGAACCATGATGAAGAATTGGACCGATCAGATTTGAGGAGTTTTAGGTGGATTTGATCATCCAAACAAGCTCCTAGGATCAAAATAGGAATTTAGGGATCGAATTGGATTGAAAACGGACCAAAATGAGGAGTGTAAAACCCTGGACCGGTCACACCGGTCCAGTTGCAAGAAACAGACCGAACCAGCCAAGAGGTTGAAGATGATCACTGTTCACCGGCGCGTGAGCCCACTCGCAGGGCCCTTTGGGCGGCGCGTGGTAGCACGTGGTGGGGAATTTGGGGAAGTTTTCAACATGTTAAATCATCTATTCGATGTAACGAACATTTTGGGACTGGTTTCGTGTCAATCGGACACCGTTTCGATATAGTTCGGGACGTCCGAAAGTTTAGGTTCGCGTTTAAAAATAGTTAAAAATTCCGAAAAATTCCGGGGATTTAGTGAGGGGTTATATAAGTAGTTAGTAACCCTCTAAATTAATTTGGACAGGTTCGGGAATCCCGGAAGCGATGTTTGACCCGGGAGACGATTATGGCACGCGTATCGAGGCGCGGCTTCGGACGGTCTTTGAGTGGACCTTTCTTTCGAATTCGATGCATGCATAAATTTTTTATAATTGTTTTAATATATTTTTTGTGATTCCATGAGTGCATTTTTTTGTGGTAGCTTAGGATCGACATAATTGCACGTATTTCGAGGTTTTCGGCTATCATGTTTTCAACGTGGGTTTAATAAACGGATTTTGGATTTGGAAATATTAAATCAGGCATGAGACCCCCTTTGATTTACAAATCTCTGACTTGGAGTCCATTTGAATTGACGAGGAATCGGACCGAGGGTCCATTTGTGTTATACAATCGGGCTGGGGGCCCAGTTGGTTTAAGATTCGGGTTTGAGGCGCAGTTAGTGGTACTATCGGGCTTGATGCCCCGTTGATTTATGATATCGGGCCTGAGACCCATTTGGTTGAGATATCGGGCTTAAGGCCCAGTTGGTTGTGAAATCGGACGTGAGGTCCTATTGGTTTATTGACAGGACCCGTCCCTAGTGGACGTCAAAAACCGTGCCCGGTCCTGCTCCCGTCTGACAAGTCAACCAAAGGTCCGAAACTACTCTTCAGTGCTTGCCAGACAAGGGATGTTTGCGCGGATTTCTGCTGCTGCCACTGCCTCACGATCAGTCCCGAATGTCGTACCACGGCCTGGAGGGTCGCAAAACAGAAAATGTGTGAGTGGACAAAAATGACCTCTTAAAAAAAACATTTATCAAAATACATTCTTACCCTCCAGTTTTCACAAACTTGCATGCATATCGTAAAACATGAGTAATAGTATGAAATCATTCAAGTATGAACAGTGGACCGATAAAATCAAAACATATTTTCCCATGGTCCACAAAACTCATGTTCATCAAATCAGTTCATGTTGTAAAACATCAAATCCCGGCTCTCAGGCCAAAACATGTGAAAACATAATCACTCGCCACAAAGACCAAAAACCCGTACTCAATACCAGTACGTCATCACAATCAATACCAATCAGCACAAATCACCAGTGCACAAGAAATATATCAATCCAATCAATCCACACTACTCACAAGTGCATAAAATATCACAAATCACATCTGCACTACTCACAAGTGCACAATCAATCAAACTGCACTACTCACAAGTGCTGCACTACGCGTAGGCCAATATCCAGTCACTCTATCGGGAACAGACACCTCTGGGCTCAACCCCCTCGGGCTCAGTCACCTCTGGGCGAACACATCCCCAGGTTCAGACACCTCCGAGTGGTACATCCAGGCTCAGTCTCATCCGAGAAGCTGACTACCATAGGATCAACTGATGATCCTACAATCACATCCCCCAAGCTCCGGTCGTCTGGGTAATCCCCCCAAGCTCCGACCGTCTGGGAATATCATAATCACAATGAAAACCATCTCGGGAATCACATCACAAAACATTTCAATCAAATCTTGTCTTCATACAAAGTCAAGATCATTCCTGACTGGGTCTCAAAGCCCAAAATACCATTTACACGTACTTCTTTAAAATCACCTTTTAATTCAATAAAATAATCTGGAAATCATCATTGACTCACCAACAAAGTCAAAATATCATTTTAAAAATCATTTAAACTCCGGGCCTAGTCCAAAACATCATTTGCACGTTCCTCGTAAAATGTGCCCGAAAGACTGATTAAAATAATCATAAAATCCCAATAAATCATTAATTTCACAAATTCATAAGTGACTCCAAATCCGAGTCAAACTCACTATTCACTTGGGTTCTCATGCCCAAAATAACATTATCACGCAAATCCATGCGTTGCAACCTCCGTTGCCATTTTCACGTAAATCCACAAAATTGACCATTGACTCATTCCCGAGTCACCACGTCATTTTTCAATCCATGACTCAATAATCCGAGTCCAACCATTATTTTCAATAAATTTCAATCCCGGACTCACAAACGAAGTCCAAACATCATTTTTACCAAATTTCGTAATTTCTCAAAAATCGCCCAAAAATAATAATATAATAATCATAAAACCGAGAAATTACCGGATTGAAACATAAATCATGCCCAAGCATATCAAATCATATAATAAAGCATTTTAAACCATATATGCATGCATCACGGTTAGAAAACAAAGTCCACTCACACACACCGTCCAAAACGATCCGTTTCCGAGCTGCACGTTTTTTTCGTAAATTCTGGAAATCACAACTCCTGTCCAAAACCATTATAGAGGGTTATTAACATCTCAAAATACATCATATAATTTTCCCCAATTTTCCGGGATTTAAATACGTATTTAACTCGTAAAACAAAACTTCGGATACGCGAAACATTATCGAAACAATATCCGATTTCCTCGAAACCAACGTCAAAATGTTCGTTACAATGAGAGGATCAAAAGTCATGTTGACCTCACCTTGAGACTAGGCCGGACGCGCCCCCACGCGCCGCCGTGAGTGGCTGCGCGTGAAACCCACGCGCCAGCTACAGTACCCTCGTCCTCACCCGTTTGTCTGTAAAACGGGCCATTTAACCCGCGAGGCGACCCGGTTAATTTCTTACCAATTCGACATTGTTTCCATCAATTGAACATTCAGTTAGGTTCGGTTTAAGTTCAATTAGAGATCTGTGGACTTAATTACAAGAAACATTACCTCTAACCTCACGATCACAGATGATCATACGAAGAACATCCGGCCACTGTTCATCATTCGAATTCCCTTAGTTTCAATCAATTTCTCTCAATTGATTCAACCAGAAGCATCAAGGGACTCAGGTAAACATTTCCCCCAACTCAATTGAATCAATCGAAGCCTCCAACTCCACGACTCAAACTCGATTCTTCGAAGAACAACCGTCACTGTGCAACCATGGAATTCCGTCAATCTCAACCGGTTTCTTCCGATTGATGAACCCAGAAGCATCGTGGGATCCTCAGGAAGATAATCCCCAGCTCAATTTCATCCATCGAAGCCTCCAATTCCTCGACTCAACCTCAAATTTCCTCCTCTGTCACCAAGTGTGTTCAGAGCCAATACGTTGCCAAATCCCTTTGTTCTTTCGACGATTCTGATCGTTGTGATCCAAGGAAACTCGAAGTGAGTTCAATTTCGATCCTCATAGCCAATCACTCGACATTTGAATTTCCCCCCCAATTTTCTAAATTTTCGATTCTCTGTCTCCAGCCTTCAATCGATCCTCAGTGTTTCCCCAGTTTAATCCACTCTCACAATCTCACAATTCTCACTCAAAACCGGCAGTGGAAGAGAGTCCAATTCACTCAATTCCGTTTCCCCCAAATTGTGCACGGTTTGAAAGAAAAACAAAGAAAAGGAAGGAAAATGATGAAGGAGGAATGATGATGTTGTAATGATAGTGTTGGGAGGGAAACATGGATCAGATTTCAGGGGATGGGTGACACTTGTCACTCATCCGGATGTACACAGTCATCGGTTACTATTCATATTAAAATATTATTTTAATCCCGGTTCGTTCGGTTAATCGAGTCCGATTCCGTGACCATAACTTCGTCGTCGAATCTCCGATTTTGGCATGCCGCCTGTCGTTGGATTCGCATCGACGAGACCTACGTAACGGTCCTTGGCCCTTGTCCATCGGACCTCCCGATCAAAAAGTCAACATTTGGCCCCTAATAAGCCAAATTACCAAAATACCCCTCAACTTCCGAACGTCATAACTTTCACCTCGAATGTCGGAATCGAACGTGCCACCTGTCTATGAACTCGTGACGTCCCGAACTACGTCACAGTCATCGGTCAAAGTCCGTTTGATCGCCCGAACTAAAAGTCAACATTTTGCCCACGCTAGGGGCAAAACGGTCATTTTGCACGTTTCGTCCGATTTCACTCAACTAATCCCCGATTAGTCATTCTAAACCATAATTAATTAATATTCAATCCCGATATTCGGGACGGGTCATTACATTTATGGTTTCGGGCTTAGGGCCCTGTTGATTGTGAAATCGGGCCTGAGTCCCAGTTCGATTTATGAAATGAGAATTCGGGCATGAGACCCTGTTGAACTGTGGATTTAGGCCGAGGCCTGTGAAAGGAATTTGAATCAGATTCTAGGAATCCTGTTGAAATGAATCGGGTATGAGACCCAGTTGAAAAGTGATTTGAGAAAGAAAGAGTTTGAAAATGAATTGAACCCTCCATATGTTATATGGTCTCCTCCAGACGTCGACCTAGAGAGTCACGATCCACAGACTAGAGTGGGTATCCCCATAGGGATCCCGTTCCAGGAGTGGTGGTTACTTATTATGATGTGGTCCTGGACCAGATTCCTGAGAGATGTATGGACTAGATCCAGAGAGAGAGCTCGGACTAGATCCAGATATTGAGCCTCCCAGATGGAGATTCCTGGGAGAAGACTCGGAGTGAGACCTCGAGTAGTGTGCACACTAGTTTAGAGATTCGATATCGTGACTATATCAGGGATGTGTTCCCTAGGGGCTGTGTGCCCCGAGTTGGCATCTTCTCCGAAAATGCCTAGGATGGGTTATACGTACGAGTACGTATGAGATTTACAGAAAAGTGATTTGAGGGCGGTGACCCTGTGTTTTATGATTTAGAAAGTGATTTGGGGCGGAGGCCCCGTATTTGATGTTTTGGGAAATGGTTTTGGGCTGAGACCCACGTATGTGATTTGGGCTGAGTTCCCACATGTATTGTTTATGGTTTTAAGGTGTGATTTCGGGTCGGGGACCCAAATGGATTTATGGTTCATAACGGTTTATGGGAACCGGCACGAACCTTTGAAAGGTTTTTATGGGTCATGACGGTTTATGGGAAGTGAATGATTTTGAGAATGTTTTCAAATGGTTATATGAACGTGTTTGATAAATGGTTTTTGGAATGCACGCGTATGTTTTTATGAAGGGCATAAATGTCTTTATGCGAAAAGGTTTTTAAATGAAAATATTATTTTTGTCCACTCACGACTTTTAATGTTTTAATGCCCTTCAGGTTGATCGCAGATGCGGGCTATAGCAGAGACGAGACATCACACTCCTCCTCCTACGATCCTGACGCACTCTGATTGCCCTGGCAAGGGCTAGAGATGAAATTTTCCCTGGTTTGACAGTTCGTGTCAGACGGGATCAAGCGGGTCCCACATTAATCCCGGGGGATTTAGGACCGGTCCTGACATTTTCTCTGACGGAGGGAATACCCGACTAATCTCGCTCTATCCGACGATTATAATGAATGTAGTACATGAAATCTGCCTTTCAAATTTCGTGATGTTTGAAGAAGATTAAGCCGTCCGATCATGATAGAACATTTTGTAACTATCAATCTGCTGGGCACTGTTACCTAAGCCCGGGACTTCGAAATCTTCCCATTTTTTGCGTAGATGATCTATGAGTGTGTACAATACATGTAAATTGTTGTATCGGTTGAATTATAAAAAAAAAACTCTTCAAATTTGCATAAAATACCATTTTGTTTGAAACTTAATTAGAAACCTTACCCGACGACAGGGGCGAACCTGCAGAGGGGACAACCTAGGCTGTAGCCCAGGTCATTTTCTATTATATATATAAGTTGTAAGCTTCTCTAGCAAGGACAACAACCTAGCCTATTTGATCATTTCTTCCATTTTTCTAATAAAATTTGGACTTATTTTATTATTTTCTTCAATTTAAAAAGAAAATTTGGCTTTATTTTATTATTATTATTCCAATTTTTGAAAAAAATTTGTCATATTTTATCATTTCTCTTCAATTTTTGAATAAAATTTGAAATTTAACCAATCTTTCCGTTCTTTTTTTTTTTAAAAAATGATGAATTTAGCCCACCTAAGTTTTGATTCCTGAATCCGTCCCTGCCCTACGAGGCCTCTGAAATATTCGTTGGGTAATAGTTTCGGAGAATAGCCACCGAACTATTGTACCCTAAACCCTAATTTATTAAATAATATTACCCGACGCATTGTCTCAAAGAGTCGTCGGGTAATATTTTTGGAGAGGAGCCATCGAGTAATGTTACCTGACAAAAAATTGGATAATTATCTTCTGGTAACAACTTTGATTTTTTTTTTGTTTTGCGTTTTGTAATTTTTTTTTGTGTTTTTTAATTTTTTTTTTGTGTTTTGTATTTTTTTTGTGGTTTGTAATATTTTTTTTGGTGTTTTGTATTTTTTTTTGTGCTTTGTAATTTTTAATATATATATATATATATTTGTTTTGTAAGTTTTTGAAGAGAAGGCATTGTATAGGTGAGTTGTTAATTGGAGAATTCTTTTTGAAGAGAAGGCATTGTATAAGTGAGTTATTAATTGGTGAATTCTTTTTAAAGAGAAGCTAGGATGGTAGCCAAAGTCCAAAAGAGTATGTACTTTTGAAGAGCATTTTTAATCAATAAATTTTGAAAAGAGTAATGGTGATATAAATACTTTCATGTTTACAACATGCATGCTTTGTAAACTATATTGGATTAGATCAATCATATTTAATTACTTGACATGATTTCATTGATAATGATTCAAACACATGTATTAATGTCCCAAAATCATACAAACAAATTTTAATCTGTTTCAGTTTCACTATCACCCTCCCAATCACCCTCGTCATCCGATGTGTGTTCATCGGTTGACTTCTCAGAATCACTTTCAATTCACTCCAATGTCTCAAGATCAATAAAAAGAAGCCATCAATCGCATTTGGTGAGATAACATCGGTGGTCCGAACTCCATCTACGTGTAGGGTGGATACAGTGGAATCCACCTAGTAAACAAATTGGTCGTCGTCTGTTTCTATCTCTTCTTCATGATAACGATCCTCCAAATCCCAAATATTTTTGTGATTGAAACTCTCCAACCAGCACCAACTTTTGGATCATCCACATAAAAAACTTGTTTCGCCGTACTTACCAAGATGTATGGATCACTCTCAAACCACCGAGTGTTTGTGTTGATAGAGGTGCATAAAAGATCTTTAATGACCCTCTCTGGAAGACTTGGCTTCATATAAAAGAAATGACGCTTGAACATGATGACTATCTTGCGGTCTATGTATAACACTTTAATCACACTTAACAATCAGCCATAGAATCTAGTATCAGCATTTTCCCCATCCCCTGGCACAAAGACCCATCTGTTTTGCGTAGAAAATTTATCATCCCGTTCAGTGCAAACAAACTTAACTCCATTTACGTGACAACCACTGTACGTTTCTCCTCAAAATGGGACGATGAAAAGTTGCAATAATTTAACATTGAAATTGGGTGAGTTGTCATCTTTCAGCCGTGTCATCTGGTAAGATATACAAAAAGTAGTTAAGTATAGAATTGCTTTTAGGAACTTATAAATTCTTAGTGTTCCTCGTTAAAGTTGTTTGTCAATTTCTGTCCAATTAGACAGATACTCGGCCGTGTCATCTTATTTGACTTACATGCGTGGAAAACCAAAGTGGGATAAGTTGTTTGTCAATTTCTGTCCAATTAGACAGATACTCGACCTTCATCAATTCTTAGTGTTGCTCGTTAAAAGACCATACTTCTTCACAGTTGTTCAGTGTGAACAAATGAGCCACGTCCATGTCCCGATTGGTGAACGACTCTGAGACTAAACCATTGCCAAAAGGTCATGTAGGTTGGGCACATATAGATAGGTTCTGTGGACGTTGACCATTGTCGTCGTTACGCGAGGCCCTATTGAAGGAAGTCTCTACATTCAGAAGGTACATTGCACAAAATGTGAGCGACTCCCTTGCAATGTACGCCTCCGCTATAGAGCCTTCATGACGTGTCTTATTGCGGACATACCGTTTATATATACCTAACCTTATGTAATTGTGGAACCATAAATCACCAGATAAATTATGGAGCTGACACATGGCTCATAACGCTCATAATGCCGATATTACCCCTGTAAAATACGATAACGGCATCACACGATCTCCACATTAATTTAGTATATTTATCAGTTGAATATATTAATTAATCATATCGATACCGATAATAAATAATATCTCTGCGAGTTATTTATTATTATTTATATAGTTAATAATAGTGATTTCTCTCGATAAAATTACCTATTAAACACTATCTCCTTCAACCAATCAGACACTCCAGTGACTCTCAACGCTTCACTATAAATACAGGGCCTCACTCACCTGTAAAAGTAATTCAAAACTCATATCGATACTCTGCCGGTTTATATCTCTCGATTAAATTGACTTTGGCATCAGAGTGTTCTTGGTTGAACCATCCCCCCGAGCTTCAACCTTAACCCTGTTTATTTCTTATTATTGTGTGAAGGGAACAAGAAGGAATTCTACATGTCCGAACGATTTCTGCATCAACAATTGATGCTTTCATTGAGAGCCGATTTGAGAAATATTCAAAGCGTGCTCCCTATTTTTTCCTTAAAAAAATCCATTATACTTGTAACACTCACCGTTCTTTCTACGGCTAGAACACGCCAGTCAGCACGGACCTCTGAGGCTACCACCCCTATTGTTGCAGTTGTTGCTGAGAGCGAACCACTTCTTAAGATCCCGGAAGAACCATTTTCTCGTTCCTCGTATGGACCGTGCAATGCATCAATTCACTTACCATTCAGAATGCCAGAGTGGACGCCTACCTTCAGCTTTGGGACCTTCCCCATACCTACTGCCGTCGTAGATCCTCCACCTGAGATGGGAGCTAAGACGACATTTTTTCAACAAACAGACGGACTATTGGTGGGAGAGATGTCTCAAAGAGTCGCAAATCAACTTCCTGTCGACATGGACCAAAAGAGGCTCTTGGACGCCCTACATGACGCATAAGCCAATGCTCAAGAATGTGGGGGACGAGGTTCATCACTTAGTTTGAAGGCACACGACGCGCGCCCCAACATTCCACTAGCCACGAGCAGACACCTCGGGGCTCACCTCCTCGAGTTGGACTGACACAACAAGCTAAGCAGCTGAGCAACCAAGTTCGAGCCCAATTGAATCTCCTACAACAGCTTTTGGGAGATCTCGGAACATCTAGAGTTGATGAGGGACACAACATACCTCACGAAGAACCGAGGAACATCCCAAAGTGTGCCGGTAACGAGCATGTACGTTGCTAGACAATGTCCCGGGACACATCGCTGAGTGATTCTGGAGAAGTAAGCCGTATTCTTAGAGCAAGAAGCCAAAATCGCCCGAGACCTTTAGCCCATGAGCGACTCGGAGGACACGTCAGAGCACTCTCACACATCGAGTACCTCTACAGGAGTCGGCGCCAGCATGCAACCTCCCAGATTGCAGACACCCACTCGGACAGACAGCTCCACCATGCCTCTTGGCATTCTGACTATCATAGGGAGGAAGATGAGACTTGCTCACCAACACCTTCATGCGTCACGTCGACTGTAACCCGAGGGAGCCAGCATCAATTGACCGGACATAGCTATCCCTATCATCAAGGCCCACTGCATGCTGAAGACGTCCAAAAGATGCTAGACCAAGGCCTCCAAGGAATCCAGCATGATGGCGACTTAGAGGATGACCTTTGGCGTCAGATTCGAACTTCATCAACTTCGCCATTCGTCAACGACATTGAGGAGGAACCATTTCCACAACGATTTGCAACTCTCAATTTTAATCAGTTCAAAGGGACCTCCGACCCGGTGAAACATATCGATTACTACAGTGGAGTCATGGTGCCTTATAGGCACAATGATGCACTCATGGTACCTCATAGGCACAATGACGCACTCATGGTGCCTCATAGGCACAATGACGCACTCATGGTGCCTCATAGGCACAATGACACACTCATGTGTAAAGCTTTCTAGGCCTCGCTACAAGGTCAGTCAACAACCTGGTTCAACCATCTTCCCTGGAGATCGATCACTTCCTTCGAAGAACTGGTCCTAGCCTTCGTGAAGGAATATTCGCAGCCTCGCATAGTCTAAGTCAAAGATGACCACCTCTTCACTATTCGAAAGAGGTCCAAGGAAACTTTGCGAAAATACATCCAAAGATATTACGAAGAAAAATCTCACATCGTAAGGTGTAGCGATCTTGTTGTAGCCATGGCATTCAAGTAAGGTCTGCCACGAGAGAGCTAACTTTACGGGGACATAGTCATGAGCAACGCTCGAAATCTCACCAAGATTTTGTCCTTAGCAGAACGACATGCATGCTGGAAAGATGAGAAAAACACCACACATCCCGCCAACTACATTGAGGAAGGTGGACATCCCACAAAGGTGGTCGCGCAGCCCAAGGACGGTGCCAAACTCAGCTGGGAAGGCTAACAAGCGCAAAGGGAGCCCGTCATCCAATGCATTCGCCAGTACGAAGCCAAAAATGCAGTTTTTCGTACCCATCCTCCAAACCTACAATCAAATAAAGGAAAAGTCATGGTTCGAAAGACCAACACCCATCAAGGCGACTTGGAAAAGGACGACAAGACAAAGTGATGCGCCTACCACAATTGCTATGGGCATGACACTAGCTCCTGCCAGACCTTCGAAAGATATCTTCAGAATCTCATATATGAAGAACACTGCACCGAGTACATCAGAAAGAAGGTAAAAAACGTCTTGGAGACAAAGGCGAACAGGAACCAACACAAAAAGTGATTCACGTAGACAAAATCATCGCCGAGTCAGAGTTGCATGGGACTACTGGAAAATAAAGGAAGAGGAAGGTCTGCATGGCCTTAGTTGTGGCCTAAGTCCCACATATCACCGTGACCCAAGTAACTGATGACCTTGTCATTGGTTTATCAATAAGGGATAGAGCAGAGCTTGATTGGCCACATGATGACGCCTTTGTCATTTCAATCCAGATTGCCCATGCACAGGTCGATGAGATTCACATGGATGAGGGAAGCGCTGCAAACATCCTCAACTTTGAAGCGGTCTGGAAGATGGGATTAGAATCTTTCACAACAGGGAAAAAGGTTCCGCTGCGAGGCTTCAATGGATCGACGAGCATGTCTATCGACACAATTCAACTCGATGTCCACTCCCCTCTCATTGTCTTAAGACAGAGCTTCTACGTCCTTGACGAGTACTCACCATAAAATGTCATACTAGGAAGACCATAGATGCACAAGATACTAGAAAACACCTCGAGCTTGTACCAAAAAAATCCGATTTCTAATTCCCAGGGAGGATCAGGGGAGATAAAGGGAGATCAGGCCATGGCTCGCCAATGCCTCACTTAAAGGCTAAAAGAAATCAAGATAGTTAAGTTTGTTCCCCAGCCAGATTGAGGCCACATAGGGCAAATCCACTCCTTCGACTTCCATGTAGCAACCAACGGTGGAGGCTAGTGCAACCTGAGTTGGAGATTGGATCATCGTTAAAGGCACAAAATTTTTGCTCAAGATTTGGCTCAAGGCCTATTTGGCTTACATAATATTCTACATTGAGATTGAAGATTTAACATCTAAACGCCTAATAAAAATTGTCTTATCATCTGTAATTTTACTTAGAGAACACTTTAAGCCTTCGACATGCGAAGCCCTCTAAGCCTTCGCCATGCGAAGCCCTCTAAGTCTTCGACATGCGATTTTACTTAGAGAACACTTTAAGCCTTCGACATGCGAAGCCCTCTAAGCCTTCGCCATGCGAAGCCCTCTAAGTCTTCGCCATGCGATTTTACTTAGAGAACACTTTAAGCCTTCGCCATGCAAAGTACTCAAAGTCTTCAACATGCGAAGCACTCCGAGCATTCGCCATGCAAAACACTCTGAGCCTTCGCCATGCGAAACACTCCGAGCCTTCGTCATGCCAAACACTCTAAGCCTTGGCCACGCAAAGCACTTCGAGCGTTGGCCACACGAAGCACTCTGAGCCTTTGCTACGCGAAGCACTCCGAGCCCTTATCACGCGAAGCACTCTAAACCTTTTGATAACGCTCAAACTACGCATTAAATAAACACGTAATTTAAGTATTTTGCAATTTAAACCCTTTTGTGTAGATGTAGTATTGGTAAATATGAATCATTCTTAACCGGGGAAATTAGGGAACATTACTAATGTGTTAGTGAGAAAGAATAATGAATGAATTAATGAATGAAAGAATTAATGAATCAAAGAATTAAAGAATAAAAAAATAAAAAAATTGAAGAATTAAAGAATAAAGAATAAAGAATAAAGAATAAAAAATAAAAAATAAAGAATTAATGAATAAAAGAATAAAATGTTGGGGAGGGAGGGTGGGGGGGTGTTTGAAAGATTGCAATCATAAAATAAAGAAGAAAAGTAAAAATAATTAAGAAATTAATTCTACTTCTACTTTAACTTTTGTGCAAGTGGACTTTCTTCAAATACATATTTTCACCAACACTCTAACATTTTGCTCATATTGAACCAATCCCGAAATTCTACCTTCATCATCTCAATTACATGCATACATTTTTCAATACTATAAATGCACCGTACAACGGTCATAAACACTTATAATATGATTCACCTTATGTTTTTTTATTTCAATGTGCGTCATTTAAATCTCTTCAACCCTATTCTAAGTGTACCGAACAGCGGTCATAAACACTTAGTGTTAAATTGAACGTTAAGCGCTAAAACATATGAAGTGAATGAAATTTAAAAAGTAAAACACATGAAAATTGTATTCACATTTACAAAAGTTAGAAAGAAAATACCAACACATATATTGAATTATAAATAAAACCAAAACGATAACAAGAGTTAAAAGGAGAAAGGTTATACTTTTGGAACCTAAGAACTGCTTGTGATTCCGAAAGTGAATGGAAACAATGAAACATTATCCATAAAATTCTCTGAATAGTAGAAGGAACCTTATGAAGATGGAGGAATAAACATAAGAATGTGGACTTAAACTATAGAATTATTTTGGAAATATTCGGCCTAAGTATTTCTTAAGGAAAGCATAAAAATGTGTTTAAGATCTCTCAAAGAAAAGTCACAAGAACAAAGTTAGGAAGAAATGAAATTAAGAAACAAAATGTAAAAAAAAATCTAGAAACAAGAATTAAAAAAAAATTAATTAATAAGAAAATCTACAAGAAGATAAAATTGTTCCCAAAATAAGTCTACAACATAGAGAGAAAATAACTAAAAGAAGAGCTACAATAGAAAGGAAAAAATAGAGAAAAACAGGACTAAGAGAAACTAAAAAGGGACTAAAACTAGAAGAAAAAGGGACAAAATTGGGGACTAAAATTGGGACCCCTTGACAAGCGAAATGGCCTCCCTATTTATAGAGGGAGTGCCAAAAATATTCAAATAAAAAAATACAAACATTAAATATAAATAAATAAAATAAAATGAAGAAATGATGAATGAAAGCTGATTTTGGGCTGAAAAATAGCTGAAAACGTGCAAAAGTTGAGCAAGTTTGGAGTGGTTTGGTGCAGGAAATGACCCGACAGGTGCAGGCTAAAAATCAGGAAGTCATTTCGGTGGCAGGTGGCTGACAGGAAGTGGGTGGAGTTGGTGAGGAGCAGCTTAAGAGAGTAGGAAGACTTCAGTGCCTCATGCGCTAACAAAGTAGGTACGTTCAACGCACGCGCGCCGAACAGAAAGAAGGAACTTTGGTAGGCTGTTGCTGGCGCACGTCGTAGGCTTGGGCTGATGAAATTGGGCCACGATGCAGGCTGGACCGTGAGCTGCGATTGGGCTGCGCCGGGCTGGGCATTTGCAAGCAGGCTGGTTATAATTTCAGTGGGCCAGCAGAGTTTCGCGAGTGGGCTTGGCTCTTCTGGGTCGTGGGCTGTGCGTTTGGGCCTGATGGAAAAGGATTTGGGCCTTTGCAAATGGGGTTTTAAATTAATATAATTTCACCAAATTTTGTCTATAATTTCTTCTTTGAAACTCCGATTAAGACGATTCTTTCGCCATGTGGAGCACTTCAAGCCTTTGCCCCTCGAAGAACTCCAAGTGTTTGTCCCACAAAGAACTCTAAGCCTTCGCCATGTAAAGCACCCTAAGCCTTCACCACACGAAGCACTCCAAGCCTACGCCATGTGGAGCACTTCAAGCCTTCGCCACACTAAGCACTCGAAGCCTTCGCCATGCGCAGCACTTCGAGGCTTTGCCACGAGAGGTACTCCAAGTCTTCGTCATGCGAAGCACTCTAAGCCTCTGCCAAGCAAAGCACTTTAAGTCCTCGTCAAGCGAAACACTCTAAGCTTTCCCCTGCTGAAGCATCAATGCAATCGCCTATTTAAGCATCAAGTATTTTCCTAACGAAGTGTCAACGTCTTCAAGCATCGAAGCATCAGAACCTTCGCTCGTGAAGCGTCGAACTCGTCACCCTACGAAGTAGCCAAGACTTCGTCCCATGAAGTGTTAGCATCCTTGGTACGTCAAGCGTCAACGCCTTCGCTCCATGAAGCATAAATGCCTTCATTCATGAAGCAATCAACGCATTCGTCCTGTGAAGCTTCAACACATTTGTTTGTTGAGCATCAACGCCTTTTCTCGAAGAACCAATGCTTCCCTCCTACAAAGCATCAACTCCTTTGCTTATAAAGCATCGATGCCTTCGATCCATGAAGTAGCCAAACCTTCACATATGAAGCAATACATCGCTCAGGAAGCTTCAAGGTAATCACCTCGCGATCCATCAAGAAAATTTCCCCGCGATACACCCAGGCAATCGCTCCGCGACGCATTAACATCCTTGTTCTTCAAAGCCATAATCCCTTCAGCTCGTAACCTATCAATACTTGCGCCCTGTGAAGCACCAAGGCCTTCTGCTAGAAGATCACTCAAAGACTTCAGCTACGAAGGACTCAAAGCACCTCTCCAAAGGGAAAAGTACAGTCTTCACCTCAAAGAGCTAATTCATCGCCTCAAGCAACTTGACGACTATGTTCAATGCGGTTGACCAACAATGAGGTACATACTACTCAAGCACATTCCCAAGGATCTATCACTCATACCCAACAAATGAACTTTCTGGAATTGAAAAGCCTACTAAAGATCGTTTCCCAACCCCACCAAGGGGAGCAATAATCGGGTCATGTCGTGGCAAATCTTGGGCAAATGTCTTAGTGCGCACGACTAATAATTCCAGCACACGACTTCGAGACTCATTCAAACGTACCAAGCTCAAATATTACTTTCTCAAATAGAGCTTGATGGAACCAAAAAGGTACAAAAGTCAGCTTTCCAACGCCACCAACGACACTCAATTTGGAGCCAAAACGAAGTCAAAAGACCAAAATTAGTACACAAAAGTCAAATCTATTGCGAATCACAAAGCACACATAAATGGAAGGCTTATATTAATGAAAATTAAAAAATTTGGCAATTCACAAGTTGGATGCTCAAGCATATATTCAACACTAAGATCTAGCTACAAGCCAAGAAGAATCATGAAGCTCATCAACAGAACTGACACGACCTCATAGTCTCTCTGTCAACCTGTGAACAAACGTTGGAGGTCTTCGATCACTCAATCGTGTACTTCTAGTGACGCATCATCCTTGGCCTTCTTCAAGCAATGGGTGGCAACCTTCTCAACATCACTTACTTGGCACAGTTGGATTCACAAAAGTAACTTCGCCACTGGATGACTCTGCGACTGTACTGAAGCAACTACAAAGCTGCTTGACTTTGTAGAAGCAACTCCAGTGGTGTGTCTCTCCTAAAAAATAACCTCACCGGTGAATGACTTTGCTAAAGAGATTTCAGTGGAACCTGACTCCACAAAAACGACCTAACCACAACTCGACTTTCAACTCCATGATGAAACAATCGTTTGGTGCCCTGTGTCTTCACATCGCTCACCTCAAGATCAATGACTACTTTGACTGAAAAAAGCTTTGGAGGGATAACTCCATCAAAATCTGAAATGGCGATTGTAGCTCCAACAACAACGAGAAGCGTCACTTCACTTCATGGACGTAGCAGCAGTAACATCACGTAGGCCATCAACGACCTATGTTGTACGTGTCTTCACACCACTTGGCTTCAACGTCTAGATGATGGCATCTGTAAGATCTCTTGTTTCAATTAGGCAATGGTGTACAACATCTTGAGCTCCACAAGGGGCATGATTGATCCTCCATCTTTATGCTCCACCTTACTGGCGCCCCATTTTGAGCTCAACAGAGCCTGGATTGTCAACTCTTTATAAGATCCTCTGTCAGCCAACACAGCTCATCAGAAAGCTTCAGTCACTTCATGGCATCATATGCATTTCGTCTCATATCATAGGGTCAATTACCTCATGCTCCAACCATGCATTTCCTAGCACCATGGCACATGTCCTTTTGCGTTACGATGCGTTTCACTTCAAGTAATGGGATGCCTCGTCTCTTTCTGATAAAAGCCTCGAGAGGTCATGATGCGCTTGTGACAGGACCCGTCCCAACTGGACGTCAAAAACCGTGCCCGGTCCTGCTCCCGTCTGACAAGTCAACTAAAGGTCCCTTACTACCCTTCAGTGCTTGCCAGACAAGGGATGTTTGCGCGGATTTCTGCTGCTGTCACTGCCTCACGATCAGTCCCGAACGTCGTACCACGGCCTGAAGGGTCACAAAACAGAAAAGGTGTGAGTGGACAAAAATGACCTCTTATAAAAACATTTATCAAAAATATATTCTTACCCTCCAGTTTTCACAAACTTGCATGCATATCGTAAAACATGAGTAATAGTATGAAATCATTCAAGTATGAACAGTGGACCGATAAAATCAAAACACGTTTTCCCATGGTCCACAAAACTCATGTTCACCAAATCAGTTCATGTTATAAAACATCAAATCCCGGCTCTCAGGCCAAAACATGTGAAAACATAATCACTGGCCACAAAGACCAAAAACCCGTACTCAATACCAGTACGTTATCACAAACAACATCAATCAGCACTACTCACTAGTGCACAATAAATATATCAATCCAATCAGTCCGCACTACTCACAAGTGCATCCAATATCACAAATCACATCTGCACTACTCACAAGTGCACAATCAATCAAACTGCACTACTCACAAGTGCTGCACTACTCACAAGTGCTGCACTACGCGTAGACCAATATCCAGTCACTCTCTCGGGAACAGACACCTCTGGGCTCAACCCCCTCGGGCTCAGTCACCTCTGGGCAAACACATCCCCAGGCTCAGACACCTCCGAGTGGTACATCCAGGCTCAGTCTCATTCGAGAAGCTAACTACCATAGGATCAACTCCCGATCCTACAATCACATCCCCCAAACTCCGGTCGTCTGGGTAATCCCCCCAAGCACCGACCGTCTGGGAATATCACAATCACAATGAAAACCATCCCGGGAATTACATCCCAAAACATTTCAATCAAATCTTGACTTCATATCAAGTCAAGATCATCCCTGACTGGGTCTCAAAGCCCAAAATACTATTTACACGTATTTCATTAAAATCACCTTTTAATTCAATAAAATATTCCGGAAATCATCATTGACTCACCAACAAAGTCAAAATATCATTTTAGAAATCATTTAAATTCCGGGCCTAGCCCAAAACATCATTTGCACGTTCCCCGTAAAACGTGCCCGAAAGACTGATTAAAATAATCATAAATCCCAATAAATCATTAATTTCACAATTTCACAAGTGACTCCATATCCGAGTCAAAATAACTATTCACTTGGGTTCTCATGCCCAAAATAACATTATCATGCAAATCCATGCGTTGCAACCTCCGTTGCCATTTTCACGTAAATCCACGAAATTGACCATTGACTCATTCCCGAGTCACCACATCATTTTTCAATCCATGAATCAAAAATCCGAGTCCAAACATTATTTTCAATCAATTTCAATCTCGGACTCATAAACCAAGTCCAAACATCATTTTTACCAAATTTCGTAATTTCTCGAAAATCGCCCAAAATAATAATATAATAATCATAAAACCGAGAAATTACCGGATTGAAACATAAACCATGCCCAAGCATATAAAATCATATAATAACGCATTTAAATCATATATGCATGCATCACGGTTAGAAAACAAAGTCCACTCACACACACCGTCCAAAACGGTCCGTTTCCGAGCTGCACGTTTTTCCGTAAAATCTGGAAATCACAACTCCTGTCCAAAATCATTATAGAGGGTTACTAACAGCTCAAAATACAACATATAATTTCCCCCAATTTTTCCGGAATTTAAATACGTATTTTTAACGTAAAACAAAACTTCGGATACGCGGAACATTATCGAAACAATATCCGATTTCATCGAAACCAACGTTAAAATGTTCGTTACACTGAGAGGATGAAAAATCATGTTGACCTCACCTTGAGACTAGGCCGGACGCGCCCCCACGCGCCGCCGTGAGTGGCTGCGCGTGAAACCCACACGTCAGCTACAGTGTCACCAGCCTAACCCGTTTCTCTGTAAAACGGGCCATTCAACCCGCGATCGGACCCGATTCCAATCCTATCAATTCGACACTGAATTCATCAATTGAACATTCAATTAGTTTCGTTACAAGTCTAATTAGAGGTCTGAAACATCAATTACACGAAAGCTTACCTCTAACCTCACGATCACAGATGATCATTCGAAGAACACCCCGCACACTATTCATCATCAGAACTCCCTCAATTTCACACGATTTCCTTAAATTGATTCATCAAGAAGCATCAAGGGACTCAGGTAAACCTTTTCCCCAAATCAATTGAATCAATTCGTGGCTCAAACTCCACGACTCAAACTCGATTCTTCGTCACTGTGCAACCATGGAGTTCAGTCAATCTCAACCAGTTTCTTCCAATTGATGGACCCAGAAGCATCGTGGGATCATGAGAAGTCATTTCCCCACAACAATTGGATCAGTCGAAGCCTCAAACTTCACGACTCAAGCTCGAAGTTCCTCACTGTTACCAAACCCGTTCAGAGCCAATTGGGCATGAATTTATCTCGTTTTTGATTTGAAACAACTCGTCTCAACCTCAGGAAGCTATTTCCAAGCTCCAATTCGATTATCACAGCTCAATTCGTCCAATTTGATTTTCCCTACAAATTTTCTAAAACCCGAAATCCCAATCCTCAGCTCTCAGTTAATCCCTCGTGTTTCCCAGTTCA
Source organism: Prinsepia uniflora (assembly GCA_032719365.1). Taxonomy (NCBI): domain Eukaryota; kingdom Viridiplantae; phylum Streptophyta; class Magnoliopsida; order Rosales; family Rosaceae; genus Prinsepia; species Prinsepia uniflora. Next base: position 13,807,816 of record CM064874.1, read on the forward strand.
ATTCACTCTCAATTGCTCACTCTTTGGTTCAGAAATGGAAGAGAATTGGAGGTTGGGAGAAAACTGATTTGTGGGTTGTACACGGTTGAAGAAAATATGGGAGATTAATGGAAATTAGGATTAATTAATTAATTTAATATAATAAAACATAATAATTAGGTCTCCCCCAAAAACATGGATCCTGGTTTAATGCCTGATTTTAGGGGATGAGTGACACTTTGTCACTCATCCAAGTGTGTTCAGTCACCGGGTACTGTTCATATTAAAATATTATTTTAAATCCCGGTTCGTTCGGTTAATCGAGCCCGATTCCGTGACCATAACTTCGTCGTCGAATCTCCGATTTCGGCATGCAGCCTGTCGTTGGATTCGTATCGACGAGACCTACGTAACGGTCCTTGGCCCTCGTCCATCGGACCTCCCGATCAAAAAGTCAACATTTGACCCTTAACATGCAAAATTACCAAAATACCCCTCAACTTCCGAACATCATAACTTTCTCTACGAATGTCGGAATCGAACGTGCCACCTGTCTATGAACTCGTGACGTCCCGAACTATGTCACATTCATCGCCAAAGTCCATTTGACCGCCCCGAACTAAAAGTCAACATTTTGCCCACGCTAGGGGCAAAACGGTCATTTTGCACGTTTTGTCCAATTTCACTCAACTAATCCCCGATTAGTCATTCTAAACCATAATTAACTAATATTCAATCCCGATATTCGGGACGGGCCCTTACAGCTTGGCTCCTCATGTGTCGAGCTCTTCTATCCACCAAGCACCGGGTGCATGGTCACTAGAAGGAGAGCCTCACATCATTTGATACATCACTTCACGTTCCAACCATGATTTGCCTTCCCGCGCATCGCCTTGCTCCATAGCATGACCCTCATTGCAGTGTAACACACCTTTTCTCAAAGCTGGAACATGCGTCGCCTTGTGACATGTGACAGGACCCATCCCAATCCCCCTCGGGATTAACGCGGGATGGCCCTGCTCCCGTCTGACACGAAGTGTCAGACAAAGGATATTTCTAACCTTTGCCCTCTCGGGCTATCAGAGTACGGCAGGATCCGGATGAGGTATGTGATATCTTGGTCTCTACTACAGTCCACATCCGCTGTCAACCTGAAGGGCAGTCAAAACATTAAAAGCTGTGAGTGGACAAAATAAGAGTTTATAAAAACATTTTAAGGAAGACATTTATACCCTTCACTAAAAAGCATGCATGCATTCGAAAACCGTTTATTCGAAAGAACCATAACTGGGAACTACGCCCAAAATCATAATGAAAGAATCATAAAGAATCAACCGTACGGGCCAGTGCCCAAATCCATGTGGGACTCAGCCCAAAACCATAATGAAACCACGTACATGGGCCACTGCCCAAAACCTGTATCCATCACATATGATATACATCATATATACATATAATTCACACAACCAATCTTGTCACGGTTTCCAAAGCTACGCGCGTGCTACCCGGGGTCTCAAACCCAAGTCTCTCAGAGTCCAAGGTCAATGTCCGTAGACCAATGACCCGTCCTGAGGTTACGATCCATACCTTCCTGAGAGTAAGGAACCCAACTGGGGGCGACTCTACTCAGTTGGTGCTCCATGACTACTCCGGGGTCCACCTAGGCCAACGACCCTCCTCGGAGGAGATAATAGAAGTAAAGGAAGGTGTATGAATATACATACATATATATACGTAACATAAACATTCATGCCCAGTCCCCCTGAACCATAATGATCTATAACATCAATTTTACGGGTTCATGCCTGGTTCCCATAAACCTTCATGTACCACAATAACCTTTCCAGGGTTCATGCCGGTTCTCATAAACCGCCATGAACTTGGAAATCCATCTAGAGTCCCTGACCCGAAATCATCAATGTAAAGTAACTGGGTCTCGTGCCCGAACATATGACATCTGCTGGGCATCGTGCCCGATATTTCAGGGTCAGTCACGACTCCGATCGTAGTGATGCGTGCAACCATCCATCCAGGACCGCCCTCAATCCTGGTATGTCACCATGAACGAATCAACCGACGCGACCACCACAAGATCATAGTGCACTCATCATCGATCGATATCCTGAACCATCAGAACTCCGAAGTCAAGCCTTCATCAGCTACCCGACAACAGATCGTGCATCGTGACCTCTCCGGTAGGAACACATCTCAATCCGGAGGCGAGCGTCTTATCGTCTGTCGCCGTGCACATAGCACTAGTCGCGACCACGATTCAGACCAGTAGGTCATCAATAGGGTCATATGCCCGAGTGGACTTTAAGAAGAAAAGTAAAAATAATTAAGAAATTAAAAATAATTAAAAAATTAATTCTACTTCTACTTTACTTTTGTGCAAGTGGACTTTCTTCAAATACATATTTTCACCAACACTCTAACATTTTGCTCATATTGAACCAATCCCGAAATTCTACCTTCATCATCTCAATTACATGCATACATTTTTCAATACTATAAATGCACCGTACAACGGTCATAAACACTTATAATATGATTCACCTTATGTTTTTTTTATTTCAATGTGCGTCATTTAAATCTCTTCAACCCTATTCTAAGTGTACCGAACAGCGGTCATAAACACTTAGTGTTAAATTGAACGTTAAGCGCTAAAACATATGAAGTGAATGAAATTTAAAAAGTAAAACACATGAAAATTGTATTCACATTTACAAAAGTTAGAAAGAAAATACCAACACATATATTGAATTATAAATAAAACCAAAACGATAACAAGAGTTAAAAGGAGAAAGGTTATACTTTTGGAACCTAAGAACTGCTTGTGATTCCGAAAGTGGATGGAAACAATGAAACATTATCATAAAATTCTCTGAATAGTAGAAGGAACCTTATGAAGATGGAGGAATAAACATAAGAATGTGGACTTAAACTATAGAATTATTTTGGAAATATTCGGCCTAAGTATTTCTTAAGGAAAGCATAAAAATTTGTTTAAGATCTCTCAAAGAAAAGTCACAATAACAAAGTTAGGAATAAATGAAATTAAGAAACAAAATGTAAAAAAAAATCTAGAAACAAGAATTAAAAAAAAATTAATTAATAAGAAAATCTACAAGAAGATAAAATTGTTCCCAAAATAAGTCTACAACATAGAGAGAAAATAACTAAAAGAAAACCTACAATAGAGAGGAAAAAAATATAGAAAAACAGGACTAAGAGAAACTAAAAGGGACTAAACTAGAAGAAAAAGGGACAAAATTGGGGACTAAAATTGGGACCCCTTGACAAGCGAAATGGCCTCCCTATTTATAGAGGGAGTGCCAAAAATATTCAAATAAAAAAAATACAAACATTAAATATAAATAAATAAAATAAAATGAAGAATGATGAATGAAAGCTGATTTTAGGCTGAAAAATAGCTGAAAACGTGCAAAAGTGGAGCAAGTTTGGAGTGGTTTGGTGCAGGAAATGACCCGACAGGTGCAGGCTAAAAATCAGGAAGTCATTTCGGTGGCAGGTGGCTGACAGGAGTTGGGTGGAGATGGTGAGGAGCAGCTGAAGAGAGCAGGAAGACTTCAGTGCCTCATGCGCTAACAAAGTAGGTACGTTCAACGCACGCGCGCCGAACAGAAAGAAGGAACTTTGGTAGGCTGTTCCTGGCGCACGTCGTAGGCTTGGGCTGAGGAAATTGGGCTATGATGCAAGCTGGGCCGTGAGCTGCGATTGGGCTGCGCTGGGCTGGGCATTTGCAAGCAGGCTGGTTATAATTTCAGTGGGCCGGCAGAGTTTCGCGAGTGGGCTTGGCTTTTCTGGGTCCTGGGCTGTGCGTTTGGGCCTGATGGAAAAGGATTTGGGCCTTTGCAAATGGGGTTTTAAATTAATATAATTTTACAAAATTTCGTCTATAATTTCTTCTTTCGAACTCTGATTGAGACGATTCTTTCGCCATGTGGAGCACTTCAAGCCTTTGCCCCTCGAAGAACTCCAAGTGTTTGTCCCACAAAGCACTCTAAGCCTTCGCCATGCAAAGCACCCTAAGCCTTCACCACACGAAGCACTCCAAGCCTACGCCCTGTGGAGCACTTCAAGCCTTCGCCACACTAAGCACTCGAAGCCTTCGCCATGCGCAGCACTTCGAGGCTTTGCCACGAGAGGTACTCCAAGTCTTCGTCATGCGAAGCACTCAAGCCTCTGCCAAGCAAAGCACTTCAAGTCCTCGTCAAGCGAAACACTCTAAGCTTTCCCTGCTGAAGCATCAATGCAATCGCCTGTTTAAGCATCAAGTATTTGCCTAACGAAGTGTCAACGTCTTCAAGCATCAAAGCATCAGAACCTTCGCTCGTGAAGCGTCGAACTCGTCACCCAGTGAAGTTGCCAAGACTTCGTCCCATGAAGTGTTAGCATCCTTGGTACGTCAAGCGTCAACGCCTTCGCTCCATGAAGCATCAATGCCTTCATTCATGAAGCAATCAACGCATTCGTCCTGCGAAGCATCAACACATTTGTTTGTTGAGCATCAACGCCTTTTGCTCGAAGAACCAATGCTTCCCTCCTACAAAGCATCAACTCCTTTGCTTATAAATCATCGATGCCTTCGATCCATGAAGTAGCCAAGCCTTCACATATGAAGCAATACATCGCTCAGGAAGCTTCAAGGTAATCACCTCGCGATCCATCAAGACAATTTCCCCGCGACACATCAAGGCAATCGCTCCGCGACGCATCAACATCCTTGTTCTTCAAAGCCATAATGCCTTCAGCTCGTAACCTATCAATACTTGCGCCCTGTAAAGCACCAAGGCCTTCTGCTAGAAGATCACTCAAAGACTTCAGCTACGAAGGACTCAAAGCACCTCTCCAAAGGGTAAAGTACAGTCTTCACCTCAAAGAGCTAATTCATCGCCTCAAGCAACTTGACGACTATGTTCAATGCGGTTGACCAACAATGAGGTACATACTACTTAAGCACATTCCCAAGGATCTATCACTCATACCCAACAAATGAACTTTCTGGAATTGAAAAACCTACTAAAGATCGTTTCCCAACCCCACCAAGGGGAGCAATAATCGGGTCATGTCGTGGCAAATCTTGGGCAAATGTCTTAGTGCGCACGACTAATAATTCCAGCACACGACTTCGAGACTCATTCAAACGTACCAAGCTCAAATTTTACTTTCTCGAATAGAGCTTGATGGAACCAAAAAGGTACAGAAGTCAGCTTTCCAACGCCACCAACGACACTCAATTTGGAGCCAAAACGAAGTCAAAAGACCAAAATTAGTACACAAAAGTCAAATCTATTGCGAATCACAAAGCACACATAAATGGAAGGCTTATATTAATGAAAATTAAAAAAATTGGCAATTCACAAGTTGGATGCTCAAGCATATATTCAACACTAAGATCTAGCTACAAGCCAAGAAGAATCATGAAGCTCATCAACAGAACTGACACGACCTCATAGTCTCTCCGTCAACCTGTGAACAAACGTTGGAGGTTTTCGATCACTCGATCGTGTACTTCTAGTGACGCATCATCCTTGGCCTTCTTCAAGCAATGGGGGGCAACCTTCTCAACATCACTTACTTGGCACAGTTGGCTTCACAAAAGTAACTTCGCCACTGGATGACTCTGCGACTGTACTGAAGCAACTACAAAGCTGCTTGACTTTGTAGAAGCAACTCCAGTGGTGTGTCTCTCCTAAAAAATAACCTCACCGGTGAATGACTTTGCTAAAGAGCTTTCAGTGGAACCTGACTCCACGAAAATGACCTAACCACAACTCGACTTTCAACTCCATGATGAAACAATCGTTTGGTGCCCTGTGTCTTCACATCGCTCACCTCAAGATCAATGACTACTTTGACTGAAAAAAGCTTTGGAGGGATAACTCCATCAAAATCTGAAATGGCGATTGTAGCTCCAACAACAACGAGAAGCGTCACTTCACTTCATGGACGTAGCAGCAGTAACATCACGTAGGCCATCAACGACCTATGTTGTACGTGTCTTTGCACCACTTGGCTTCAACGTCTAGATGATGGCATCTGTAAGATCTCTTGTTTCAATTAGGCAATGGTGTACAACATCTTGAGCTCCACAAGGTGCATGATTGATCCTCCATCTTTATGCTCCACCTTACTGGCGCCCCATTTTGAGCTCAACAGAGCCTGGATTGTCAACTCTTTATAAGATCCTCTGTCAGCCAACACAGCTCATCAGAAAGCTTCAGTCACTTCATGGCATCATATGCATTTCGTCTCATATCATAGGGTCAATTACCTCATGCTCCAACCATGCATTTCCTAGCACCATGGCACATGTCCTTTTGCGTTACGATGCGCTTCACTTCAAGTAATGGGATGCCTCGTCTCTTTCTGATAAAAACCTCGAGAGGTCATGATGCGCTTGGCTCCTCATGTGTCGAACTCTTTTATCCACCAAGCACCGGGTGCATGGTCACTAGAAGGAGAGCCTCACATCATTTGATACAACACTTCATGTTCCAACCATGATTTGCCTTCCCGCGCATCGCCTTGCTCCATAGCATGACCCTCATTGCAGTGTAACACACCTTTTCTCAAAGCTGGAACATGCGTCGCCTTGTGCCATGTGACAGGACCCATCCCAATCCCCCTCGGGATTAACGCGGGATGGCCCTGCTCCCGTCTGACACGAAGTGTCAGACAAAGGATATTTCTAACCTTTGCCCTCTCGGGCTATCAGAGTACGGCAGGATCCGGATGAGGTATGTGATATCTTGGTCTCTGCTACAGTCCACATCCGCTGTCAACCTGAAGGGCAGTCAAAACATTAAAAGCTGTGAGTGGACAAAACAAGAGTTTATAAAAACATTTTAAGGAAGACATTTATACCCTTCACTAAAAAGCATGCATGCATTCGGAAACCGTTTATTCGAAAGAACCATAACTGGGAACTACGCCCAAAATCATAATGAAAGAATCATAAAGAATCAACCGTACGGGCCACTACCCAAATCCATGTGGGACTCAGCCCAAAACCATAATGAAACCACGTACATGGGCCACTGCCCAAAACCTATATCCATCACATATCATATTTCATATCTCATATGATATACATCATATATACATATAATTCACACAACCAATCCTGTCACGGTTTCCAAAGCTACGCGCGTGCTACCCGGGGTCTCAAACCTAAGTCTCTCAGAGTCCAAGGTCAATGTCCGTAGACCAATGACCCGTCCTGAGGTTACGATCCATACCTTCCTGAGAGTAAGGAACCCAACTGGGGGCGACTCCACTCAGTTGGTGCTCTATGACTACTCCGGGGTCCACCCAGGCCAATGACCCTCCCCGGAGGAGATAATAGAAGTAAAGGAAGGTGTATGAATATACATACATATATATACGTAACATAAACATTCATGCCCGGTCCCCTTGAACCGTAATGATCTATAAAATCAATTTAAGGGTTCATGCCTGGTTCCCATAAACATTCATGTACCACAATAACCTTTCCAGGGTTCATGTCGGTTCTCATAAACCGCCATGAACTTGGAAATCCATCTAGAGTCCCTGACCCCAAAATCATCAATGTAAAGTAACTGGGTCTCGTGCCCGAACATATGACATCTGCTGGGCATCGTGCCCGAAATTTCAGGGTCAGTCACGACTCCGATCGTTGTGATGCGTGCAACCATCCATCCAGGACCGCCCTCAATCCTGGTATGTCACCATGAACGAATCAACCGACGCGATCACCACAAGATCATAGTGCACTCATCATCGATCGATATCCTGAACCGTCAGCACTCCGAAGTCTAGCCTCCATCGGCTACCCGACAACAGATCGTGCATCGTGACCTCTCCGGTAGGAACACATCCCAATCCGGAGGCGAGCGTCTTATCGTCTGTCGCCGTGCACATAGCACTAGCCGCGACCACGATTCAGACCCATAGGTCATCAATAGGGTCATATGCCCGAGATAAAACCAAATGGGTTTCATACCTGAGTTTAACCTTTTGGAAATCCAAATCCATTTCATTTAGACCATCAAAGAAATACAGACCCGTATAGGCACCGTATAAGGCCGAAACCTCGAAATACGTGTCTATACGTAACCACAACCAAATGCACTCATGGAATCACCAAACATGTATTAAAATATATAATAAACATTTAAGCATGCACCAATTTAGAAAAAAGGTCCACTCACAGACCGTCCGAGCTGCCGCCTCGATACGCATGCCATACGGCTCTCCCAAGCCAATCAACGTCACCGCGACTCCCAAACCTGTCCAAATCGTAATAGAAGGTTACTAAATACTTAATTAACCTCCCACTAAAGGCCCGTAATTTTCCAGAATTTTTAACTATTTTAAATCTCAAACATAAACCTTCTGATGCCCCAAACATTATCGAGACGGTGTCCCATCGACACGATACCAGTCCCAAAATGTTCGTTACATCGAATAGAGTGTTTCCTATGTTGAACACTTTCCAAAATTATGGGCCACGCACCCTCACGAGCCCCAAGAACCTCACCTGCGCGTGAGATCACGCCCCTACTGTAGCACTGTCTTCAACTCGCAATGAACCGAGTTCACCTGCAACTGAACCGGTCTGGACCGACGTGACCGGTCCGCTGGTTTTCCTCCTCCATTTTGGTCTGATTCCCTTCCTAATTAATCCTAAAATCTTCCTTACATTCATATGAATCTAAATATATGAATTAGAACATCAAAAACCTATCAAAACCATTGAACCCGATTACCCCCTTTATGGTCCAATATTTCCGATCAGCCCCCACGGCGTCTCAGCCATTAAACCCCATTAAAACCTTCTCTATACCTCCTAAGTGACTCAACAAACCCATTGCAATCACTAAAAACCAAGCCCAACGTCATAAATCGAAAATCAAAGAGAAAAGGCTAAACCGAGTACCTATCGGGTTTCTCCTCCACGCCGCCGTCCACGGCGGTTCTGGCCATCCTGCAACCTCCCCTCAGTCCTCAGTCATCCTCTGTCTCAGCCTCAAGTAGAACCATGTGAAGGGAATAGTTTGGGTTTGTTCAGAGATGGAGGGATGTGAGATCGGGTTCTTGGGTTTGAAATGAAGAAAATGGTCGATGCATGAATGTATAAGGATGGCCTGTGGATGGGCGACACTTGTCACTCATCCATTGGGCAGGAACTAAATATCTGGGGCCCACTAGAATCCAAAAGTTAAGTCGTTTCGTAAAACATGCAATAGTTCCCTGAGACCTCCTTGAACCGTAACTTCGCCGTCGAACGTCCCAATTTGACGTGCCGCCTATCTACGGATTCGTATCGTCCCGATCTACGTAACGGTCCTCAGCCCTCATCCATCGGACCTCCCAGTCCAAAAGTCAACATTTTGCCCCATTTAATCAAAATTACCAAAATGCCCTTAAACTTCCGAATGTCATAACTTATTCCTCGAATGTCAGAATTGAACATGCCACCTATCTATGAACTCGTGACGTCATGAACTACGTCACAGTCATTGGCCAAAGTCCATTTGACCGCCTAAACGAAAAGTCAACGTTTTACCCACGGCTAGGGGCAAAACGATGATTTTGCATCGTTCATCCTATTTCGCCCAACTAATCATGGATTAGCATTACTAATCGTGATTAGTCACTAATCTAATCCTGGAATTCGGGACGGGTCATTACAACATGCCTCACTTCAAGTCATGGAACTTCATGCTTCCTTCGTTGATGGCTTTGATGTTAGCTCCACCCACACTTGAACATGATAAGTCCGTCACTATGTTGAGCTCTTCTAGTGTATCACTTCCTACTCTAACCTTGCCTTGTCCTGCGTTATGGCACCCTATGCCTTGGATGTAGAATATCTTGCCTCACACTTACAGCATGCCTCGTCTTGTAGTTGTATCATGACTTTCCTCGCAGTTGTAAATCGCCTCGTCTTGCATTCTGATGTGCCTTGCCTTGCATTCTGCTACACCTTGCTCCTCAGGTGCTGAGCTCTTCTATTCGTCAGGTGACACATGCATGGTCATTGGAAGTACGGCTTGAGTCATACAATGCAAAGCTTTGTGCTCCAGCCATGCCTTGTGTTGCATTCCGTTGCGCCTCGCCTTGTGCTATGGCACACCACACTTCAAGTCATGTGACTCCTCGCCTCCCTCGTTAAAAGCCTCGATGTTAGCTCTACCCGCACTTGAAGATGACGAGACCACCAATGCGCCAAGATCTTCAACCCGCAAAGCACCACAAGTGTGTCAATTGGAGGAGTGTCTTGACGTCAACTCCACCCTCTCTTGAAGTCGGAAGCTCCAGCAAAGTCCATGACACGTCGCCGGACGGTCTTGCAGCTTGAGCTCCCACAAAATTGAGTCCTTTGAGATCTCATTGAAAGCACCCCTCCATGCATCTTGAAATTATTATCTCAAAGAGTACAGCGCGCCACTGCTTGAATCGTTGCAATTAGACATTCCCAACTCTCGTAATCTTCAGAGGAGTGAAGCTGGAAAAAAAATAACAATATATATATTTATATATTAAATTAAAATTATATAAAATAATATATATATATATATACATAAACTTCTTACAAACGTAAGAAGTACTAGAAAAAGTCAAAAATAAAATACAGTAAACAATGTACGAAGCCCTAGACAATGGCAAGTACAAACAATTACATAAAAATAAAGAGTAAAAAGGCCAAAAAGCAAAAAAACTGTATTAGCTGTTTAGGCCGCAAGCCAACTTTGAATGGAAGACAGACAAAAGGTGATGAACAAAAGGTGCTTTACACCACTACCAATTGAGGAGACCAAGCAATTTGTGCACAAGTCCTCAACCAACATGCACGGGTGAGGTGCACGTTACCTGTGCAGCGGCCAGCCTCTGACATGGTGGACGTCATTGCCTCCATCTTTTTTCTTCAGCTAGCCGACGGTTGCTGGAAGTGGAGTCCACTAGCAACCTTGATATCTCGCTTGCAGCTCTCTCTGTGTCACCTACAAACCTACAATCAAACAAAATAGCAGAAGAAATTTGAAGAAAATTTACCTACAACGAGGAGAAAGAAAAGACCAACAAAAAATATGCTTTTCCCTTAGCGACAACAACAAGCAGAAAATAAAAAATCACTGAGAAAATTTCTAATTCACATGGTAGTCTGACTCTCATCACTGCGACAACGTGATGGTGGCAGCCTCTCTCCATCAACAACGAACTAATATTAGGGTTTAGTATTTCTTTATAAAAAATGAAGGTTACGACCTCCATTAAGTAAAGAAAACAACCAAACCCTAATTATCAAATGGGCTCTAAATGTCAACTCAAAGTAAAACTTCATGCCCAAAAGATTCTTATTGGGATAAGATCGAGGTCAATCCAAATTTCAACACCTCAAAGCAAAGCGGAGTCTTACTCCCACAAAAAATGGTTTATCGGAACCACAATAAAAATTACAACCCTTAGGATTCCCTGAATTCCTAAGCGATGTGGAGGCATTTGTGGAATCATAAATCACCAGAAAATTATGGAGCTGACACGTGGCTCATAACGCTCATAATGCCGATATTACCCCTAGTAAATACGATAACGGCATCACACGATCTCCGCATTAATTTAATATATTTACGAGTTGAATATATTAATTAATCAGATCGATACCAATAATAAATAATATCTCCGTGAGTTATTTATTATTATTATTTATATAGTTAATAATAATAATTTCTCTCGATATAATCACCTATTAAACACTATCTCCTTCAAACAATTAGACACTCCGGTGACTCTCATGGCTTCACTATAAATACAGGGCCTCAATCACCTGTAAAGGTAATTCAAAATCATACTAATACTCTGCCGATTTATTTCTCGCGATTAAACTGAATTTGACATTAGAGTGTTTTTGGTTGAACCCCCCACCCCCCCCCCCCCCCCCCCCCCCCCCCCCCCCCCCCCCCCCCGGGCTTCAACCTTAACCCCGTTTATTTCTTGTTATTGTGTGTAGGGATCAAAAAGAAATTCTACAAGTCTGGACGATTTTTACATCAACAACAATAAAATATACATTATGAATCACAATTATGAACGGCAAGAAGGAAATAGTGGCAAAAAAATAAATAAATAGAATTTGGTTGATTTATATTAATTATGTGGAACTTATCTTATTATAGATGTCTAAGCGCAAATTGGTCACATCGAGGACCCGTCCCCTTCATGCAGATGATTCTCTAGCAGAGCAGCTAACCTCTACCGTAGCACCCTCCCTAGCCGAGCGGCCAACCCTTACCTCGACATCTTTACCGACAGAGGATCTAACCCTTACCTCAGCACCCCTTGTCCATACACCGAATCGAGTATTACTAGGTGCACGCTCGACGATGCATTATCACAACAAGAAAACTGAGGGAACCCCGTATTGACCCCCATCCCGTTGAGGGCGATGCTGGAGGGGGTGAACCAGAGAAGATTATTGGGGGACGACCTCCCTCAAAGTAAGTTGAATATTTGGTTTATTTATTCATTCATATTTGTTTCTTACTCATATTTTGTACAAATGTCTATCGAATTTGCAGGGAGAAACAAAATAGTGCATGATATCAGTAAGGATTTGGCATCCCAGCGGATCTGCAGGACAATCAATCTCAACATCCCGACTGTGTGGATAGAATGACTTAGGGCACCGTCGCCCAAAGTGCACGTCCTGCCAATGCAGAACATCAGTGAGCTTGAGGAGGATGACGTTGACTCACAATCCTAGGATCCGATCTAACAGCCCGCCCAAGACATCATCCGCCCTACCCACCCTCACATGTCCCCAACTGATTAGCTTTTCATTACAAGTATCTTTTATTTTAAATTATGTAAAAACATTACATTTATTTTTATAAATAGTATTTTAATTTTCCTATAATTCCTATTATTATTTTAATTATATTTATTTAAATATATATTCATATTATATCTATATAATTAAACAAATATTAAATATTAAAAAAGTTATTACCAAAAAAAATTAAAAAATATTTAAAAAGTTAAAATATAATATATATTATATAATATTGCCTGGCGAAGAACTCCGTCGCACAATGAAATAATTAATTTTGTCTCATGAACTATTCATCGAGAAAAGCTAAAAGTTTGCCCGACAGATTCTTATGTTTTTGGGCCAATGTAATTCATGGCTATGCATTGAAGACTTTGCTTGGCGAGGTAGTTCGCAGGGCAAACGTCGTTGACTTCTAACTTGTTCGGCGAGTATCTTTCTTCGTCGAATAAAGATCTAGTCTGGTGAGACTTGCGTGAAGGATGTTACCCGACGGAGTGACGCCAGGTAAACCTTAGCCTGATCGGTTTCTGATTTTGCTCGAAAAAGCTCTTTAGGCGGGCAAACATGCATTTCTTGTAGTGCAGGAAAAAAAAAATTAGGTGAGATTGATCAATTTGGATTCGTTAACTAAATTTTCTTATCTCTATGATCGATTTAGAATGATCAATCAAGTTAGGTTATATGTATGCCTTTTGAATAAATTGGATTTATAAATTGAATGTTTTATACTCGAAATAAATTGTTAGTGGCTTATTATTCTATAAGCAGCAAAGGAATCTTAAGAAGTTCAATTATTAAACACTATTGTTGTCTTGTTTTCGTTCTGTTAAAAGTGTTTTTTCTCACATATACATGTGTGTATCTATATATATATATATATATTCATTTTTTATAGGATGAAAACCAGTTCTATTATATATACTCTTATTTTTATATATAGTCCCATTTACTTACCATTTGGAAATATCCATATTGTATAGTTCTAGGACCTGATAATCAATTATGATTATTATCTGCAGAATCTGCTATTTTTATGATGGTGCCAAATTATCATACTTTATCACAATGATGGTTAGTCTCTCATTGATTTTAAAGATTTTTAGTGTTAATAATTTCTTCAAAAATTTAATAATTTAATAATTAATTAAATTATTATAATCTATTTATAAACTCTTAAGATTTCCTAAAAAAATAAAAATAAATTCAAATTGAATAAAGTCTAACCAATTCTACAATGCTCAATATGTAATTATGCAAAACTCTATCAACTTCTTTAAATCTCAATACATAATCTACAAAACGCCGTAACATAATCTTGTATAATTTCTTCATTAACTATGTCAAAGTTAATGTAAGTAAATAAGAATCTGTTAAATCGAAAAAAGTCAATCATTTAAACAACGCTACAATTGTCTATGTAAAGAGGAATACCACTAGATTGTGATACTTTTTTTTAAGGAAAGATAGATTTAGTTATACTCAAATAGATTATCGTATAACAACGCTAACAATAGTGACATCATGACTTAAATGGTCAAAAGAAAAAGAGTACCACTGATAGGACTTGTCCCGAAAGGGCTTTGGAAACTGTGCATAGCTCCCGTCTGACAACCAAATCAAAATTCCAGACTTACCCTTAAGACTTAACAATACAGTCGGAGAATCTGTTAGATAAGGGATGTACATCAACCAAGTTAGAATTATTGTCTCGACATACGAACCAAACATATTTCATCCTCCTGGGGTCACCGTTCGTACCAACCATTGACCTCCAATGAATTGCATCATCCAATATCTTAGGTCTATCCGAGCTTTAAATCGAGCTCTCTTGGCTCTTTTCAAGCCTCAAAAGATATCCTGACTCTTCTCGAGTCCTATTTCGATATCAATGACTTATAAATAATCCCTACTTAAACTCCCAAAACTCCAGGAGGTCCGTATGTATTCCAATTCACAATACCTTCACTTTGGACATATAAAACTATTCTAAAACAGTGTCCAATTTCTTCGAAAATTGTACCATTAGATCCATCACTTCAAAATAAGAAATTTCATGTTGGTCACAACTGGAATAGAGTTAACACGCAATGGTGGATGGCTGGGCAACAACCTTCACACGCCAACAAGTGTAGTCACACCTGTACTCGCCATCAAGCTCCAGTCGAGTTGACCTGATTACCTGTAACTGGGTTCCGACCCGGATATCCTAACCCGAATCCAATATCACCCAAATCCCACCATTTTACATGATTTAAGTCTCAATTATGCTCTCTTTAAGCCATGAATAATTTTATGTTGTCAAAACCTAATAAATGAATCTATAGAGCAAGGATACACACCTTGGAATTTCGGCTAACGTTGGACCTAACATTTTGGGTGTTTACAGCGTCATCCCTCTCGGTTTTGAGCTAGGTTTTCTCACCCATGTCCAAAGAAGGTGCTTAGAGGATTAATTTTGCTTTCACAGTATAGAGATAGGATTAGGATTAAGGGAGAACCTATTCTGGATTGGCTCCACTGTCGTGCCTCACGATTCAACACCAACTCCTAATTTTCTCAGTTTCTAGTCTCAGTTTCCCCTTTCCTCCTTTTCCCCCTCTCTTTTCCCTTTTCTATGTTCTCCCCTCTCCCCACTATTTTCCTCCATGATTTCTTAAATCCCAAGACCAAAACCATACCCATGTGGTACTTACTCAGCAACCAATCAAAGGAACTCCCATGGAGCTGGATCATCACTTCTATAAAAGGACTAAAATGCCCCAGTCCAAAATTACCAAAATGCTTTTGGGCATTTATGACAAGACTTACTCCTAAAACACTTTGATAATCGCGTCTGGTCCTTCTCCCATCTGATAAGTAATTCAAAATGCCAAAAATGCCATCAACACTTATTCGACAAGGCATATGCGTACTGCTTTACTGCTCATGCCTCCACCTCTCGATCAGCCCCGATCTACGTGTAAGGGTCTAGAAGGTCAAAAACCATTAAAAATGTGATAGACAAAATAAATGTTTTGAAAATACGTTTTCCATGGGAAACAACATTTACCCTCTAGTTTCTAAAATATGCATGTATAGAGTAAAACCAAAGCAATTTGATTTCAAATAAAAGAAACCATAGACTGTGGGACCACAATAATCATAAAACACCCTTAAACACCCGTGGCCCATATTTCCCGACATCCACGTTCATCAATTCATATAAAATTCACTAGACACATATATTAGTAAGTCAAACCATAATCAATACCAATCCAATATCAAAAAAGCAGAACGACCAATAAATACTCGTAAATTAGAGCATCCAATCCAATACCAATCAACCAACCAATTCCAATACCACATAACCAACCAATGCCAAGTAACGAACCAATTCCAATACCACATAGCCAACAAATACCAAGTAACCAACCAATCCTCGATAATCAAACTGCATAGGTAACCTCAGAAACTGCACTGAGCACTTTTCGAGTCACATCCAAGAATTTGTCACAATAGAAATACATATAATCCATGGATTAAGTCACACAAGCCTCCTAACCAGGTACAATCAATCTTCAAGTATCGGTCACAATGAACAACATCACCATGCATATGCTGACTAAGGAACTGAACGAAGCACCATCCGAGTCAAGTATCCCCGAGAACAGAACGAAACACCATTTAGGGCAACTCTGGGAACTGCAGGTAGTGATAGGACCAGACCCTGAAAACATGTCATAAACCACACCTACGCCCTGTTCTCGTCAGAAAAGTACACCAAAATACCAAAATTATCCTCGAAACCTTGTCAGACAAGGGATACTCGTATTCTCAAAACTCATGCCTCCGCCTCCTAAACAGCCTCGGTTCTTGTACAATGGCCTTGAAGGGTTTCAAAACCAAGAAAAAATTATGAGTGGACTTAAAAAAAATATTTTAAAGCATAGTTTCATAAACATACTCGTTAAACACAAGTAATTACCCTCTGTTTTAGAAACTATATGCATGCATAAGATAGATCATGAAAACTCGATAAAATGGATAATAATAACGAAATCTTGAAATACATGCAAGTAGTAGAAAATCCGATAATATCAGAAATCAAGGAAACCATAAAAACCATACCAAAGTACCATAACCATGCACAATCAACCCATCATCAATGCCTGAATATCAAGTCACTATATCACAGCTGCACTTCCGATAGGCCAAGCCACTCAGGAAAATGAGCTTTACATCAACGTCCGAGTGGCGACCGACTTAGGAAAAGTAGCTTTACCTCGACGTCTCAGTCGGCTTAACACTAGTCTTAGGAACAAGAGCTTTTCCTTGACGTCTAAGACTAACTAGTCTTGGGAAATGGATCTTTACCTCGACGTCCAAGACTACTCATTACAATACCAGTCTCGGGAAAAGGAGCTTTACCTTGACTTCTGAGACTGACCAATCAAACCAGCATCCCGAGGAGGGTTACTCACAACAAAACATATTACATCTCACATACCAGGAAATTAGGACTCAAATATCAAGAGCATATTCTTGGAATTCATCTCAATTCCAAAACCAAGACCATAATCCAGAACACAGCATAAGCAAATGACTCATAAAACATGCATCAATCGATTCCCATAAAATTATCTAAAGATAATTAATATCGAGAAATTCACTTCTAATATGCTCAAAATATTTAAAACTAAAATCACAATTTAAAACCTTGGGCCTAAGCCCAAAACACAACTCGAACATAATCTTGTAAAATGTGCTATTAAAATATTCTATAAATTCATTTAAATTCGTAAAAGTTCCCAATCAATCAAATATCATCAAATCACATAGAAAACCATTTAAAAAAAAATTAAATATGCATAATAAGTTTAAGAATAAAAGGGTCCATTCACACGGTTTTCTTGGTTTTGAAACCCTTTAGGGTCGTTGTACGAGAACCGAGGCTGTGTAGGAGGCGGAGGCATGAGCTTTGAGAATACGAGTATCCCTTGTCTGACAAGGTTTTGAGGATACTTTTGGTATTTTGATGTATTTGTCATATAGGAGCAGGGCCTGGGCATGGTTTATGACATGTTTTCAGTCGGGTCCTGTTAACTTGGTATCAAAGCATAGGTTTTGAGTTGTGCTTGAAATGACCATTCCTCCGAGATATGAGCGTTGTGTACGACCTCGTAGTGAGATGAGTATAAGCACACTAGGATTGTTTATGGCCCGGATGTACTTTGCAACTATTTCTCGTGAGGGGTTCTATCACATAGCATCTTCCAGACTGTAACAATATCCCCGGGAACTGCACGTAGAACCATCTGGGCCATCTCCGGGAATTGCACTCACGCATCATCCAAACATGTTTAAGAACTAATAAAATTTCCAGTCTAAAAAAAACAAAGCTGTGCTCTATGCATCTTAGCATTGGCCATATCCGAGGATGGTTGACCATGGAAAACAGTCCATAAAACCAAGAAACTCATTTAACACTATTTACTGACTCAAAATCAAGTAAAAACACAAGAACACAAGCATGTACGTGGTTCACCCAAATCGGGCTACGTCCAAGGTGTTACCCCATTCTCATTAGTATAATAGTGTTTGTTGTACATGATACGATAGGCTTAGAGCCTTTTAGAGAGAGAAAGGGAAGTGTAGAGAGAAGGGGGAGCTCTCAAAGTGAGAGAGAGTGTGGTTTCTCTAGTGAAAGAATGGGATCCCCTAAATGAGGGTGATAGTTCTCTTTATATAGGCAAGAGCTAGGATTTAGGTCATGTGCCTAGTGGTAGGCCTTTTAGGCATGGGTCTTTATGGTGAGCTTTGTGTGATCTTTGAAGCCTTCTGGATGGGCTTACTTCGTGGTCTAATGTAGTGTTTGCCATGTCTGTTGCTCAGTCCAATATGGTGTCAACAGAAGTCCACCAAGTTCTTGACTAAGGTGGACTACCTCGGTTGAGGACTTCCAAAGTTCCCTGACCCAGTAACTCCTTTGTTTTCGTTCACTGTATTGCTCGGTGTACTATCATGAGTCCCCCAAGTCCTCGGTCGAGATAGGATACTGAATGGAAGACTGTTGTAGTTTGTTGAACGTCTGAGTTGGCAGTTTTTTAGTGATTGTGCTTTGGTAGTCCCTCGGTGAGTATGATCCCGTGTACGAGCTGGAATGCCTTCAAGTGCTTGTGTATTGACTGTGTGCCAGTTGGAAAGATAGCTAAGTTTAGCTTTGATTTTGGGCTCAATAATGCGATGAGTGAAGATATGCTCGATATGTATTGAGCAGATGTATACTCGGTAGTGTATTGAGTGGCTCGATAATATGATGAGCGAGTGTATGCTCCATAATGTATTGAGCAATTTAGTATGTGTTGAGCAGATGGATACTCAGTAATGTGTTGAGTAGCTCGGTAATGTATTGAGCGAATATATACTCGGTATGTCTTGAGCAAATGTATACTTAGTACTGTGTTGAGTATCTCGGTATGTGTTGAGCTAGTGTATGCTCGATAATGTATTGAGCAGCTCCGTAATGTTTTGAGAAAAAGTTGAGTGTTGAGTTTAGGCCGAGTTGCCTGTATTTTGATGTTCGAGTCGAGGCCAAATGTTTAGTAGCGCAGTAATGTATTGAGCAACTCGGTATGTGTTGAGCTGGTGTATGCTCTGACTAGTTTGTTTAAGTCGTAGGCCGAATGTTTTATGTATGAGTTTATGTATGCTTAATGTGTACGAGTATGTATGTTCAACATGTAAAATCAGCATGTATGAATTTGTGTATGTTTGGCATGTATGCGTATGATGTTCATAAGTGTATGTTTAGTGGTCTCCCATGGTGTGAGCCGAGTTGGTTCCATATGAATAGAGGAAGAGTAGAGGTCGTGGTGTGAGCCAAGTTAGAACCTCAAAACTGTAGTGGGAGATCAAAACAAAATCTATTCGGATAGTGGTAATATCGAGATAGAGGTTGTGGAAGAGCAGAACAAAATATATTCGGATGGTGGTCATACCGAGATAGAAGTTGGGGTTGATGAGTCCTGGTTGGCTGAGTGTGATTGGCCGCTCATTCGATTTGTCATGACAGAGTGGTGTTGATGTTGGTGTCGACTCGTGGGCCAAGTTGGACGAGTTGAGTAGGCCGCTCAGTGGGTTGAAAAAAGGGGAAGTGCCCAAAGCCAAAAATAAAAGAAAGTAGTTTTTTTTGGTGGCCTAGTTGGTTTGGCCGAGTAGGTGTTGGCTGAGTTAGTTTTGGCCGAGTTGAGTAGGCCGCTCAGTGTGTTGAAAAAATGTAAGTGCCCAAGCCCAAAGTAAAAAAGTTTTTTTGGAAGGTCGTGTTGGTTTGGCTGAGTTGAGTAGGTCGCTCGGTGTGTTGGAAAAATGTAAGTGCCCAAGCCCAAAATAAAAAAGTATTTTTGGAAGGCCGAGTTCGTTCGGCCGAATTGAGTAGGCCACTCGGTGTGTTGGAAAAATGTAAGTGCCACAAGCCCAAAATAAAAAATAAGGCTGAGTTGGGGTAGGCCGAATTGGTTTGGTCGAGTTGAGTAGGCTGCTCGATGTGTTGGAAAAATGTAAGTGCCCAAGCCCAAAATAAAAAAGTTTTTTTTTGGAATGCCAAGTTGGGTAGGCCAAGTTGGGGTAGGGCGACTTGGTTTGGCCGAGTTGTGGTGGTGCCCTAAAGGGTGCTGGGCCTTGATGATTGGCCATGAAAGGTTGCACAGAGCGATCATCACTAATCGGTGTCACAGTTGGAACTCGGTGGTACCCTACCCAAGCCCAAAAATAAAAGAAAAAAGTTGTTTTTTTAGGTGGCTGTGTTGAGTAGGCCGAGTTGGGTAGGCCGGGTTGGTGTAGGCCGAGTTGGTGTAGGCCGAGTTGAGAAAGTCGAGTTGATTTGGCCGAGTTGTGGTGGTGCCGTGAAGGGTGTTAGAGCCTTGATGATTGGCTATCATAGGTTACACAGAGCGGTCATCATCAATCGGTGTCACAGTTGGAACTCGGTGGTATCCTGCTGAAAAAATTCTCGCAAAGAGAAAAATTTCTTAGAAGAGAGAAAAATTTCTCGGAAGATCCAAGCTGATTCCTTAGTAGGTGATCAGAAGTCTGAGGTTTGTGGGTTCTGCAGGTGTGAGGAAGAGAGAGAATCAACATAGTTTTTTGTTACGATTCCCACAGATAGTGTCAAACTTTTGAAACATAAAATGTTCCAACTTAGAAGTAGGAATATCGCACTCACCCAAGAACATAAGCATGTACATGGTTCACCCAAATCGGGCTACGTCCACGGTGTTACCCCATTCTTATTAATATAATAGTGTTTGTTGTACATGATACAATATGCTTAGTGCCTTTTAGAGAGAGAAAGGGAAGTGTAGAGAGAAGGTAGAGCTCTCAAAGTTAGAGAGAGAGTTGTTTCTCTAGTGAGAGAATGAGATCCCCCAAATGAGGGTGATAGTTCTCTTTATATAGGTAAGAGCTAGGGTTTAAGTTATATGCCTAGTGGCAGGCCTTTTAGGCATGGGCCTTGATGGTGAGCTTTAAGTGATCTTTGAAGCCTTCTGGATGGGCTTACTTCGTGGTCCAATGTTGTGGTTGTCAAGTCCGTTGCTCCGTCCAATATGGTGTCAACATACCGTAAAATAGCCATGTCCAGAATCAGTCAATAAATTCAGAAAAATCATCAAATAATCATTTAGAAATCATATTCAAATCCAAAAAAAATCATGCAATTAAGCAATTAAAAAATTTAACTATGCATGCATAATAATTTATAAAAGAAAAAATTCACTCACACATTGTCCTTGTAGTTGAATTCCGAGCCGTATGCTTCTCCGTAAATTTCGGGAATTTTACTGTCTGTCACAAACCAGCACTAAAGATTAATAGTGTCCCAAATAGCCTTACATTTAAATACCCTAATTTTTCGGAATTAAATATAAATTCAAAACTTACACATAACTTACACATACCACTTCGGACACCCGAAATTATACCAAAACAATGTCTGATCAACTCCAAACCTATGCCAATGGATTCATGACAACGAAAACATTGAAATCGTGTTGGCCCAAAACTTAGGTGATAAGCCCCGCTCCTACACGCACCATCGAAGGCTTCTGCATGTGGTTATCGCGTAGGTTGTCTTTAACCTCTAACCGACCTGTTTTCCTGCAATTCGGATCATCCGACTTGCGAACTTGACCCAATCATATCCAGGCCTTTTCTCGTCCATTTTCGATGATCCAAACATGAAACTTCATCTACTCAACCTAAGGAATAGATCTATGATGTCAAAATATGAAGAATTTACCTCAATTTTCCAGAAGATCCTTCAACACTTTCAGCCAAATTCCATGTTTCAGCTCTAAGTTTTCCCATGTCCAAACCTTCACTTTTCTTGACCTGAACCAATCCCAGGAGTCCAACTAGGATATTAGTGTACTTGGATGCAAGCTTAAAGGTTTCAAACAACTTCCATGACAATTTTTACGATTTTTCGGACTTTCGGATTTTTAGTTTTCGGGTTTGTTTTGGGTTCTCCTCTTAGTTCTTCCTTCCCTCTTCCTTCCTATTCATTTCCTCTTCTTCTTTTCTTTTCTCTATTCCTCCTTCCGTTCTCCTATTCTCCCTTTTTTTTTTTTTTCCTTTTTTCCTTGTCGGCCACATATCACATACACGTACACACATATAAAACTCATACATGCACATTCTCACATGCTAAAGTCGGTGCACACACATATATGGGATAAAAGAGGACACTTGTCACCATCCTATGCAATCCACAAAATATCTACATTGTGAAATTACCAAATTTCCCCTAATGCCAAATTAACAAAACACCCCTAACCACTTAAACTTATAATGAACTTATTCGATTTCCGATTTCGGCATGCCAATTGTTTACGAACTCAGGATGTCGAGACCTATGTAATGGTTCTCTCAAAAAATGACAAAAAGTAACCGGAGCAAAAAGTCATTTAAAAGGGTAAAATCGTCTATTTACAAACAAACTTTTCAAAATTACATTTCTCGAATTTTTTGGCCGTTATAGTTTAGGCCCTTACCTTTTTCATACAAACTCCATTTTTTGCGTGCCACCTATCTACAAACTTGTGAGTTTGAGTCACACATATCGACCCAATCAAAACTTCTAAGAAATTTTCCAAATTAAAATTGACTTTTAGGCCATTATCAAGGACATGGGTAAGTCCGTCCATTTCCTATTTCTTTTCCGAAAGTGCCTTAATTTTTTGAGATGAGTCATTATAATCTCCACCCTTACAAAAATTTCGTCCTCAAAATTTACTCATGTAGGTTACGAATCAATCTTTTGCAACATTCGATGAGCCTTGGGATCCTGTAGAGAACCTGCAACGTCCGAGTAGCCTCGGGATCTTGCAATGTCGATTGGCTTCAGGAGCCCAAAATGTACTTGCAATATATGAGTAGCCTGCTATTGGGGAAACATTGAGTAATTAGCGACTTGGGAATCATATTTTATGGCGACTCTGAGCACGAGTCTCTATATGATTTTCTCACCTTCGGGACATTATATCAAGCCTCTGAGGGTATGAAACTTAAAACTCACCTGCAGTATATCAGGCCTTGTCGGGCACTCTCCTTTAGTATGTTAGGCCTCCCTAGGCACGAGTCTTGAAACTCTCATCCGGTATATCAGGCCTTCTCGAACATGAGTCTTTGAACTCTTCTTCGATATGCCAGGCCTCCTTTAGCACAGTCTTTAAACTCAACTCCGGTATACTAGGATTCCCCGGACACGAGTCTTTAAACTCTCATATGGGATCATATGGTTTCTCCAGGAATAGACATATCTGGTGGTATCCTAAGGATCAGTCACATATGGAGGTGTATAATATAGCTCAAGAGAAAAACAAATCAAATGTGGAAACAGTTACAAATAAAGCCACAACTTTGCTTCCAAACCCTTCCTTGACTCAAAATCCAAGTAAAAACATATTCAAATTGGGACTAAGCCCAAAATAATGTTTCCGCAAAACTGTAACGTGTCCAACAAGCAATCAAATGAAAAACTCATCAAAATACATTTAGAATCATTTATTCAGACCATTGCAATTCAAATCATGCAATAAATAATTCAACCAGTTCAATATGCATGTATAACATTGTATAAAACAAATATCCACTCACTATACGCTCAAAATCATCACGAAAAATTTGCCTAGTATGATCTGACACTAAATTGACAAGACCCGCCTTAAAAGAATTTTGATAACTGTGCCTGATTCTGCTCCTATTTGAGAACCAAATCAAAGTTCCAGTTGGGACTTGACAACTCCATCAGAGAGGCTGCCAAATAAGGGATGTACACCGACTATGTAAGAATTATTTTCTCGATATACGAACCAAACATATTTCTTCCTTCTTGGGTCACCGTCCTCACCAACCCACCAACCTCCACCGAATTTCATAAACCGATATCTCAGGTCTATCCAAGCCTTAAACTCAGCTCTCCCGGCTCTTTTCGAGCCTCAAACGATATCCCGACTCTTCCCAAGTCCTATCCCGATATCAATGTCGTATAAAGAATCCGTACTCAAACTTCCAAAACCCCAAGAGGTCCGTACGTATTCCAATTTGTAACACCGTCACTTCGGATGTATAAAACTATCCTAAAACAGTGTCCAATTTTCGTCGAAAATTGTACCATTAGATACATAATATCAAAATAAGAAACTTTCATGTTGGTCCGAATCAGAGCAGAGTTGCCATGCACCGCCAAGCGTTGGTGGATGGTCGGGCAGCAACCTTCATGTGCCAACTGAGACAATTGCATATGTACTCACCTACAAACTCAAGTCGAGTTGACCCGATTATCTGCAACTGGATCCCGACCTGGATTTCCCAACCCGGCTCCAATTTCATGCAAATTCCACAATTTTACATGATTTAAGTCTCAATTCCATTCTCTTTAGCCCTATGAATCAATTTATGATGTCAAAACCCAATAAGTGAATCTATAGAGTAAAAAATACACACCTTGGAATTTCGGCCAACATTGGACCTCGCATTCCAGTGTTTCCTGCATCAACCTTTTTTGTTTTGAGCTGGGTTTGGTCACCATTTCCAAGGAAGGTGCTTGGCTTACTTTTGAGCTTTCACGATCCAGAGATGGGATTAGGATCAAAGAGGCAACTATTTTGGGTTGGCTCCACCTCCGTGCCTCATGGTTCAACACCAACCCCCATTTTCCTCAATTTTTTGTCTCAGTTTTCCCCTTTCCTTTTTTCCTCCCTCTCTTGGTCCTTTTTCTCTATTCTCTCATTCCCTCCCTCTATTTTTCCTCCATGACCTTAAATCCCACAACCAAAACCGTACCCACGTGGTGCCTACACCGCAACTAATCAAAGGAACTCAAGTGACAAATGTCGCCACCCAATCTGCCAATTAACCCTAGGGAGATGAATCATCACCTCACGTTTTCAGTCCCAGCTAACTGATTTCTAGCAGACCACTCCCCCAAAAACTCATGCATGTACAACCATTCCATACTCTATTCTGAAATTTAACTTTTCACTTGAACAAACCAATCCTTATAGACAAATCTATAAAATGAACACTAGGAAATTGTACGTAACAAAGACAAATTCCCCTTTGGCTCAAGTGAGGAAGAAGAAGCCCTAGCTAGTCAGGGGTCATAAAAATCTTCAAAATCCCTCTACATATGGTAATTAGCACTTTGCACACTGAAAAATCGCTTACAATCATAACGCTATACCAACTGCTTCCTAATTCTGCAAAGACTAATAGAATGGCCAGACTTCGGTTGACTTGCGGTAATCACACGATCATCTGTTTAACGAAAGACACCACTGAGGGTGATGGCCTAGTGGTAAAGGTTTACTCCCATGAGGTTTGGTGGGTGAAGGTTCTATGATCGAATCCCACCGGCTCTTATTTGCTAGTCCTTCGGTAGGACTGAGGTGACACACTCGTTCTATTGTGTCGAGTAGTTATGGCTCAATGCGGATATTTCTCAAGTTTGTGGGAGTGCTTGTGGTAACACCCAAGAGGATATATATATCCAGTGGTGGATCCAGAAAATTTTGTCGGGAGAGTCAATATGTAAATTATATGTACAATATAAATAGTCACATCATACTTTAAAATAGCATATTATATTCAAATTGTTTGATATAAAACGGATAAACTTTTTTTTTATTGTTTGAACAAAATGCATTCTATTAGGAATAGCAACTATTACAATTAGAATAATGATACTCATACACACCCTATTATGCAATGAGATTTCAAGTTCAATCTCATAAAGAATGTGGTTAACACTCAATAGTCTATATGTATAAATTTGTTCTCACTCCATTAATATCTTATATAAAAAACTCTAAGAAATAATTAAAAACAAAAAACAAGTCGGGCAACAAATCAATTAAAAAATGATAGTCAAAACAAAAGTTTTTTAACAATTAATCAAACCAAATTGTTTACAAAATATTCAAAATATTGAAAGTTTTGAAATAATTTGATTTGTGAACATACTTTAAATTCAAATATTTTGTATGAATTGAGATTGAGTAGAGCCAATATATATTAGGGATTTGTTTGGTGGTATTAGAATTGGGAAAGGAATAAAACACAAATCTTATTTTATAACGTCTTCCCTAAATTAGGTTTAGGAAGTGTATAAAAAATGAAAAAAATAAAAGAAAATTAAAACAGTGTACGCTGCCTAGAAGTAAAGAAGTTTAAGAATAGTGACAACATCATCATGAGAAGAATGCTAGAACTGGAGTTTGATGGGAAAAATTTCTACGTTTGTATGGATCAAGATTATTTTTTAGATTGAATAATCATACTTAAAAAAGACAATAACCAATAATTAAGGTGTAAGTTTTTATAACGAAAGGAGTCAAGATAAATACTTTAATAGAGAACTCAAAGGTTGAGGGGGTCAATTGACCCCCTTTCATGGATGTAAATATCGCCGGAATCGTCGATATATCGCGATTTCCGGCCGGCGGCACCTAAGAAGGGGGGGAAGAAATTGGCCGAAATTTCGACATGATTTCTTATTTTGAACCCACAGATCCTTTTCTGAGATCAAAACGATGAAGATGCATTATTAAATCATGAAAATTGGACGTAAAACATGGAAGATTGAGTCGGGTCATACCGTCGGGTCGGAAAACCCGGGTGGCAGACCCGGCTGGATGTAGGGGATGACTGCTATTTTTCATATTTATATAATTGGAGTTGGTTGGTTTACAAACTCGCTAGCTAGGAGAGTTGGTTGAGTTTTTGTTTGTCAATTGGGAGGTCTTGGGTTCGACCCCCCATAAGACTACTGCTGTTTTTTTTTTTATTTTTCATATTTTTTTCCCTATCTCAAATATATTTAAACTTATTTTATAATTTTTCTTATATTGAATTTTTGTATGTTTATTGTTATGTTTTTTATATATTAACATTCAATTATAGTAACTCACTTCAATTTATGTTTATATTTAAGATTTTATATTATTAGTTATCGTCAGAATCATATTACATCATATTATTCATCATATATTTATTATATCAAAATCATTTTATTTTTATAGTTTTTATTAGTCATATATAACCATTATTAGGTATTTAAGTTTTTCCCAAAGTTTCATTCTAAATTTCCAACTTTTAGATCGAATTTCCGTCATTTTTGTTGACCGTAAACGATATCGATATCAATACCGATATTTGGGGCGAGATATCCATAAATTTGACGAGCTATATATCCATCGATATCGATATTTCAATCCTTGCCCCGTTCTACCTTTTTCCTGAAGAAAAAAAAAATCAGTTTAACAAAAGACTACTAGAATGTACTACTACGTCGCTTGTTTTTCATTTTAAGTGTTGTTTAGCTTCTAAATAATTATTTTATTATTTATTATATATTATTATTTTTACCACATATGACGCTTACTTGCAATTTTTTTTGTTAGAGAAAGACAGTTGCCATTAATTAACCTAAGTATTAAGTAATGAGTTACACTTTCCCACATCAACACTTACCAGAGTTTCAGTTGAAATAAATAAAAAATTCAAAGGCGGAATTAAAAGCTTTGACAATACAAGTATAATGGCACATGTCGTAGATGATATTATTTTAATACTTTTAAATTCAAAAATTAGAAAACCATAGAAAATAGAAATGTGGGGTGAAGGTGAACCGTGAACTTAATTTAATCTCAAGCCTAGCATAATGTGGTCCGAACTTAATTCAGGCTCAGCAAGCCTAGGCCCGAGTGTAGCCCGAATCGAAACAAAGACTGAGGCCCAAAGAACCAGACCCGAAAATTAACAACGGAACCAGCCCTCTGTACGACCCATGCCACCTGTAACCACCACTACCAACACCAATACTCTCACCCACACTCCACAGCCCGCCGCTTACCCCTCATCTTCCATCAACAAACCCCAAATCCCATCAACAATCATGCAAATTATTTTTAGACTTCAGATTTTGAGAACAACGATATCTAGATGCCTTTCCGGCTTTTCGTCAAATTCACCTTGCACCACCACCACCTCCTCCATCTTCAACACCAACAAACAGCGACAACCTACTCTCCAAGTCATAACCTGCACCGCCACGACCTCATCCACTGCAGCACAACCCACGATCTGCTTACATGCATAGGTGGATGAGGAAGAATGTCAAGTTTGGGACCTTATAATTCACGGTGTTGTTGTAGACCCGTCGAGGTGGTTGATATTAAGGGAGGAAGCGGAAGGAGATGAAGGAGGGTGATGTTGGGCAGTGGAGAGAGGATAACACTTCGGGCGCCTGGTGGTGGAAAACAAATTGACGAGGAGATATAAGGAGAAGAGAGTAAAAGAATATTTACTTTCACTTCAATTTTTTTATAATATTTTCTCCTTCCATTAATTCTTGTTACATCTGAACCATTGCCTTAAATCCCACGGTCAAACACGAAATATTTGAATAATAGGCCACGGAGCCCAAAAGCTAGATAGCCGTTGGAGACACAGACCATCGTCACTTTTGGTGGTTTTTAGATCCGACGGTCACTAATTACTAGCCGTTACTTTCAAAACGAGACGAACCCTTCTCTCCCCAATTTCGCTTTGTATTTCTTTTTTCCTTTTATTCTGTTTCCTTCAAAATATGAATCTGCTTATTAAATAAAACCCATTTTAAAGAACCCACAAGAAACATAGAGACGCATCGGAGTGGGACAAAGAGAGATAGAGTGAAGGAAGAGAGAGAGAGACAGTGAGTGAGGCTCACCATTGCTCTCTTGGGCTTCTGAAGGTGACGGTAAAGGGGGCTCTTATTTACTTTGCTTTGGTCAAGTTCCAGGCTTGATTTCTCTTTAAGGTTTGTTGGTTTCATTCAAATCTTTCATTTTTTAAATTGAATCATTTGGGTTTTGTTTGTTTCAATTTTTTGTTTTTCTTCTCATTCTCATGTTCTAGATCATGGGTTTTTGAATTTTAGACCTTTTACTCAAAATTTTATGTTGGACGTTTGATATTGGTCGTTTAATGGTTCTTTCTTACTGGGTCCTGATCAATCTCGTTTGATCTTGAAGGTGATTGAAATGGGTTCAAAGGAGAACAATCTAGGTTTCATCAGGCCCTCAAATTTTCAAGGTGAGACACAATAAGACCTTAAATTCAAAATAGCCTTTTTTTTCCAGTTTGAATTTGAAATTTACAATTACCTTGGATTTATTTATTTTTTTCAA
Organism: Prinsepia uniflora; assembly: GCA_032719365.1. Classification (NCBI taxonomy): domain Eukaryota; kingdom Viridiplantae; phylum Streptophyta; class Magnoliopsida; order Rosales; family Rosaceae; genus Prinsepia; species Prinsepia uniflora. The sequence continues at coordinate 13,837,348 of CM064874.1, forward strand.
ATACTAAAAAAGGTCCAAGATTGGGGGCTTCCAAGTTTGTGAAGGAGGTGGGGCCAAATCACCGACGGCCGCTGAGGGATATTGAGAATATCAAAAGAGAATGTCCTGGGTTTGTGACTGTACCTTACAATCTTAATCTCTTTCGAAGTTTATGTTTTGGTATTCGATTCTTTCAATGGTAGTTTTTCTTCTAGTAATGGACTAATTTGAGATATTGATTAATCTTTGTTCAGTAAAGCTGCGGCAGGTATTAAAAATGTCTCAAATCTGGGACATAGACCAATTACAAGGTTGGAACTCACTCTTATTCGATCTCCTTTTTGTCTTGTTTATTTTTCCCTAAAAATTCTAATTTTGAGTTGTTGATGTTTATATAGGAGGTTTGCAGCACAAATGGTCCAGCAGTGCCCAAATGTAGTACCTTTTAGACCAATGACAATGATTTTTTAATTTTTTAATTTTAGTGGGGTTTTAGTTCGAATTACAATTTGTTGATGTTTGTTATATGTAATTAGGAAACAAATGAATTGACTGTGAATTCACGTTTTGTGAATCGGACTGGTGTCGGTGAATCTGATCTGGAAGTTAAGAAACTGAGCTCATCTGCTGCCAATTCTGGTGGTCTTGTTGACTGTGAAATTATAGATGTGGGCGATGATGAGGACGAGGCTTGTGATGCAGTCCCAATGTTTGTGAAACACACAGAAGCCATGCTAGAGGAGATTGATAGAATGGTATGTGCCTCTCACTGTTTAGTGCTGGTAAGAGTTCAATTTTTCAATATATTGGAAAGCTAAATTGGTGGATGGTGTTGATTTTACTGCAGGAAGAGGATGAAAATGTGGAGGACCCTATCATGGATATCGATGGCAGTAGCTTGAAGGATCCACTTAATGTTGTTGAATACATAGATGACATCTATGCTCATTACAGAAAAACTGAGGTACATTTCATTACCAATTGTAAGTATAAACTATAATTTTAGTATTAGTTTAGAGATGGAGCACTGTGACACCAATGCACAGAAATTAGATGGATGGATCAGATGTTTGTAAGCACAGTCATTTGTTGGCACATAAGTTATGCTGAATACACATCTGTCTTCAAGTGCACAAGTTCTGTTTTTGTTCTTGATGGTTAGCAATCAAAGCCATGTGTAATTATCTTGAATACACATCTGTTCAATTGGACATTCCAAAGTTGGTTTAAGTTATTCTTGTTGAACGGTATTCTGTTTGATTAGATGAGCATGGGAACTAGGATAGAACAGAGAACATATCACAATTCATGTAATAGACCCCAAATAGTATATGGACATTTTGAACCACATTAATGGCGACTTCTGAGTGAGATGACTTCCTTGGTCGATAGTCAAGTTGATCAGTTTCATCCTTTTCTTTTTAGTGGTGACTGAGATTATTTTACTGAAAAGTAGTGGTCTTTTCATGCAGAAATCAAGCTGTGTCTTCTCACGTTACATGGCTCAACAACCTGACATCAACGAGAAAATGAGGGCTATCCTAATCGACTGGCTTATAGAGGTATCATATTGCAACTTCTTTGAACGTTCAAAAGTTCAGGTTTGGAACCCTGTGATGTGATAGATTGATAACAAGTTTGATTGTGTCATCAGGTCCACTACAAGTTCGAGCTTATGGATGAGACATTATTCCTCACTGTCAATCTCATAGACAGGTTCTTAGAGCGTCAAATGGTGATCCGAAAAAAGCTTCAATTGGTTGGTGTGACAGCCATGCTACTAGCATGCAAGTACGAGGAGGTTTCTGTCCCGATTGTGGAGGATTTTGTTCTCATATCAGACAAATCATATTCAAGGAAAGATGTCCTTGATATGGAGAAATCCATGGTGAACAATTTACAATTCAACTTTTCTGTTCCTACTCCGTATGCGTTCATGAAGAGATTCCTCAAAGCAGCTCAGGCAGACAAAAAGGTCAGTTTTAGGAAATTAAGGTATAAGAAGCCGTTAGATTTCACTTATTATTTCCCATTTAAGCTGGCGTTAATGTGCTTTTTGTTCTCCTGGAATTGAATCAGATTGAGCTTCTCTCCTTCTTCCTCGTTGAGCTTTGCCTAGTGGAGTACGAAGCACTCAGGTTCCCCCCATCGATGCTAGCTGCTGCTGCAATTTATACTGCTCAGTGCAGCCTGTCCCAGTTCAAGCAATGGAGCAAGACCAGCGAGTGGTATACTAATTACTCAGAAGATGAGCTACTGTGAGTTTTAGTTGATTTGATTTCCTTCAGGACTCGTAGAATAGTAGAAGTTGTTAACTTAGGAGAAAGGTAATTTTTTGTTTACGCATTTATGAATCAACAGAGAATGCTCAAGGATGATGGTTACTTTCCATCAGAAGGCCAAAACTGGGAAACTTACTGGAGTTCACAGGAAATACAGTACATTGAAGTTCGGAAATGCTGCGAAAGCTCAACCAGCTGAGTTCCTCCTGGATCTCTAGGTGGTAACAGAATGATAACCTTGATAAAATTAAGCAACCAAGAATTTGTAAGTTTTCGAAGTCTTTTATGGGTTGCCACTGAGCAACAGAAGTTGCCCTTTGGAGTGAATGCTATCTTTAGGGCGTGGGTTTCTTTTGTTGACAAGAGGCATCAGCTCTATCTTTAGTCTGCAATTTGCAGACAATGTGAATGCTTTCTTCGGAGTTTTTATGGTTGAAAACAGGCATCAGCTCTATCTTTCGTCTGCAATCTGCAGATATGTGAATGTTTTTTTCGGAGTGTTTTTCGTTAATTTGATTGGATGAATTTGTTTGCTCAATATAACGCCAGTTTATGTGAATGGTAAATCTGTTTGATTGGATAAATATGAACTTACGGGGTTTTAACCCTTCGGGTTAAAGAAAAATGTTGAATCCACTTGTTATTGTCCCATCAAATTCATCAAAATCCAGTTGAATCTACTTATGCTTGGATGAGGAACTTAAAAGCACAAAGGAATTTGTGGAACCCAAAATCACCGGAAAAATGTGGAGCTGCCACGTGACCCATAATTCTCAAAATGACCAAATTGCCCTTGGCAATAATACTTGTAAGCACAAGCACCGGACATGGCCCAAACCAGAATGACATGTGGAAGCCTCTCCACCCTCGATTTGTATAACACGTGTTAGCATGCAAATTGATGAGCATTTGTCCCACATCGAAACTATGGAAATTGAACATCTCACTCACCCCTATAAATAGCAAGGCACATTTCATTTCCAAGTTAAGTTGATTTTTCGCTTCAAAGTATATCCTTTTCCTCTCTCAAAGCTAACTTAGGCATCGGAGTGTTCTTGGTCGAACAACCCCCCGGGTAAATCGATCGAGACAACGATAGCTAATTGTTTGCTGTTTGCAGGAATTGTGAAAACTTTTCGCGGCGGGTTCGATTTCTGCTTCAACAATTGGTGCTTTCATTGAGAGCTATTGAGTTATACTCAGAAGAAGCTCTCTCATTTGTTCATCGTTCATCTTTCTTCGTTCGTTGTTCATCGACATTGTTCGAAGATTTTGAACGTTGTTCATCACTCATCAGGAATTTGTTCATTGTTTATCTTTCTTCATTCGTCGTTTATCGACATTGTTTGAAGATTTTGAACGTTGTTCATCACTCATCAAGAATTTGTTCATCGTTCATCTTTCTTCGTTCGTCGTTTATCGACATTGTTTCGAAGATTTTGAACGTTGTTCATCACTCATCAAGAATTCGTTCATCGTTCATCTTTTTTCGTTCGTCGTTCATTGACATTGTTCGAAGATTTTGAACATTGTTCATCGTTCATCTCTCTTCGTTCGTCGTTCATCGACATTGTTCGAAGATTCTAAACGTTGTTCAAATTACCCATCAACAGCTTTCCAAATTCAAAATTCTTCGAATCGGCATGACTAAGGCTCGTCGATCCGCTCAGTCAGCCGGAGAAGGTATTTCTGCCTCAACAGCTCAGACGAGGAATGAAGCTCACATAGAAACTCCGGAGAAGCGCCCAGCTCAACTCAGGCGCGTGTCTATGGAAGCGCCCCTTGAGACACTCGAAGGGAGGCCAACCTTCAGTTTTGGAGCATTCCCCTCTCCAGCTAACCAAGTACCCGCGCTAGGGGAAGGAACTTCGACTTTAAAACAAGCGAATGAGAGGTTGATGGGAAATGCATCACATCATGATCGACCCACAACAAACATGGTCCTAAAGGACTTTCTGGACGGATGTCATGACATCTCAGGGAGAAGTCGTCACCAACCTCCGCAAGACAATTTGGTGCAGCAAGTTGAAGGATTAAGCAAACAAATTCAACTTCAGTCAGAGCTCTTGCAGCAACTCCTAGCAGGGAGACCAATCCAGGAGCGGGACGGACGATCCACGTCACGTGGCCGACAAGAGAATGCCCAGGGACGACCTAGGAAAGAGCAGGCCCGCTGCCAAACAATGTCACAAGATACTTCGCTGGGAAACTCTGGAGAAGAAAGTCACGCTCATCAAGCAAAAATCCCACAACGCCTAAAGCCGTTAGTACGTGAACGGCTAGGAGGTAGGACTGGGGCAACTTCATGGGCAGAGCATTCACAGCACTCACGTGGGGGCAGGGGGCAACTTCGAGCTCAAAACAAAAACCCAAAACGATCTGCCCACGACAGTAAAAGGGGAGAAGCTCAAGGAGTTTCTCAACAATTAGCAAAAGAGGACTCATCGGCTCAGCAAGGAGCATTGCGGGCTAATGATGTTCAAAAAATGCTGGACATGCACCTTCGTGCTCAACAGGGTGGCGATCTAGAAGACGATCTACGTCGCCAAATACAACTCTCTACGCCCTTCATAAGGGATATTGAGGAGGAGCCATTCCCCCAGAGGTTCGCAACACCAAAATTCACTCCATTCAAAGGATCCACCGACCCAGTAAAACACATAGATTATTACCGAGGAGTCATGATCCCCCACAGGTCTAACGATGCGCTCATGTGCAAAGTTTTTCAAGCTTCCCTTCGAGGCCAAGCCGTGACTTGGTTCAATCATCTCCCCCCGAGGTCGATTGAGTCCTTTGAAGAGTTGGCTTTGGCATTTGTGAAGGAATACGCACAACTTCGGACAATCGAGGTGAAAGATGACCATCTTTTCTCTATCCAAAAGCGAGCAAAAGACACTTTGCGACAATACATACAGAGATTTTGTGAGGAAAAGTCTCGCATTATCAGCTGTAATGACCTTGTTGCGACAATGGCATTCAAACAAGGACTCCCTCGAGACAGCCAGCTTTACGGGGACATCGTCATGAGCAATGCGCGAAATTTTTCCAAAATACTTTCGCTAGCAGAGCGACATGCAAGTTGGGAGGACGAGAAGAGCGCTGCTCATACTCATGACCACGCCGGGACTAGCGAAGGGGCCTCCAATGCGGATGAACCTCATGAAAAGTCTGCGACTGGAAAGCTCAACAAGCGAAAGGCCGGGCAACACTCCCAAACGCCAGTTATGGAGAAGCCTAACTTACAGCTTTCTTTACCAGCCCATCAGATCCACAATGAAATTAAGAACAAACCATGGTTTAAAAGGCCGGAGCCAGTCAAAGGCAATCAAGAGAATGCTGATAAGACCAAATGGTGCGCCTATCATGAATGTTATGGGCACAATATCAGCACATGTATATCTTTCGAAAGATATCTCCGAAATCTCCTGAGGGAGGGGCATTGTACAGACTACATCAAAACTGTAAATCACATGGAAAACAAAGGGCCAAACGAACCAGCTTCAAAGGTGATCCGCATCAACTAGACTGTCAACATTAGAGAGACATAAAATTCTATGGAGCTTTTCAATTTTGCTTTTCAAGTTGTCTTCTAAATTCAAGTATCAATGAAATGAGATCGACAAATTGATTTGTTCACCATGTACAATTTTCAAAGCTTATTCTCTCTAGTGTAAAAAGCCTTCGCCATGCGAAGCACCTAAGCCTTCGTCATCGAAGCATCCAAGCCTCCGTCATCGAAACATTAAGCCTTCGCCCTGCGAAGCATCTAAGCCTTTGCCCTGCGAAGCATCTAAGCCTTCGCCCTGCGAAGCATCTAAGCCTTCGCCATGCGAAGCACCTAAGCCTTCGTCATCGAAGCATCCAAGCCTTCGTCATCGAAGCATCCAAGCCTTCATCATCGAAGCATCCAAGCCTTCGCCCTGTGAAGCATTCAAGCCTTTGTCATCGAAGCATCAAAGCCTTCTGAGTCCTGCAAATTTCTGCGCAGCAAGGAGAGCTCATCTCGAGCGGTATCTCGCTCATTTTCTATCAGTATCCTCTCCGCACGGCTCCTCTCCAACTCGCCCACCTTGGCTTCCGATGTGAAATTAAGACCTTAAGTTTTCTTAAGTTATCGTAATATCACATCAACAACATAATCTTCCATTTCTGCGGCCCTTCAAAATAGCACATTCGCAGGACCGGAACGGAAAGGTTAGGAAAGAAGTTGTTCGGTATGCTTTTTGGTTAGGAAAGAAGTTGCTCGGCATGCTTTCTTCTCCCAAGAACCAATAAGTCCTTGTTTATCGTCCTTCTTCTGAACAATGGTCTCCTTCGAGCACAGTGGAACGCACAACCACTCCTTGATCGGGATGTCTGAAAGCCTCGCGCCATTCATGGAGAAAGCAGCCGGCTCATGTCCCGGAACTCTGGAAGAACATCTGTCGCCAAGCTCCACGAGAACGTCGTTTGGAAAGAAATTTTGATTGCAAGCCTTCCACTCCATGAGGTCTTCAGGCTTCTCAAAATCCATATCTTTCCCTCGGAATGGACTTAGGCCACGAAAACCGCCACGCTCCCACAGGACAAATTTGCTGGGTCTCTCGGCATATTGACGCATGGCGAGCATGTATGTGGTACTAGCAAGAGTCACAGTAGGTGTGATCCTGCCTACTGATGCTCACTAGTCACGTCCGCAAGTGCACTCAGTCACCACCAAGTCCCCGTCGACTGTTCGGCCAAACTCCGTCCACGACGTGACATCGTGAGAGTATAAGGAACGATTTTACAAGATCAATTTGATAAATCCTTACCTCCAGCTAGTAGAACTCAAGCTCGATTTTTCGAGGATTTTGAAGCTTCTGTTCTTGCTCGATACGGCCTCAATCCTCCCCGTTTTTGATTTGGATCGGTTCGAATTAGTCCCAGGAGACTTAATCCAGCCTCAATTTTGATCCTCAAGACTCACGAATTCGAATTCGAATTTTCACCACAAATTTCCAAAATTTCGAAAATCTGCAAAACCAGCGACCCTCTGTCCTTCGTATTTGTTTTGCTCCAATTCAGACTCTCTAATCTCTCATTCTCACAATCGAATTGCTCTGCTATTTAACAAAATCAAGGTTTGGACAAAATGATTGAGTTTTTCCTAATTAAGGGTTTAGGGTCCCTAAAATCCTTGATTTCCTCCATGTTGTCTAGACAAAGCAGCAAGAATCATTGGTAGGTAGCATGAGTCAGCGTCCACCGTTCGCTTGTCTCAAAAAGACCGTTTTGCCCTTCGCTTCCAAAATTACGAAAATGCCCCTCGCCTTCATAGACACATAACCTTCGCATCCGATCTCTGATTTCGGCATGCCACCTGTCTATGGATTCGTATCAACTCGACCTACGTAACGGTCTCTGGCCCTCGTCCTTTGGACCCCCGGGTTCAAAAGACAACATTTTGCCCATGCTTGGGGGTAAAATGGTCATTTTGCACATTATGTCCGATTCACACCACTAAACCCAGAATAGTCATTCTAAAACTAAAAATGGACTTTTTACCTTTATAACCAGGGGCAAAATCGTCAAATAAACACTGAATCGATTCTTGAACCCAACGGTAACTGGTAACCCGGTAATATAAGACTCCAAACAATGTACATCCCTCCGGATTCCCTGAATACCGAATCGATGTGGGGGCATTTGTGGAACCCAAAATCACCGGAAAAATGTGGAGCTGCCACGTGGCCCATAATTCTCAAAATGACCAAATTGCCCTTGTCAATAATACTTGTAAGCACAAGCACCGGACATGGCCCAAACCAGAATGACATGTGGAAGCCTCTCCACCCTCGATTTGTATAACACGTGTTAGCATGCAAATTGATGAGCATTTGTCCCACATCGAAACTATGGAAATTGAACATCTCACTCACCCCTATATAAGAGGTAAATTGATGAGCATTTGTCCCACATCGAAACTATGGAAATTGAACATCTCACTCACCCCTATAAATAGCAAGGCACATTTCATTTCCAAGTTAAGTTGATTCTTCGCTTCAAAGTATATCCTTTTCCTCTCTCAAAGCTAACTTAGGCATCGGAGTGTTCTTGGTCGAACAACCCCCCGGGTAAATCGATCGAGACAACGATAGCTAATTGTTTGCTGTTTGCAGGAATTGTGAGAACTTTTCGCGGCGGGTTCGATTTCTGCTTCAACAGAATTTATACTAAACTGGAAACGATTCTATATCCACTTCCCTGTAAACAAAAGCACTAGACGACATGAGAGTTTTCAAAATAACACCTTAACACTCAACAATTCTATATCCTCATAGTAATAGCGCCTTGAAATTTCTTGATACAACGGTATTTTATGTTTCTCATTTTTAATTAGTTTACTTTAATTTATTTGTTTGTTGAACTTTAAAGTTCCTCATTATCGTCACGACATTTGATACTTAAGGAGGGAGAACATGTTAATCAAGGGCTTAAATAATGCCATGTCCCCTCCCGGTGCATCTATCCAACTGGACCACCTAATCAACCAAAAAAGCCAGTTATGTGCAGTCAGCAAAAAAAGAAGAAAAAGAACAGATTTGAATCACAACTTTTTGCATGAAGAGACAATTAATCAAGGGTTTCTTCTAGGTGATGCTACTACTACTAACACTTTAAATAATCTCCTTTATTTAGAATAGCTAGGAGCTCATGTGTTGAGTATCTTGTAAACTATAGTGTGCTAGTTTGTAATAATTTTCATTTGTAAAAGTGGTATCAGAGTTAGAGCAAACTAGGTTGAAGTATTAGCTAGAACTAGCATCACCTAGCTTGTTGTACCAAGACTTGAAGAAACAAGTCCTCTCTGTAAGTATTTATGTTTTAATGGAATTCTTTTAATTCATGCATCTTTCTCGTTTGAATTGTATTGATGATATAAAATATCTTAAAGAAAAAAAATCAAAATATATAAAAGGAATTTAAGGGGATTAATAGTTTAATACAGATGTCTCTTGAAGTTGAGTAGGAAAATATAGAGAATATTAAAAATTTGTGTGAAGAAGCTATATATAGATACTGTAGAGTGTCATATAGAATGTATACAAAAATATTTAAATTTTCTTTCTAGAGTTTAATTCTGTAGTTTGTTTTCTATTTTATTTTGTGTAACTTTTATTTGTTTGAAAAGAAAACTCATACGCTATGAAGGTGCTTATACGAATTCATGTTAAACCTCATAGCCGTTGTGTGAGTGGAGGTGTTTTTGGGATCAACTAGTTTTAGGTACCAAAATCTTAGTAAATATTCTTAGGTACCGCTGACAGAAGCATATAATAAAATAAAATGTGTAGCTAATCAATAAATAAGAGTGAGAACGAATATAATCATAAATTACTTATTAATAAAATGTTAGAAAATAGTTTAAGTGAAATTAGTTGTAGTACCAATTCTGTAATAGATATGATTAGTAACTGGTTAACCATGTTGGTAAAAGACGAATAAATTTTGAAAACCAGATCAAGAAAAAACTCAATGATATAGAAGTAAATCTAGGAGAAGTAAAAGAACAAGTAACAAAACTTGGAAATGTTAAAGATCTAGACTTAACACAAGAGTCTAAAAATCACTTGTCATATCTCATTCAAAAAATTGAGTACTTAGAAGTCTGAAAATCATCTAGGAGATAACAAAATCCCTAGGTTATTTATGGATCAGAAGACATAATAGTCTCATAAAAGTTCGAGTCTTCCACTAGAAACGATCCAACCAATTGGGAGAGAATCAATAGATTCCTTTTCGGGAGCAATCCATCCTTCCCGAACGCAACATACAACTCTCTGTTGTACTATGCTCTCCAAGTGTGTTTGTTCCTCCCATCTTCTTTACTTCTGGAATAGAAAGCAATTTATATGAAGAAATCAATGGAATATGAAAATCTCATATCCATAAAGTAAATAAAGGGTTCAAAAAGCATATGACCTAATTATCTTTCAAATTACTTGAAAAAATAGCTAATTTTGAAAACATTTTAAAAGAAAAAAGGGTCTTAGAAACTTGCTATTATGTTATACAAAGTACTCAACACATGAGATCCTAAGAAGCTAAAGAAAGAAAGATTATAAATAAAGTAAAAAAGTAAATCTAGCAGATTTCTCTTAGAGAAGAGAAAGCTTGGAGGACGTATGAGAGCATTGGAAGAATTCCTCTCCATCTGCATGCTTTAAGCTTCTTCTATAATTGCTGCCACCGACTTTGAAGGGCAAAGTTGACAATTGGGGGTGGGCCTTTCTGTCAATTTTTTTTGGGGGAAAAATATGTCCTTATTTGATGTTTTGCATTAAAGGGTGTTAATCAGTTGGCACCGATTAGATTCGAGGCTGATTTTTAGGTCTTTTTAGAAGGCTTTTTGGTCGTTTTGGAAGGATGCAGACTGTTCTTCTATCATTTCCCTTTCCTTCTTTCCCTTTCACCCTCTCTTTCTTTTCTTTCCTTCTTTCTTCAGCACAAGCTTCGCCTTCATCATCCGTTTTCTTTCCTTTTTTTTTTACCAATCAAAGTAAATGGGGATAAACAGGGTAAGCCAAATTGAATATGGTCGTTTTCCCCATTAGTTAGGTTAGGTAGAGGTCTTTCTCATCTGTTGTTTAGATGAAACTTTTTTTCTTTCGAGTCCTATATGCTTCCATGATGCTGTTATGATTAACAAATTCAACATCATCTTCATTATCTGAACTTATTGCCATCAAATTATTTCCAGCTCTTCTACAAGAATTTCAAATTCCATAGGCAAGTCCAAAGAGCTTCTATTGTTGGATAGGTTTTTAACCAACTCCATTGCATCAACTTTCTGTTGTTCAGAAAACGCTCAGCTAGATAGCAGATGTGTTACAAATATTCTTCGTCCATCAATTGCTTTAACCTGACTTTGGTAGTTCATAAATTGTCTATATATTCCGGTCGTATGGATCACATTATCAACCCATTGTGTTACGGGATTGATACTCAAAACAATTTTTTTCGTTTCCGTAAGGGTTTCTTTTGAAATATCAATGTTGATTGTTTTTGTTAGCAATCAAATATGATATGGCTAGAAAAATTTATCCCTTTCTCTCCAACCTAGAGTGCTTGTTATAGAAAAAGTGAGTTATTTATTCCATTTAAAATTTGTAACCACGTCATAAACCATTATTTTGATAAATGCCGGGAAATCTTAAAGTTGATGAAAATTAAAATTTTGGAAAATTGCCTTGTTAGTAATTTCCCAACCAATAGTGCCAACATCCCAATGTTCACCTATTAGATCAAAGGAAAATTTTGGAAAGTTATTTTATATTTTCATGGCTTCAAAAAAATAAATCCATCATGATGGTCCAAAAATCTTCTTTTTTTATATTACAAAAAACTTCAAGAGGCATTATTTGACAAGCATATTCAAAAGACAAATTCTTCAGATTTTCTTGAAAATAAAATCCATATGCTCATTTTGAAGACTTTTTGTTAGTTGAAGAAAGGTATTTATTTTTTCAAAATTAAAATGTTGATTCCAATCCATTTGTTTAATGATTTGGAATCCAAACTTTTTTAATAAAATATTTTCTTGTTTTTTCAAAGAAAACTCTTGTTCTTTTTCTTTTAAAATGTTTTTAAAATTAACTGTTTTTCAATTAACTTGAAAGATAATTGGGTCATATGCTTTATGAACATTTTTTTTCTTTACGGATATGAGATTTCTATATACCTAACGTTATCGTCTTCAACCTCTCGACGGGTCACCCGTTTCCATTGCAACGGGTCGCCCAGACTCGCGACCCGACCTGGTTCTAATTCCTTCATTCCTAGCCCATTTTCATATAAATTGATTTATATTCCAAGATTGAAGAAGTCTTTTCCTTTTGAGCTGGAATCTCTTACCATTTGTTTGGTGGTCAAGTGATTGTTAAAAGGTTTTGTTGCTACTTCATAGCTTTCAAAACATTCATAGTATGCTCCATGGTGTTTATACACCTGTGCATGGCAAGCGGACCAGTTATTGTAGATTCCTGGCTGGAACCCTTGATAAACAACACATATTTTTTTGAGCAGAATGTTTTTTCCTTACAATTGTATTCGAGAACTGTTTAATCATGTACATTTATGAAAAAATATAAATAACTTAGTTTAGTGATCTTACCTTCTAAGAAAATCTACAATGAAATTGGTAGTTCCCTTTACATATTCAATCTTAAAAAAATATGCAATAGCATTTCAAACTTTGACCATCGGTTATTTATTGTTTATTTATCAAAAAATTATGAACGGCTTGATTATCAATTCTGAGAATAAAAATTTCTAGTGCCAAATAAATATGAAATCCTTTTATGGCAAGCTCGATAGCCAAAAATTCTTTTTCAAATGTAATATGTTTTACCTTATTTGGTTTTAATTTACCCGAATTTTAGCCATAATTTTTCTTGGAAGTTTCTAACGTATTGTGCCTTTTAACGGCTTAATATCATTTTCTTTTAATGACATATCTCTATCATTCCAATGTTTTTTTAGAATAGTTTTAAAATACAACCCCAATATAAATCTTAGACATCTGTTTCTAAAATTAGTTTATCACATGTTTTAGGAAAATAACTCTATGGAATCTTTATTAGATCATTTTTTAACTTTTAATAAATTTCGAGTCTTCTTGTGGCCAACTACATTTTTTATCATTCTTTAATTTTTCTAAAAGAGGAACTTCTTTTTTTTATTATAAATTTTGATAAAACTTCGTCCATAATTTAGGACTCCTAAAAAACTTTGTAATTTTTTCTTATCTTTTAAATCTTGTGAAAAATCTCTTATTTTAGAGATGATATGTTCTTGAAGTTTTATGCCTGAGTAGTTGATAAGCCTTGAATTAAGCATCATTTTATATCCTTTATGCTTATCTTTTAATGTTTAAATACCAAACAATAGGAGAAAATAACATATTTTGTGCGAAATGTGCAGAATTGGATAGAGCTCGGAATTCCGAGAATTTAGGCGAAAGAAACACCTCAATCGGACTTATATTGAAAAAGTTATGATTGAAATAAAGGAGGCCACCATAAAAAGCTAAGAATTTTGTTAGGGGGCTACTGCATCCCTTTAAATTGCCCAGAAACCCATTCGGCCAGCCGCATCCGACCTGGTGTTAAGGAGTTCGGCGCGCGTGTACTGAAGGTCCCATCTCTCTTTCGGCATACGTTTCCTGAAGCCTTTATGCTCTATTTGACGCGCGCCTCCTGCATATCCTAAGCCGTTTTAGCGCCCACTTACCGAACCAATATGTAGCCTTCCCTTACGCGTTGACCATCAAAATTCGCCCCCATTTTCTGCGAGTGTTTGCCGAATATCACTCCAAGTTTCAGCAGCGTCCCACCGATTCGTTTCCTGTTCAATTCCAGCACCTATTTCCTTTTTTCTTGTGGAAAATTGTCTAATTCAAGATTGGATTTGTTTCCTTTTTATCTAGGAAACCTTTTTAATTAGTATTTTTATTACATTATTTCTTTAGGACTTTAATTTAATTAGTTTAATCCTTTTCCATTTAGAATTTAAATTGTAAACTCCTATTTATTTGGGGATTAATTTTCTCCTATAAATAGAGAGGTTTAGGTTATATGTAAGGGGTCGCCCATTTTTGTACCAAACTCTACTTAACCAATTTTCCCTCTTCAATAAATTCAAGATTTCTCATGCAAGGTTAATTATACCATACCCTATCCTCTACACCTTCATTCGTGGTGTAACGCCCCAGACGTTCTGGAAATGTAATATTATAAAATATTGAATAAAATGACGTTTTTACCCCTGTGATTTGTGTGGTCAGTTTGTTGAATTTTTGATTGGGAGGTCGAACGGACGTGGAGTGATGACCGTGACGTAGTTCGGGACGTCACGAGTTCATAGACAGGTGGCACGTTCGATTCGGACGAACAGGGTGGAACTTATGAGGTTCGGAAGTTCAGGGGCATTATCAAAAATTGGACGTTATAAAGGGAAAAAGTTGACTTTTTGTTTGACAATTGATACTCATTTGAATCAAAGACCGTTATGTTCGTCTCGACGCCCTGAGTACAACGACAGGCGGCACGCGTGAAACGGACGTCGGATGACCGAGATACGGGTCACGGAAGTTGGAGGGCAATTTGGTAATTATTGCACAGAGGGGCATTTTGGTCATTTCACGGCGGTTACTGTAGCACCACCGTGAAAAACAGAGCACACGGCCATGCCGTGGTGTTTTACACGTGCAAATTGTTTAGGGTGGTAGTGGATGGATCAGGCGATTTGTTTATGAGAATTGAGGCAGTGGAGACACCCATGGGAGACTGAACTGAGCTCAGTGCAAGGGCTGGATTTTAAAATGGCCGTGGTCTCTGTGCGTGCGGGAAACCATTTTCAGAGACCCAGTTGGTCTCCCACGAGTTGTTGGCCACATTGATCGATCAACCGTGTAAGAGAGTGAGGAGAGGTTTCGTTTGGGTCATTTGGTGCATTAGGTGTGGGCTGAGGTTGAGAGGGACGGTGAGAAAACAGTTTCGGGTTTTTTTGGGGGGAAACTCAGAGTTCAATTCCTACGGGCTTTGGGGGAAAACTAAACACATAGGGAGACTTCTGGGAGTGACAGAAACACGACGGTGCTGGAGTTGTTGAGTTTGGAGCCCGTTTTGCCCAGGAACCTAAGTTCCAGTTCGAAGGAAAAACCAGTGGAGGGAAAAATTGAAGATCAAATTGTGGGGACATTCGAGCTAAACTAAGGGCCGTTCTAGTCTTCTGGGAGCAAAAGGAAACCAACCACATCGATTTCGAAGGACGACACTCACGAATTGGCCAAGAACTGAGCTCCCTGGTCCTGAGAATTTTCGAGCTTGAGGACGACGACTTCCAGGTAACGACGAGTTCAATTGTTTGTGTTATTGTGTTTGTATAGGTCCCTTTATGCTACTGGTGAAATCAATTTGGAAATGGAATCGTGTAGGGTGAGTTCCAGAAGTCGACTTGTTCGACTGTTCGAACTTGAGTTGGGTCGATTTGGTGTCAGTCGAGGTTAGTCATCGACACAGACCTGAAATTAATGAGTTAGAGAAGATAATAGGATCAAAAACGAGAGGAATTAATTGAGAATTGAGCTTGAACTGGTCGGGTTGAGTCGCGGGTAACAGACCCGTTTATCAGTCTATCCGGGTAAGAACGATGACACTGTAGCTTGGCGCGTGGCCTTCACGCGCAGCCACTTTGGGCGGCGCGTGACGGCGCGTGCGATGTCATCTTCGATCACGGTCAACATGGGAATTGTTCCTTTCAGTCTGATTAACATTTTCCCTTTAGGATTCGAGTTGTACGGGAGTCGTTCGGGATAATCTCGGGAGCCCGGAAGTTTAGGTCCTTAAGGTTTATTTCGCCGAAAAATCCGGGAAATTAGGAAAAAATCATACGAGCTATTTGAGGATGTTTGTAACCCTTCTTGTACATTTTTACAGGCCCGGGCACTTCCGAAGCTACGGAGGAGCGCGCGGGACGCGATTGACGCGTCCTAAAACCGTGAGTGGACCTTTTGATTTCTAAATTGGGCATGCATGACTATTTTGCTTATTTATCTCATGGTTTTACCTATGATTTTATGATGGTGATATGATATATCGGTTTCACATGTTTCCACGTTTTTCGAGATATTTATTGTCTTTCACGCATTTCGAGATTACGATTTTTGCTATTGCATGCGTGATGATTTTGATGAAGTACCTGGATATGAATATGCATGTTTCGGATTTATGATGTTTGATCACATTGTGAAGTAATTTTTGGAAATTGCATGTGTTGGAATTTGCATGTGAATTCGGACATAAGTCCTGTTATGATGAGAAATGTTTTCGGAATAATGTTGGAAAACGGTTTGTGATGAATCCTGGTTTGTTGTGTTTAAAAACGGTTTTGGGTTTAAAGACCCGGTTAATGGTTGGATCTGGTTTTGGGTTTAAAGACCTGGTATGTTGATGACGGGGGCGGGCCCGAAAATTGGGTTTAAAGACCCGAATTGAGTTTAAAGACTCTTGAGTTTAAAGACTCGATTATTATGATACCCCCGAGGCCTATTAATCATGTTTTGAGTTTAAAGACTCGTTGATATCCCGGGAAGGCCTAATGTTGAGTTTAAAGACTCGGATGGATCCAACGGCATAATTGTGGTTATTGATTCTCGTTTTGCTTGATTTGTGCAATTAACGTTTAAAATGACGGTTTCTGAAACCTAGCATTATTAAATGGTTTTTACATGAATTATGGCGATCCTTTGTAACGTTTTTCATGTGTTTCGGAAAAATGAGTTTTCAAAAGTTAATATGCAAATTTTGAATATTTGGTTATGCATGCGTGTTACAAAACTGGAGCGCGAACCCGATTTCGGAAAAACTGTTTTTCCTGTAAAACTTATGTTTCGGTCCACTCACACTTTGATGTTTTAAATTCCCTCCAGGTCGTGGTACAAGTGCGGGGGCAAGCGCCGAGGCAGAGGCGGAGGCATAAAGTTTTCCGTTGCGGAGTAGTTAGTTCACAGAGTAGGACTTGTTTCTTTAACTTGTTTTGTAATATTGCTCTGTGAAACTATGGACTTGACGTTCAGACGGTTGTATTTGTTTAATCTCCCTGGTCTGACAATGGGTGTGTTGTAATAGTAATTAGTTTTCCGGTCTTTTGGATTCGATTGTCAGACGGGAGTAGGATGCTTCCCGATTATCGAGGCGATAATCTGGGTGGGTCCTGTCACGTGGCATAGCCAGGCTGTCCCTGAGTGTCTCATCAAAGAGTGTCCAATCACTTCGTATCCGTAGGGTGTCCCGAAGAGAAAAACTGTAACACGGCCTCTTTATCTTATTGTTATATTTTGTGCTTGAATATCTTGGTTTATGAACTGATTTCTAATATGATTCTTGGTTTTATGATTTGTATTGCTTCAATATTCTATGTGTTTTATGATTCTAGTTTTTGTTATGATTGTATGTGTTGTTCTTAATGCTTGATTAGATATGTCGGGCTGTCCCCGAGTCAAATTCATGGAAAGTGTATGTCGGGCTGTTCCCGAGTACGTACTTAAGATAATTTGCAAATAACTCGTAAGACTAGAATTAGAGGATTTCATAGGTTGAAGTTAATAGAATTCATGAATGAGTTAGGTTTAAAGATGAGTTGACCATGTAAATAATAGATTATATTAGATTAGGCTATTTAATCACTTACGATAATAGAAACAATCAACTACCCCCTAGTTAATTAAGCAAAAAATAATCATGCTTAGGTACCCTCAATTCCCAGTTAAGAATGATCCCTACTTATCAATGCTACATCTACACAAAAGAGTTTTAATTTGCATATGTTTTCATTAAGTGTTGAGTGTGACTTTGTGTTTACTTTAATGCTTAGTTTTAGCGTATCAGTAGTCTAAGGTCATTCGTAGAAATCTATTGACTCATTTTCTACCTCTATCTTTTTAGAGGAAAGGATTATTCCATGGTTTTGAAATATTTTACACAAGATTTGTAGATGACGCTTGTGATCCACCTTGATTTTAGAGAATATAAGAATATCATCTATCTAGACTACACAAAAATCTTTATAGTCTTTAAAGATTTTTTCAATCCTTCTTTGATATACCTTGGGCTATATTTAGGCCAAAGCAAAATGGTCCATTGGCAATGGCCATTAGGTGTACTGAAAGAAGTTAAAACTTTTGATTCTTCAGTTAATTTTATCTGCAAAAAAACATGACTTACAATCAAATTTACTAAAAACAATTGCACCCTTAGCTTGGTTAACTCAGACATCTTTTCTAGGGTCATTCCTAGAAATTTATTGACTCATTTTCTACCTCTATCTTTTTAGAGGAAAGGATTATTCCATGGTTTTGAAATATTTTACACAAGATTTGTAGATGGCGCTTGTGATCCACCTTGATTTTAGAGAATATAAAAATATCATCTATCTAAGACTACACAAAAATCTTTAGTCTTTAAAGATTTTTTCAATCCTTCTTTGATATACCTTGGGCTATATTTAGGCCAAAGCAAAATGGTCCATTGGCAATGGCCATTTGGTGTACTGAAAGAAGTTAAAACTTTTGACTCTTCAGTTAATTTTATCTGCAAAAAAGGTGACTTACAATCAAATTTACTAAAAACAATTGCACCCTTAGCTTGGTTAACTAAGACATCTTTTCTAGGAATGAAATAACCATCAAATTTAAGTTGTTAATTCAATCTTTTATAGTTAATAACCATTTGAGCTTTTCCTCTTTTTATCTCTATGTGGTTTCTTATCGTGAATGTAAGACTAGAATAAGGACTTGCATTTTCTTCTAAGAGTTTTTTTTTGCTCTAGAAGTTCTTTTATCTGGTCATTGAATTCATCAATATCCATTTTGCTATAAATCATTGGGTTGACCCTAATTATAACATTAAGACCTCTTAGTTTAAGAGAACAATATCTAGGGTTACTAGATCATAACTTTAATGGATCTTCACTAAAAAAAATTCGAGTATTTTATATATCCAGTGATTTGTTCTAACTAAAATTTTTACCTGTTGTAGGATTGGTGTGGGGTCTCCACACTAGATTGGCACAAACTCGAATGTGCATTTATATTTATGTTGTTGAAGCAAAAGAATTTCAACAAATTCATTGTTTAGAGTGAGAGACATAAGATTATGATTTACAATAATTGGTAATACTTAAATCTCTCCAGTTTATTAATCTTGGTTGGATTTCAGCTTCATAAAATTTTGGTCCAAAACTTCTATAAGATTTTTAATTCTTTCTTTCATTGAAGTTTTTAGAAATTTTTTTAATTCATGGATTTTTTTCCATTGAATTGACAAATCTTGAGACTGATGATTCATACTTAGGTTTTTAAGTTGAATCTTCATTTTGACTGGGTTGTCAATATTATCATCCAAAATGGAAATGAAATAATAACCATAGTTATTTATAAATCTTGTACGTGAAACTAGTAAAAGACCTAGTTTACTTGGAAGGCAAGTTTGAGGAAATAATATTTACTTTAGGGATAACGAATCTCAAGGTAAAACAAAATCTAGTTCTGATTGAAAAAATATGATCCTAGTATATCAAGTTCAAATTCAAATAATATTAAAGGAAAAGTAATGGCACTAAAAAAAATGTGCAGGTTCTGGTTTTACCAGGAACAGGTTATTCAAATGATGAAACAAAAGATGGAGTAAATGCAGTTCTTCTTTATCATCTTAAAGTTGGACAAGGAAAAATAATATTTTCACCACATCATGATAAAAAAAAAAGATTTATCTATATATGTGTTAGGAACATTGAACTTAGCAGGAAAATCATATAGTCTTTGCACTTTGATTGACACAGGAGCAACAACATGTTCATGTCAACCAAATGCAATTCTAGCATGAAAATGGATTCCAAATGAAAAACCCAATGCAGGTTACTAGGATTAGCTCATCAATTCAATTTAAGGCAAAAAAACTAGCAATTTGGTTAAATGATAAAAAAGTTCATTATACCAAAAATATTATGTTTTCCAAATATGCATGGAGATTTTATTCTATGAAATAATTTAATCTCTATATATTTTATCAGTTAGAAACGAATCATTGGGTATATTAAATACTTGAAGAAAGTTTTACTGAAGACTCATTAAAATTATGCTCTTGAATTTGATGACTATTTCTTTCCTAGAAAAGATGTCTTAGTTAGTCAAACTAAAGGTGCAAAATTGTTTAGTAAATTTGATTGTATATCAGGTTTTTTACGGATAAAATTAATTGAAAATTCAAAAAGTTTAACTGCTTTCAGTACATCTAATAGCCATTACCAATGGACCGTTTTATCTTTTGGCCTAAATATAACGCCTTTTGTATAGTCTACATAGGTGAAATTCTTTTATTATCTAAAATCAAGGAGGATCACAAGCCCGGGCAGAGCCAAGCAGGGGCCAAAGGGAGCATGGGCCTCCACTCAATTTGTTTATATTTTCTTTATTAATTATATAAATTTAATAATTAAATTATATTTTATATATTTATTATAGAATAATAAATATATTTGGATCTTTTATCTATTATGTATACTTTTTTTTTCCTTTCTCTTGTAATTTTGTATTCAATTTTTCATTTATTTAAAAAAGATATTTAAATATATGATAATATACTAATTTATAATATATTCATTTAAAATATCTAAATTCTTAACTATTCTTTACCTATTTTCCTTTTTTTTTTGGTTATTTTCTTTGTTAACTACAAATATTCCTAAAATGGGTTTATCCCATATTTCTAAATTGTTCAATTGTTAATTTTTATTTTCCTACCTATTTTATTTCATTTATAAATGTTTATAATGATAATGGAACTTATGAACTTTCTTAAGTTATTATTTTATAGACTTTAAAGTATGAATATATGATTCATAATGTTCATATAAATATATGATTCATAGTGTTCATATAAATATATGATTCATAGTGTTCATATAAATATATGATTCATCGTATTCATATAAATAGAAAAAAAGGTTGTGAAACAGCTTTTTTTTTTTTTTTTGAGAAATCACCATAAAGACCCTTGAAATTTATTAAAATGTGAAATTCTGTATAACCATATATAATTGCAAATGTGGGATAACCAATATAAGAAGATCACTAGTTAATTTATCAATGAAATCTTCTTTTTGATTTTGTGAAGAAAAAAAAATCTTCTTTCAATAAAAAAGTATATCACCAATTAAAAGTATTTTATAAAAGAAAAACTGATTAGGCACCATCTGATGTTAAATTATGACCACGCTGCTGATCACAAAGGTCATCTACAAATCTTGTATAAAACATTACAAAACTATGGAATAATCCTCTCATCTAAAAAGATAGAGGTAGAAAATGAGTCAATCGATTTTCTAGGAGTGGCCCTAGACAATTCATGTATAAAACTTCAAGAACGTATAATCTCTAAAATAAGAGATTTTTCAAAAGAAAAAAAATTACAAACTTTCTTAGGAGTCCTAAATTAAGGACGAAGTGTGACAGGATCTGACCCCGGAAGCATATCATAAACCACATTCAGGCTCTACTCCTATCTGACAGGTGACTCAAAAACCTAAGTTTACCCTCGAAGTCCTGTTAGAAAAGGGACACCTACTTAACCGTGAATTCATGTCTCGCTTCGTAAGCAGCCTTGATTCCCGTGCAACAGCCATGAAAGGTATCAAAACCAATCAAAATGTGTGAGTGAACAAAAATAAAGGTTTTAAAAACATATTATTTGAAAACATACTATTTATCCTCTGTTATATAAACTATGCATACAACAAAAAAGTTCTCAGATCTCGGGAAACCAACCAGAAAAAAAGTAAATTTCAGAATACGTATAATTACCAGAAAACCTATCCATCTAAAACTCATGTCATGTACCAACACAAATGTAAACATACCAACATGCATCCATATAAGTTATACTGCACCCACCAACATATCAAATCAACCAATCATATGAATTGACCCAACCTCGAGGCTTGCAAGCTGAATTATCATGTCAATGTGC
This sequence comes from Prinsepia uniflora, assembly GCA_032719365.1. Taxonomy (NCBI): domain Eukaryota; kingdom Viridiplantae; phylum Streptophyta; class Magnoliopsida; order Rosales; family Rosaceae; genus Prinsepia; species Prinsepia uniflora. The sequence goes on from CM064874.1 coordinate 13,859,156, forward strand.
ACTACCGGTAGGTCAAGTCACTCGGGAACTATGGAGCCCAGCTCGACATTCGAGTGTGGACCGGGTCAAGAGCTACGGAGCCCAAGGCTCGATGTCTGAATCACGGTCCTAGTTTCAGGAATTACAGAGTATTACCTCGACGTCTAAGACTACTCACTAGTATCGGGAATTACAGAGTTTTACCTCGACGTCTGAGATTGTCCAACCAATCTAACATATCGAGGAGGGTTTCCACATCATATCACATATATATCACATCTAGAATCCGAAGTATCCAAAATCACATAATCATGTCACGTATAGAGTCCACTTCCATAATCCAAACCAAATTCAGAATCCAAATCAAATAGCAAATCCCGAGCCTAAGCCTAAACCACAATTCAATCCCAAACACCATAAAACGTGCCACAAAAAATACTTCCAAAAACCATCCAAAAATTATAGGAAAATTACCAAGACTCCAATATCACAATATCTCGTATCATAAAACATAGCCAAAACTCACACATGAATCCCATAATTTTTGGGGACTTTAAATAAATTAAAACGGACCCTAAACTTTCGAATAGTCAAAACTGGCCCTAGACGATGTCTGATCGCCTTGAAAATTGTACTCCTGGAATCGTCACATGGAAATGATGAACTTTCGTGTTGATCATTTCTCGAGAAGACATGGCACGCACCCCCATGCGCCACAAGAAGTTGCTACACTTGGGTCTCACGTGTGCCACTGTTCATCACCTTCCTCACAGTATCAAGCCCGTTTTTCCTATAAAACGGGTCAGAAGATCTGCATCCATGACACAGGTATAACTTCTATTTCCTACATCCATTTTTCTTGGTGAAACTACCTAATCATATCTAAACACACCCAGAAAGATCTATGTGATGTTAAAATCCAAAATCCTTACCTCAAAATTGTAGTTCAAACTTCAAGCTTGGCGTCCATGGTGTCCATGAGTTGCCCAGTGCCTTCTCATGTCTAAAAATCATGGTTCTCATCTTTATAATTTCATACGAGCTCTAGGAAGCTTACTGAAACAACTAATTCTCTGTTTCATGGTCCAAAACCAAAAACCCGAAGAAAACTTCACGAGTCCAAAATTTTCGATCACCTTTCCACCTCTTCTTCTCATTGTTTCCACCACTGTTTCCTTCCCCCTTCTTCCTGTTCTAATCTCCCTCTTCCTTTCCTTCCATTTTCCTTGATTCTCTCATTCTTTCTCCCTCATCTCTTCTTCAATTTCATTTTTTCCTTTCTTTCGGTTTTCAACAATCGGTTTTCAACAACCGAACACTCACAACACATATAAACAAGCATGAATGTCGGTGGAAGGAGAATTCTAGACTTCTCCAAATCTTGACACGTGGCAGCATTCAATTGGTCATGGTTTCAAAATGACCAAAATGTCTTTGGTGGCAAAATTACCAAAATACCCTTAAGGGTTCTTGACTTGAAACAACCTCAAATGATCTCCGATTTTAGCGTGCCACTTGTCTATGAACTCAGGGTTCCGAGACCTTCGCAACAGTCTTCCCGAAATCCCTATCAAACATCTACATAAAAAATCAACCATTTTACCTTATATGGGCAAAATCGCCATTTTACATAGTTTTCAAAATTCAACTTTCCTCAAGGGTTTGGGTCGTTTCAAAGTTTTTTTATAAAAAAAAACCTTATTAGAAAAAGAAGTTCCTCTTTTGTAAAAACTAAAGACGAATGAAAAATGTAATTGGTCACAAGATGACTCACAATTTATTAAAAGTTAAAAAAATGATCTAACAAAGATTTCATAGGTTTATTATCCTAAAACATGCGATAAAATAATTTTAGAAACAGATGCTTAAGATTTATATTAGGGTTGTGTTCTAAAACCATTCTAAAAAAATATCGGAATGATAGAGATATGTCATTAAAAGAAAATTGTATTAAGCCGTTAAAACACACAATACCTAAGAAGCTTCAAAAAAAAAAATTAAATTGTGGTTACAATTCAGGTAAATTAAAACCAAATAAGGTAAAACATATTACATTTAAAAAAGAATTTTTGGCTACCAAACTTGCAGTAAAAAGATTTCATATTTATTTGGCACCAGAAATTTTTATTCCCGAAATTGATAATCAAGCGATTTATGATTTTCTAATTAATAAACAAGTCATAATTGATGGTGGACATTTGAAATGGCATTGCAGATTTTGTTAAGATTGAACATGTAATGGGAACTAACAATTTTATTGCAGATTTTCTTACCAAGTAAGATCACTAAAACAAGTGATTTATATTGTGCCGGAAATTGACAAGAGTAAACAACTCTGGAATACAATTGTAAGAAAAAAAAACCTTATGCTAAAAAAATATATGTTATTTATCAAGGGTTTCAACAAGAAATCTACAATAATTGGTCCACCTGCTATACACAGGTAAATAAATATTGTAGAGCAAACTATGAAAGCTTTGAAAGCTATGAAGCAGCATCAAAAGCTTTTAACAATCACTTGAACGCCAAATAAATGGCAGAGATTGTAGCTCAGGAGTAAAAGTCTACTTCAATCCTGGAATAAAAAGCAACTACTAAGATATACTCGCACGTTGCTGCGGGGCTATTAAATTGATAATGAATATAAATTCTATATAAAATGATACATATAAATAGATTTAGGATATGAGAAAATGTTCAAAAGATGATTAATTATTTACATATATCATCATTCGTTCTTTTACATGTATTATTGTAATATTGGATAGCTAATCATAAGCATATTAGAATTTAGAAAAAGAGCAATTAGGACTATTTTTTTTTTTTACGAAAAAAAAACAGTGTTTTTTGTTAGCTAAACAACATTTTATCACATACCTAACTAATAAAAAGGCAAAAGTTTAATATTTATAAAAAAGCAAAAGAAAAAAAATGTGTGCAAATAGTCAAATCACTTCTAATGAATATGAGAAAATATTTAAAAGATGACTAACTCTGTACATATATCATCATTTATTTATATATATGTATTATAGTAAAATTGGATAGTTAACCTTAAGCATATTGGTGTTCAAAAAATAACTGTTCACGAACTAAACAATCTTTTTTTTATTTACATGTATCATAACAAGATTGGATAGTTAACCATAAACATATTGGAGTTCAAAAATTAGCATTACGGATTTTTTCTTAGAAAAAAAAGTAGTGTTTTTCATCAACCAAACAATCTCTTATCGCCTAACTAATAAAAGAGTAAAATTATAATTTTACTATTCACAACAAAGAAAAAGAAAAACAATGAAGGAAAAATAGTCAAATCACTATTAATGAATAGTGAAGATGTGAACATAAGTTTAGTATATATAATATTATATAATATAATATATACATTATCATTTATTTATTTACATGTGTTATAGCAAAATAGGATAGGTAGCCTTAAACATATAGGAGTTCAAAAAATAGCAATAAAGATTTTTTCTATTAAAAAATGTAGTATTTTTCATCTACTAAACAAATCTTTTATCACCTAAAAGGGTAAAATTGCAATTCTACTACTAACAAAGAAAACGAAAGACAAAGAGGGCAAAATAGTCATATCAGTATTAATAAATAGTGAAAATGTGAACCTAACTTCAGCATCATTTGTTTATTTACATGTTGTGGAACCATAAATCACCAGAAAATTATGGAGCTGTCGCGTGGCCCATAACTATCAAAATGTTGATATTACCATTGGTATAGATGATGACGACATCACACGATCTCAGCATTAATTTAATATATTTATCAATTAAATATATTAATAAATCATATCAATTCCAATAATAAATAATCTCTCAGCGAGTTATTTATTATTTATGTAGTTAATAATAGTGATTTCTTTCGGTAGAATCACCTATTAAATACTATCTTCTTCAACCAATCAAACACTCCGATGACTCTCAAGGCTGCACTATAAATACAAGGTCTCACTCACCTCTAAAGGTAATTCAAAACTCATACCAAAACTCTGTTAGTTTATTTCTCTCGATTAAACTGACTTTGACATCAAAGTGCTTTTAGTTGAACCACCTCCCAAGCTTCAACCTTAACCCCGATTATTTCTTGTTATTGTGTGTAGGGATCAAGATGGAATTCTACAAGTTCGGACGATTTCTGCATCAACAACTAGTGCTTTCATTGAGAGCCGAATTGAGAAATACTCAATGCATGCTCTCTGATTTTTTCAAGAAAAACTCTATCATTGTTCAAAATCTATCATTGTTCATCGTTCTTCATCTATGACAAGAACATGAGGAATGAAACGATCTGACAGACCTACCGCCTTCATCGCAAAAACTCACAATAAGAGCGACATTATCAACAGGATTCTAGAGATTCAATTGAAACACTCGAATGGGAACCGCGACCTCTTTTACAACCGGAATTTTCCATGATGCAAGAAAGGGTGCCAGCCCGTGGTTACAATGTTCATGCCATGTTAAAGCCATTCGGTACCGGCGTACTCCCCGACATCAATCCACTTCCCGCATTCCGCGTGACTACAATCTTCCCACTCGCGGATGGGCGACAAGCTAGAAAGGCGTCACAGCAAGCTCCAAATGGACTCCACACTGACGCAGAACTTCAAAGATTTATGAACAACCTACATCATGCATGGGGACACACTCAAGCCGATGAAGGACACGGCGTGACACCTTGCCACTAAAGCTCGAGACATAAGTTCCAATGCTTCGCATGACATGCATTGCACGAGGACGTGCTCGAACCCATGAAAAACGCGACGTGACATTACCGCTAGAGCTCAAGGACAAAACTCCTAATGCTTCGTACGCCATGTACGAGGTGTGACACCTTGCCACCAAAGCTCAGGACACCCAACGCTCTGCATGACATGCACTAGGATATGCTCAAGCCCATGAAGAACATGATGTGAAACCTTACCACCAGAGCTCCTAGCATAAGTCTCAACGCTCCACCCGACACGCAAGAAGACACACCCAATCTCGTGAAGAATAAGATACGACACCTTGCCATTGGAGCACGAGCAAGTTGGACAACTAAGAAACCAGGACCAAGTCCAATCAGAGCTCTTATGATGACTTCTAGGAGACCTTGGAACATCTAATTTTACTAGGAGGCGTAACCCACCTCACGAAGGACAGGGGAACGTCCCAAGGTGCACCAGCCAGGAGTGCGTCCGTCGCTAGACAATTTCTCGAGACACGTCACTGAGTGATTCTAGAGAAAAAGCTACACTCACAGAATAAGAAGCCAGCACCACCCAAGGCCATCAGCTTATGTATGACTTGGGAGGTACTTCATAGCACTGTCACATGTTGAGTACCACGTAAGAGCTAACGACATCATGCTACCTCCCAGATTGTACATGCACGTTTAAATCAGGTGGACAAGTCAACGAAGGCTCAAGATGTCCTTGCTGCTGCAGTAAGGATGATTAGACATACTCACCAACATGCTCACACGTTTAGACAATGGTAGCCCCAGGAAGTTGACACCACATGACTCGATGCTACTCTCCCCTTCGTCAGGACATACTACATGCGGGAGACGTCAAAAAGATGCTAGATCAATGCCTCTAAGGAATCCAATGCAATGGCAATTTGGAAAGCGACCTTCAATACTAGATTCAACCATGCATCATCAATATCAAGTAATGGGTCATGTCCCATGACGCATCTCCAAGAGACTTCAACAAAGAAAGCTACATCCTTGGAACAAGAGCGCAGCTTCGACAATAATCTTCAGTGTATGACAAGTTGGAGGGTATGTCAGAAATCCATCACATGTCAGCTACATGCCAGGAAGTTAAATTGATCAAGCATCTTCTCAAAGGACGTGCACACACCCTAATGGACAAGAAGATGAGAGTTCAAGTTGGACCAACCACAACATTGAAGAAGGTGAGACATATTCACCATCAGACTCACATGCTAAGGAGACAGAGATGCGAGGAAAATAGTCACAGCAATTCCCTTCCTTCACATGACGCATTATACACTAACTTGGAACCCACGGTAAGCTAGTGAGACACGCGCAAAGTAACCCAAACTTCCGATGCCCTGACTTGAAGGAAGTTTAGCAAACGATTTTATGTGCCCTTTTACTAAGCCTAAGCCAGAATCAAGTGCAATTCCTGATTCAAAAGCCTAACACCCATCAAAGGTGACCATGAGATGGCCGACGAGACTGGGTGGTAAGCCCACCAAAACTGCCATGGCGCACCTATCATAGCTATGGACATTGCAAAGGTGAACAACATCAGCACAATCCATATCGAATTTTTATTTTCGTTGTATATTGTCTTAACAAAATTATCAAAAAATGAGGTTTTGCTTAAACAATTTAGCATACCAATGGAAATTCTAAGTCTTCGCCATGCGAAGCACCCCAAGAATTTTCCTTGCAAAGCACAGTAAGCCATTGCCATGCAAAGCACTCAAAGCCTTCGCCTTGCGAAGCATCGTGAGCCTTCGCCACACTAAGCATTCTAATCCTTCGCCACGTGAAGCACTTTACGTCTTCGTCATGCGAAGCACACCAAGCCTTCGTCATGCGAAGCACTCCAAGTCTTCATCATGCGAAGCACTCCAATCCTTCGTTATACGAACCACTACAAGCCTTTACCACGTGAAGCACTTCAAGTCTTCGCCATGCGAAGCACCCCAAGTATTTTCCCTGCAAAGCATAGTAAGCCTTTGCCATGCAAATCACTCCAAGTCTTCGCCATACGAAGCACTCCAAGCCTTCGCCTTGCGAAGCACCACAAGCCTTCGCCACACGAAGCACTTCAAGTCTTCGTCATGCGAAGTACTCCAAGCCTTCACCTTACGAAGCATCCCAAGCCTTTGCCTTACAAAGCACGAAAGCCTTTACCATGCAAAACACTCTAAGCTTTCGCCACACGAAGCACTCCAAGCCTTCGCCACACGAAGGACTCCAAGCCTTCGTCATACGAAGCACTACAAGCCTTCGCCACGAGATGTACTTCAAGTCTTAGTCATGCGAAGCACCCCAAGCCTTTGCCTTGAGAATCACCACGAGCCTTAGCCACATGAAGCATTCTAAGCCTTCACCACGCGATGCACTCTAAGCCTTCGCCTTACGAAACACACCAAGCCTTCGCCATGTGAAGCACTCCAAGTCTTCTTCATGCGAAGCACTCGAAGTCTTCATCATGCGAAGCACTCCAAGCCTTCACCTTGTGAAGCACCCCGAGCCTTCGCCATGCAAAGCATACTAAGCCTTCATTATACGAAGCAGTACAAGTCTTTTCCATGTGAAGCACTCCAAGCCTTCACCCTATGAAGTGCCTTCACTGCACTAAGAACACCAAGCCTTAGTTCATGCGAAGCACTCCAAGACTTTGCCAAGAAAAGTACTTCAAGTCTTCGTCAAAAGAAGCACACTGAGCCTTCCCCTGCTGAAGCATCAATGCAGTCGCCCGTTGAAGCTTCAGTTTTCTCCCAACGAAGTGTCAACATCTTCAAGCATCAAAGCCCTCGCTCATGAAGCATCAAGGTTGTCACCCAACGAGGCAGCCAAGAAGCACCCTTGATACGCAAAGCGTCAACGCCTTCGCTCCATGAAGCATAAACGCCTTCATCCATGAAGCAATCCACACATTCGCCCTACAAAGCGTCAACACATTCATTCGTTGAGCGTCAACGCCTTCACTCGAAGCATCAAGTCCTTTGTTCATAAAGTATCAATGCTTTTAGCTAGTGAAGTAGCCAAGCCTTCACACACGAAGCAACACATCACTCGCAAAGCATCAAGGTAATTTCCCCACGGCGTATCAAGGCAATCACCCTGCGATGCATCAAGGAAATCGCCTTGCGGCGCGTAAAGGAAATCGCCCCGCGACGCATCAACACTATCAGTCTGCGGTGCATCAACATCCTTGTTCGTAAATGTAATGACCCATCCCGAATTTTGAGATTAGATTAGTGACTAATGAAGGATTAGTGAGATTAATCAGTGATTAGTTGAGTGATTTCGGACAGACGGTGCAAAATGATCTTTTTGTCCCTAGAGGTGGGCGAAACGTTGACTTTTGACTAAGGCGGTCAAATGGAATTTGGCCGATAATTGTGACGTAGTTTGGTACGTCACGAGTCTGTAGACAGGTGGCACATCTGATTCCAACGTTCGGTGGAGAAGTTATAAGGCTTGGAAGTTGAGGAGCATTTTGGTAATTTTGTGCAAAGGGTATTTTGGTCTTTTCCTTTGCATTGGGATTTGTGTCCACTTGGATCAGGACACATGTACTTCTCTGGAAGGCTGTGGAAGCCTCACAACTGCCTCACATCATTTGTAAAAGAGTGAAAACGTGTAAATGTGTGTGATCGGTGAGGAAAGGCCGAGTGAGAGAAAAACAGGGGACCGTGAGGATCAACCCAGATAATTCCCTTTAAACCCCATCCTTGCCCATGATTTGTGAAGGGAAATGAGATAATGGACTTGGATGATGAGGGTGGAGGCTACGGCAGCACACGACAGCGACGGTAAGTTCGAATTCCCGTGAAATGCCCTGTTTGGATTCAAAAATGGCAAACGATGATTTAGTGATTATTATCAATCTGGTTACTTGGATGAAGTTTTGGAAGTCAAAACGAAGCTAACAGACTTGAAAGCACGGCTGGAGTTAGCCAGGATCGTGAGAGTATGACGGTCGAAGGCTGGCCGGTTTATGCTTGATTGGGAAGGTAATTTCCAGTTCCTAATTTGATGTTTTAAGATCATAGATGGATAGAAAATATTTTGATGAAGGTGTAGGTGTTTGAAGGATCGAAAACGGAGAAGGAATGGCGGAGAACCAGTTCCGCTGGTTTGGCTGGACCGGATTACAGTGAACTGGTCTGGACCCGGTTCACTGGAGGATAGGGATGAACAGTACCGGCGCGTGGCTCCCACGTGCAGCGCTTTTGGGCGACGAGTGGGGGCTTGTGGGGCAGATTTGGAATAAGTGTTCAACATGTGTTTTTATTTTTTCGATGTAACAAACATTTTGGGATTGGTTTCGAGTCGATCGGATATCGTTTCGATATAGTTCAGGATGTCTGAAGGTTTAGGATCGAGTTTAAATACGTTTAAAAATTCGGGAAAAGTACGGGGATTTAATGAAAGGTTATTGAAGTAGTTAGTGACCTTAAAATGTGATTTGGACAGGTTCGGGAGTTTCGGTGACAGTGGTGTAGCCGTGAATGGCGTATTACACACATATCGAGGCGGCATCAAGGATGGTCTGTGAGTGGAATTTTCTTTCTAAATTATGATGCATGCATAATTGTTTTATATGTTTTCTATATATTATTTCTATTCTTATGATTATGGTATTTATGATTTACATATTTGTACGTATTTCGATGTGATTTACGTAATTGCACGTATATCGAGAATATGGTTTATGCTATGCTTTGATGATGATTTTAATGGATGATTTTATACTGTTTATACATATTGTGTTTTAATAATGATTTGATGACGTGATTTTGGATTTGAAAGTGAATTCGGGCATGAGACCCATTTCGATAAAATATGATTTCAGATTTCGGTTTAAATATGATTTCTGGATTTGGATTCTGATTTCAAAATGATGATTTTGGATATGGATTTACGAATTTGGATTTGATAAAATGGTTTTGAATTGGATTTGTTGGATATAGTTTTGGATTTAAAGACCCGGTGATTGATGTGACCGGGGAGGGCCCTATTTGTGATTTGAGTTTAAAGACTCGTGAGTTTAAAGACTCAGTTATTGATTTCCACCGCGATCTGTTATTGAGTTTAAAGACTCGTGAGTTTAAAGACTCGTTGATTACCCGGGAATGCTTGATTGAGTTTAAAGAATCAGATTGATATTGAGTTTAAAGACTCGTTGATATGAGATCCAGCAGGTTCGATTGATTGATGGAAATGTATTTCAGATTTATGTGATAATGGTTTTTAGATGTTTTGGGTCGTGGCCCGGATGATTGGATTTATGGTTTTACACATGATTTGGATCTTGGATTTTGGGCTGAGTTTCCGTATATGGTTTTAATTTATGGTTTTGGGCTAAGGCCCGGGATTTGAGAAAAGGAAATTATTTGTAGTATTCATAAACAGTTTTCTTATCTTGGAAATGAAATAGTTTTCATATGCATGCATTAGTTTTTACGTGAAGGGCATACATGTCTTTTCTCATAAAATGTGTTTTATAAACTTATTTATTTTCATCCACTCACAGTCTTTTCTGGTTTTTCGATGCCCTTCAGGTTGATGCGGATACGGGCTGTTGGTGAGACTGAAACATCACACACGATCCACGGTGGTTTCTGCGCACTCTGGGAAGACGAAAGTTGTTTTTGGACCGTTAACCTGGGATCCCTTGTCTGGTCTGCATGTCACATCCAGGTTGGACGGGTGTTTGGCCTTCGTGTCCCACGTGGGTCAGACGGGAGCATGACACATCCCTTAATCCAGGGGGGATTGGGGATGGGTAGTGTCAATAAAAGCCATAATGCCTTCAGCTAGCAACCTATCAACACTTGTGCTCCGTGGAGCACAAAAAGCTTCCACTTGCGGAACGCTCAAAGACTTCACCTCTGAAGGACTCAAAGCACCTCTCCAAAGGGAAAAGTACAGTCTTCACCTCAAAGAGCTAAGTCACCACCTCAAGCAACTTGACGGCTAAGTTCAATGCGATTGACCAACAATGAGGTACATACTACTCAAGTACATTCCCAAGGATCTATCACTCATACACAACAAACGGAATTGCTGGAATTGGAAAATCTACTAAAGATCGCTTTATAACCCCACCAAGGGGAGCATTAACCAGATCATGTCATGACAAATCTTGGGCAAATGTCTTAGTGCGCGCGACTACAAATTTTAATACACAACTTTGAGATTCATTCGAACGTAGCAAGCTCAAATTTTACTTCCTCAAATAGAGCTTGATGGAGCCAAAAAGGTATGGAAGTCAGCTTTCCAACGACACTCAATTTGAAGTCAAAACGAAGTTAAAAGACCAAATTTACTACACAAAGGTCAAATCTGCCGAGAATCACAAAACACTCAAAAAAATGGAAGGCTTCTATTAATGAAAATTAAATAAGTTGGAAATTCACAAGTTGAATGCTCAAGCATATATTCAACGCTAAGATCTAGCTACAAGACAAGAAGAACCATGAAGTCCATCATCAGAACAGACACAACCTTAGAATCTCTCTGTCAACCTGTGAACAAACCCTGGAGGCCTTCGATCATTCCATCATGCACATCACCCGTGACCTTCTTCAAGCAATGAGGGTAACCTCCTTATCATCGTTTACTTGGCACAATTGGCTTCACAAAAGCAACCTCATCACTGCTCGACTCTACGATAGTGCCGAAGAACCTACAAAGCTACTTGACTATGCAGAAGGAACTCTAGTGATGTTTGCAGCGCTCCTAAAAAAAGGCATCAATAGTGACTGTGCTATGGAAATTTCAGTGCAACTTGACTCCTCAGAAAGCTTTAGTCACCCCATGGCACCAGATACACTTCGCATCGCGTCATAGGAAACCTTGCCTTCCAGCTGGAACATGCTTCATGTTGGGCTGTGACACGCCTCACATTAAGTGATGAGACTCCTCGCCTCTCTCACTAAAAACTTCCATGTTGGCTCCACCCGCACTTGAAGATGACAAGTCCGTCAACGTGCCAAACTCTTCTATCTGCCAGACACCACATGCATAGTCATTGGAAGTGCTCTTCATGCAACACTTTGAGCTCCAACTAGGGCTTGCCTTACATTTTTTGTGCCTTGCTCCCCTTGTGTCAGGCTCTTCTATCTTCCAAGCACCACATGCATGGTCCACCTCCAAGCTTTCTTCCTTTAATTACGCAATGGCGTACAACATCTAGGGCTCCACATGGGGCATGATCGATCCTCCGTCTTTATCCTCCACCTTGTGGCCATCTCATTTTGAGTTTAACAGGGGATGGAATGTCAAGTCTCTGTAGGGACTGTTGCTTAGGTCTCAGTGACAAGCCCCATCCCTAACTCCACGAAATGGGACCGGACCTGCTCCCGTCTGACAACCTTCGTCAAACAAGGGATATCACTCATTCTATTCGCTTATATACCTTCTTAGATTGACCAAAACATAAGCCCACTACTACGGGAATTCACCCACATCCAACTCATTTACCATTATAGTCCTTAGCATTAATGTATGTATAATACTACTAAAATTTCACACACATTAACGCTTTTAAACCCTTTTTCATATACTAACTAAAATGTAACTTGACGAATAACATAATAGCATGAATAGTTAAACATAATAGCATAAATAGTTACATAAGCCTTATAAATCATTTCCCCGATAATTGTCTCTTAATTTCCATAATTTCATCAAAATTATGTAAAGGCCATAATCATCATCACATTATTATCAACAACTACCTTAATATGGTTAAATTTAAATCCTCAAATTTTCCTATTTAATTTTGGTATAAAAACTAAACAATATGTGTTGAACCTCGAAACTATACTAAACTAATGTCCAAATTCTACAAACCATATATCTTTGGACTCATAATTGAATAAGGATAAACTTCCATTTTGATCGTGTCCCCAAAAACCTCCGCATGCGCTGCCCCACACCAGCAAAAAGCCGTTGCGCGTGGTGGCCACATGCGTACAAGAGTCACCCCCAAGCTCTGGCGAGTCGACCCATTTCCCTGATTTTGGGTCGACCACCACGCAAGTGTGACCTAGCCGTTTCTCAAATGTTTTACGTTCAAAATGGACGTTCCAATAGTCTAATCAACTCTACTTGATCCCAGGAAGATCTCTATGACATTTAAATGAAAAGAAACGTACCTGAAACTGCGGTCCAACTGTTGGAACCGTTCAGCCATGGCTTCCCAGCCACTCCCTAGCCCTTTTTTACCTCCAAATCTTCCCCCTTTTTGTCCTAGAATGGTCGCAAGACCCTCAGGAGGATGTCAGAATCCTTGTCTTTGAATTTCCTCGCCTATAACCCAAAACCCGATATAGGAGCTTCATGGGTTCTATCTTGCCTTCTCCGTTTTCTAGGTTCTCCCCCTTTGTTCTTTCCAGTTTTCTCATCTACTTAGTATCACCCTTCCTTCTGTTTACTCACTTTTCTCTCTTTTCCTTCGTTGGTGCCATTCCTCGCGGTTTTCACATTTTTCCTTTTTTTTTTCTTCTATTCCTCTCTTCGTTGGTGCTTAACCAACAACATACACCCATGAGGCCGAGACCAAAATGCCCTTATGTGACACGACCCACCCCCAGTCCCCCGGGATTAAGGGTTAAGTTATACTCCCGTCTAACTTACGTGTGACACGAAAGCTAAGCCGACATCCAACCTCCATGTAACACGTAAGCTGGACAAGGGATTCCCAAACAAACAGTCTAAAAGGTTCCGGACTTCCCAGAGCGTGCAGAATCTACTGTGGACCACGTGTGTGATGTCTCTGTCTCTCTAACCACAACCCGTACCGCATCAACCTGTAGGGTATCGAAAACACAAAAGACTGTGAGTGGACAAAAATAAATCATACGTTTTGAAAATAGGTGATAGAAAAGTACATTTATACCCTCCATTTAAAAACCAATGCATGCATATCAAAATACATGTCATAAACCATTCTATATTCAAGTTATTCAAACCGTTTAAGAAAACCGAACTCATTTTCCTTTTCTCAAATCCCGGGCCTCAGCCCAAAACCATCAAAATCAGTATCACCCGGGTCATAGCCCAAAACAGCAGAAAAACCATTATTGAAAACCATCAATATCATCGAGATCCAAAACATATTTGAATTCCATTTCAACCAATCAAACCTACTGGATCTATCCGAGTCTTTAAACTCCCGAGTCTTTAAACTCAATCTAGGTCTTTAAACCCAATCCGGGCCCGCCCCCGTCATGTATCATATCCGGGTCTTTAAACCCAATAACCAGATCCAGCAAATAAAATCCAAAACCATTTTAAAACCACTTCCAAATTCGTGTCCAAATCTGAATTCGAAATCACCATTTCTAATTCCAAGCCGAATCCGAAATCATCATCCCGAATCCAAATCCATAATCCATATCCAAATCTGAATCTAAAACCATCATTCTGTAAGCTAGCATCCTGAATAACCATTCCGAACCCAAATCTGGAAATCTACTTTCAAGTTCCAAAATCGAATCCTGAATCGTCATCCTGAAATCCTATTCTAAAACCCGAAATCACGTTCATCAAAGACACTTTTATGAACTGGGCTTCAAGCCCGAATCAATTTTCCGAAATCCATTAGAAATCATTGAAATCAAATCATAATTCAAATCCCAAAATCAAATCATCAAAACCATCATCAAACCATAGCAGAAAACCGTATCTCGTAAAACGTGCACTTTCGTAAATATCTCTAAATACGTGCAAAACCGTAAATCATCAAGTTCATAATCATAATCATAGAAATCACGTATATAAATCATATAAAACATCTATGCATGCATCATAAGTTAGAAAGAAAAGTTCACTCACAGACCATTTACGCTGCTACCTCGATACGCGTGCACTTAAGCAGTTCTCGGTTAATCCGTTATCACTGACTATCCCGAACCTGTCCAAATCCCATAATAAGGTCACTAACTACTTCAAAATGTTCATAATAAAATTATGTAATTTTCCCGAATTTTTAACTATTTTTAACCGAACCCTAAAACCTTCGGACATCTCGAAACATATCGAGACGATATCTGATCGACTCGAAAACAGTGCCAAAATGTTCGTTACATCGAATAATTTAAGAGTAATGTTGAAAACTTCCTCAAAAGGTGTGCCACGCACCCACAAGCGCCGCCCAAAGGGGCTGCGCGTGCGCCTCACGTGTGGCACTATTCATCGTCTCCTTCCTCTTGCCGATCCGGTTCAAATCGGCGCAGGCGGTTTTCCACCATTTCTGGTCCAATTTTTTTCCTTTTTAATCCATTTAATTCATCCTATTAATTCTGATTGATCTAGCTAATAAAATCACAACCTAAGGACCAGAATCTTACCTTCCCCATTCAAGAGTATAACCAGGCTCTGCAACCATGTCCATCCACTACTTTTGACCTCTTCCAGCCTCAACTTTAGTCCCCATCGACTTGTTTACCCTCCAATATCACGTTCCAAACATTAAAAAGTATTGACAAGACCTAAAAACCTGTATTCAAAATTTAACCCAACCCTTACAGCGTCGGTTCGCCGGCTACCAGTCCACCGCAGACCTCCGTCCAAAGCTCAAACACCTCTTAGCAGTCTCCTAGACCTCATCCTAGCCACCAAATTCACTCAATACGCCTCACACATTGGCTGCCAATGGATGAAGAACAGGGCACTTCACGGGGTTTTAAGGCCACCGTCCACGACCCTTCACCGCGGTGGAACCACCACCCTCGATCACCTTCTCAACCACATAATTTCTCGACCAGGAATGAAGATCATAAGCTTGGTAAGGATCTAGGTTCAGGGTTACCCACTGCACACACACACACACACACACACACACACACACACACACACACACACACACTCTGTTTTCAAAAAACTCGTGCAACATAACTCCTCCCTTGTCTCTGTTTTTCTCACTCTCACACACCTCCCATTCGACTTACTCTCACACACCTCCCACAATCAAACACTGGGCTTCTCACTCTCCTGGATGTATAACACAGCCAGCAATAGCGTCCCCTGTTTTATCGATCACCTGTTTAACTTAATTGAATAATTGGGAGAACAAAGTGGAACCAACCAGAAGGTATCCACGTGCCCCCATCTCTCTGCCCTCATGTAACGACCCGTCCCGAATTGCAAGATTAAATTAGTGACTAATCATGATTAGTGAGGTTAATCGGTGATTAGTTAGGCGAAATCGGACGAACGATGCAAAATGACCGTTTTGCCCCTGGGCGTGGGCAAAACGTTGACTTTTCATTCTGACGGTCAAATGGACTTTGGCCAATGACTGTGACGTATTTTAGGACGTCACGAGGTCATAGACAGGTGGCACATTCAATTCCGACATTCGAGGAACAGTTATGACGTTCGGAAATTTAGGAGCAATTTGGTAATTATGGTTTAAAAGGGGCAAATGTTGACTTTCTGATCGGGATGTCCGATGGCCGAGGGCCGAGGACTGTTACGTAGATCGGGACGATACGAATCCGTAGACAGGCGACACGGTGAAATCGGACTTCGAATGGGAGAGTTATAAGTCACGGAAGTTTGATTTCACTATACACGTACTTCGAGGCATTGATGACATGGCAAATTCGGATTGGCTAGATATTTTAGGTGGGACCTCTGGATGAGTGACAAGTGTCACTGGTGACAGTATATAGGTTATAACGTGGGTACGTTAGCGAGCGTATTGGTAGTCGGCTTAGTTCTGATACCATTGGATTAGTCGAGAACGTGGACTGGACGTTGGATACTGTGCACTGGGTCATGGTATTCCTGATGGGTCCAGTTACACACAAGTTGAGTGCTTTGTTGGTATGTGTATACTTAGGTTGAGTAAGTTGGTGGTTAGTGTAACCACAAGTGAGTATTGTGTTAGTTTTTGACTGGCGACTGTCAAGTGGTGACAGTTTGTCAGGTGTCATCATGGATCGATGAGTGAGTTTTAGTGTCTCCTAGTGGGAGTAGATATCGGGATAGATTGGTGGTTGAGCAAGGAAAACTTTGAGTTGTTTGTGTCAACGAAATGGTAGATCTAACAAGTGGTTAACTCATAGGATACTCAGCCTGCTCTGATACTGACAAGTAATGTCAGTACGGAACTAGTGATTACTGTCATTCGACGTGGTCGAATGTAGTCAATGCGACGTGAGTGTTAGTGGTACGTCTGGTTGCAGACGATTTTTATGTTGACTAGTGGGTGTACTAGCGTACACGTGTTGTGAGGTTAAGATTGCTTTCCACGAGGTGGTTGTGGAATCAGTATAGTTGGAATTTCGAGAACGGAACTAAGTTAAGGAGGGAAGAACGGTTGGAATTAGGTCGGTTGGAATTTTGAGGACAAAATTAATTAAGGAGGGAAGGTTGTAACGACCCGTCCCGAATTCCAGGATTAGATTAGTGACTAATCATGATTAGTGAGGTTAATCGGTGATTAGTTAGGCGAAATCGGACGAACGATGCAAAATGACCGTTTTGCCCTTAGGCGTGGGCAAAACGTTGACTTTTCATTCTGGCGGTCAAATAGACTTTGGCCAATGACTGTGATGTAGTTTAGGATGTCAAGAGTTCATAGACAGGTGACACGTTCAATTCCGACATTCGAGGAAGAAGTTATGATGTTCGGAAGTTTAGGGGCAATTTGGTAATTATGGTTAAAAGGGGCAAATGTTGACTTTCTGACCGGGATGTCCGATGGCCGAGGGTTGAGAACCGTTATGTAGATCGGGACGATACGAATCCGTAGACAGGCGGCACGCTGAAATCGGACTTCGAACGGGAGAGTTATAGATCAGGGAAGTTCGATTTCACTATGCACGTATTCGAGGCATTGATGACATGGCAAATTCGGATTGGCTAGATATTTTAGGTGGGACCCCTGGGCGTGGGCAAACGTTGACTTTTCATTCTGGCGGTCAAATAGACTTTGGCCAATGACTGTGATGTAGTTTAGGATGTCAAGAGTTCATAGACAGGTGACACGTTCAATTCCGACATTCGAGGAAGAAGTTATGATGTTCAGAAGTTTAGGGGCAATTTGGTAATTATGGTTAAAAGGGGCAAATGTTGACTTTCTGACCGGGATGTCCGATGGCCGAGGGTTGAGAACCGTTATGTAGATCGGGACGATACGAATCCGTAGACAGGCGGCACGCTGAAATCGGACTTCGAACGGGAGAGTTATATATCAGGGAAGTTCGATTTCACTATGCACGTATTCGAGGCATTGATGACATGGCAAATTCGGATTGGCTAGATATTTTAGGTGGGACCCCTGGATGATTGACAAGTGTCACTCATCCCATTGGCTAAATCATCTAAATTGTGAATCTAACTAATTAAATAATATTATAATTATTATTATATAATTAATCCATCTAAAACTAAATCCTAGCCATCCATTCCTTTTAATCTTTAAATCCACACCACTCATCTCATCCATCTCTTTCTCTTATCAAGTAACATCATCTTCTTTGTTCATCCTCACAAACCCGAACCCCAAAACCCATATTCTTCATTTTTCATTTTTCTTCAAACACACAACACACATTCCCTCATCACCTGCGACTGAGACCAGAGAGATAGTGAGAGACTGAGGTGATGAGAGGTTGATGGACGGAGACGGCCAGAGCCACAGCGGCTCACGGGGGGAGGAAACCCGTGAGGTAAAATATTCAAAATTTAGAATTTGGGTTTTATTGAGCTTTAATCAAACCTAAGGATTGGGAAATGTTTCTGGTGGTCTTAGGAGAAGTTTGAGATTGGTTTCAAGGTTTAGGATGGCCGGGAAGGGCCGTGAACGGCGGAGGAAAGGCACGGCCGCCATGGCCGAGTATGAAGGTACGGCTTTGGTGGGTTTTGTTCCATTTTAATAGCTAAATTGATAGGAAAGGATGTTAGGATGAGATTAGGATTAAAATGGGACAAAATGGATTGAAAACGGACAGGATTGGGCCTTGAACCGGTCCAGATCGGTTCGGTCGGTCCAAGAACCAGAGAACCGGTTCACGTGTTGGAAAAGATGAACAGTGTACCGCGCGTGGACTTCACGCACAGTACATTCATTGGGCGCGTGGGGGCGCGTGGTAGGTCCAATGGGGAAGTGTTCAACATGTGAAATCTTCTATTCGATGCAACGAACATTTTGGGACTATTTTCGTGTCGATCAGACATCGTTTCGATAATGTTCGGGGCATCGGAAGGTTTCGGATCAGGATTAAAAATGGTTAAAAATTCCAAAAAATTACGGGGCTTTATTAGGAGATTAATTAAGTAGTTAGTAACCTTCTATTACGATTTAGATAGGTTTGGGAGTCCCAGTGTCGGTGATTGGCTCGGGAGAGCTGTATGGCACGTAAATCGAGGCAGAAACTCGAACGGTCTGTGAGTGGACCTTGTTTTCTAAATTGGTGCATGCATAAATGTTTATTATATGTTTTAATACATGTTTTGTGATGCCACTAGTGCATTTGGATGTGTGGTTACGTATGGGCACGTATTTCAAGGTTTCAGCCCTATACGGTGCCTATACGGGTCCGTATTTCTATGAAGGTCTAAATGAAATGTATTTGGATTTCCAAAAGGATAAACTCGGGCATGTGACCCATTTGGTTTTGTCTCGGGCATATGACGCTATTGATGACCTACGGGTCTGAATCATGTTCGCGGCGAGTGCTATATGCACGGCGATTGACGATATGATGCTCGCCTCCGGGTTGGGATATGTTCCTTCCGGAGAGGTCGCGATGCATGATCTGTGGTCGGGCAGCCGATGGAGGCTCGACTTCGGAGTGCTAACGGTTCAGGATATCGATCGGTGATGAGTGCACAATGATCTTATGGTGGTCGCGTTGGTTGATTCGTTCACGGCGACATACCAGGATTGAGGGCGGTCCTGGATGGATGGTTGCACACATCACTACAATCGGAGTCGTGACTGACTCTGAGATATCGGGCAGGATGCTCAGCTGATGTCATATGTTCGGGCACGAGACCCAGTTACTTTATGGTTATGATTTCGGGTCATGGACCTTAGATGGATTTCCAAGTTCATGGCGGTTTATGGGAACCGGCATGAACCCTGGAAAGGTTATTGTGGTACATGACGATTTATGGGAACTAGGCACGGAGGATGATTTATTTATATATATATATATATATATATATCTAAATGGCATGGATATTATGGATCATGACGGTTCAGGGGGACCGGGCAAGAATGTGTATGTTATATGTATATATATGTTCATATACCTTCCTTTACTTCTATTATCTCATCCGAGGAGGGTCGTTGGCATGGGTGGACCCCGGAGTAGTCACGGAGCACTGACTGAGTGGGAGTCGCCCTCGTTGGGTGCCTTACTCTCAGGAAGACTTGTACTATAACCTCAGGATGGGTCATTGGTCTACGGACAATGACCTTGGATTCTGATAGACTTGGGTTTGAGACCCTGGGTAGCACGCGCGTAGCTTTGGAAACCGTGACAGGATTGGTTGTGTGAATGATATGTATATATGAGATGTGATGTGTGTTTACACAGGTTTTGGGCAGTGGCCCGTATGGTTGGTTTCTTATGGATTTGGGCTGAGTCCCTTATGGATTTGGGCAGTGGCCCGTATACTTGATTCTTTTATTATGGTTTTGGGCTTAGTTCCCACATATGTTTCTTTCGGATAAATGGTTTTCGAATGCATGCATGCATGTATGATTTTTAGTGAAGGGTACATATGTCTTCGTTAAAATGTTTTTATAAACTGGTTGTTTTGTCCACTCACAGTTTTTAATGTTTTGACTGCCCTTCAGGTTGATAACGGTCGTGAACTGTAGCAGAGACCGAGATTTCACATACCTCCTCCGTATCCTGGCGTACTCTGATGGCTTGAGAGGGCAAATGTCGGAAATATCCCTTGTCTGACACTTCGTGTTAGACGGGAGCAGAGTCATCCCGCGTTAATCCCGGGGGGATTGGGAAGGGTCCTGTCACCTCAACTGAAAAATATCAAACTGGCCAAGGACAGATGTCCTTATCCCAC
Organism: Prinsepia uniflora; assembly: GCA_032719365.1. Taxonomy (NCBI): domain Eukaryota; kingdom Viridiplantae; phylum Streptophyta; class Magnoliopsida; order Rosales; family Rosaceae; genus Prinsepia; species Prinsepia uniflora. The sequence goes on from CM064874.1 coordinate 13,879,913, forward strand.
TGATCACCATTTTAAAATCAAACAAAAAGACCAATATACCCCTACATTCACACATTTTCATTTTGCCCTTAGCATGTTTAGACTCATAGCGAAACCGTCTGATGTCTGATGACAGCCTGCCACCTATCGTTGTAGTCAGTGACTCGAGATCTACCTAACGGTCCTCGAAATGCATGAAAATAACTTGTCATCTAAAGAGTCAACCATTTGCCCTATTTCAACCAATTTACCAAAATGTCCTCGATCTTCCGAATGTCATAACTTCCTCCTCGGATGTCGGAAACGGACATGCCACCTTTCTATAAACTCGTGACGTCCCAAACTACGTCACAGTCTTCGGTCAAAGTCCAATTGACCGGCTCGAACCAAAAGTCAACTGTTCGCCCAATTCTATGGGCCAAATCGTCATTTCGCGCCTTCCGTCCGAAAGCATCCAACTAATCACCGATTAACTTCACTAATCCGTCATGAACCACAAACCTAATCCGGATTTCCGGGATGGGTCGTTACATTATGCCTCTCCTATATATATACAAGAAGAAAAGTGAAGGCTTATTCTAGAACCTTCCAGACCTTTCTTGCAAAATGACCAAATTGCCCTTTGTGGCAAAATGACCAAAATGCCCTTATGCCTTCCATGACTCATAACAAACCGAACAAGTACATACAACCAACTCACTCTCAAAACTAAGTATTAATGGTTTTATTCATTGTAGTTATCCATAGGCACATCTTTCGAGAGTCAAAGCCTAACTTATCGTATTACAAGGCGTAACCATCACAAGATCACATGTTTATGATACATATCCATTTCCCAAACTAAATCCATAATTAGAAACTGGGCTTAAAGCTCAAAAACATACTTTGCAAAAAATCTCGTAAAATGTATCGTAACATAATCGTCGTAAAATCACCCAGGTGTAATCAATCTAACATCCTTGAAACCACATATTAATGCTCTTAACACACATAAGTATGCATACAAAGTAATCGGCCTTACCTTTTGAATCCTTCGACTCACAATTAAGAGCCTCACCATTCTATAACAAAGCTCACCCAAATAACATCTCAAATACTACTTCACATTACTCACAACGACACTACACATTTGCTACCATCCTGAGCATCAATTTTCTAGAAACATCCTTAACTTGACCATTCGAGAAACCATATCATCCTAATTGTGGATACGGTTTATGGGATAAGTCACATAACTTCACAATTGAACACAAATTCCTAACTCACAATCAAAATATTACAACCGTAAGGTTAAAGCTTAATGTTATTGCTATACACGTTGGATCAATCACAAGATTTTCATTATTTAAATGCCTTCAAGTCTCAATCCAGTAACTCGTTGTTTTATCGTAACTAGAGTCCTCTAGCCCAAACGCACTATAATTTCTCATCCCACTTGTAAGTTAATGATTACCTCAATCTTACTCATTTTAGCCAACTAATTACTTGATTTCTTAGAATACAACAATTCTAGCCACCACTTATACCCTACTAAGTCATGCCCCAATCTCAAGACAATGTAGTCCGATCTTTGGGCCTAACTCACGTCACAAATTCCGTAAAGCATGCTATCAAAATACAAAAATACCAAAATACAGTATCACAAAGTCTTACGTCATAAGCCATACTACAACAACCATCAGAAGTCATGGAAACCAGTATGACAATCATACACATCCAATTCCCTATTTAATTTCACATCACATGAACACACGCATAGTTAGCCTCTCCTTGAGGAGGGTTATCCACGATCGTCTCAGTTATCACAACTTTTCACTTATCACAAATACCGAGAAGCACACACCCATGCCATAACTAAATATCAAATTCCATAGAAAAACTTCGTCTCATTATATACCTTTATGACGAAGCTGACCAATTAAGTACTCAAGTACTCACCTTATTTTATAATATCACTACGCATAGTGCATGTTTCAAAACTCACTTCTCGGGATATAACTATACTACTGGCCAGCAAATCGTTCGGAAATTCAACATCTGAGTGTTAACCACACGTCAAATCACATATTCACTCGGGAAAATAGAGCCCCATTTTGGACGTCCGACTATCGGGGAAACAGAGCCCAGTTCTGGACGTCCAGGTGTCACGTACATAATCATACGACATTATTAATAGACCAAATCATTCACTCGGGAAAATAGATCCGCGCTCTGGATGTCCGAGTGTCACTTAGGAAAACAGAGTCCAGCTTTGGACGTCCAGGTGTGGATCAATCCTAGGAAATCAGAACCTGGTTCTGGACATCTGGGTACTAGTCCAAGTGGTAAGGAAACAGAGCCCGACTCTGGACCTCTGAGACAGAACGAATCCACAATAATACACCATACTACTCTCAGGATCGGGAGCCCCCGGCTCGACGTATGAGACTGAACAACCGCTCAGGAAAACAAAGCCATGCTCTGGACGTCTAAGCGTAGCTCTCATATCCAGCCCAGGAAAATAGAGCCTCGCTCTGGACGTCTGAGCACCATCATACTCAAATCTAACTGATTATGCATAGCAAATCTTGAAAAACAAATTCATATATCTATAACCTATATTAGTTTCTAGAAACAATTTCATTCCAGGCCCAAAGCCCAAATCATACCTCCATAGGCCACGTCACCATGTACCATTAACACTTCCAAAACATTTACCACAATTTTACATGAAAGCTTTAACCAACCAAGATTACCAAAATCACATATTGATTTCATAAATCCAAATCATGGCTATACAAGCATACCATATCTTTATCTCAAGTCCAAATTTCAAACCAAGCTTTAATTCCAACGCCATTGAATTGTTTTTAGAAAACATGTTTCGTAACATGCATATACAACAATCAATCCTCATTTTCATCATAGTAACACATTATCATCATGTGACCCTATCATCCTTATATGAACATTATAATTCCAACATCAAGTTCATTTTATACCTATTCTTTAACCAAATTACAGTCTTGTAATTCGTACATTAAAAAAAATTAAAAGAATCTCATAAAGATATTTTCAAATTCCTTTTTTTTACGTCCTCAAATTAATTCATTTAATAATCTCTCTCCCATTTTCGATCAAACCAAAGTCCAAATAGAATTTTAATCCGAAAAGCAAAACGTATATAGCAATCAACCAAATTCCTAAAAACATATCCCCATAATTATAAAAATTATGTTAAAAAAATAATTAAAACACAAGACTCAATTTCTAGAACGAAACATCCAAACTCTGATACCAAGTTCACAGGCCCCATCCCCAACTCCATGAAACGGGACCGGACCTGCTCCCGTCTAACAATCTTCGTTAGACAAGGGATATCACTCATTCCATTCGCTTCTATACCTTCTTAGATTGACCAAACACAAGCCCACTCCTACAGGAATTTGTCCACGTCCAACGCATTATCCCCCATGTAGCGGAGTTTACCAGTTTTAACTATATTTGACTTTATTTTCATTTTATACATTCTCATTTGCGACGTTATTTATGTGGTTAGAATGTTAACTAACCATTAGTAAATTCGACAACATTTTGTAATTAAATGTCATGTCGTCTTATACAAATCATATAGTAAATAATGATAGTAATTGTTACATAACGATAACTATATTTGCAAACCTTAGTGAATTCTTTAATCCTTGTAAATTTACCATTAGAATCCTTAGCATTAACATATGTATAATACTACTATAATTTCACACACATTACCTCTTTTAAACCCCTTTTCATATACTAGCTAAAATGTAACTTGACGAATAACATAATAGTATGAATTGTTAAACATAATAGCATAAATAGTTACATAAACCTTATAAATCATCTCCTCCATAATTAGCTATGTAAAGACCATAATCATCATAACATTATTATCAACAACTACCTTAATATGGTTAAAATTAAATCCTCAAATTTTCCTATTTCATTTTGGTTTAAAAACTAAACAATATGTGTTGACCTCGAAACTATACTCAAATGATGTCCAAATTACACAAACCTTATATCTTTTGATTCATAATTGAATAAGGATAAACTTATGTTTTGATTGCATCCCCAAAAACCACCGCACGAGCATATCAAAGTCACCCCTAAGCTCTGGCGAGTTGACCCATTTCTCTAGTTTCAGGTCGACCGCCCCCGCGAGCGTGACCTAGCCATTTCTTAGCAGTTTTACATTCAAAACAGACGTTCCAATAGTCTAATCAACTATATTCGATCCCAGGAAGATCTCTATGAAATTTAAACGAAGAGAAACGTACCTGAAATGACGGTCCAACTGCTGGAACCGTTCGACCATGACTTCCTAGCCACTCCATAGTCCTTTTCAGCATCCAAATCCTCCCATTTTTGTCCCAGAACGTTCGTAAGACCCTCAAGAGGATTTTAGAATCCCTTTCTTCGAATTTCCTAGCTTAGAACCCAAAACCCGATATAGGAGCTTCTCAGGTTCTATCTTGCCTTCGCCGTTTTTTGAGTTTTCCCCCTTCGTTCTTCCTAGTTTTCTTCTCTACTCAATATCACCCTTCCTTCTTTTTACTCACTTTTCCCTCATTTCCTTCGTTGGTGCCATTCATCACATTTTCCTCTTTTTTTCTTTATTTCGGTTACCAAGCACCGAAATCTACTTGACCAACAACGTACACCAATATATATCCAATTAAGTCGGTAGTAAGGAGAAAAGAAGAAAAGTGAAGGCTATTCTGGAACCTCTTAGAACTTTCTTGAAAAATGACCAAATTTCTCTTAGTGGCAAAATGACCAAAATGCCCTTATGCCTTCCATGACCCATAACGAACCAATTCGACCTCTGTTTTCGACATGCCGCCTATCTATGTACTCAGGAGGCTGTGACCTTTGTAACGGTCTTTTCGAAGTTTCTATGAGATATCCCGGTCAAAAGTCAACATTTTGACTTTTGGTCAAAGTCAACTCTTTGACTTTCAAGGCATGATGGTCATTTTTCATTCTCTCGAATGTTCGAATGTATGAAGTGTTACACTCAGAGTCCTAAATCTATAAACAGGTGGTACGTCAGAATCAGAGATTAAATGAATTTGTTACGAGTCTGAAATTTCTAAGGGAATTTTGGTAATTTTGAGACTAGGGGCAATTTCGTCTTTTGTTATGTTGATGAGTCATCAATTTTTATCAAATTGTCCAAGTGGAATGGTTACACTTGTCACCATCCTAATTAGATTAGTCACACTGTTGTGGTTGTGTGTGTGTGTGTGGTTGGATATGTGTGTGTTTGTGTATGTTTTGTATGATGGGCACCTGAAAACCTAAACGAACCCCATCCACTTGTGGTATTTCATCTGTGAAATGAGAGAGACACAGAGACGAATAAAGGATGAAGGTATAAAGAAAAAAGAAAGTGAAGAAAACTGAGAAGGGAAAGGAAGGAGAAAGCATGAACCTAGAAACTCGAAACCCACCATGAGACCTTGATTTCAAATTTCAATTTTGGATGTTTAATTAATGAAATTAAGGTTTCTATACTGACCCTTGAATCCTGGCGATCAAATTAGTGTTAAAATTTGTTGCAATTGGTTGTGGGGATGCCTGTGTTGAAGAACTGGAAATTTGGCTGAAATTCATAGATTTGGATTGGGAAATTGAGGTAAGTTTATGGTGTTTTGAGATCATAGATCTTTTTCTGGAGTTGATTAGGTTCAAATTGACATTTGAAGCGTGGAAATCGGACAAGATTCCAGGTTTCTAGAATTAGGTCACCTCGTCGAGTTGAGTCCTAAGCGTAGACCCGCGGGTCGACCCAGCAGAGGTAAGGGATGACTGTGGTAGCGCATGAGGCCCAAGCACAAGGGGCGCGTGTGATGGTTTCTCAAGGTACGCTCAACACGAATTTCAATGCTTTTGATATTTCGAACATTTTGGTGCTAGTTTCGAGTCGATCAAACATCGTCTCAATGCAGTTTTGAGTGTCCAAAGTGTTATGCGGCTCTAAGCCATTAGATTCGCACGGATAACGATCCTACTTGAGGTTCCGACCTCTCGGAAAACGCAGCATGTCATGCCAAACGAATCCTAATCCATCACACCGAGTTTCGTTCAGCACGAGGTGCTTCCTACTCTTACCCTAACTATCAGATTGATGACGGGTTGTTACCGCTGTAGAGATATCACATCCTCGATATGTGCGCACTCTGAGATCAAAACACGCTCTAATACCAATTGGTATCAGAGTACCATGAGTATCCCATGAGCCAACCTGCTCTGATACCAACTTGACAAGACCCGTCCCAAATCTCTTAGGATTAGCCTGGGACGTACGTGCTCCCGTCTGACATGAAATGTCAGACCAGGGATACTTCCGTACTTAGCCCATCCAAGACTATCAGAGTACGCTAGGATCCAGCGGAGGAATGTGATGTCTCGTCTCTGCTACAGCCCGCATCCGCGATCAACCTGAATGGCATTCAAAATACAAAAACTGTGAGTGGACAAAACAATTATTTTATAAAACGTTTTCATAAAAAACCTTTATGCCCTTCATTAAAAACATATGCATGCATTCAAAAACCGTTTCTCAAACAAAGGATACTGGGCCTTGGCCCAAAATCATCTCAAAGTACCTGAGACCTCAGCCCAAACCAAAACACGTGGGAACTTGTCCCAAATCCAGCTCATATGGGTCTTAGCCCAAAACCAATACGCGTGGGTCTCAGCCCAATGCCGTCTCAGTGAAAACTCGTACACGTATACATAGATATATATAAAACCCATCCTAGACATTATCTGATGTCAACTCGGGGCACACAGCCCCTAGGGAACTCATCCCCGATATAGGTCACGATTTCTATATATATAAGTATGTATACTACTCGGGATCTCACTCCGAGTCTTCTCCCAAGAATTCTCCATCTGGGAGGCTCTATCTTCGGACCTAGTCCGATCATCTCTCTAGAATCTGGTCCGGGACCACATCATAAATCCCACTTCTGGAACGGGATCCCTATGGGGATACCCATTCCGGGTAGTGGATCGTGACTCTCCAGGTCGACGACTGGAGGAGACCAAATCAATACGCTCGTAAGGAGGGTATATATATACTAGTATAGAAAACCATAATATGGGACTTACGCCCGATAACACAAATCAACTGGGCCTCCAGCTCGAACATAGGACCCAACAAGGCCTCGAGCCCAATTTCACCATAACTGGGCATCAAACCCAAACTCAAATCAACTGGGCATCGAGCCCGGAACCTTAGGGTCAGTCACGATTCCGATCATAGCGATGCGTGCAACCATCAATCTAGAATCGCTCTCAATCTTGGTATGTCGCCGTGAACACATCACTGTCGCGACCATCTCGAGATCATGGTGCACACGTCGCCGATCAATCTCTGATACCGTTAGCACTCTGAAGTCAAGCAGTGGCTGCTCAAAAACGGAACGTGCATTGTGACCTCTCCGGAGGGAACGCATCCCAATTCGGAGGCGAGCGTCACGTCGTCTGTCTCCGTGCACATAGCACCCGTCGCGACCACAATTCAGACCGGTAGGTCATCAATATGGCCTCATGCCCGAGTCAAAACCAAATCCAAGTGGGTCTCATGCCCGATTTTACCTTTTCAAAGCCATTTCATTAAAACCGAAAGTATAAGCATGTATACAACTGAAAACCACGATGTACGTGCCCATACGTAAACACACACACAAAATGAACTCAAGGAATCCCAAAACATATATTAAAACATTTATAAAACATTTATCCATGCATCGATTTCAGAAAGAAAGTCCACTCACAGACCGTCCGCGCTGCCGCCTCGATACGCACGATGGATGCCTTCCCGGGTCAATCGTCGTCTCCCGGCTTCCCAAACCTGTCCAAATCACTTTAGAGGGTTACTAACTACTTATTTAACCCCTCACTAAAGCCCCCTAATTTTTCGGGATTTTTAAATATTTTTAAACGCGCTCCGAAACCTTCGGACAGCCCGAACTACATCGAGAAGATGTCTGATCGACTCAAAAACAGTCCCAAAATGTTCGTTACATCGAATAGATGATTTCACATGTTGGAAGTTTCCCCAGAAAGTAGTCCATGCACCCACACGCGCCGCCTAAAGGGGCTGTGCGTGGGAGCCACGCGCCAGCACACTGTTCTTCTTCCTCCTCCTCGACCAGACCGGTCCGAACAGGCCGGTCTGTTTTTTCCTGCAATTCCGGCCCAACTAGACCGGCGTGACCAGTCCAGGCCTCTAGACAGGTCAATCTTCGTCCTTTTTCATCCTAATCGATCATATTCTTCCTATTTTGATCCTAGGAACCTAAGTAAGTAATTTAAAACACCTAAAACCTACTAAAATCCATGAACCCGATTTGTCCCTCACGGTTCAACAATTCCAAAAACTCTTCAGTGCTCCCTCAGCCGTGAACCACCACCAAAATCATCCTAGAACCTCCCTAGCAACCTAAGTAACTCATTCCAATCGATTAAAACCGCCCCCAACGTCAAGAATCAAAAATAAAATGAAAAGGGTCAAAATCGATACCTTTCTCGGGTTTGCCTCCACCATCCACGGCGGCACCATCATCCTCTAGCCCTCCTCTCACTCTCTGAGCCTCACATATGATCATATGGGTTAAGGGTTTGGATTGGGGTTGAAGGATGGATCGGTTTTGGTTGGGAATGAGGAAAATGGTCGAACAAAGAAAATAGGAGGATATGCATGAATTATTTGGGATGGGCAATGGATGGGTGACACTTGTCACTCATCCATTGGGCCTATCCAAAATATTTGGGCCCCACTTAAGTCCAAAAGTCTCTCGCCTCATAAAACGTGCAATAGTACATTCAAACTTCCGTGAACCGTAACCTCTCCGTCGAATGTCCGAATTCGACTTGCCGCCTGTCTACAGATTTGTATCGTCCGGATCTACGTAACGGTCCTTGGCTCTCGACCATCGGTCCTCCCGAGTCAAAAGTCAACTGTTTACCCATTTTCAACCAAATTACCAAAATACCCCCAAACTTCCCAACGTCATAACTTCTTCCTCGAACGTCGGAATCAGACGTGCTACCTGTCTATGAACTCGTGACGTCCCGAACTACGTCACAGTTATTGGCCAAAGTCCATTTAACCACCTAAACGAAGAGTCAACGTTTCGCCCATTCTAGGGGCAAAATCGTCATTTCGCCCATTCTAGGGGCAAAATCGTCATTTCGCCCTGAACGTCTGTTAATCCTCGTCTAATTCCCGATTAGTCTCGCTAATCTGTCATTAATCCTTAAAATCAGGGACGGGTCGTTACAGTTTGGATCCCGAGGATGTTAGAACAGTCCGAATGTGAGCATGTTTCTGAGTTCTACCCAAAGGTGTTGTCTCGGTTCCCGGATATGACTTGGATGTTGCCTAAGTGTAGTTCTCGAGGTTGCCTATGCGTAGGGCATATATGATATCATGACTAGTATTTGAGTATTGAGGATTGGTCGTGGTTGATTATGATGTCATGTCCAACTGCTTTCGCATGATTTGTTGAACATGGATTTCGGGAAATGTGGCTTACATGCTTTTGACGATGTTATGATTTATGGGTCGCATGGTTGATACGATTGATGATTTGAAAACTTGTTTGTTTATGTTTTTACGTAATGCATGAATATTTTACATTGGAGGGTAAAGTATGCTTTTGAAATGTGGTTTTAAATGATTATTTTTGCCCACATACTAACACTTTTGATGTTTTTGATGGCCCTCCAAACCGTGACACGAAGATCGGGGTTGATCGAGAGACGGAGGCATCAGTGGGAATTAGTACGGTCATCCCTTGTCTAACAAGTGTTAAAGTTATTTTTGGAATTTCGATTGATTTTTCAGGCGAGAGTAGTACCATGCACATTTATCAAAGCATTTTTGAGATGGATCATGTCAAAACAATCTTTTATCACCTAACTAATAAAAGGGTAAAATTGCAATTTTACTATTCACAATAAAGAAAAAGAAACACAATGAATAGTGAAAAATATGAACCTAACTTTAGTATATACTAGCTTAAGAGTAATCGAGACTTAAGATTAGCCACACAAAACTAACTAAAGAGCAATCGTACTTAAAATTTGGGACATTCTAAGCTTGTGTCCTTGTCATTTGTCCACCTCGACATTTTCTAGGGTTCAATGTCAGTACGTCACTGTATGGATGGGAGAGGCTACAGTGATTTTCCACTTCTACCTTTTTTTTTCTATTTTCTTTTCCTTTTTCCTTCATTTTATTTTTTTTCTTTTCCTTTATTTTTTTCCATTTTCTTTATATATTTTTTTCTTTTCCTTTATACATATAAAAAATCATAAAAGAGATTTTTTAAAAAAACACTGTTCCTCTACAGTGTTTTACTGATTCTGCCATTTTTTCCCCTTTCTTTTATAGATATCAAAAAATCACTGCTCATTTATGAAAAATTAGTAATACTCAATTCAATAATCTTGCGACAACACGCAGACCTAATTGTTAGTATAGACATATACTTAGTAATAGACTAATAGTAATATGGTTGTGAAGAAATGGTAGCTTCCCAAAAAGAGAACGGTAAGCATGAGTACGTCTCTGATATCGACACCTCACTGCATTGCTCACTTCCCCAACGCCGTTAGCTACTAATCCTACCTACCTACCTACCCTCATACAGTACGCTGACGTACGTTATCTTTTTTCTGCCTTTATACATAAATTATTTATATAAATTATTAAATTTAATGTAATTTTGAATGTTTTAATCTTACAAGAATTGAGAGATAGATATAATTATCAAACTAGCAAACAAGACGGCGTGTTACTGCAGGATTCATTAATTATGAATGTGAAATTAATGCCGAACGATATATATATATATATATATATACATATATATATATATATAAATGGATCTAGAATATAAGTACGCATTTTGAAGACGATTAACTTTACATGCATCAGTTTGGAAATATAATGAAGATTAATGATTATTAGTTTGAAATCTTTGTAGGAATGTGTGAAAATTCTATGTGTGGGGCACTCATGGAAGGATGTGGCTGCAGTGTATAAAAAGCCCTAAACAAATTGAAAAGAAATTTTTTTAACACGAAAAAATAAATACTTACCTAAAAAATCACTGAAAAAACAAATCCAACTTTTCCTCCTGTCCAATCCTTCCAAAAAAAGAAACATCCAAATGAATAAACCTATCAAACAAAAATCAACATGCTGGTCAAGACAGATAAAAAATGAAATTGAATATGCATATACAATTTAATAACAAAAATCAACATGCTGGTCAAGACAGATAAAAAATGAAATTGAATATGCATATACAATTTAATAACAAAAATCAACATGGTGGTCATTTCCATGTAAAATTCATGAATACAATAACTTCTGAATAGAAACAATTCCAATTTCATTCTAAAATTATTACTTTAATCATCAGTATATGAAAGCAAGCAAACAATCAAGGAGGCAATCTAAAGTCAAAATTCAACTTCTTTCTCATGCAATAAAGCAGAGAACCTCAAAATCAATCTAAATTAATAAATTTAATAAAATCAGGTTAAAAAACATGCAAGGCATTAGAAACACCTCACAAAAAGCAACACAAATTAATAAAATCAATAAAATCAGAATTTAAAATAAATTACAGCTACTTGTAGTAAGAATGAAAAATATAAACAACTCAATAAAGAAACTACATAGAAACAAAATGGTTCAATTCCAAAAAGATCTTCCAAGCCTGTTTTCCAAGGGCAAGTTGTAGTCTTGGGCTCCTATAGTCCAATTATCTCATATACAACTTAGATTACCCTATGATCCCTCATAAAATAGCTACTGTAAATATGTGACAATATACCAATTTCCATTGGTACTCTGTATATACCCTTTTCGACAAACAAACTTTGCATAGTTTAATAACGCTGAAGATTGAAAATTTGTTAAGTTGATTGCCAAATGGAAAACCCAATTGTCATATCAAACCATAGTCACAATTAACCACAAATGGCCATTTCTTATTACCAGTTATAATCACCAAAGAATAAAGAACTGTTATCCGAAACACGAATTATGAACCACCAAAGATCGTTACTATGCTATTCAAAGTCATCATACAAAGCAAATTCAATATCAATTTCACAACCCACCAAAAAATCAGAAAACCCAACCCCAATTTATTTCCATCGAGATTGAGCTAAAACTCCAGCTCAATTCCAATTCAAACGCTCAAAACACTGTGTCTCCCAACCCTTCGACTTCCCAAGGACCCATTTAATCAAATAACACTAACTATAAGAAAAACCCAGAAAACCGATATAAACATGGGAAATCAATCAGAATACATAAAATCGTTCATTTCAATAACAATTAGATAATCTACTGTAGGCATATAAACAAACATAACTCTTCATTGCAAAAAATATACCACACAATCCTTTTACGATCCAACAGTACTCAGAAAGTAGTCGAGCTTCAGTACCTTGAGATCTCGAACTCAATCTCTCGAGTTTTAGAACTCAGAAAGTAGTCGATTAACTCCTCTGACTATCTAGCGCAACCCAAGACTAAAAATAACAATCACAAAGTAATTATTCAAAAAAAAAAACCCAGCAATTTGATGGAAACCCTCCCTCATACATGAAAGGAGGGCTGATATAAAGCAATATACTGAATAAGCACATAAAAATGAGAAGTATATCTATAGCTTCATATGAATGGCAGTGGAGAAACTCTCTTTTTTTTCCTTCAAATCTCGGTCAGAGAGTTGCTATCTTGCTATGGAGGATAAGGGGATGGAGTAACTTACATTATGATAAGTTGCATCTTCATCAATTTGAGACATGAGAGCAACATATGGGCATTTTTTGTTTTCGCCAAGTCAGAGAAAAAAAAAATCAACAAACTCTTTCTTATCAAGAGAAAAGGGCATGAATTGAGTGGTAATGCAATCCAACAAAGCATGCACTTGAAGCACACATTCAACCAACACATCAAAGGAGAAAAGAACAAGGATCAAACTATGACTAACATAATCTTCAAAGATAAGACAAACATATAATTTCCATGACCTAAACTAACGTGCAAGCTCCAAAGAAGAAATGGAAAATCTTGTGCTCGACGACCCCATCGTAGTGCCATGCTGTCGCTCGTCCTCTCAGGTTGTCTCCACAATCACTGCCCTCGTCAACGCTAATTCACTTATCGTGGGTGCATCTTCAGCCCACTAGATGCCGACACCGTCGCTGAAATCAACGACATCAATAGCCCCCAGAACAGCTCCGATACCTTGAGTTCGTATTCCCTCTCGAGATCTCCCTCTTCCACCTCGGACTACATCAAAATTAATGACGAAATTTCCCAATTCTATACTCCGTTTGTGCGAAAAGTAAGAAAATTAATCTAATCTCAATCTAAATAAGGGTTTAGGAAACTCAATACCCTAGATCGAAGATGGCTGAAGAAGAAAATTTTTGGCTTACCTCTGTTCTAAATGGCTTGCTGTTGACGCGGTGGAGTTGCTCAGCTATAAAGGGTGACGCAGCCAGTTTGATGGCGACGATGATGACATCAAGTAAAGAAGAGACATTCAACGACCATAAAAAATGATAAGCAATGAGATGAAGAAATTTGTGAGACGAAAATGGAGCCGAGTGAGCGAAGCCTCGCGAAGAAATATGCAGAAAAAAAGAACAAAAAATATGAGGAACTGTCTGAGGACAACCACCCAAAATTGAGCCATCTGTCCAATAAGGGCAAACTCGTCATATTCCTATTCACAACAAAGAGATTGAAAAAAAAATCGGGGCAGAATGGTCACTGCACTGCTCTGTGAACAGTACCAAACTTACTTAGCTTTAGTATATGTACTAGAAAGATGCCCGCGCGATGGCGCGGGTTCAAAAATTATTTTTTAAATATTATAATGTGAATTTAAAAGTAGATATTAGCAATGAGCAAAAGTAATTCAATATTATGGTCATGTAAGTGTAACCATTGATGAAAATATCGGTGAATGTCGCCGAAATTTCTGTATTTGGGGCCGGCGGCATATAAGAAGGGGGGGAAATAAATTCGACGAAATATCGAACAATTGACATGTTTTGAGTCCACCGATCTTTTCCTAGGATCAAAACGATGAAAATGCACTATTAATTCGTAAAAATCGGACTTAAATCGAGGGATATATCGTCGGGTCATGCCGCCGGGTCGGAAAACCCGAGTTGCAGACTCGGCGGGAGGTAGGGGGAGACTGTTGCTAGCCGGTTAATATGTATACTTATATAATTGACGTTATATAACTTAACAAAATCCTGCCCATCAGTATTAATTGTTACTTTTTTTGTTTTTTCCCTTTTTATTCATTTATTCCAATTTTTCAAAGGTTGGTTTTTTTTTTTTTCCATTTTTTGTTCAATTTTATATAATCCATTACTTCCAATTTTTTAAACAAAATTTGACCTTATTTTTTAAATTTTTTTCTAATATTAAATATATTTAAACTTATTTTATCATTTTTTATATTGAATTTTTATATGTTTATTGTTATGTTTTTAACCCTTTTAACATTCAATTATAGTAACTCACTTCAATTTATATTTATATTTAAGATTTTATATTATTAGTCATCGACAGAATCATATTACATCAAACAATTGTCATATATTTATTATATAAAAGTCATTTTATAGTTTTTATTAGTCCTATATAACCATTATTTGATACTTACGATTTTCCCAAAGTTTCATTCCAAATTTCCAACTTTTAGACCGAATTTTCATAATTTTTTTACCGTAAATGATATCGATATTTGGAGCGAGATATCCGTAAATTTAACTAGCGATATATCCGTCGATATCGATATTTTCATCCTTGAGTGTAACTTCAAAATGAATAGAAACAGTTATATGTAAACCATATTCAGTATAGGTGCTGCAATATCAATTTGACAATCAAATTGACAACCAAATTTCCAAAACGATTCTAACAACCAAATTAACATCAGAAAAATATGAACCGAAACAACAACAACAAAATGTGTAAGAGTTAAAAGCCAACATTTTATAGACGATAAAGCATCCAAAACATAAGTAAATTGACAGAATCAATTTATCTATTGTAAATTAATCAAGTTAAGAGAAATCATCAGTTCATGCACAAACAATTGGAAAATAAAGAAATACAACGCCAGTTTTGAAAACCACTTCCCGAATTGGACAACTTAGTTGCTGCAAATATAACCAAACTTAATATCAATTTGACAATCACACCAAAAAATCAAAAAATCCAACCCAAATTTTAAATTTTCATGGAGTTTGAGCTAAAATAGCAACTAAATTCCAATTCAAATACTCAAAACATCGTGTATCCCAAATTATATACTAATCAACAAAAAGTATAATGACATCAAAATTGATTGTCATGAAATTCCGGTTGATGGAGAAGCATATAAATTATGCATTTGTAAATAAATTAAAACTTTAATTAGATAAAATATTTCAAAAGTTGGGGCAAACTATAAGCGAATGATATTTATAGCCTTATCTTCAGCTTCACTCTTTGCAGATAGATGATCCCCTTTTTTCCTTTTGCTGCCTAATAATCTCCGCTTGAACCTTCAGGGGAAAAAAAAGCTTATTAGGCAAGCTACAACCTATTTCATCCTATTTTACCGGGAAGATATCAGTTAATAGTCACAAAGAATTAAGAAGTGAGCGTTACCTTAGACTTGTTCTGAGTTTTTGAATTGTTTTTGCCACAATTTTTTGACAGTCGTCCGGAAATCTTCGAATCAAAGCCATTGCTTTCAATCCCGTCTTTCTAAACTTCAATCAATCGATGACTAACTAACTACAACTAACTAAACCTAAACCAATAAATGAAATTAAATCAGCAATACCTGCATACAAATTTAACCCAAAAATTAAGAGCACCCCATATGTTGCAAAATATTTTGTTTGGTCTAAATTCAAATACCTATACATCAACATCAGCAAAGAATCATTCAAATTTCTGTTTATTAGTATATTCTTCTCTTTAATAATATCGCATCATTTCTATTATTTTAAATAGTTCTTAACTGAAACTATACATCAATATTTGAAGAAGACACTTGTTGTATTTTCTAACGCAAATTTCACTCCTCAATTATACTGATATGGTACCTTGCTTAGCTGAGCACTTGGTGAATAGTAATCTGTTCAAAAATCAGTTTTCGAAAGGATTATCAAGTTTTTCTCTTCCCTCACTCAGGAATCATAATTCTAAATTTCCCAAATTTATTCAAACAGAAAACACGGAAATTTACCTTGTTATTGGTGGACGAATTATTAATTCAGAATTAATCATGTACGAAACACTACAAATTTTTCAGGTGGAACACAATATTTTTAAGCATTATAAAAAACAGAATCATGATTACAAACGATTACCATGTTCAAAACACGTTATTTGCCCCAGATTACTAAGTTCACTCTACAAATTTTGACAGGCGGAAGACAATATTTCTGAGCAAAAGGAATATAACTACAACATCCAAATTATGCTACTCTCTAATTTAAAATATGAATAACTACAAAAAAGTAAGCAAAAAACTGACCTTCAAGCAAAAAGAGCTATTCTTCAACTGCTAAGGAAATGAAGCAAAAGCAAAGCCAACAATGCAACAAACAAAGAAAATTTGAACCTGTCAACAAATAAAATAAACCTAATCTGGGTCATGGGCATGATATGATACTTCTGGAATAGAGAGATCATCAATGCCAATATTAATTTTTTTGGGGGAAGCTCTGAAATTTAACGCTGAATAGTGAGCTCTGATTCAGAGGTTCTACCCATCGACTGCCAACCATATATCTTCCCATATTTACAACGTTAAGTATACGATCGTATACATTGAAAAGAACATGATATTGTAAAGGCACAAATATTCTAGGGACTGAACACAATTTCTAATCAGATAAATTATGGATATTGAGTTTGTTAAATGCTTATCTCTTTGCTGGCGGAACCATCTCTAATTCACAACAAGAAAGGTTCTCTGTATTGGCACTGATCCAACTGATGTACGTAAACAAAAAGAAATTCAGGATTGAACTGTTGGAACAAAATAACAAATATATAATGAGATAAAATCCATATATCTATTTGTTCAGCTTCCATAATAAGACTAAGAATTTGATAGAATACATAGAATGGAACGGGGAAGACACCAAATGGATGTCAAAAGGAGCCAAGTTCGTCAATTTGTTGGACTTTATGAGTTTCTTACTTAAAGTAAAAGACTAGAAGAAGGCTTCATAATCAACTACCAACTTTCTCAATTTAAAACATTCAGAAATTTGAAGCATATAATTTCGAAATTTTTAAAAGCTAAAGAAAGAAAAGGAGAGTAAGGTTAATTAAAGCACCATAAGTTAAGCAGATGCACATGAACAGAACAAACAAAATGACGAAGATCTGAAAAAAAAATTATAAACTTTATTAGAATGATTTGTAAGAGCCGAGTATTAATGTAATCACTATTTAATTCGGACTGTTACATGATTTAGTTAATGGAGTTCTTTAAGATAAAAATTAATATTGTACTCCTTATGGCGTTAGATAACTATGATTAGAAACAGAGTTTAATTAGGATTGGTTTGCAGAAAGCCTAAGTGTTCTATTATAACTCTAATAGGTATGGTTGATAGACTCAGGGTACCAATATATAAGGATAGTTTCTGCTCTCCATGAACATGCTCAATAAGTGTTAGGTCCTATTGAAAGCAGAGTATTCAGTTTTGTGAGAGTAGAAGACGTATGCTTCAAATTTCAATCATGTCTTCGACCATTGGTATGAATTCTCATACCTACTAGCTTAATTTAATTGTTCTTAATTAATTGTTTCAGTTTGACTGTGATCTTGATCATTATTAAACTTAAGTGTGTTATAATTTAACATTTGGTATCAGAGCTTTAATTTTGATTCAGATTCAGTCTTTGTTAAAATAAAGCAATTTATTGTTAAAACGACAAAAACCTGCCGTTTGATTTGGTTAGCATCTTTTCGTTTGGAAAGTTAATATTAGGAAACTCCAAGTAATAAAATGGGGATCTGCTCACCGCTTGGCCTTATAAGAATAAATAAATAATAAAATGGGAATCAAGTTAGAATCTTTTCGTTTAGTATATTTTGTTATTAAAAAAAAAATAATCCTTCATATTCATTGGATCTCTTGAATTAGATTAATTGATTGCTGGTAAAACGAAATAATTGTGGATTTTTGGCTGTGTTATCACATGATTGTTTTAGTAGATTGGAATGTCTTGTAAATTTTCCTGCAGGTTCTCCCATTCAGTTTCGTTTATCATTAACCTAGAATTCTTTTGGCTAATGATTGACGAATTTATTTCGTTCAAAGAACAACTGTTAAAGGTTCATTAATTTTGTTACTAATGAACATAATATCAAGCTTTAGCAGTAACTGGAATTGATTTAATCTTTAAGGGATATTAATCTTTTGCCAAAGCAAAATTTAATTTACTTCCTTCTTGATTGCTAAGAAATCAGACTTGTGATTTATATACTATGAAAGGTTGGTTTTTTTGTTTCCCAAAGGAGATCATTAATCTAGTTCTAATATAAATCAGTGTCTAGTGAAATATGTGATTTTGAACGATATTTGCTTCATCTGCCCAAAGGTGTTGAACATATATGAATTCTGGTTATATATTTTGGCTATGCAAAATAAGAATATGAACTTGTATCTGCCTAAAGGTGATTCAATTTGGTATGCTACTGTGAGAAATCCAGAATTCAGTTATCTGTTCTCTCAAACTCAAGAATCTTATCTAATGTTTTCTTTTGAAAAACTTAGCTCCAGGAACCAACAACCTATTTTTCCTTCATATTCCATTGTTGAATGGTACCAACTTTAAGATATGGAAGAGAGCTATCGAGACGACATTTGCTTTCTATGACTATGACATGGTTATGGAGACCGAAAAACCACAAACAACAGCAGCAAGCACTGCAACTGAGATTGCTAAGGCTGAAGCATGGACTAAAGCAAACAAGATGGCACTTTTTATTATGCAAAACAACATGGAGGAAAATGTGAGAGGAGGAATCCCACTTTGAGAGCTTGCAAAGGACTATATGCAGGCAGTAACTGTAAAGTATAAAGAAAGTGACAAAGTTGAGACTGGAAACCTCATGACAAGGCTTACCAATGTCAAGTATGAAGGGGGAAACATGAGGGAACATATTCTGAAGCTGGTGAACACTGCAAATAAATTGAAGGCTCTTAATATACCAATCTCAGATCAATTCCTGGTCCACTTGGCCCTTAATTCCCTGCCACCAAGGTATGCATATATCAAGGTGTCATACAACACCCAGAAGGAGACATGGACGATTGATGAGCTAATCGCCATATGTGTTCAAGAGGAACATAGGCTCAAGACTGACAAAGCTTAATCTGTCAACCTGGTGCATTTTTCGAAAGGCACGAAACCTTTCTCAGATGCAGTCTCTACTGGTAAGCCTAGCAATAACCCTATTACTTCTGTTGCTACTGTTCCTGCTGGAAATGCTAACCCCTCTAAAGGATCTATCCACCTTAAGGTGAACAAAAGGGAAATTGGAAAATGTTTTTTCTGTAAGAAAACAGGTCACATAAAGAAGAATTGTGAAGGTTTTAAGGCTTGGATGGTTAAGAAAGGTACTTTAAATGTTTTTGTTTGTTTTGAGTCTAATTTAGTTATAGTTCCTCCAAATTCATGGTGGTTTGACACTGGTTGTGCTGTCCATATTACTAATTCTTTGCAGGGATTCAGAAAATTGAACCAAACAAATAGAGAGAACTACAATGTCTATGTGGGAAATTGTCAGGACCCACCCCTAATGTAACGATCCAAACCGAGAATAATAATATTTTAATGTAAAAAGACTATTTTTCCCCTGAAGGGGGGAAACTTTGACTTTTGACCCGGGCAACAATTTGGACTTTGACCCATGACTATGACGTAGGTCGGGACGTCACGAATCCGTAGACAAGCGGCACGCCGAAATCGGAGTTCGTATGAAGAAGTTATGGTCAAGGAAGCGTTTTAGCGGAATTTACGAACCGAGAACAACGGAGTAAAATATTAATTTATTACGGGAATCCGTGCCAACCTAATATTTAAATCAAACCGGTGGATTGGTGACAAGTGTCACCCATCCAAGCCTACACTATTCCCATAAAGCAACTTACACTATTTAATCCATTTTTATATTAATTATTTTTCCCTCCATTTGATTTCAGCCATTGGATCTCCTGTCCAATTGAATCCTGGCCCTTCATTCTCATCTGCTTCCCTTATTCATGCACGATCTCTGCCTTTTTCTTACAAACACACACAAACACACATACAGCCCCCCCACAACCCGTGCTTCTTCTTCCATTTTCTCTCGACCAAGGCGATCAAACCAGCCATCCTCATCACACCAGACGACCACCCATAACACCACCATTATCTGAGCTTCACCACCGTGCAACACCGGCAACCACCAGCCCGTTTTTCCCGTCCGAAATTCCGTCCAAAAACTCAGACCCGAAACACGAAGGAAACGGGTCCAAGAAGCAAACGTCGACCGCCACATCACCTCGACGTAGGGGAAGCTCCAGTCTGCACCGTGAGGACCCCAGGAGCTTAACTGGAAGACGGCGCGGCCTGCGGCGGCGACACGGCGGCGGTAAGGTCGAAAACCCGAGAACCCGTTTTGATCCCCTGTTTCGAACCAACCTGTTTTAGTGCTAGGAAATTGATTGTGTGATGTTAGAAATGTCCTAGGGTGAGAGACGAGTTGATCAAGACCGGTTTGGACGACGGAGACGGCGTGGATCACCGGAGAAGACGATCGGACGTTGGCCGTGAGTTTCAACGACGAACTGGTGAGTTTTCTCCCGTTTTCTTTCTAGTTTGAGGTTGTAGAACCATAGAACAGACCTAGACGACCCTATAGGGATGAACCCCGTCGAAAATGGTGGCCGGAATTGTACGGTTGAATCGGGTCAAGCCGTGGGTCGACGGCGACCCGGTTCCAGTCAAACGGGTCTGACCCGGTACTGTAGCATGATGACGTCATCATGCTGACGTCATGAGGACGTCATCCTGTCAGATATTGTCAGACCAGGGACCAATCAGAACATGCCACGTGTCATCTGACAAGTGTCAGTGATGACGTCATGCTGACGTCAGCATGACATCACTGCTGACGTCAGCAGTACTGTAGCAGCGTTGACCCACGCGTTGGCCAGGCGCGTGGGGGCGCGTGTGAACAGTGATTTTGGTGGGGCCGATACCATTTTCAAGGTTTCGACAATACGGATCCAATGGAGGTGGTTTCGGGTCGATCGGAGATCGTTATGTTAGTCAAAATGGGGTTTGAAGCACCGGGAATAATGCCCGGGATGCGATTTTGAGGCGGATCTGTTCTAGGGTCTTGGTATTGATGTTATAGGGTCCTTAAGTAACCCTCAGGAATAATAATACAGGTTTATAGAGATCGTGGAGCGGCAAGGACCGAGTGTGAGTGGGCTGTTTGATTTATAAAAGGCTTGCATGCATAAACTATTTTACTATTTCCACTGATGAGTCTTATGAACTGTTTATATTTGCTATGTTTTGGGCATGAGACCCGTCTGGATTATATGTGGATTTTGTTTGGGATGTCCGGGGGACATAGGGTAAACTATACTGTTATTGTACTGTGCTTTCCTACCTGTGTATATTGTCTCCTCCAGGGAGGGTCGTTGGCCTGGGTGGACCCTGGAGTAGTCACGGGGCTCTGACTGAGTGGAGTTAACCCCCGTTGGGCTGCTTACTCTCAGGAAGGCATGTTCATATACCTCGGGCAGTGACCGGGATACCGGGAGCTGATGTACCTAGAGAGTCTCGGGTGTGAGACCCTGAGTGGCAACGCGTAGCCTTAGAACCGTGACATCATTTGGGTTGGGTTTTACAGTGCACTGATATGTTAGTTTCACCTTTCGATTATTATTGTGGTTTACTTGTTATGATTTCATTATAATATTATATTTTCACTGCATGCAAGATTTGGAAAACAGAGGGGTAAAACCTTATGATTATTTTATTATTAAATTGATTTCTAAACTGTTATTTTTGGCCCACTCACCCTTGTTTTACTGACCCCTCCAGACCCTGACACGGAAATAGAGGAGGAGGACCCGGAGGAAGAGGCAGAGGTTTAGTTTGCCTAGCTGTGCACCTGTACACCCACTTGTGGGTAGGTTGAGCACCGAATAAATGTACTCTGACTAGTGTGCTCACATGTTGTATTTTACTTTCCCTTGTCTGACAGTATCACTTTAAACACTGTGTTTGTACGTTATCTATCTATTTGAGTCTTCGATTTTTATTTAAGGGTAATTTTGGTATGTTTAGAGTCATTGTCAGACGGGAGCGGGGCACGTCCCCGGGTGGTCCCAGTGGGATTGGGACGGGTCCTGTCACCTAATCCCCCGGGATTAAGGGTTAAATCACGATCCCGTCTAACTTACGCATGACACGTAGGCTAAACAGACGTCCAACCTACATGTGACACGTAAGTCGGACAAGGGATTTTCGATCCGATCATCCAAAAACTTCTGAACTTCCCAGAGTGCGCAGAGTCTATTGTGGAACGTACGTGTGATGTCTCCGTCTTTCTCGATCAACAGACCGTGCCGCAACAACCTGTAGGGTATCGAAAACACGAAAAGACTGTGAGTGGACAAAAATAAAGTTTAAGTTCAAAAACATTTCATAAAACAATGACATTTATACCATCTGTTTCAAAAACCAATGCATGCATATCAAATTCATGTCATAAACACGTATGAAAACCAAACACATTTTCCTTTTTCTCAAATCCCGGGCCTCAGCCCAAAACCACCGAAAACCATTTCATCCCGGCTACTGCCCAAAACACCGAAAAACCATTATTGAAAACCACATCATATTTCCATTCACCGAACCTACTGGATCTATCCGAGTCTTTAAACTCCCGAGTCTTTAAACTCAATCCAGGATTCAATAATCCAAGTCTTTAAACTCCGAGTCTATAAACTCAACAGGCCTACGGGGGAAATATCAATATATCTGAGTCTTTAAACTCCGAGTCTTTAAACTCAATCCGGGTCTTTAAACCCAATCCGGGCCCGTCCCCCATCAATCATAATATCCGGGTCTTTAAACCCAATAATCAGATCCAGCAAATCCAATCCAAAACCATTTGAAAACCATTTGAAATTCATATCCAAACCCGAATCTGAAACCACTGGTCCGTAGCCCTTCCGGCATCTAGAACCGTCAGTCCGAATCCAAATCCAGAATCATATCCATCTCATTTCCAGATCCGAGTCCGCAACCATCATTCCGTAAGTCGGCATCCGGAATAACCATTCCAAACCCAAACCCGGAATCCACTTCAAGTCCCGAATCGAATCTCGAATCGTCATCCGGAATTCCGATTCCAAAACCTGAATTCACGTTTGAACTAGGCTTCAAGTCCGAAAACCCTTTTCCGAAAACACTTTTCCGAAATCCTTTTACTTCCTTTAAAATCAAATCGTATTTCAAATCCCAAAATCAATTCATTAAAACCAGGTTCAAATCACCATATCCATTAAATCTCGTAAAACGTGAAATACTGTCATTCACTCGAAAAAAGTGCAAAATCTTAAATCATCACAATCATAAATCAAATCATAGAATCAAGTATAGAAAACATATAAAAACATATATGCATGCATCAAGAGTTAGAAAGCAAAGTCCACTCACAGACCATTCCGACGTCGCCTTGATACGCGTGCACTTACGCCGTCCCCGGCCATTCCGTTATCCTCGGCTTTCCCGAACCTGTCCAAAATCCATACTAAGGTCACTAACTACTTCCTGACACTCATACTAAATCCCCATAATTTTCCCATATTTTTAACTATTTTTAACTGAGCTCTAAAACCTTCGGACAGCCCGAAACATATCGAGACGATGTCCGATTGACTCGAAACTAGCGCGAAAATGTTCGTTACATCGAATACTTTAAAAGTCGTGTTGGAAACTTCCCCAAACTAAGCCCCACGCGCCCCCACGCGCGTCTGGAAAGTTCTGCGCGTGAAACCCACCCTCGTGAACAATGTCACCTTCTTCCTCGCGCCGACCCGGTTCAGACCGGTTCGAACCGGTCCGGTTCGACCAAGCCGGCGTGAGCGGTTTTGTCCCATTTTCAATCCATTTTAATTCCTACTTAGCCTAATACGTTCGTCCTTTTAAGTATAGTCATTCTACCTAATCAATTTATGAGAAATTGAGCTTGAACAATTACCTCCCAAAACACATTCTGTGAACAGCCCCTGTTTTCCTCGAGTCGTCACAGTTCCTACCTCCAAAATCCTCGATTTTGAGCTCAAACGCCTTTTGGCATTCCTAGAAACAGAACCAAATGATCAGGACCTCACAACGGCCCTTGTAATCGATCGTACCATGTTTACACAAAACAGAGCGGTTACGGGTTGTAGCCATACCTTCGCCGTCGAGCCCCGCCGTGGGTACCAACGACATCGTCTAACCTTCCTTTATCATACTCCTTTAGATAGGACGAGAGAATTGATCGTATGGAGCTGGTTCAATCCCTGCTTCCTCTCTGTTTTTCCTGTCCCGCGTTTTTGGTTCCTCACTGCTAGGACCACCTTCCACGGTCACGTACGGCGGTGGAACCACCACGATCTTCCCCCTCACTCTTCCCTCAATATAATTGGCTCTCACACTCAGCCTCTACCTCTCTGTTTCTCACCCTTAAATCACAATTGCACTCGGGTTTTTACTCCATGCCCGTGTTTATTTATCATCCAAAACAATGGGAGATTGCTGGAACCAACTAGAACTCTCCCACGTGTCCACATCCCTCCAGTCCCTGATGAAAAAGGGACAGGTGTCATCATCTAGGTGCTCACAGATTCCAAGCTTATCCAAAAGACCATTTTGCCTTTCTAATGTACAAATTACCATTTTGCCCCTTGTACGTTTAGACCCATAACTAAACTATCCAAAGTCTGATCAAGGCGCGCCGCCTGTTGTTGTACTCAGGACGTCGAGACCTACCTAACGGTCCTTGGTTTGCGTGAAGAATCCTTGTCATGCAAAAAGTCAACAATTTCCTCCTTTTTAACCAAATTACGAAAGTGCCATCAACCTTCCGAACATCATAACTTCCTCCTCGGATGTCGGAATCGGGCGTGCCACCTGTCTACGGACTCGTGACGTCCCGAACTACGTCACGGTCATCGGTCAATACCCAATTGACCGCCCGAACTAAAAGTCAACTTTTTACCTAAACTAGGGGCAAAATCGTCATTCTACGCTCATGGGCCAACAGTAACCAACTAAACACCGATTAGACTCACTAATCTGTTACTAATCACTTTACTAATCTCGGCTCTCGGGACGGGTCATTACAGAAATGGTAGCAAAGTTGCAGTAGAGTCTGTCGGCAGCATCAGTTTAAAACTTTCTTTAGATTTTACTTTAGAACTTAAGGATGTTCTTTATGTACCTTCCATGAGAAGGAATTTAATTTCTGCTACAAAACTAGTTGATTTAGGTTTTTCGTTTCTTGGGGATAATGATTGTATTAAGTTTTTTCACAAAAATAAAATGGATGTTATTCTGGGTGTTGCCTATATTTCTGATGGTTTATGGAAAATGCAATGTGTTGGTGACAATTTTGATTGTTTCAATACTCTTTGTACCCCGTCTAAAAGAATGCTAATAGATAATGGCTCCTATAATCTATGGCATAAAAGACTCGGACACATTTCACAAGAAAGGATTTTAAAATTATCAAAACAAAACTTGTTACCAACACTAAATTTGGATAATTATTCAGACTGTGTGGACTGTTTTAAAGGGAAGCTAACTAATCCTAAAAAGATGGTTCTACTAGGAGTACAGATCTGTTGGAAATAATTCACACAGATATTTTCGGACCTTTCCCCAACAAAACTATATGCATAAACAACTATTTTATTAGTTTTATTGATGATTTCTCTAGGTTCACTTATGTCTATTTAATTGTTGAAAAATCACAAGCCTTGAGTTTTTTTAAAATTTTTAAACTAGAAGTGGAAAAACAGCTTGAAAAACACATTAAGGTAGTGAGATCACATAGAGGTGGTGAGTTTTTTGGCAGGTACACTGAAGCCGGTCAGCAGAAAGGGTCATTCGCCTTGTTTCTGGAATAGGAGGGCATTGTTGCACAGTACACCACACATGGGACACCACAACAGAATGGTGTAGCTGAGAGAAAGAATAGGACATTTATAGGAATGGTCAGAAGTATGTTTTCTCGAGCACATCTACCTAACTTCTTGTGGGGGGAAGCTTTGAAGACAGCAAATTATATCCTTAACAGAGTTCCAAGTCAGTCTGTGATTAAGGTTCCATTTGAGACTTGGACAGGAAGAAAACCTAGTTTCAATCATTTTCATGTTTGGGGATGCAAAGCTGAAGCAAGGTTTTATGATCCAAATGAGAAGAAGCTTGATTCACGAACAACAAGTTGTTTTTTCGTCGGTTACGCTGAGAAGTCAAAAGGTTTCTAGTTTTATTGCCCTCATGCTCACTCTAGGATCATGGAGACTCATAATGCAAAATTCATCGAAGAAGGCAGTGATACATTATATCAAAATAAGCAATTAGTGTTTGAAGAATTACAGCATATAGACGAAGTTCCCAACACTCATTACAACATCCTCGAAATTCCTCTAATTCGGCCATCAACATCAGCTCCTCAACAACGCATAGAATCACCTGCACAAACTATGGTGCCTGATCCAATGCCAAATGAGGAGCATCAAGTTGAAAACGAAATTATGTATGATAATGAGGCTGAAATTGCAGTGCGCAGATCTCAGAGAACTAAAAGGCCAGCTATTTCTGCAGATTATGTTATATATCTGCAAGAAGTGGACTATGATATCGGCGATGAGGATGATCCACTTACGTACAATCAGGCCATGCAGAGTACAAGGGTTGTTCTATGGGAAAATGCTATGAAAGAAGAATTAAAGTCTATGGAAAAGAACAGTGTATGGACTCTAGTCGATGTTGCAATTAGTAAGAAGCCTATAGGGTGCAAATGGGTTTTTAAAACCAAAATGGACTCACAGGGTAGAGTTGAAAGACATAAAGCACGTCTTGTGGCAAAGGGATTTACACAAAGAGAGGGATTGGATTATACAGATACTTTTTCCCCAGTATCCTCAAAGGATTCCATGTCAGGACCCACCCCGGTTTCACCCTGAAACCCGAGGTAAATCCTGCTCCCGTCTGACACCCCGACACACACAAAAGTAAATTCACTCTAAATCACCAAAGTACTCGGTCAGACGCAGGAGACACTATACAAAATATCCCCGAAGTCAACAGTTTACAGAGCACATTACTAATACAGAAGAAAGAAAACCGTTAAACCAAATACACGCACACGGAAAAATTTAAAACAGTCCGGGTCCCTCTCGTGACTTCTATGCCTCAGACGCTGCCTCGACGCCAAAACCCCGCGTTAGCTCCACGACCTGGAGGGCAATTTAAAACAGAAAGGTGTGAGTGGACCATAATAAAATAAAAGTTTCCAAAACTATTTTATAAGCAAACCGGGTTTTAGCCCTCCGTTTTGAAACCACATGCATAACCCAGTTCTTGAAACAGTTATAAACCAATCGCCATAAAACATCATAAGAAACAGAAACACTATAAGAACAGTTATTGAAATCATATCATAAGTATCATAAAACCGTAACGTAAAACATAAAGTTCAACCAATCATTTGCCGATCAAGCCTGCTGGACCTATCCGAGTCTTTAAACTCCCGAGTCTTTAAACTCAATCCAGGCCTCAATTATATCCGAGTCTTTAAACTCCCCAGCCTTTAAACTCAATAGGCCTACGGGGGAAATATCAATATATCCGAGTCTTTAAACCCAATAACCAGATCCAGCAAATCCAATCCAAAACCATTTAGAAAATCATTTCTAAATCCATATCCAAACCCGAATCCGAAATCACTGGTCCGATGTCCTTCCGGCATCCAGAACCGTCATTCCGAACCCAAATCCGGAATTCCACTTTTCGAACTTAAAACCAAATCTCGTTACCGAAATCCGATTCTAAAACTGAAAGCCCTGATCATCAAAATCACGTTCCAAAATCCATGTATAACCATTGAAAACCATTTATCATTTGAAATCCCAAAACCATAGCATCATAATCAGGAATCCACCTTTCCTCGTAAAACGTGCCAAATACGTTATTTCTCGAAAACCGTGCAATTATACAAAACCAACATCACATATTCAACAATCATGAAATCACATGTAAAATCATAAAACAATTATAGAAAAACAGTTATGCATGCTTAAGTTTAGAGAAGGGGTCCACTCACAGTACCGAGCTCTCAATCGCGTCCCGAACGTCTCGTACGCTCCTCAGCTTCCTCGGGAAGTCCTGATCCTGTCAATAACCACGGAAGTACGTTACTAACACATCTATGAAAGTCCACCTAATTTTCCCTAAAAATCCCCGGGTCCTAAACGCAACGAACCAGAACCCTAAACTTTCACCCTCGCGAGATAACATCGAATCGACGTCCGATCAACCCGAAACCAATTCCAACAGACTCGTCACAACACCTAGACCAAAAACCTAGTTGACCGATTTCCCAGCCTCCGCCGCACGTACCCCCACGCGCCGCCCAAAGTGGCTGCGCGTGGCCCTCACGCGCCAGCTACAGTGCATCGTCTACCTCTGGTCGACCCGGTTCGACACAGTTGCTGCAATTCGAACCGGCGTGACCGGTTCTCCGCCTTCCATCCACCAAATCGACTCCTTTCTTCACCCACTGTTTCGTCCAGACCTAGGCTACCCTTTCCCCTTACTCAGACACCTCAACTCGAACTACAACTCGTCGACTCAAACTCGAACCACAAACCCAATAACCCCTATTTCCTTCTCCGACCACCCAGGTCTCCCCCCGTCACGGTGGCTACCCAAAACTCTTCCTAGGACCGTCCTAATCCTCACCCAACTCACCAAGACCGTCGACTCACGCCCAAAACCCAGGACTTTCGATTTGAAAATCGACGGCAAAACAGAGCACACCAGTACTCTCTGTCGTCCTAGCCTCCCCCGTGCACTCCCCGTCACGGCTGCACAACCAGAAGACTCCTAGGACTGCACTGAATCCCCTAGACCTCACGGGACTCCTCGATTCAACCCCTAAACCTACGACTTAGCGTCTGAATCTAGACGGAAAAACAGAGCACAGAAAGGCAAACAAGAAATTACATGTCCTCCTGTCGCCGCCGTGAGCTCAGCCGTGAGGCAGTAGCTCCTCCCGTCCTCCTCCGTCATTTGGACACCTCCGCTGGCCTCGATTGATCGATCACGGCCACACCACTACCCACAACTCCTCTCCGTTCTCTGTTTCCCCCTGGTTTTCCCGTGACTCACCTTGCACCCTCACACAGCCACCACACCTCCAAACCTCCTCTCTGTATCCTTCTCACTGCTCTGATCACTCCTCACTCGCTAATTCACACAACACACTCACCATCACCGCCCAATTCTCTCAATTCTCTCCCTCTGTTTCTCTCTGGGTCGAGGAGCACACACAAACACACGGGCACCCCCAATTATTTGGACCGTGCACACGCCTAGAAACCACTAGGCCCTTGCCACGCGTCACAATCCTCCTCTTCTCTCTCCCAACTGTCTCAATCTCAACCCTCCATTTTCCCTCTCCGTTGTACAAATGCCAAGGTGCAAAAAGACCAAACTGCCCTTCTTCTTAAACCAAAATTACGATTTTACCCTTACCGTTTTAGTCCCGTATCTCACACATCGTAAGTCCGATGAATACGTGCCTCCTGTCATCGAACTCAGGACGACAAGATCTATCTAACGGTCCTAGGTCAACTTGTCAAAACCCGATCGTACGAAAATTCAACTATTCCCCCTATTTTAACCAAATTACGAAAGTGCCATCAACCTTCCGAACATCATAACTTCCTCCTCGGATGTCGGAATCGGGCGTACCACCTGTCTATGGATTCGTGGCGTCCTAAAATACGTCCTGGTCATCGGTCCAAACCTAATTGACCGTCCGAACTAAAAGTCAACATTTTTCCTGAACTAGGGGCAAAATCGTCATTCTACCCTAACCGACCAAAAGTAACCTACTAAACACCAATTAGACTCACTAATCC
Source organism: Prinsepia uniflora (assembly GCA_032719365.1). Classification (NCBI taxonomy): domain Eukaryota; kingdom Viridiplantae; phylum Streptophyta; class Magnoliopsida; order Rosales; family Rosaceae; genus Prinsepia; species Prinsepia uniflora. The sequence continues at coordinate 13,910,207 of CM064874.1, forward strand.
TTGACTAATCACCGTCTTAATCCTAATTTTCAGGACGGGTCGTTACATTCCATGCGCGTAATCATGGCTCTCACGGCTTATTTTGATCTAGAGTTACATCAGATGGACGTTAAGACTGCTTTCCTTAATGGAGAACTTAATGAAGACATATACATGCAACAACCTCCAGGATTTGTTGAAAGGGGGAAAGAATCTCAGGTGTGCAAACTTAGTAAATCTATATATGGACTTAAACAAGCTTCAAGACAGTGGTATATGAAGTTTGATCAGGTAGTAACTGGTTTTGGCTTTAAGTAGAATAAATTGGATGATTGTATTTACCTCAAAATTAAAAGTTCTAAGTTTATATTCTTAGTTCTATACATAGATGATATTCTCTTTGCAAGTACTCATGTGGATCTGCTGCAGGACACTAAAAATATGTTATTTAAAAATTTTGAGATGAAGGATCTAGGAGAAACCAGCTATGTTCTGGGCATTGAGATCATCTGAGACAGATCAAGGAAACTCTTGGGACTGTCACAGAGAAACTACATAGACAGGGTTTTGAAGAGGTTTAACATGGAAGGATGTTCTGGTGGTGAGCAGCCTATAAGCAAAGGAGACAAGTTAACTCACGACCAGTGTCCTATGACTAAGTTAGATAGAGAAAAGATGAAGGATAAGCCTTATGCTTCACTAGTAGGAAGTGTGATGTATGCTCAGGTTTGCACCCGACCTGATTTGGCTTTTGTACTCAGTGTGCTTAGGAGGTTTCAATCAAATCCTGGTGTTTCTCATTGGAATGCTGGGAAAAAGGTGCTGAGATACCTGAAGAAGACTAGAGCATACATGTTAGTTTATGGTCAAGAAAGAGATTTGAATTTGGTTGCTTATACTGACTCAGATCATGCTGGTTGTACAAATGATAGGAAGTCAACTTCTGGGTATGTTTTTATGCTGGCCGGGGGTGCAGTTTCAGGGAAGAGTGCTAAGCAAACTTCTCTGGAAATTTCAACTATGGAAGCTGAGTTCATTGGATGTTATGAGGCTACTAGACAAGGCATTTGGTTGAAGAACCTTATGACTCAAATACAGGTTATAAATGCAGTTGAAAAACCTTTAAAGATCTATTGTGATAATAGTTCAGTCGTTTTTCTCTCTAAGAACAACAAGAGAACTGCAGGTTCAAGATTAATGGATGTTAAGTATCTCTTAGTCAGAGAAAAGGTTAGAGAAAACATTGTGGATATTGAGCACATCAGTACACATTTAATGGTTGCAGATCCGATGACCAAGCCTTGTGCTGTAGGAGTAAATAAATTGTTGGTATCAAAAATGGGTTTGGCAGAGAATTTTGATCCGCTATATCAGTGGGAGTGATTAAGGTAGTCCTTAATTATTTTAAGTTTTTTTGTTTTCTTTTAATTTAATGAATAAGGATGTTAGTGCTACAGACTTTGTCATGATCATATTAATGCTAAGTACTTATTCGTTTGAAAATAGTTATAACTATCAATCATTTTGTAATGGATTGGTTCAGTAATGCCATTATTGATTGTTTGGTTTTATGACTCTGCAAAACTCATTGGAAACCTATTGATGTATTTCAAGTTTGAACCAGAATGTGGGAGCATTTAGCTTAGCTTCCATATATTACTCTCTGTTGTTTGCGACATTGTATGGTAATTTTTATTATTAGTAATTATGGAGTAACGATGTAGTTAACTTGCATCTAATTTTCCTTAATTCTATAATCAAACATGCTTGACCATTGTAATTAAAGGAGGTAATTTTTATTTTGAAAGACTCAGTGATCACTGTTGCCTAAAGATTGTGCAGAACTACATAATTGTGATTACATTATACTCAAGTGGGAGAATGTAAGAGTTGAGTATTAATGTAATCACTATTTAATTCGGACTGTTACATGATTTAGTTAATGGAGTCCTTTAAGATAAAAATTAATATTGTACTCCTTATGGCGTTAGATAACTATCATTAGAAACATAGTTTAATTAGGATTGGTTTGCAGAAAGCCTAAGTGTTCTATTATAACTCTATTAGGTATGGTTGATAGACTCAGGGCACCAATATATAAGGATAGTCTCTGCTCTCCAAGAACATGCTCAATAAGTGCTAGGTCCTATTGAAAGCAGAGTATTCAGTCTTGTGAGAGTAGAAGACGTATCCTTCAAATTTCAATCATGTCTTCGACCATTGGTATGAATTCTCATACCTACTAGCTTAATTTAATTGTTCTTAATTAATTGTTTCAGTTTGACTGTGATCTTGATCATTATTAAACTTAAGTGTGTTATAATTTAACATGATTACCAACTGGAAAATCCTCCAACACAAATATTTTTTATAATTTTTGTTAGAATGATTAGCAAGTGGAAAATCCTCTCATCTGCTTATTAGTTAAATAGTAAATTAAGAATGGATTTGATTTAAGTCAATTAATATGATCCTTCCTTTAACAATGAACATGAACAGTAACCCCATCAGTAAGAAAATAAAATGTACAAAACAGCTTTTTTTCCAGCAGGTAAGTGTCCTAAACCCTTATAACCCAACAAATCAGAAAAGAACAAACATAAGCAATAACCGATGGAATTCAGTTTTCCAAAACCCAGAGTTTTGCTGCTTTAAGTAATCGTAATCCAGCTGCTACTTACAATGTGAATAGAGCAACAAATAAAGATAAGAATTTGCAACATATATAAACCTAACTTTCGAAAGGTAGGAAACATAGATGAATGTTTACAAAGTTTCAAAACACCTTGACACTCTATACAAATCAACAGGTTGCATCAAGTGTAACAAATAATCATTTAGAATCACTAAATCAATCATCATCCAATCATCACAGTAAAAATAAATTACATAAAGGAACAAAGAACAAAAATAATAGAAAGACCCAAATTTGGAAACTTATTCAGCACACACAATGCACAAATGCATTTTCTTTTATGTTGAAGATTTTTCCCATAAATTATAAATCCAAAATATGAACATGAAAACTTGAAACTATAATCTGTTGGAAGCAAAACGCTAAAACTAAAACAAAAGAAGAAAAAAGACATTGATCGAAGTACCTAAGAACCTCCAATATCTTGAAGGTCACTGACTGTCCGACCACAAATTGCTCTTCAACCTTGAGAAGTATCCTTTTTGGGGCCAAAATTCTTAATAATGGGGTAAGATGGAGAGTGGGTTCTAGCAACCATGTAAACTTCTGGAATGACAATTGGCTTGGCGGTGGAGCTATTATTGATTGTGTTTCTTCCCCTCTTAATACGTCTATGTTGAATATGAAGGAAAGGGATTTCTACTCGTTTTCTGGCTGGAATATGGACCTCCTAAAGCAGTATCTCCCAATGAGGTGGTGGGTAGCATCTTTGCTAACCATATCAGCTTTGATGATGACAGATGCGATATGATCGTTTGGGATCTAACTAGATCAGGTTCCTTCTCTGTAAAATCTGCTTATTTGTCGATGATTCATAATGATGCCAATCAGCCTTGGGTTTGGGATTTTATTTGGGGTCTAAACATCCCTCCTAAGTTAAAAGCTTTTTTGTGGACAATTGGTCACGGGAAACTTTTGACTAACTTGCAACGTTGGAACAGAGACCTTACGACAGACACAAGCTGCTCTAGGTGCCCTTCTATTGAGGAAAATCTTGACCATATCTTCAGGTACTGCCCTCTTGCTCATGCTATATGGAATGCCATTGGTCCCCCCTCATGTTGTAATCCATTCCTTTGCTCTAGACTTCAAAATCTGGTTATCCATCAATCTGCGTTCCAAGTATTGTGACTCTTCAGGCATCCCTTGGTACTTGACTTTCGCTTTAGCTTTGTGGTTTTGCTGGAAGTGGAGAAACGAGTTCATCTTTAATGCTAGTCATGAACCTCACCCATGGCCTTAGAACACTATTTATCGGCTCTCAAGGAGTGGTATGAGGTGAATAAACCTCTTGATCGTAATCTGTCGAGACATGCTATTCTCATCCATTGGTCCACCCCCACCTCAGCGTGATAGGTGTAAACTGAATATTGATGGCAGTTGTAGGAGCAATGTTGGTAAAATTGGTGCAGGTGGAATCCTAAGAAACCATGATGGTGCTTGGGTTAAAGGGTTTGCTGCTAACTTGGGCAACGGTGATATCATGTAAACTGAGTTATTTGGGTTGTTTATGGGGCTAAAAATCACTTGGGAGGCTGGGATTAGAGCTGTGGAGGTTGAGAGTGATGTTGAGGCTGCTGTTTCTCTTATTCTTAGGCATGTTGATCATTATCATCCCCTCATGAACCTGATCAATGATTTCAAAGACCTTCTCAAACGTGATTGGATTTGTGAGTTGAAACATATTTACCGTGAAAAGAATAGAGCTGCTGATTTTCTAGCCAATTTGGGCCATACTTTGAACCATGGTCTCCACATCCTTGAGACGCCTCCAGCTGCTATCAGCAACATTCTTTCCTCTGACTTGCTCGGTAGAGCTTTTGAGAGGGTTGTGCCTCTCTAGTTTCGTTTTGCTTGCTTTGGACTCTGCGCTCCCTTATACAAAAAAAAACGGTAGAAAAAAACAGGCAGATGGAAGAAGGGCAAAATCAGAAATGCACTGCTCGTAAATAGTGTCAGGGAACCCATCCATTTTAGTATATAGGTAATATATATATATATATATTTATATGAAGAAATCAATGTAATAAGGAAATCCTATATCCATGAAGAAAATAAAGGGTTTATAAAGTATATGACTCAATTATCTTTCAAATTAGTTGAAAAACTGCTAATTTTGAAAAACATTTTAAAAGAAAAAGACCAAGAGTTTTCTTTGATAAAATTATAAAATATTTTGTTAACAAAGGTTGAATTCCAAATCATTAAACAAATGGATTGGAATGAAAATTTTACTTCTGAAAAAAAAAATACTTTTCTTCAACTAATAGGAATTCTTCAAATAAGCATATGAATTCTGTTTTTAAGAAAATTAGAAGAATTTGTCTTTTTAAACTTGTTCGCCAAATAATGCCTCCTTAAATTTTTGGTTACATAAAAGAAAGAATTTGGACCATCAGGAGAAGATTATAAATTTATAATTTCGAAATTACAAAAAATATAAATTTGGCAGATAGATTTCCAAGACTTGTCTTTGTTCTAACAGATGAACATTGGGATGTCAATATTATTGGTTGGGGACTTACTATTAAGGTAATTTTTTAAAATTTTAATTTTCATCAACTTAAAGATTTTCAGACATTCATCAAAACAATGGTTTATAACGTGGTCAAAATTTTTTAATGGAATAAATATATAGCTTTCTCTATAACAAGCGCACTAGGTTGGAGAGAAAAGGAGAAATTTTTTCACCCATATCAAATTTGATTGTTAACAGTAGCAATCGACATTGATATTCCTGAAGAAACCATTCCGAAACAAAACAAATTGCTTTGAGTATCAATCTTCGTAACACAATGGATTGATAGGGTGATCCATACAACAAAAATTGCTAGATAATTTGTGGACTCCCGAAATCTGGTTAAAGCAATGATAGACATAGAATATTTGTAACACACCTGTTATCTAATAGAATTTTCTAAACAACAGAGAATTGATGCAATTGAGTTGGTTAAAATCGTAGCCAACAATAAAAGCTCTTTGGACTTCCTTATGGAATATGAAATTCTTGCAGAAGAGCGAGAAGTACATAGAATGAATGATAATTTGATGGCAAAAGTTCAGATGAGATTGAATATGCTAATCTGAACAACATGATGAAAGCATAAAGGACCTGAAAGAAAAAACTGTTGGACAACAGATGACAAAGACCTTTACCTAGCCTATTTAATGGGGAAAACCTATCTATTCAATTTGGCCTATCCTATCTATCTCATTTACTTTGATTGGTAAACAAACCAAAAGAAAGAAAACGGATGATGAAGAGGAAGCTTGTGGTGGAGAAAGAAGGAAAAAAGAAAGAAAGAGAGGGTGGAAGGGAAAGGATAGAAGAACAATCTTCATCCTTCTAAAAAGACCAAAAAAACCTTCTAAAAATACTGAAAACGTGGGCCTTGGTTATAATTGGTGCCAATTTTTTTTATAAGTCAAATTTGGATTAAAGGGCAAGCCCTAAAAGAGCCCAAAAAGAGAACAACACCCCCTAAAAAGGGAGAAAGAGCCAAACGGCAGCACCCAACCTAGGTAAAGACGACACTTGGCAACACGCCTCAGGCCAACCAAAACAACACACTAAGCAACATGGATATTCCACTCATTAGCCACCCGGATGTTACCAGCACTCCTCTTAAAATTAAAATTACACAGTCTTAATCGAATCATATAAATACGCTTAAGGATAATGCTGAGATGACCCCGAGTATTGGAGAAGATCTGATCATTACGCTTCTTCCATAAGATATAGACCGTGACAGTCAAAGCCAACTTTTTTTATAGATACTTCCAAAGTGTTACCCCGCCAACGAGTGGAAATAGTATCCAAAAAAGTCGGCCAGGGAGGATTCATCCACTGTTCGCCACAAAGGCTAAGGACATGCTTCCAAATAGTACCACTAACACAACAGTCGAAGAATAAATGCTCATAGGAGTCAGGAGCCCCATCACAGAAACAACAAAGAACATTAGGGCGAGTAGAGTACCTAGAAAAATGATCCATGGTAGAAAGACGCCCCTTAATCGCTATCCATAGTGTAACGACCCGTCCCGAAAATTAGGGTTAAGGAGGTGTTTAAGATGAGATTAGTGAGCTTAATCGGTGGCTAGTTGGTGACAATAGGTTCGTTAGGGTAGAATGACAATTTTGCCCTTGGTTCGGTCAAATAGTTGACTTTTAGTTCGGGCGGTCAAATGGACTTTGACCGGTGACTGTGACATAGTTCGGGACGTCACGAATCCGTAGACAGGTGGCACGCCCGATTTCGACATCCGAGAAGGAAGGTATGATGTTCGGAAGGTTGAGGACATAACCGTAATTTGGTTAAAATAGGGGGAATAGTTGACTTTTTGTATGATCGGGTTTTGACTTGTTGACCTAAGACGGTTAGCTAGATCTCGTCGTCCTGAGTTCGACGACAGGCAGCAAGTATTCATCGAACTTACGATGTGGGAGTTACGGGTCTAGAAAGGTAGTGGCAAAGTGGTAATTTTGGTTAAAACAGAAGGGCATTTTGGTCTTTTGTACTCTAGGATGTGTGCAATAGATAAGGACAGATGGAGGGCTGAGATTGAAACAGATGTGAGGGAGAGGAGAGGATGGTGACGCGTGGCAAGGGCCTAGTGGCTTCTAGGCGTGTGCACGGTCCCAATTATTTGGGGTGCCCGTGTGTGTGTTCTTCGATCCAGAGAGAAACAGAGGGAAGGAATTGACAGAAATTGGACGGTGTTTTGTGTGAGTTGTGTGAATTGGTGAGGGAGTAAGTGATCAGAGGTCAAGAGGGAGACAAAGAAGAGGTTTTGAGGTACAGTGGCCGTGTGTGTGTGAGTAGTGAGCCACGGGAACCAGGGAGGAAACTCAGAGAAAAACAGAGAGATCGTGGTAGTGGTTGTGTCGTGTTTGACCAATCGAGGCCAGAGGAGGTGTCCAGAGGCTGGAGGTGGACGAGAGGAGCCGTGTCCTCATGGCTGAGCTCACGACGGCGACAGGAGGCAGGTAATTTCTTGTTTTCCCTTTCGATGCTCTGTTTTGCCGACGAGTTTCAAGTCGAGAGTTGTAGCATTAGGGATTGAATCGAGGAGTCTAGTGTGGTTTAGGGGACTTAGTAGGGTCCTAGGGTTCTTCTAGTTGTGTAGCCGTGACGGAGGAGTGCACGACGGAGTCTAGACAACGGAGAGTACCCTGTGTACTCTGTTTTTCCCTTTTGCTTCAAACGTAGAGTCGTGGGTTTTGGGTGAGAGTCGACGGTCTTGGTGAGTTGGATGAGGTTTAGGACAGTCCTAGGAAGAGTTTTGGGTAGCCACCGTGATGGGGGAAGACCTGGGTGGCTGGAGAAGGAAACAAGGGTTTATCGGGTTTGTAGTTTGAGGTAGAGTCAACAGGTTTTAGGCTATGTCGAGGTATTGGAGTGAGGGGGATGAGTTCCTTAGGACGGGACAAAGCAGTGGGTGAAGAGAGGAGTCGATTTGGTGCAGGTACAGCGGAGAACCGTGGACGCCGGTTCAAGTTGCAGACACTGTGCTGAACCAGGTCTGCTCGAGGTTGAAGATGTACTGTAGCAGGCGCGTGAGGGCCACGTGCAGCCACTTTGGGCGGCGCGTGGGGGCGCGTGCGGCGGTCTTTGGGGAAAGTGTCAACTAGGTTTTTGGTCTAGGAGTTGTGACGAGTCTGTTGGACTTGGTTCCGGGTTGATCGGACGTCAATCGAAGTAGTTCCGCGAGAGTGAAGGTTTAGGGTTCCGTTTCGTTACGTTTAGGACCCGTGGAGTTTTGAGGGAATTCAGGTGGACCTTAGTAGACGTGTTAGTGACGTACTTTTGTGGTTGTTGACGGGATTGGGAGTTCCCGGGGAAGCTGAGGAACGTGCGAGACGTTCGGGACGCGATTGAGGGCTCAGTACTGTGAGTGGACCCTTTCCTTAAACTCGAACATGCATAACTGTTTTTCTATAATTGTTTTATATATGTGATTTCATGAATGTTGGATTTATGATGTGGTTTTACATAATTGCACGTTTTTCGAGAAATAACGTAATGTGAAGCTATGGTTTTGGGCTTTTAAATGATAATTGGATTTAAATGTTTATAAAGGGATTTTGGAACATGATTTCGATGATCAAGGTTTTCAGTTTTAGAATCGGGTTTCGGAAAGCGGAATTTGGTTTTAAAGTTGAAAAGTGGATTTCCGGATTTGGGTTCGGAATGACGGTTCTGGATACCGGAAGGGCATCAGACCAGTGATTTCGGATTCGGGTTTGGATGTGAATTCGGAAATGGTTTTCAAAAATGGTTTTGGATTGGATTTACTGGATCTGGATATTGGGTTTAAAGACCCGGATATTGATTGACGGGGGACGGGCCCGGATTGGGTTTAAAGACCCGGATTGAGTTTAAAGACTCGGGAGTTTAAAGACTCGGATATATTGATATTTCGCCCGTAGGCCTGTTGAGTTTAAAGACTCGGGAGTTTAAAGACTCGGATATTATTGAGGCCTGGATTGAGTTTAAGGACTCGGGAGTTTAAAGACTCGGAAGTTTAAAGACTCAGATAGGTCCAGCAGGTTTGATCGGCAATTGATTGGTTGAACTTTATGTTTTACGTTACGGTTTTATGATGCTTATGATATAATTTTTATAACCGTTTTATAGTGTTTCTGTTTCTTATGATGATTTATGGCGACTGATTATAACCGTTTTGATAACTGGGTTATGCATGTGGTTTCAAAACGGAGGGCTAAACCCGGTTTTTCTTATAAATGGTTTTGGAAACTTTTCTTTTATTTATGGTCCACTCACACTTTCTGGTTTTAAATTGCCCTCCAGGTCGTGGAGCTAGAGCGGGGTTTCGGCGTCGAGGCAGCGTCTGAGGCATAGAAGTCGCGAGAGGAATCCCGGAGTGGTTTAAATTTTTCCGCGTGCGTGTATCTAGTTTAATAGTTTTCTTTTTTTTGTATTGAGTACTATGCTCTGTAAACTGTTGACTTCGGGATTTTTATATAGTTTCTCCTGCGTCTGACTGTGTTGTGTTGGGGTGTCAGACGGGAGCAGGATTTACCTCGGGTTCCGGGGTGGGTCCTGACACTAGAATAAAGGAAGTTTTGGAAATAGCTACTCAAGACCAAACCAAATGAGCCCAAGGAACCTCTTTCCCACCAGAATTAAACTTCTTTCACAATGAATTGGAAGAAAACAAACCATTAGAAGTAAGAGCCCATGCAAACCTATCCTCCCTAGTAGGATCCGTGTCCATGGAAAAACAAGTGTTGCGGATTAAAGCAATAGTAGGACTAGAAGACCAAGACCATCACCAATTACCAGAAACAAGAACTGAAGAAACCAAAGCATCAGACTGACTACCCATCCTTGCTCTCTCATTTGAATTCACCAAGTCCCCCAACTGCCCCCAAGGATTCCATCTATCATGCCAAAGGAAGATGCGCTCCCCATTACCCACATAGCCCTGGATATAAGGACGAATACGTTCACAAGACTTCAAAAACTTCCTTCAATTGTAAGAGCAATTAGCAGGAATTCTCAAATTCCAGAAGCAACGATCATGGATATAATACGCCTTGGCCCATTTTGCCCATAAATTAGAAGAACCTCCCTCATAAAGATACCAAATATACCTCCCCATCATTGAAATATTCCAAGGATGTAATTTTCTGATACCAAGACCTTCTTCCTTTTTAGGCTTACACACAGTCTTCCAAGCAACCTTAGCATAATATGACCCAGAACTGTGACCAGACCAAAGAAAACACCGAAGAATCTGCTCAATTTCCGAAGTGATCCGTTTAGGAAAAAAAGGTGAGAACCCCAGAAGACCATCATGCTACATAAAACAACTTGGATAAGCAGAAGGCTACCAGCAAAAGAAAGAGAACGATGCTCCCAAGCTCTGATTCGGTTTTGAATTCTCTCCAAAAGGGGGGGTACAATTGTGTAACTTAACTTTGTGGTAATAATTGGGATCCCAAGATATCTGACAGGCACCGAACCTTCCAGGACCCCAAAACAACGCAATAAATGTCTTTTCACTATTTGGTTTACCCTAGCAGTGTACAAATTGCTTTTACCAAGATTAGGCAGTAAACCAGAAACACTAGAGAAGCAGTCTAAGGCAGCCTTGACAACAGACAAAGATCTAGTATCACCATAAGTGAAAACAATGAGATCATCGGCAAAGGCAAGGTGAGAAAGCAAAACCTTATCACATCTCCAGTGGAATCTGAAATCCGGGTTGCTACAAATACTCCTCGACATAATCAACGAAAAGATCTCCATAGCAATCACGAATAAATAAAGAGATAAGGAATCACCTTGTCCAATGCCACGCTTCCCAAGAAAAAACCCCGCCAACAATATGAGGGAAATGAAAAGCCTCCAAAGCACCAATAATAAAGTCCCAAGACAGGGAGTCATAGGCCTTGAGAATATCCACTTTCACAGCACAACGAGGAACACTAGAGTTGAGGTGATACCCCTTCAACAATTCTTGGACCAGGAGAATATTATCTCCAATTCTTCTTCCCGCAACAAAAGCTGAATGATTAGGGGATATTATAGAAGTGAGCTCCAAAGTAACAATGGTGGAATTCGTTTCACCCAGGGGACGAGAATTGGTGAAAACCTCCTTAACAACACTTATCACATGAGACCCAATAATAGGCCAAGCACGATGGTAAAAATAGGCATTGAAACCATCCAGACTTGGAGCCTTATTAGGCTTAAGCTTGAAACACGTCTCCTAGACTTCCTCATCACTAACAAGAGCACCCATAACAGTAGCCTGATCCGTAGAAACAGTGGCAGCCATTAACTCCTGAAAGTTCATCCCAACAATCTGACTAATAGTATCCAATAAGTTACTGAAAAATGAAATAACCTCATACTTGATGTCCGACTCCTCAGAAGCAGTAGACCCATCAGCCCGAGTAATATTAGTAATTCTATTACGGTTAACTCATTTTTTGATTACTTTATGAATGAAAGCAGTATTCTTATCACCATCTTCCAACCAATAAATACGGGATTTTTGCCTAAATAGACTAGCTTCAGCCAACAGACAGCCCGCATACTTCCTTAACAAACATCTCTCACGCTCCACCAAAAGTAAATCAGAAGGGTTACCACCCAACTCAACTTGACACAAATCCAACTCAACTTTAGCAGCAACAACGGCTTCAAACACATCAGCAAGAGAAGCCTTGTTCAAACCCTTAAGAGCAACCTTAACACGCTTAAGGTGACACGCAAACTGGAATTGAGCAGAACCACTACAAGGAGAGTTAAAAGCCTGCTCAATCATAGGCAGAAACTCCTCATGATCGGTCATCATATTAAAGAACTTAAAAGGAACAATCCATTTACGACTAGGGTTTCCCAAAGATAAAAGACATGGAGAATGGTCAGATGATCCTGGATTCAAAACCTAGCAGTGGAATTAGGTACCTGGTCAACCACTCTTCATTAACCAAAATACGATCCAATTTACGTTTAATTAGACACCCTGAAAACTGCCGATTAGGCCAGGTGAACAACCCACCCGTGAACTATAAATCCAACATCTTACAAGTCTGCAAACAAGAAGCAAGCGCTTTCATTCCACGGTCCCATTGAACACTACCACCACTCTGTTCAGAAAGCCCACCAATCTCATTCAAGTCCCCTAAAATTATCCACTGACCCGAATTACAAATGGTCCTCAAATAAACCAATTCAGCCCATAAATCCATCTGATTCCTCTCAACATTAGACCCATAGGTAAAAGTAGCATAAAACTTAGCCCCAGCCTTAACAATCTCCACTGAAGTATGGATGAACTGCTCATGGACCTTTAGAACCTGTAGGTGCACACAGGAGTTATCCCAGCCAATCCAAATCCTACCATTCGGGTGCACCTCATAATTATCAACCCAAGTCCAGTGCTTATTAATCACATTCCTCACCCTATTAGCGTTACCAGATCGAACTATGGTTTCCACCAAACTTAGAACCCATAGCTGATTATCAGTAATAAACTTACTAACCTCCAATTGGCGAGCCAAAATCTTTCCCCCTCGAATATTCCAGCAAGCAAGATTAATCATCATCGTCTGAAATAATTGGATTAAACCCACGAGATTTGGAGCCCTCGATCTATTTGGGGACTTTCTTCTTTTTCCCCTTTTTCCTCCTTGTTTTCCGACCCGCAACCGAACGAACATCAATGGCCGGAGCTGCCGCCAAACCCGGCCCAGCAAGATCAGTGACCTTCTCCACATCTCGCCCTCTAATCGGGCTCCCATTACGACCACAATCCAGCTCATCCAGCACACTGGCCCCTTCGAGTGACTGAAAGGAATTAGAGACAGGGAAGAAACCAACCTCTTCAATAGAAGGATGCCCAGTGTTCACGTTGGCACACAGGACCACTGGCGCCCTAAGAGGTTGCTCGTTCACCATCCCAAGCACTGTAGAAGACTCATCGAGATCACATCTCGAATTACCCAAACCCTCATTCTCGCAAACTGGATCATTGATGCCTATACAAACAGCCTTAACCGCGTGTCGAAACGCACACTCCGGGTCCCCACAGCCCGATTTTGATCTTTTCCAGGCCCACTTGGATAGGCCACATTAGGCCTGGAAATATTCATAGGCCCACCTCCCTAAGTCTTACCCCCGTTGGTGCCCACGTCCCGCATTAGATCATTACCCAGCCCACTAAGACAAGCCACTTCATGCCTGGAGTTATCAAGAGGCCACTTAATTTCTCTTTCCAGGATATAGGAGTAGGTTTCTTCTTGGAACACTTAGACTCATAATGACCAAAAGTATGACAAAAAGACCACACCCGAGGCCTACTTTCATATTCAATTTTCACCTCAAAAACTTGGCCCAATTCCTCTTCCTCCAAAGGGTCAACACAAATATCCAGAGAGTCAATCAAACCCTTATTGGCATCCACCTCAATGCATATACTCATGTAAGCAATACGCTTTTGATTAAGGGTATTAAAGTCAACATACAATGGTTTCCCATCTGCACTGGCTATATGGCTGAACCCATCATCATTCCAGTGTTCCAAAGGGACATTAGCAAATCTAACCCACATGGGAACAACAGAATGAGCAGTCGTAGTTAAAGTCATACCTTGTTTCAATTGAGATAAGAATAAAGAGCGACCAACAAGGTACCACGGGCCACCCTCTCAAACACTCAAACAAGACTTAATATCCGAGAATTTGAAGTAGAAAAACCCCGCACCATCAGATAAAACCTCCACCAGGCCCCAGCTTGACCAAAATTTAGTAGCAAGAAGACTAACCACATTGTAGGGAAGGGACTTGTTAATGAAATAACCCACTAAGCAACTGGCCCAGTCTAAAGCAGCAGCAACTGCAACATCAGGGGTGGGCTAACCATAGTAAGCCCATCAATAAGTTTGGGCTTAACATATTTCAGTTTTTGGGGCGGGCCCAAACCATTTCCTTTAACTGAAGCCATTTCACAGTAAGACAATTTAGTGGGGCCACCTAAGGAACCATCTTGTAAAGCAAAGGCTTCACCAATACCAAAACCTTTGAGACCTGCCTGTCGCACACAATTCAACTCCGAGGAACAATCCCCAAGGGATTTCAGCCCTGAATCAGGGGCAGGACCCAGAGCAGCAGACATCACTTCGTCATGTCCCATCCGCCCCAGCACAACAACACTGGGGGAATCAACTTGCGCACCTTCCCCAGCGGCTGCGAGAGACACACCGTCCTTCACCGCCATGGAACGCAAAGGAGGAAAATCCAGACACTGCACCACATATGGGCTCTCAACCAAAGGACCAGCATCATGCATAAAAATAGCATTCAAAACCTGGCCACCCACCACCCGAGAACCATACTTCAGGTTATAAAGGTGAGGAGAAGGATAACTCAGTGCAATGAAAGAAGGGTCCACCCGCTCGCCAAGCCTAGGAGAGTTGACCTGACCAAGCGAGTTGGACAGAGAAACCACTTCACCATGGGAAACAACAGGAAGGGTAGGGGGAGGAAAAAAAGGGGTCACCAGACACAATAGAGAGAGGGGCCAGGGCCTGGCTCATCGCATGAATAGTGACGTCCATGAGGGGGAAGCAACAAGGGAGAGGCTAGGGGATCACTGATCGCACAGAGTGGTACCTACTTCAGATGCAACAACCATAATCGTGTTCATTTTTTCAACTCGCTAGTTTTACAATTGGTCCAATTTATTAACACCCCTATTTCCTGTTAGTTTTTAGTAAACTATACGTGTCTAACTCTAGAATGTGCTTCATAGTTTTTAAGCAAAAAGACTTCTATTTAATCAAAGCATATTACACTGGTTTTATATGAAACGGAAACTCTAACAGAGAACTAGAATACTAAGCAGCTTTTCAAGGACACTAGCTGCAAACCTTCTCCATGATTTCAGTGAGTGGTGAACATGCTCACCCGACTCCTGAAGACTAGGGACAACACATAACTGAGTCTTCATCGACTCAACTTTTATTACTTGACCAACATGTAACAAGCCTTAACCCTGGACAATGACAACGGCTACTTTCAACATTCCCTCCCTTAAACTGATTTTCTACAGAAATACAGTTTAAGATCTTCTTTTCAGTCTTTATTTTGAACTGCCCTCCCTTCTTCGATGTGGAGAGCTGAACACATCCCGAGCATGCTTCTGAGCTTCTCAAACATCGGCTGTTTCAGTGGCTTAGTTAGAATATCAGCCACTTGTTCTCCACTCTTACAAAACCTTAACTCAATCAATCCATCTTGACATAAGTCTCGCAGGAAATGAAATCTGACATCTATATGTTTGCTCCTCCCATGCATCACCGGATTTTTGGACAACTTGATGGTTGACATATTGTCATAGTAAATCACTATAGGACTATCTTGCTTCATCCCAAGAACCTCTAACATCTTCTTCATCCAATTTTCTTGACAAGAACTTGAGGCTGCTGCTACATACTCAGCCTCAGTGGTTGAAAAAGTGACTATGGGTTGCTTCTTCGAGGGCAACGATATAGCTCCAGAACTAAGCATATACACATGGCCTGATGTGCTTTTTCGGTCATTCACATCTCCTGCATAATCTGTAACGACCCGTCCCGAGAGTCGGGATTAGTGAAGTAATTAGATGAGTGATTAGTGGTGGATTAACTGGGTTAATCGGTGTTTAGTTGGTTACTTTTGGCCCGTTAGCGTAGAATGATGATTTTGCCCCTAGGTTGGGCAAAATGTTGACTTTGAGCTCGGGCGGTCAGTTGGGCATTGATCGATGACCGTGACGTAGTACGGGACGTCACGAGTCTTAGACAGGTGGCACGCCCGATTCCGACATCCGAGGAGGAAGTTATGATGTTCGGAAGGTTGAGGGCACTTTCGTAATTTGGGTAAACGAAGGGGGAAAAGTTGACTTTTTGCTAGACTTGTCATTTTTGCGTAGACCGAGGACCGTTAGGTAGATCTCATCGTCCTGAGTTCAACAACAGGCGGCATGCCTTCATCGGACATTGGACGGTTAAGATACAGGTCTAGAACGGTGAGGGGCAAAATGGTAATTTGGACTTACAAGTAGGGGCATTTTGGTCTTTTGTACATTGGGAATTGTACAATATGATGAGGACAAGTGTGCAGTGCTAATTGGGATATTTTGGTTTGGGACCACATGATTGTGACATATGGCATAGGTCTAGTGGGTTCTAGGCGTGTGCACGGTTCCAATTATTTGGGCTGTGTAGTCGTGCATTCGAGAGAAAACAGAGTGAGGTTTGAGAGTGAAATCGATCAGTTTCTGGGTGATAGTGTGAATTTTGTTGATCCAGTGAGTGAGAGCAATGAGAGAGAGGGAGACTAGTGAGTGTGTGGGTTGCACTGAAGTGAGTTCAGGTGTGTGAGAGGTAAGAGTTTTCAGAAAAACAGAGAGGGGTGTTGGCGGTGGTGCTGTCGTGTAATTGATCAATCGAGGGTGGTGGTGGTGTCCAGAGGATGGAGAAGGACTAGAGGAGTCGAGTGGGCACGACGGAGCTCATGACGGCAGCCTGAGCACAGGTAATTCCATAATTTCCTTAAAATGCTCTGTTTTTTCTGTAAAGTTCAGACGTTGATTCGTGAAGTTTGGGGTCGAGTCGAGGGGTCTGGTGAGTGCTAGTCGACTTAGTGAGTTCGTAGGGAGCTTCTGGTTGTGAAGCCGTGAAGGGGAAGTGTACGGGTGGTCGGATTGTGGAACAGAGGTTTGTGTTGGTCACGGGTTCGAGTTTGGGACGATGGTTTAGAGGCTTTGTTGTCGTGTTTGGTTGAGGGGAATGGATTACTGGGTAGAGAACGAAGAGAATGGTGGAAAGAGGGACTAAAATGGTGGACGGATGACAGAGAACCGGTCACGCCGGTTCGGGTTGGCTGAACCGGTCTGGACCGCCTGGAAGCAGGTTGAAGACGATGAACAGTGCAGGCACGTGAGGCCCACGCGCAGCCACTTTGGGAGGCGCGTGGGGGCGCGTGGGGCGTTTTCTTAGGAAACGGTCAACTAGGGTTTTGGTCTAGACGTTGTAACGGATCTTTTGGGTTAGGGTTCGGGTTAATCGGACGTCGAATTGAGTTTGTTCGGCGGGATCGAAGGTTTAGGTTCTCGGTTCGTTACGGTTTGAAGTTCAGGAAAATTGGGGGAAATTAGGAGAACCTTCGTTAACGTGTTAGTGACGTAGTTTGGTGACTGTTGACAGGATCAGGAATCCCTGAGGAGGTTGAGGAACGTGCAGGACGTTCGGGACGCGAGTGACGTACCCGGTAACTGTGAGTGGACCCTTTCTCTATAACTGAGCATGCATATCTGTTTTTAATTACTTGTTTTACGGTTTTATATGTGATTTCATGGTTATTTGGATATGCTATAACTGTTTTACATTATTGCACATTTTTCGAGGAAATATGGTTTTTTAGCACGTTTTACGAGAAAGGCTTGATTTCTGATTATATTTTGGGATTTGAAATGATAAAGGGTTTTCAATGATTATAAAGGGATTTTGGAACATGATTTTGATGATCAAGGTTTTCGGTTTTAGAATCGGAGTTCGGAAATCGGAATTTGGTTTTAAAGTCGAAAAGTGGAATTCCGGATTTAGGTTCGGAATGACGGTTCTGGATGCCGGAAGGGCTTCGGGCCAGTGGTTTCGGATTCGGGTTTGGATATGAATTTAGAAATGGTTTTCAAATGGTTTTGGATTGGATTTTCTGGATCTGGTTATTGGGTTTAAAGACCCGGATATTGTGATTGACGGGGGACGGGCCCGGATTGGGTTTAAAGACCCGGATTGAGTTTAAAGACTCGGAGTTTAAAGACTCGGATTATTGAGGACTGGATTGAGTTTAAAGACTTGGGAGTTTAAAGACTCGGATAGGTGCAGCAGGTTTGATCGGATAATGATGACTTGGATTTATGTTTTATCGTACTATTTTCATGATGCCTATTTTGTGAATTATAAATGTTTTTATGATGATTATTATATGGTTTATAACTGTGTTTAAATAAATGGGTTGTGCATGCATGTTTTCAAAACGGAGGGCCAAACCCTGGTTTGTTTATGAAATGGTTTTTGAACTTTTATTCTTTATGGTCCACTCACACTTTCTGGTTTTTAATTGCGCTCCTTGTTGTGGAGCTAGCGCGGGGGTTGACGTTGAGTCAGCGTCGGAGGCGTAGAGTACTCGAGAGTTTTTTTCCGGAGTGTTTCCAATTTTCCGTTGTGCGTGTACTCAGTGTATCGTTTTTTTTTTGTTTTTCTTAATTTGGTACTATGGTCTGTATAACTCTTGACTCTGGGGTGTTTTAATTCTCCTGCGTCTGACAATGTAATTTGTGTTTTTCGTGAGGTTGTTTCGGTCTTTCGTTTTTGGGTTGTCAGACGGGAGCAGGGTTTAGTCCTAATCCTGGGGGATTAGGGGTGGGCCCTGACATAATCACTGTCAGTGAACCCATAAAAGTTTGTATCATCACCTTTCTTGTAGAACGCGCCAAAATCTAGTGTCCCCTTCAGGTATCTTAGGATTCTTCTTGTTGTATTCAGATGCAATTCTGTTGGATTTTCCATATATCTGCTTATTAGCCTCACACCATACATGATGTCAGGCCTAGTTGATGTAAGATACATGAGGCTCCCCACTATTTGCTTAAAGAAGGTGCTGTCGACTTCTCCTCCTCCTTCATCTTTGCTGATCTTCAAACCAGGTTCCACCGGAGTCCCTATTGCTCGACACTCCCACATCTGAAACCTCTCCAGGACCTCTTGTGTATACTTTTTTTGATAAACAAAGTTACCAAAGGAAGTTTGAACCACTTCAATTCCCAGTTAGTCCTAGGTCTGACATCTCGAACTCTCTCATCATAGAGTTTTTGAACTCAATCAGCATTTCTGTGTTATTTCCTGTATAGATCAAATCATCAACATAAAGTGATACTATTAGGATTTCACCTCCACTTCCAGCCTTAGTGTACAACGTGTGTTCTGAGGGACATTTTTCAAAACCTAGCTTGGCAAAGTAGGTATCGATTCTGTTGTACCATGCCCGTGGAGCCTGCTTCAGACCATAGAGGGCTTTCTTCAACTTCAGCACTTTTCCTTCTTTTCCCTTTTGAACAAAACAAGAGGTTATTCGATATAAACCTCTTCCTACAATTCTCCATGGAGAAAAGCAGATTTCACATCCATTTGTAGAATCTTCCAGGATTTCTTGGCAGCTAAGGATATGATCATTTTTATGGTTTCTTGCCTTGCTACAGGTGCAAAGACTTCATTATAGTCTATGCCGTGTTTCTGGTTGTATCCTTTAGCCACCAAACGGGCTTTATACTTGTCAACCTCTCCTTTTTCATTCACTTTTTTTTTGAACACCCACTTCACCCCAATCTTCTTTTGTCCTTGAGGTAAATCTGTGAGTTTCCATGTGTTGTTCTTCTCAATTGACAGTATTTCACTGTCCATGGCCTTTTTCCATTTATCTTCCTTCACGGCTTCATCAAATGTGATGGGATCACTGTCAACAAACAAGGTGAAGTTGGCAGTATCTTCATCTGAACTGCTGAAATTTGTCTCATAGTCCAGCATCCAGAGAGGCATTTTCAGTGTTCGAGGGTTGCGCAGATTGTAAACCCTCTCTTCTTCAGCTTCTTAGTCACTTTGATCTGATGTTTGAGCTTCAGATTCCTCTGGTGATGATGTTAGCTGATAAGTCTGAGTTTCAGTCATCTGAGTCATCCCTTCATCATCTCCTTCAGTATCCACCAGAATATCCTTTGATGTTTCTGGTTGTGCTCCCCAGTTCCATCTTTTTCCTTCATCGAATACCACATCTCGGTTGATGACTATCTTCTTTGAAACTGGATTGAAAATCTTGTAGGCTTTTGGTGTTTCACTTACAGCAAGAAACACACACTTCTCACTCTTGTCATCCAACTTCTTCCTTCTTTGGTCAGGTATGTGTGCATATACTATGCACCCAAAAACCTTGAAGTGATCTACAGTTGGCTTCTTTCCATTCCATGCTTCTTGTGGAGTCATGTTCTTAACAGAAAACTGTTAAGAATATGAATTGTCCAGACAACAGCTTCGGGCCAGAAAGTTTTGGGAACCTGTCCTGTGGCATGTAAACTCCTCACCATATTGACTATGGTTCGATTCTTCCTCTCACATACATCGTTTTGTTGTGGTTTATAAGCTGTGGTCAGCTGTCTCCTTATTCCCTTCTCATCACAGAACTCAGTGAATTCCTTAGAACAATACTCTCCTCCTCGATCAGTTCTTAGGCACTTGATTCTTCTTTCAGTCTGCATCTCAACTAGAGCCGTGAAGTTCTTGAAAGTTTCAAGAGCTTCTGACTTTTCCTCCAAGAAGTACACCCAGGTTTTTCTGCTATAATCATCTATAAAAGTTATAAAGAATCTTTTACCCCCATTGGATGTCGGTGACAAAGGTCCACACAGGTCTGAGTGGATCAGTTCCAAAATCTTGAGAGCTCTTGTTGACTGTCTTGTGGGAAACGTGTCACGATCGTGTTTTCCAGTGATGCAGTTCTCACATATTGTCGAGGAGGGTATTATGATCTCAGGTAGTCCTTCCACCATGTTTCTTTGTTTCAGTGTCCTGAGACCATTGAAGTGCAGGTGTCCGTACTTTTCATGCCATCTCCAGACTGAGACACTTTCCTTGGTCAACAAGCAAGTCTGAACGGTCTTGATCTTGAGAGGAAACAATCTGTTCTTCATCATCTGCACCACTGCTATTGATCCTCGTTTGGGATCATAAATTTCACACTCTCCCTCTTTAAAGGTGATTGTGTACCCCTTGTCCTGCAACTGGCCAGCACTTAATAGATTCGTCTTTAGATCAAGTATGTAAAATACATTAGAAATAACTTCAATGAAGTCATTCTTAGTTCTGATTTTAATATCACCCTTTCCTTTAACCTTCACAGTTGATTGATCACCAAAACTAACAAGCGATGTAAAGCTTTCATCTAGGTTAGAAAAGGATGACTTACAACCACTCATATGGTTGCTGCAACCTGTGTCTACGTACCAAGTCTCTTCATCTGTGTCTTCCATTGCATGGAAGGCCATCAGCACAATCTCCTCCTCTTTCTCCCTTCCCTTCTCTGCGAAGTTGGATCGCTCACTTTTCTCCTTCGTCATTTTGGTGTAACACTCGCTTTTGTAATGACCTAAGTTTCCACATCTGTAGCACTCGACCTTTGATTTGTCAAAGTGTCTCTTCTTCTTGTTTTGATCATCATCCCTTCGAGCCTGAGAGGATGATTTAGATCCTTCTCTACTCCACTCCTTGTCATCATCTCTTCTGTAGTTTCTGCTGTAGGTGTGCTGACCTCGATCTCGTCCACGTCCTCTGTGGTTTCTTCCTCTTCCTCTTGAGCTGGAAGATTCATCAAAGGTTGAAACCTTCAGTGCTTGCATTTCTTCAACCGCACTGGTCCTGTTAATTCTTTGCTCATGCACAAGCAAAGAACTTTGCAGCTCATCTATGGACATGTCCTCGACTATGTTGGACTCCTCGATTGAGCACACAACATAATCGAACCTGGGAGTCAAAGATCTCAGAATTTTCTCAACCACGATTCCATCTGAGGTTTGTTCACCATGGAGACGCATCTTGTTAGCTATCCCCATCACTCTTCCAAAGTACTCAGTCACTGTTTCTCCTTTCTTCATCTGGAGAGTCTTGAAGTCTCTTCTGAGAGTTTGAAGTTGTGCTCGCTTCACTCTATTCGATCCGTGGTACTTCTTCTTCATTGAATCCCAGATATCCTTGGATGTGTCCTTCTTGAGAATGGTCTCCAAGATGGACCTGTCAATGGCCTGAAACAGGTAATTCTTTACCTTCAGATCCTTCAATTTCAGTTCATCGTTTTTCTGCTTTTGCTGAGCAGTAGTTTCAGAGCTTTCTTCATCAGATGTACCAATCCCAATTTCTATAAGATCCCAGAATTCCTTGGATCTCAAGAAATTCTCCATCAGCATACTCCAGTGATCATAGTGACCATCGAATCGTGGGATTGCGGGTTGAACGAAGTTTCCATTTTCTGTTGCCATTCTTGCTGCTGCAAAGCTATGGCGTAGGTGTTTTTTTATTTTTTTTAACTCAGGCCCCAACTCGGCTCTGATACCAGATGTTAGTTTTTAGTAAACTATACGTGTCTAACTCTAGAATGTGCTCCAGAGTTTTTAAGCAAAAAGACTTCTATTTAATCAAAGCATATTACACTGGTTTTATATGAAACGGAAACTCTAACAGAGAACTAGAATACTAAGTAGCTTTTCAAGGACACTAGCTGCAAACCTTCTCCATGATTTCAGTTAGTGGTGAACATGCTCACCCGACTCCTGAAGACTAGGGACAACACATGATTGAGTCTTCATCGAATCAACTTTTATTACTTCACTAACATGTAACAAGCCTTAACCCTAGACAATGACAATGGCTACTTCCAACATTTCCCTTATTGATAAATAAACACACCATCATTAACTGCACAAACACGCCCTTCACTGCACACCAATAAATGTGTACACGACTTCCAATCCAACTATTTCTTGGAAGATGACTAGCGGCAAGTAAGCCACAACTCAACTTGATACGATACTACGACTTCAAAATTATGTAATCAATTCAAACTTCATTCTATTAAGTTTTTTTTTGTAATGAAATTTTCATTAAATTTCATCATATACTAGCAGTATCCTTTCTTTCCAATCATTATCCTCATATTCATTAGATCACTCCATATGCTAAAATGGAATTGAATGCATGTTGGCATATGGCCATATTAAACAAGAGATGCTAGCTACAGTGTATATATATAGAAATCTTGATCCAAATTTAATATCAGTCTTGAAATCGGTCTAGGCATTCATATCCGAAAACAATTCAACTTCCTGGAGTCCTGTTTTTATTTGCGTAATCCTAGACATCTACTAATGTGATCCTATTCTCAAAACAAATGATTCAATTAAAATCTTTAAAATAAAGATGGGAACTATAACAATGTGCAAGTCCAACTCATTGACTCAGGAACGTGATTCACCAAACAAAAACAAAACAGCATAATTTTTAGCTTGTACAATCTCCATGTAATCTCATTATGCTCTCCAGTCTCCACCCATGAATTATTCACCCCACAAAAGAAGCAAGTGGGTAAGAACCCTCAGAGGCATAAACACAAACACATGGCAGGTGTACTAAGAGCAGCAGATCTTCTTCAACTTATCGGCCGCAGATTCATCCACTGAGTACTGCAATCACAGAAAAACTCAATTGGGTTCAACCATGAATCCAAAAAAAGCGTCTAAAACCAATACAAAATAACAAATGTTTGATAAAATAGGTGCGAGAGTGGACCTTGTTCAGGACCCAGAGGGAATGAGTGTAGGCCCTTTGGAAAAGCTCGTGGAGGGCCTGCTCGTCGCTGGCTTCGACCTCTCTGTAATTTACGAAGTTCTCGCGGGCGTACTTGGCGTAGTATGGCCTCGTGTCCTGAGGCAACCGCCTCACCAATCTCAGAACCTCACCGTATATCCTCAAAGCTTTCTCCATTGCTCTCTTCCTTTCCTGCTACTATCTCAATCGATCGATCACCGCTTGCTGAAAGACGTGAAAGTAAAATCCCTCGACGGAGCTTCTAATTTCTCAACAAACGGGCCCAAGAATTCCATTGGGCTTCTCCATATGGGCCTATAGGCACCTCGAACATAATAGTCTTATTTTCTCTGTTTATTATTATAAATTTGTCCAAATGAATATTTTCAAGATGACGGGAGATATTTCCCAGAATTCAATTAGAATTCTTGAGCATTTAAAAAGTTTTTGAAAATTCCCATGTATTTAATTAGAATTTATAATTATTTTAAAGGACTTAAAAAATACCTAGTGATATTCAATTGGAATTGTAAAAATGTCCAATCAAATTTAGTGGTATTCAAAACAATGAGAATTTTGACCGATATGATTGAATTGAGAATTTGAGTGGATTTAAACTCAACAGGTATAAATACAAAAGGCTATTAGAAATTCTAGCTTTCCCCCCTAGAATTTGAAGAGCTGGCGACCAATTTTTTTTTTTAAGCAAACAAACACTAAGAAGAAGAACTGTCTTCTCCCAAGAAGACAATGTTGAGGAAAGTAGTAGAAAGAAAATAATAACTCAAACCACAAAAAAAGATAAATATGCAAGGAAATAAAAGAGTAAGAAATAGAGAACACCAGATATAACGTAGTTCGGCAAGATGCCTACGTCCACGGGGCAACAACAACAACAACCTTCATTAATGAAATTAGGAGTACAAAGAGATACACAACTTCAAGAACACTACTTGAAGGAAACTCTCCCTTACACACTTGTTTTGCTACCTACACTGCAACACTCAAGACTCTCAACTTGGAGTGGGCACTTTTCACTCTCTACTTGGAGGAAGATGTTTCTCTTGGATGAGATTAATGGAATGAGCATATGACCTCTCCTTATATAGGCCAAGGAGGAACCATCTAGATATCTTCATGAATGCTCTATACACCTACCTACTTCATTTACGGATCTTCCACCTATTTTCTTCATGAACTTTTTATATGCATCTTGGATTCATACACTTTGGGATTAATCTAGAATCACTTGTATGTTCTAGATAAGCCCAATTATGGAAGCCCAAAATATCTTTTGTGAATATACTTTAATAATGTTGGGCCTGGATATTTTACAATCTCCCCCTCTAGGCCAACCAAGTCAAAATAAGGTGACTTCTACTTGAAGTCCATTCCAGCGGATTTGCTGCAATACTCCAACTTCTGATGCGTAACTACTTTTGTCAACATATCTGAAGTGTTCTTATTGGTGTCAATTTTCCTCAATTGGAAAAGTTTCTTTGACACTGCATCTAGGATCCAATGATAACAGAGATCAATGTGTTTAGTATGAGGATGGTACACTGAAGTTTTACTTAAATGAATATCACTTTGACTGTTACAATGCACAACATAACTTTCTTGCTTCACATCCAACTCTTAAATGAACCTCTGCAGGCAAATCATCTTCTTGCCTGCTTCATTTGCAGAAATATACTTAGTTTCAGTGGTGGATAAGGCAACACATTTCTGTAACTTGAACTCCCACGAAACAGTTCCCCCGAAAAAAGTGAATAAGTATCCAGAAGTGGATTTTCTAGTATTAAGGTCTCCTGCCAAGTCTGCATCCATGAAACCTTCTAGCACCGGTTTTGATCCACCAAAATACAAGCACAACTTTGAAGTGCCTCTTAAATACCCGAGTATCCATTGACTGACTCCCAATGCTCTCTACAAGGGTTAGAAAGATACCTACTAACAACACTAACTACATGTGCTATATCTGGTCGAGTGCAAACCATAGCATACGTAAGATTACCAACAACTGATGAGTGGGAAATACCTACCATCTCGTCCATCTCTTCTTGTGTAGTTGGGCATAACCTTCTCCTTAACTTGAATTGATTACCTAGAGGTGAGTTCATTGGCTTAGTTTCTTTCATGTTGAACCTCTCAAATATTCGTTCAACATACCTCTCATGTGACAACCATAGCTTCTTCGTCTTCCTGTCACGAGTAATCTCCATACCAAAAATCTGCTTAGCAGGACCTAAGTCTTTCATATCAAAAGATTTTGACAAATCTGACTTCAACTTGTGAATCATAGCAACATCTTGCCCTACAGTCAACATATCATCAACATAGAGCACTAAGATGATGAAGTTACCTCTGGTGAACTGCTAGATATACACACATGGATCAGCATCTGTTCTCTTGTACCCATGACCCATCATGAATGAGACAAACTTCTTGTACCACTGCCTTGGCGCCTACTTAGGCATGTACAAGATTTTTTTCAACTTACAAACCATGTACTCTTTTCCCTCAACTTCAAAACCTTCTAGTTGCTCCATGTAAATTTCCTCTTCCAAATCACCATGCAGAAATGATATCTTCACATCCAATTGCTCCACCTCAAGATCCATGCTAGCTGCCATGCCCAGAATAACTCAGATAGAAGTCATCTTAACCACTAGGAAGAATATCTCGTCGAAATCAACTCCTTCTTTCTGCCCAAAACCCTTGACAACCAAGCGAGCCTTGAACTTTGTCAATTGCTCATTCTTGTCCCTCTTCAACTTAAACATCCACTATTTTTTTAGTGCTTTTTTTCCTTTAGGAAGCTCCACCAACTCATAGGTGGCATTCTTCAATAAAAACTCCATCTCAGACTTCATTGCCAACATCCACTTGTCATTGTCTGCATGAGTCTTTGCCTCCTCAAAATTTGCAGGCTCTCCATTGCCAGAATGTATCTAGCATACAGGTCATCCCCATCATTGGTCACAAGAATATAGTATGAAGGATACTTGGTATTCGACTTTGGCACTCTATTTGATTTCCAAATGGTACTTGGGAAATCTCTAGCTGCTCCCTCTGGCTTGGATCCCCCTGATTAGGCTCCCCTAGATTATGATCCTCCTGATCATCGTCTTCAAGTTCAGACACTATCTCAGCATCTCGTGCTTCAGTCATATCGTGAACGTCTTCATGTATAACCTCTTGAGCTTTACTACTGGGTTCTTGTTGCAGAGGTGATGAATCATAGGTGAGCTGGCCTGCATTCTTAACTGTCTCCTTATCAAGATCTACCATAGTTTGATCTTCAAAGAAGTGTACATTTTTTCTTCTGAATAGCTTGTTGGTCTTTAGATCCCATATTCGATAGATCATTTCTTCATTACTGTACCTGAGAAAGATGCACAGAGTACCTTTGTCATCTATCTTCAATATTTTTTTCGTCGGATACACATGTAAATGCTTTGCACCCAAATACTTTCAAGTGTAAATATGAAACGCTTCTACTGGACCCTATGCCTTCGGGAGTCTCAGATTTCAATGGTACACTTGGTGATGGCTGACACAGCCTCGACCCAAAAACGCTTTGATACGTTGGCTATCCTCAGCATGCACCCGACCTTCTCTATAATGGTGCGGTTTATCCTGTCAAATACACCATTATGTTGTGGGGTGCCAGGAATTGTTTTCTCATGCCCAATGCCATACTTCGAACAGTAATTTGTGAACTCTTTCGAAGTGTACTCTCCGTCAATGTCTCTACAGATACATTTAAGGGCTCTCCCAGTCTCTTTCTCCACCATGGCATGGAACTACTTGAAGGTTTGGAATACCTGGCCTTTTGATTTCATCAAATATACCCAAACCTTTCGTGAAGCATCATCAATAAAGGTGATAAAATATCTATTAACACCTAGTGACTCAACTTCCACAGGGCCACAAAGATCAGAATGTACGAGGTCTAATATATTTTGTTTTCTTGTGAAGGTACCAGAAAAACTAACTTGATGTTGCTTGCCATATAAACAATAATCAAAAGAGTCTAGTGAGGTACCTTTGGCAAAGGGAAGGAGAGACTTCTTTTCCAAAACTTGCAATCCCTTCTTACTCATGTGGCCTAACCTCTTGTGCCATAGATTTGGAGAAGAATTGTCCACGACA
Source organism: Prinsepia uniflora (assembly GCA_032719365.1). NCBI lineage: Eukaryota > Viridiplantae > Streptophyta > Magnoliopsida > Rosales > Rosaceae > Prinsepia > Prinsepia uniflora. The sequence continues at coordinate 13,937,964 of CM064874.1, forward strand.
TTCAAATCTCATTTGTAAATCTTTCCATATGTCTTGTAGAGGGTGCAACATAACTTCCTTCTGGAAACGACTAGCGATCCCTTGGTAAGCTTCCACTTTTGATCACCTCCATGATGATGGAAACCTTGTTGATCAAGCACGCCAGTTTACATTAGATTGAGATGTAAACCAGGAACATGTATCACATCTTTTAATAACAGCTTGTTTCCCAAATTAGTCTTGAACCAAATATCACCGATTCTTGAAATTTTGGAGTGGTTATCATTGCCCATCATCACTTCCCCAAAGTCTCCTACTTTGTATGTAGTGAAAAATTTCGAGTGCGTCGTGGCATGGAAAAATGCTCCAGAATCAACTACCCATGAAATGCCTTTATCTTCATCAGCATGTAGGCATTCACCATAAAGAGAAAAAAACTCGCTTGCTAGAGTGGACACTGTGCTGGTGGTATTGGTTGTGTCCTCCTCCATTTAGTAAGTAGGGCCATCTTTCCCATCCTTCTTATTATTCTTCAGTATATAGCAATTCTTCATTATGTGGTCATAGATATTGCAATTATGACACCTTCCATTGAATCATGTCCTCGAATGGCTTGCACTCCTTTCACAATCTCGATTGGGACGTTTACTTTGGCTTCTTCCTCTATTCTCCTCCATAAAGACTTGGCTACTATCGGAACTTGAGGAATTCCTCCTAGTCTCTTCATTTAACTTTTTATCTTTAACATTATCCATAGATAACACACCATTAGGAGCAGAGTTACTTACAGTAATGACAAAGGCCTCCCAACTATCGAGCAACGATCCAAGAAGCAACTTGAAGCTCGTCCGCGATCTTCATGTCCATCATGGCCAATTGATTGACGATACTTTAGAAGTTGTTGAGGTGCACGGTCACCCTTACGCCCTCCTTATACTTCATATTGACAAGCTCCTTGATGAGAAACGCTTTCTTGGAGGCGGTCTTTTACTTGAACAATGACTCCAACAAATCAAGTGAATGAATATTTTACAGACGGAACAGTCTTCTACTAGCAGTATTCTTCCATGACTATTACAAATAATTCAGGCACACTTCTTTTATCTCTTCAACAAATCAAGTGTGCCTTGTTCATATATTTTTTGTATGATTTTCTTTATCTTTATTGATAATATTTTTGGATTTATACGTTGTGTTGTTTGGTGTTTTTGTTTATCAAATGAGATTTTTTTTTTTGGTTTGTTGTGTGATGATGATGATCATCATCCACTTATATATATATATATATATATATATATATATATATATAATACATGAGTAGGCAACGATTATTTCTTGATTCAATGTGTTTTATAGATTGTGATCATAATGAATTGCTATATCTTTGTTCATCCATCGTTTTATGTTTGTATGATTTTCTTTATCTTTATTGATAATATTTTTGGATTTATACGTTGTGTTGTTTGGTGTTTTTGTTTATCAAATGAGATTTTTTGTTTGGTTTGTTGTGTGATGATGATGATCATCATCCACTTATATATATATATATAAAATACATGAGTAGGCAACAATTATTTCTTGATTCAATGTGTTTTATAGATTGTGATCATAATGAATTGCTATATCTTTGTTCATCCATCGTTTTATGTTTGTAGACTTGTAGGCAATCAATCTAAATGCTGCTTACTCATTTATTAGGGTAAAGTGATTTTCGTTTTTCTTTTAGCTTTTTGAAAATAAATATGGACTACTGATGAATATATATATATATATATATATATATATAGGAAGTGTGAGATAAAAGTAATATATTAGGTTTAGGTGTTGAAATCGCCTTGTGGGGTTGGATTGGTTTGGCGTTTTTCAAGTTGTTTCTGCCTTTTACTTTGTTCCGAGTTGTAGGCTCTGTCTAGTTTTTGGTTTTTCGTTTTTCTCGGCCTATGAGGTCACCTTGGAGTGAGGTCTATTCCCCTTCGCGAGTCTCTCTGGTTCCTGGTGGGGGTGACTTGTACCAGTGGGTTTCTCTTGGCTTATTGCCTCTTTCCCTGCTTGAGCTATTACATTTTTCTATTACCAATATATATTAGGTAGCGGCTGAAAGCGTTTTGTTGTAAAGTACTGATGATTATATAAGGAGTGTTTTGAGTTTGATTTGGTACTGAGTACTGACCAGAAGTGTTTTGAAAAGTGTGGACTTTTCTTTTTCTTTTTTGAGTTTTTATTGTTGTTTGTTATTTGAACTTGGTTTAGCTAAGCATTTCAACAATATAATTGATCGAGTAGTAAATATATATACAAATATAATTGATTATTTACCTATTTTGTATAATATTTTTAATGTTGTATTATATAAATCAAAATTCATAATCATTTGCATACACATATATATATATATATATATAATTATAAAAATATATTTAAAAAAAATTCAAATGAAAGATACAGTGGAAGGAGATGTGAATAATCTAACTGAAGAGAGTAATCTCGACAAATGGTCTACTGAAGAGAGTAAATGATCTAATTGAATACACCCTTGTAGCCTTTCAAGATTGTTGAGAGATATTTTAGTCCATTCCAAATTTCAAAGAGTCCAGTGATGTCCAATATTTAATATGTGCAAGAAGACGACCTTCTCTTTACATTTAACATGCAAAAAAAAAAATCATATATAACTAGTGAAAAATAAATAGCAACATTTTTAAAATTAGGTTAGTTTTTTCAAGTGCCCATTTTTCTCACATAAAATAATCTAGATCCAAATTATAGAAATATATTAAAAATTTTGCAAATGAGAGATACAGTGGAAGGAGATGTGAATATGGGTGTCAAGAATAATACCTACAAATTTTGGAAATTCTCTGGTTGCTCCCCCTAGCTTGGATCCCCCTTATTAGGCTCCCCTAGATTATGATCCTCATGATCATCGTCTTCAAGTTCAGACACTATCTCAGCACCTCATGCTTCAACCATATCAGGAACAACTTCATGTATAACCTCTTGAGCTCTGCTACTGGGTTCTTGTTGCAGAGGTGATGAATCATAGGTGAGCTAGCTTGCATTCTTAACTGTCTCCTTATCAAGATCTACCACGGTTTGATCTTCAAAGAAGTGTACATTTATGCTTCTGAATAGCTTGTAGGTCTTTGGATCCCATATTCGATAGCTTATTTCTTCATTACCGTACTCGAGAAAGATGCACGGAGTGCCTTTGTGATCTATCTTCAATCTATTTTTTTTTCGTCGGATACACATGCAAATGCTTTGCACCCAAATACATTCAAGTGTAAATATGAAACGCTTCTACCGGTCCCTACGCCTTCGGGAGACTCAGAGTTCAATGGTACACTCGGTGATCGGTTGATAAGGTAACAAGCGGCTGACACAGCTTCGACCCAAAAACTCTTTGATACATTGGCTATCTTTAGCATGCACCTGACCTTCTCTAGAATGGTGTGGTTTATCCTCTCAGCTACACCATTATGTTGTGGGGTGCCAGGAATTGTCTTCTCATGCCTAATGCCATACTTCGAACAGTAATCTCTGAACTCGTTCGAAGTATACTCTCCGTCAATGTCACTACAGATACATTTGAGGGCTCTCCCAGTCTCCCTCTCCACCATGGCATGGAACTACTTGAAGGTTTGGAATACCTGGCCTTTTGATTTCATCAAATATACCCAAACCTTTCGTGAAGCATCATCAATAAAGGTGATAAAATATCTATTACCACCTAGTGATTCAACTTCCATAGGGCCACAAACATCAGAATGTACTAAGTCTAATATATTTTGTTTTCTTGTGAATGTACCAGAAAAACTAACTTGATGTTGCTTGCCATATAAACAATAATCAAAAGAGTCTAGTGAGGTACCTTTGGCAAAGGGAAGGAGAGACTTCTTTTCCAAAACTTGGAATCTCTTCTCACTCATGTGGCCTAACCTCTTGTGCCATAGATTTGGAGAAGAATTGTCCACGACATTCAAATCTCCTTTGTAAATTTTTCCATATGTCTTGTAGAGGGTGCAACACAACTTCCCTCTAGCAATGACTAGCGATCCCTTGGTAAGCCTCCACTTTTGATCACCTTCATGATGATGGAACCCTTGTTGATCAAGCACGCCAATTGACATTCGATTGAGAAGTAAACCAGGAACATATCTCACATCTTTCAATAACAGCTTGTTGCCCAAATCAGTCTTGAACCAAATATCATCGATTCCTGAAATTTTGGAGTATCTATCATTGCCCATCTTCACTTTCCCAAAGTCTCCCGCTTTGTATGTGGTGAAAAATTTCAAGTGTGTCATGGCATGGAAAGATGCTCCAGAATCAACTACTCATGAAACACCATTTTCTTCATCAGCATGTAGGCATTCACCATCAAGAGAAAAGAACTCGCTTGCTATAGTGGACACGGTGCCGGTGGTATTGGTTGTGTCCTCCTCCTTTTGGTAAGTAGAGCCATCTTTCCCATCTTTCTTGTTATTCTTCAGTCTATTGTAATTCTTCATCATGTGGCCATAGATATTTTAATTATGACACCTTCCATTGAATCGTGTCCTCGAACGACTTGCACTCCTTCCACAATCTTGACTGGGACCTTTACTTTGGCTCCTTCCTCTATTCTCCTCCACAAACACTTGGCTACTATCGGAACTTAAGGACTTCCTCCTAGTATCTTCATTTAACATGTTATCTTTCACATTATCCATAGATAACACACCTTTAGGAGCAGAGTTATTTACAGTAATGACAAAGGTCTCCCAGTTATTGGGCAACAATCCAAGAAGCAACTTGAAGCTCGTCCACGATCTTCATGTCCATCATGGTCAATTGATTGACGATACTTTGGAAGTTGTTGAGGTGCTCAGTCACCCTTACGCCCTCCTTATACTTCTTATTGACAAGCACCTTGGTGAGAAACGTTTTCTTGGAGGCGGTCTTTTGCTCGAACAATGACTCCAACTTCAACCAAAAAGCATGGGCGTTGGTCTCTTTGGACACATGGTGGAACACACTATCATCCACCCATTCACGAATGTGACCAATAGCATTGCGGTTCAACTTCTTCCATTTGGAATCTTCCATATTCGCCGACTTGCCTTCCCCACCTTCTATGGGCTCATGTAAATCCTTGTAATAGAGAATGTCCTCAATTATCGGCTTCCATGTAATCCAATTGGAGTGGTTGAATCGAACCATGGTATTCCTTGAGCCTTCTATTCTAACTCTCAACAAACCTGGAGCTTTGATACCATTGTTGGGGAAAGTAGTAGAAGGGAAATAATAACTCAAACCACAAAAGGATAAATATGCAAGGAAATAAAAGAGTAAGGAATAGAGAACACCATATATAACCAAGGATTGAAATATCGATATCGAAGGATATATCGCTAATCAAATTTATGGATATCTCGCTCTAAATATCGATATCGTTTACGGTCAACAAAAATGATGGAAATTTAGTCTAAAAGTTGGAAATTTTTAATGAAATTTTGGGAAAAACTTAAGTACTCAATAATAATTATATAGGACTAATAAAATTATAAAATAACTTTGATATAATAAATATAGGATGAATAATATGATACAATATAGTTCTGACGATGACTAGCATGTATAAAACCTTAATGATAAATTTAAATTAAAACATAATTTTATTAATAATTTTGCATTAAGAATACTTTACACATTGAATTTCATTAAAAATAAGTAGAGTGTCTACTAGATTGAAAATCAGATCGGGCTCCATCTAACAAGACACAAAATTTTGCCATGTAATGCTACTTGACCAATTGGAACATATATTACCAAATTATATATTAGTAAATAAATAAAACGTTAATAACCTAATAAAATAATAGGTTAATAAATTAATAAACTAATTGGAAAAAAAAGTTAATAAGCTAACTAAAACAATTTATTAGGTTAATAAATTAATAAACTAATACCAAAAAAAATTAAATAAGCTAACTAAAACAGTTTATTAGGCTAATAAATGAATAAGCTAATAAACTAATATCAAAAAAATAATAATAAACTAACTAAAACAAAACGCTTCATTTCATCCTTGGCTTGGGATGTATATACTAATATATAATGGAAAATATCTGGGAAAATATCGATTATATATTATTTTCATTTCTTTGCGTGAGTGATTGTTGTTGTTCAAGATATTTTCAAGTATTAGTGGTTGTTCGTGAGTGTTTTCCATGAGTCCTTGAGTGTTTTTCATCGATTTTTATATCTTTAACCCCCCCCCCCCCCCCCCCCCCCCCTCTCTCTCTCTCTCTCTCTTGACTCGCTAAGCCAAAATAGTGATATATGGACGAAATATTGGGGCTATCGTTCGATATTTTCATCACTAGATATAACGTGATTCGGCAAGATGCCTACTTTCACGGGGCAACAACAATAAGAACCTCCACTAATGAAATTAGGGGTACAAAGAGATGCACAACTTCAAGAACACTACTTGAAGGAAACCCTCTCTTACACATTTGTTTTGCTACCCACACTACAACACTCAACACTCTCAACTTAGAGTGGGCACTCTTCACTCTCTACTTGGAGGAAGATGTTTCTTTTGGATGAGATTGATCAAATGGTCTCTCCTTATATAGCCCAAGGAGGAACCATCTAGATATCTCATGAATGCTCTATCCACCTACCTATTTCATTTACGGATCTTCCATCTACTTCCTTCATGAACCGTCTACATACATCTTGGTTTCATGCACTTTGAGATTAATCTAGAATTACTTGTATGTTCTAGATAAGCCCAATTATGGAAGCCCAAAATACCTTTTGTGAATATGCTTTAATAATGTTGGGTATGAATATTTTACAGACGGAACAGTCTTCTACTAGCAGTATTCTTCCATGACTATTACAAATAATTCAGGCACACTTCTTTTCTCTCTTCAACAAATCAAGTGTGCCTTGTTCATATATATTTTGTATGATTTTCTTTATCTTTATTGATAATATTTTTGGATTTATACGTTGTGTTGTTTGGTGTTTTTGTTTATCAAATGAGAATTTTTGTTTGGTTTGTTGTGTGATGATGATCATCATCATCCACTTATATATATATATATAATACATAAGTAGGCAACAATTATTTCTTGATTCAATGTGTTTTATAGATTGTGATCATAATGAATTGCTATATCTTTGTTCATCCATCGTTTTATGTTTGTAAACTTGTAGGCAATCAATCTAAATGCTGCTTACTCATTTATTAGGGTAAAGTGATTTTCGTTTTTCTTTTAGCTTTTTGAAAATATATAGGGACTACTGATGAATATATATATATATATATAGGAAGTGTGAGATAAAAGTAATATATTAGGTTTAGGTGTTGAAATCGCCTTGTGGGGTTGGATTGGTTTGGCGTTTTTCAAGTTGTCTCTGCCTTTTACTTTGTTCCAAGTTGTAGGCTCTATCTAGTTTTTGGTTTTCGTTTTTCTCGGCCTATGAGGTCGCCTTGGAGTGAGGTCTATTCCCCTTTGCGAGTCTCTCTGGTTTCTGGTGGGGGTGACTTGTACCAGTGGGTTTCTCTTGGCTTCTTGCCTCTTTCCCTGCGTGAGCTATTACATTTTTCTATTACCAATATATATTAGGTAGCGGCTGAAAGCGTTTTGTTGTAAAGTACTGATGATTATATAAGGAGTGTTTTGAGTTTGATTTGGTACTGAGTACTAACCGGAAGTGTTTTGAAAAGTGTGGACTTTTCTTTTTCTTTTTTGAGCTTTTCTTGTTGTTTGTTATTTGAACTTGGTTTAACTAAACATTTCAACAATATAATTGATCGAGTAGTAAATATATATACAAGTATAATTGATTATTTACCTATTTTGTATAATATTTTTAATGTTGTATTATATAAATCAAAATTCATAATCATTTGCATATATATATATATAATTATAGAAATATATTTAAAAAAAATGCAAATGAAAGATACAGTGGAAGGAGATGTGAATATGGGTGTCAAGAATAATCTCGACAAATGGTCTACTCAAGAGAGTAAATGTAAGACTCGTGTCCTAGAGGGAACGGTGAACAATCCCACATTCCTACGAGGGGGGAATGGTCTGGGAAGGAAATGGTGGTGTGCCTTAAAGGTGTGGGCACACACCTATCTAGCTTGAGGCCTTTTGGGAGCTTAGTGGCTTTGGGGGGGGATTGGAACCCCAAAGTTAAGCGAGTTGAGGCTAGTGCAATTCCATAATGGTGACCCCCTGGGAAGTTGCACCGTGAGCTCCCGAAAACAAAACCTTGAGGGCGCAGGCTTGCCGTTGAGTATTGTTGTGGCCCAAAGAGGACAATATCGTGCTAGATGAGTCGGGCCCTGACAGAGGAGGGCCGGGTCCTAACAGAATGGGATCAGAGCCAGACCCCAACTGGGAAGTGTGCCAGCGAGGACGCTGGGCCCTAAGGGGGGTGGATTGTAAGACTCGTGTCCTAGAGGGAACAGTGAACAATCCCACATTGCTGCGATGGGGGAATGGTCTGGGAAGGAAATGGTGGTGTGCCTTAAAGGTGTAGGCACACACCTATCTAGCTTGAGGCCTTTCGGGAGCTTAGTGGCTTTGGGGGGGATTGGAACCCCAAAGTTAAGCGAGTTGAGGCTGGTGCAATTCCATGATGGGTGACCCCCTGGGAAGTTGCACCGTGAGCTCCCGAAAACAAAACCTTGAGGGCGCAGGCTTGCCGTTGAGTATTGATGTGGCCCAAAGAGGACAACTAGATGAGTCGGGCCCTGACAGAGGAGGGTCGGGTCCTAACAGAATGGGATCAGAGCCAGACCCCAACTGGGAAGTGTGCTAGCGAGGACGCTGGGCCCTAAGGGGGGTGGATTGTAAGACTCGTGTCCTAGAGGGAACGGTGAACAATCCCACATTTTTGCGAGGGGGAATGGTCTGGGAAGGAAATGGTGGTGTGCGTTAAAGGTGTAGGCACACACCTATCTAGCTTGAGGCCTTTTGGGAGCTTAGTGGCTTTGGGGGGGATTGGAACCCCAAAGTTAAGCGAGTTGAGGCTGGTGCAATTCCATGATGGGTGACCCCCTGGGAAGTTTCACCGTGAGCTCCCGAAAACAAAACCTTGAGGGCGCAAGCTTGCCGTTGAGTATTGATGTGGCCCAAAGAGGACAATATCGTGCTAGATGAGTTGGGCCCTGACAGAGGAGGGTCGGGTCCTAACAGTAAATGATCTAATTGAATACACCCTTGTAGTCTTTCAAGATTGTTGAGAGATATTTTAGTCCATTCCAAATTTCAAAGAGTCCAGTGATGTCCAATATTTAATATGCTCAAGAAGACGACCTTCTCTTTACATTTAACATGCAAAAAAAAAATCATATATAACTAGTGAAAAATAAATAGCAACATTTTTAAAAGTAATATATTAGGTTTAGGTGTTGAAATCGCCTTGTGGGGTTGGATTGGTTGGGCGTTTTTCAAGTTGTCTCTGCCTTTTACTTTGTTCCGAGTTGTAGGCTCTGTCTAGTTTTTGGTTTTCGTTTTTCTCGGCCTATGAGGTCGCCGTGGAGTGAGGTCAATTCCCCTTTGTGAGTCTCTCTGGTTTCTGGTGGGGATGAGTTGTACCAGTGGGTTTCTCTTGGCTTCTTGCCTCTTTCCCTGCGTGAGCTATTACATTTTTCTATTACCAATATATATTAGGTAGCGGCTGAAAGCGTTTTGTTGTAAAGTACTGACGATTATATAAGGAGTGTTTTGAGTTTGATTTGGTACTGAGTACTGACCGGAAGTGTTTTGAAAAGTGTGGACTTTTCTTTTTCTTTTTTGAGCTTTTATTGTTGTTTGTTATTTGAACTTGGTTTAACTAAACATTTCAACAATATAATTGATCGAGTAGTAAATATATATACAAGTATAATTGATTATTTACCTATTTTGTATAATATTTTTAATGTTGTATTATATAAATCAAAATTCATAATCATTTGCATATATATATATATATAATTATAGAAATATATTTAAAAAAAATTGTAAATGAAAGATACAGTGGAAGGAGATGTGAATATGGGTGTCAAGAATAATCTCGACAAATGGTCTACTCAAGAGAGTAAATGTAAGACTCGTGTCCTAGAGGGAACGGTGAACAATCCCACATTCCTACGAGGGGGGAATGGTCTGGGAAGGAAATGGTGGTGTGCCTTAAAGGTGTAGGCACACACCTATCTAGCTTGAGGCCTTTTGGGAGCTTAGTTGCTTTGGGGGGGATTGGAACCCCAAAGTTAAGCGAGTTGAGGCTAGTGCAATTCCATAATGGGTGACCCTCTGGGAAGTTGCACCGTGAGCTCCCGAAAACAAAACCTTGAGGGCGCAGGCTTGCCGTTGAGTATTGTTGTGGCCCAAAGAGGACAATATCGTGCTAGATGAGTCGGGCCCTGACAGAGGAGGGTCGGGTCCTAACAGAATGGGATCAGAGCCAGACCCCAACTGGGAAGTGTGCCAGCGAGGACGCTGGGCCCTAAGGGGGGTGGATTGTAAGACTCGTGTCCTAGAGGGAACAGTGAACAATCCCACATTGCTGCGATGGGGGAATTGTCTGGGAAGGAAATGGTGGTGTGCCTTAAAGGTGTAGGCACACACCTATCTAGCTTGAGGCCTTTCGGGAGCTTAGTGGCTTTAGGGGGATTGGAACCCCAAAGTTAAGCGAGTTGAGGCTGGTGCAATTCCATGATGGGTGACCCCCTGGGAAGTTGCACCGTGAGCTCCCGAAAACAAAACCTTGAGGTCGCAGGCTTGCCGTTGAGTATTGATGTGGCCCAAAGAGGACAACTAGATGAGTCGGGCCCTGACAGAGGAGGGTCGGGTCCTAACAGAATGGGATCAGAGCCAGACCCCAACTAGGAAGTGTGCCAGCGAGGACGCTGGGCCCTAAGGGGGGTGGATTGTAAGACTCGTGTCCTAGAGGGAACGGTGAACAATCCCACATTTTTGCGAGGGGGAATGGTCTGGGAAGGAAATGGTGGTGTGCGTTAAAGGTGTAGGCACACACCTATCTAGCTTGAGGCCTTTTTGGGAGCTTAGTGGCTTTGGGGGGATTGGAACCCCAAAGTTAAGCGAGTTGAGGCTGGTGCAATTCCATGATGGGTGACCCCTGGGAAGTTTCACCGTGAGCTCCCGAAAACAAAACCTTGAGGGCGCAAGCTTGCCGTTGAGTATTGATGTGGCCCAAAGAGGACAATATCGTGCTAGATGAGTCGGGCCCTGACAGAGGAGGGTCGGGTCCTAACAGTAAATGATCTAATTGAATACACCCTTGTAGCCTTTTAAGATTGTTGAGAGATATTTTAGTCCATTCCAAATTTCAAAGAGTCCAGTGATGTCCAATATTTAATATGCTCAAGAAGACGACCTTCTCTTTACATTTAACATGCAAAAAAAATCATATATAACTAGTGAAAAATAAATAGCAACATTTTTAAAATTAAGTTAGTTTTTTCAAGTGCCCATTTTTCTAACATAAAATAATCTAGATCCATTTCATTTTGGATTTAACAATCCACATCCATGAACAAATTGATGGGATCAATGGCCGAGCCGATAGTCAATGCAGCAATGGGCTAAAAAAAATTAGTCAAAATTAATTGCATTCACATTTAGTAAGTTATATTTATGAAAAACAACTTTATCTAAATACGATAATAAGTTCAGGCTAAATTTAAAACCAAGAAGGTTTAACAAAAAAAAAAAGTAGTAGCTTTGGTCGCCGAAATCCGAAACAGTCTCAGCTCCTCCGATTGTCGGAATCTAAAATAATTGCAGCTCCCTCGGTCGTCGATCGCAATAGCTGCAGTTCATTCGGTTGCCGGAATCCAAAATAGTTGCAGTTACTTCGATCACCGAAACAGTTGAAGTTCCTCTAGTCACCAAAATCTGAAATAATTGTAGTTAATTCAAGCCGCCGGAATTAGAAACAGGTTCTAGTTCCTCGGAATGCCAAATTCTGAAATAGTTATAGTTCTTTTGGCCACCGAATTGTAAAATGGTTGTAGTTCTTCCGGTGTTGGAATCCAAAACAATTGCAGTTCCTTTGATCACCGAAATCTTAAAGATCTTTTGGCTTCATCCACTCAAATACTTGCAACCCAAGGTTTCCATCATATCATAAGCAAATTGACTAGACGTAAACTATGGTAGAAACCAACAAAATTAGAGGAACCATTAATGAGGGCACTGACACTTCATCTTTATATGTCTTCTTGCCAAAAATGTTTTTCTCGTTTTAGGAGTTGAATGTCCTCAGGAAACCCTTATTGGTCCTCCGCGTAGAACCACTTGTAGGTTTACTTTCCATTGGTGAGGTGGAGAGAGTGATGTTGGATGGGCTGAGTGTGATAGACGTTTAGTCATGGTCGATCCTTGAATAGGATGACCAAGAGGCAAGGAGGCCTTAACGTGTGACACTAGTGGAGACTGCTACTAGATAATGTAATTGGGTTTAGTTTTTGGCCCAAGAACTTTTCTTCTAACCAAAGCGATTGTGAGGCAGGCAAACAAGAATTAGCCTGCGTTGTTCTTTTCTATACTTTTTTCAAGGACTTTAAAATATATTCTTTTACAACGCAATCCAAGTTCATAAGTTATTTCACCATAATATTCAAATTGGTGACATTGTTATTTTAGTTAGGTGGTCAGTAGTCTCAAGTTTCCTCAAGTCGAAATCAAAGTATTCGGACCAATATACACTGATGGTATCCCAATTTGGTAAGTCGTGAACCATCCTTGGATGAGGTATCCCGAGTACCAATTATTACTTAACAAAATCTGGTTTAAATTGAAATGAAAATCGAAGTACAAGTACAAAAATATAAAAGTACTGGAATTGAATAACAATTGAAATTACAAGTACAAAAAAGTAAATTATTTCTTTCACATTCAATCCTATAACAAGCAAGAAATTTCAGAAATCATCAAATAAAATGAATATCAGTAAAAAATTATGCCATGAGATGACAGAGTACTCAAAAGCGACGGCAAGATGTCGAAAAGGAAGTTTGAGCACCTTAGTGACTAGCCATGAACTGGCAGTCTGGATGACTTTTTATGAACCGGTAGTCGGAATGACTTTCCGCGAACTGGTATTCGGAATGACTTTTCATGAATTGGCAATCAAGATGACTTTCCATAAACTATTAGTCTTGATGACTTTTTGTGGGTCGGTATAATAAACCCTTATGACACTGAGCGGTCAGAAAGAAGATTAATCTTATGTGAGCCTCAATCTACACCTTAGAACTGGTAGTCGGAAAGAGACTACCCCTTATTACACTAAGTGGTCAGAAAGAAGGTAGGAAAATGAAGCCAACCATTATGACATTATTATTGGAGCAATCAAAAAGACGGTTAGGTGGTTGCATAAATGCCTCACAGGGATGAGAAGAAAAGCTACATCTTGATTTCTTAGGTTGAAAGAAGCATTTTTTCCCACAAGAGCCAGCCTTTGTTAAACCATGAAACCTTAGTTTAAGGTGTTCATAGGTTTAGACATTGATGGAGATCAATTTGATAAGTTTGATTGGTTGATTATTGATCCTTTGAGAAACTGGGTTCTTCTCCTTTTATAGGCGGTGAGGAAACTACCAACTTATCAAGTTGGGTCCCGCGTGGGTCCCATGTTGCCGTTTCTCCATCGAAAACCTTCCATTTGGCTATGTTTTCTTCATATTTTCAGCACCACCCATATTATTCTTCTTCTCCACACTCAAAGTTGCTTGGGTGGGACTTGTCCTCTACTTTGGGCCTTTAATTCCCTTCGAACCATGGCTTCATCCCAAAGGTATTTTTTGGGTGTAAACATTGCCCCTTGAATTTGATATGTTTTGATTATAAGAAATTTTAAATTCACACAATCACACATTCGCCCATTTTCCGATTCCTTTTGTACCTCTGATGGTTCCAGATATAGTCTCTCATAGCTCTACCACTCTTGATGTGAACTCAGCGCACTTTCTATAAGACCGGTGTCCTGGATGGAATGGTGAACAATCTCACATTCCTGCGAGGGGAGAATGGTCTGGGAGGGGAATGATGGTGTGCCTTAAAGGTGTAGACACACACCTATCTAGCACGAGGCCTTTTGGGAGCTCAGTGGCTTTGGGGGGATTGGAATCCTAAAATTAAGCGAGTTGAGGTTGGTGCAATTCCATGATGGGTGACCCCCTAGGAAGTTGCACCGTGAGCTCACAAAAACAAAACCGTGAGGGCAAGGGCAAGGAGACCCAAAGCGGAAAATATTGTGCTAGATGAGTCGGGTCCTGGCCGAAGAGGGTCGGGTCTTGACAAAATGGTATCAGAGCCAGACCCCGACTGGGAAGTGTGTCAGCGAGGACGCTGGGCCCTAAGGGGGGTGGATTGTAAGTCTCGTTTCCTGGATGGAACGGTGAACAATCCCACATTCCTGCGAGGGGGAATGGTCCGGGAGAGGAATGGTGGTGTGCCTTAAAGGTGTAGACATACACCTATCTAGCACGAGGCCTTTTAGGAGCTCAGTGGCTTTGGGGGGGATTGGAACCCTAAAGTTAAGCGAGTTGAGGTTGGTGCAATTCCATGATGGGTGACCCACTAGGAAGTTGCACCATGAGCTCCCAAAAACAAAACCGTGAGGGTAAGGGCAAAGAGGCCCAAAGCGGAAAATATTGTGCTAGATGAGTCGGGTCCTGACCGAGGAGGGTCAGGTCCTGACACTTTCCTATATCCAGAAAAATCATGACTTCCAAGCTTATCCCCCAGCAAAAAGATAAGGATGATTCTCCTAACTTTCCCATCCCAGAACCCAACGCCACGACACCTTGGTTTTATGGTGCGGGCTTTGAACCCCGTTAAAGTGATTGTCGTGATATCTTGGAGTTCCTCAAAGATATGATGAAGCTATTTGTGATCCATGCTTCAAGATTGATTTTGATCGTCGTTTTGCTTTAGGTCCCTACTGGAAGGGCTCTCCTTCGGGTAGGGCGGCATCACTCAACCTTCATTTGAAAGACTTTCAAGCTCCCCCCATATATCAATAGAGTTCGTTCCTGTGGGCGAATGTATACCTTGCATGGAAGCATCTTTTTCTTTTCCTAGGTTATATGAGCCTTACATGTCCTCATAAATAGTGGGTTCAAAGGATGTAGCAAATGTACCCAAATGAGCTCTAGAGCAACGAAATATATCATATGGTAAGCCTTTTTTACACTCTCCATCACTCCTGATTTTGGTCTTTTGTGCTTGGCGATGTGCTGCTGGACAACAATATGAACACATTTGATTTTCCAATTAGACCCATGACGCCGACTCTCCTGGATACGGTTGTCCTATTCGGGCTATCCTTATCAAGTGATATGGATGATTTCTCTTTCTCCTTTACATCCAACTCGAATGAGGATCTTGGTCCTCCAATCATCAAGTTACCTCCGGAAGTTCCTCATGTAATCCTTCTCTCCCAATTTCTATCCATATTCTGCCCATTTGATGAGAACAGATGACTTGGGATCGAAAATGAGGTCAAAATCATGGGCTCGCGGGCCCTTACTTAGGGCATATCTATGAAAAGATTGATTTCTACCGTGTCTGGTTGGATTGGTTCGTGCTTCCTAATACCATGATGAGTCCAAAGCTATAATGGACCTCGTTGTCTGAAGTACTGGCCTCTTGTTCTAGCATAGCTCTAGGGCCCCTTTTCTTGGAACATATATATAGAGTTATGTGCTCCATAGTTCTTCACCCCGCCAGATCACTACTTTGAATGGTCCCCTCTAGATGGTTCACGTAAGGTTGAACTGGGTGTTTCCTCAATTCTAGAGATACACAATCAAATATCTTGATGACGTAGTCCTAGCCCAATCGCTAATATCTCTATCGACCTTTCTTTTCTATCTTAACTAGAAACTACCTATCCTGCTTTTGTACGATGCTTTCTCACCCTTAAGAACATTGGGAGGCCAGTGTGATTAAGAATTTTCCATGGTTCTAAGAAGGAGGCTTTCTTTGGTTATTAGCCTCATCCAATCCGCATGAAAGTTCTAGCCCGAGATTTCAGGAGTTGCATCTTTACTCAAGATCTTCTGAAGGATGGTGGCAAGACCAATAGGTCAACTCTTGGTTTCGAAGTATACTAGCCTACTTATTGTGTCCATTAAGTTGGTTTCTTTTAGATGATTCCCATACCGCATGTACGAGGTGAAACTGTTGGGACATCATTCCATTTAGAGGCTTCTAACACGATATTGGAAATCGGCACTCGGGATGTCCTGTCCAATGTATCTGTGATCGTCCTGCTTTCCATGAAAACCTTTTACGAGTGCACGACTATTTTTGATTCGTGGTGGGCTTCCTACTTCAAGGAGAACTTAGGTCCTCACCTAAGGAAGAGTGGATATGTCATTTTCTATTGTTGGAACATGCCATAAGCTTTTATTCGGTCGTCTCAGTCTTGGTCGAACACCAGAAGTAAGAAAACAATAGTTTTTCGACATATGTTGTTCCTCATAATGCTCTACTCTATTACTTGTTAGCCTATAGTTTCTTATCTGTTTGTTTGTGCAGGCGTTTTGAATGGGGAAAAACCATGAGTGGTTCCTACTGACAATCCTTTCCTTCGGATGGAATACGCTCCATACAGTCCCTCTGTTCTTGATCGTTTGTCAAAAGATCAAAGACCTTTAAACATTCCATCTCTCGTAGCTTCTTCATCGGTAAAATCCATTTCTGCCCTTCATCGGTAAATTCAACAATCTTGAAGTGGTCTTGTGCTGGAAATACCACTGGTAAATTCCTGTTACTGAGCATCTGGTCTCGTGCGAGATTATTATTTTGATATCCTATGTCTATTTCTCTATTTTGCATATAGTACTATCCGTCGTAATTCATCGCCTAGATTCTGATGTGGCTTCCTTCACTTCATCTACATCTTTTATAACATTATCCCGGAACTCGTGATCATATGAGTTGGAGGTTGCCAAGGATGTGATTAGGTCCTTTGTGGCCAGAGACGATTATTTCGATGTAAGAGAGTCATTTCAGGTAGTGAAAGTTTTTTCTCAATCCTCCCCTGTAGCTCTATCTGACACAATCCATCCCAATCCCCCCATGATTAATGCGGGATATGCCATGCTCCCGGCTGACAGGAAGTGTCAGATAAGGAATAACTCAAACCTCAGCCCATTAGGGGCTTCCAGAGTGCGCCAGAATCAAAGGAGGAGTGTGATGTCTCAGTCTCTCCTGCAGCCTGTATCCGCAATCAACCTGAAAGACATTAAAAATAACAAAAGCTGTGAGTGGACGAAAATCAATAGTTTAATAAAAATACATTTCATAAGAAGACATTTATGCCTTTCACTAAAAAGTATGCATGCATTCGAAAACAAATAATCAAACCATTTACTTTAATTAAATCATTAGGGCCTTAGCCCAAAACCATAAATCCAAGTATATGGGAACTCAGCCCAAAACCGTAAATCAAATCATGTGGGCCACTGCCCAAAACCACCAACACTGAATAACCATTTCATAAAATCCAATAAATCTGAAATCCACATACATAATCCAGTAAAGCTATGAATCACAATTCAATCCAAGTACCATTATATACCAATCCTAGGTGCCCCAGATGCTTGGCGTCCCAGACGCCTGACGTCCAGGACGTCGTGTCACGGTCCAAGCTACGAGTGCTACCCGGGGTCTTAACCCGAGTTAATCTTTGACATCTCAGATGTCTGACATCCCAGACGTCTAGCAATCCTGCTCCTGAGTCACTATATGGTCCGGCCGCTCTGTGCAGTAACCCCTCGCAGGCAATGCGCCGTGACTACTCCAGCGTCTCAGAAGACTGGAGAAGACAATCCATAGATGTATGGATGGTATATGGAAAACATTTCGTAAATCATCTCAACCGTTCCACCGCCGTGCTCTCCTGCCTCCGGTAACCTTCAGCCATGAACTCGATCCCCAAACGTCACACAGCCACCAGGAACATATCCAAATAGTTAGAATCAATCAAAAACTCCAAAAACCCATTCTTGAATTTTGAACCGAAAGCTTACCGTCCCAGGTCCTCTGGCCACCGTCCACGACTTTCTACGCTGTGAGCACCACCGTCATCATCTCATCTCACTCTCCCATTTTCATTCACAGTCCATAGGCATTAGGTGAGGTTTGGAGGAGCTAGTGTTTGGGGTTCACAGTTAAAGAAAATAAGAAAATAAGATGAAGACTGATGCGCGAGGAGGGAGAGAGAAATGCGAGGGAAAATATAAAATAAATAAAAATAATATTATTTTAATCTTAAGCCATCCAATCACATTTAGATCCACAATTTAGGGGCAAAGACCAATGGGATGAGTGACAAGTGTCACTCATCCAAGGGTCCCACATTAAAATATCTGCCAACTAGATTTAATTAATATTTAATTCGAATTCGAAGACGTAAGTTCCTGATTTTGATCCCATGACCATAACTTCTCCATTCGACGACCGATTTTGACGTGTCGTATGTCTACATACTCATAATGTCCCAATCTACGTAACGATCCTCAGTCGTTGTAAGTTTGACTCCCGGAATCAAAAGTCAACATTTTACCTAAGTTCATGGGTAAAATGGTCATTTTACACCGTCCGTCTGATTTGCACTCGATTAATCCCCGATTAATCATACTAAATCCATAATTAATTAATATTTAATCCCGATATTCGGGGCGGGTTGTTACACTATCAGCTTCTCTCCTGATTATACCACTTTTGGAGAACTTTCGAACATTCATGTTATCAGGTCATTCGGACCAGAATCCTCCTCTAACAAATGTTCCTACTCGAGTTGAACTAGATGATCTTCGTTAGATCTCCCTTATTACTTATGATGAATTTGTTCTCATAGAAGGTATGTATCGCTAGACGCTTCAAGAAGTGGAGCTTCTTCATGCCTAATTAGCTGACGCTGAAGAAACTCGTGCACGAATCAATTAACAGTATGAATCTGCCAAGCGTCAGAGCGAAATTGCTCGAAAAAATTTCCAGATAGGAGATATGCGAGCCTATGAAGCTTCTATTAAGGAGGCAACCCTTTTTTTAATATCAGAATGCAGAAAATGGGCTTACAAGCCATGCTTGGTGGCCTATTGGATAATTTTAGACTCCTTCGTAATTGTGGACTTTTTCGCGCCCATTTTTCTAATGTGGGTCACCCGTTTTGGCTTTGGCGGTACCGTTTGTAATTCAAAATCGTCCTTAGGATACACAAAAGTAGCGACTGGACTAATTCCGATTTTAATTATCATTACTTCTCATGTATCTTAAGATTAACTCTCAACCAAATCTCTGGTTATAAATACGAGCCATAATCAAACATTTCTTTATACCCTTTTCCATCGATTGAGTTGTGAAATTTCATAAGAATAAAAAAAGTTCGGAAATTATAGAGTTACATCTGAACTACTCTTCTTCTACCTACGAGGAGGAAGACCAAATCTCCCTACTGACTGAAAAGATTGATGAGGCCCGGGCCCAAAAAGTAGCTTTGACAGCTTGATTGAAGACTGTCTGAGACGCCAGGCTCCAATGATGCACTGACGTCCTTAGCCAAGGTTGCGAGTATGCTGTTGTGAGGACAGCCTGCCGAAGAGGAAGAGGGATCTTCGGGAAAGACTCACAACTCTACAGCAACAGGAGAAAAAGGCCTCCCAAGAGCGGGATGAAGTTGTGAGTCGTGAACTCACGTAGGGACTTACTAGGGTGGCCAGGGATTGATTATGTTCTATTCTTTTTTTTACTAAATGTAAATCCTCACCTTTTATTAAACTTTCGATTTTGGTAAGTGTCTTTATCTCTTTTGCCTAAACTTTCATTGACTATGATTATATCATAGACAAACGCTTATAAATTGGTTTTCTCCAAACGAACTTCTTACCACAAAATGTCTCTCCCAGAGCATGACCTGAGCAACGTTCCCTATCACAGGATTTTTGAATGCCTTCATGATCAATCTCAGGAACAACTGTAGTTCATTATTGATCTAAGGAAAGAGTTCCATGCTTTTTGTGTTTCAGAAGAGGCATAATTAACTCCCCACCTTGAGAAGCAGTCTTCAATTGAGCTTGAGATCATTTCCTTTATGAAAAAGTCAGCATAGCCAGAGATGCTTTGTTGCAACTGGAAGGAGAACTGGTCGTCATGAAGGATGAAGGGGGACACCTCAGGGCTGAATTTTCCTTTCGTGATGCTCTAGGCCAACAACTAAGGGAGATTTCTTACCGCAACAGGTTCGACCAATATTTTGTTGATCACGTAGTCGGAAACTCCATCCAAGAGCTCGGATCTAGTGATTTCTTCTTTTTGGGAACTGAAGTATTAAATTTTCAATATAACCTTATCTCTTGCTTTTAATAATAATTTCTTTCTTTTCACTGCTTCTCTTCGTAGGCCACGTCCTAACCCACACTATTTTTACTGTTTAAATAGAGCCCATGTCTCCTCTTGAGATAAGTGAAGTTGCATGTAGTAATAATTAAGGGCTAACGTAAGCCATGTCGGCTGGCCTATAAAATCAACACCAATCCTCATACAAAACAACCAACATTCTCATTTTCAAACTTGATCGTGGTAAATACCAACAATCCCTCTAATGCACAAACAAACTCTTTGGCCCAATGCTAAACAAAATCTTTTGCTCTTCTTTGAAAACCAAACCATCAACCTTCGTCATCTAGTGGAAACTCAATCGGGAAAAATCTAACACCTGTAGGATTTGGTGCATGCTCATCATATTGGCAAGAAAAGCAACATTCACTTTTCTACCATCTCTCTGTTAAACAATAGGTCCAGACCCTCAAAGGTTATTATCAAAAAAGGTTCTTGGAACTCCAGCAAGCTCAAGGAGAACACGCTGTTTCCAAGACTCATATTTCTGAGCTTCTGGAAATGATCAAGGCCCATGACGACCATATCAAGACTATATCTTATATTGCCTTCAAGAATGGCTATGATGATAAGTACATAGCTCATACTGCAGGTCGTCCTCATCCTGATAGATGGTCTAAGGAGAAGATGTTCGTAGAGATGGTAAAGATGTCTCGTTTCAATGTGACCGATTTATTTTCCTTCTGCTAAATGGTTCTTCAAGATTCCACCGTCTTTTCCCCTTTGGGTAGCCATTCGACTGGCCTTTGTAAAGTAATTTCCTAGGGTGATCCTCTATCAGATGTTTGTAACTTTTTCTTTGAATTGTATTTTGCTTTTGGAAGTAGTCGTACTCTTTTTTTATGTTTTAGCTAATCACCCCGCTCTCAGAGTCCCAGAGCGTGGGATAATAATTTTTCATATGAATGGCATTGATAGGAATTTTATCCACCATGCCATCATCATCTTTCAAATAGTAGGATCCTTTCTTGTTCACCTAGTGAACGATGAATGACCCTTGCCAAGTTGGGCTATATTTTCCTCTTCTGAGAACAAATGTTCCCAATGGAAATAACGTTTTCCACATGAGATCACCTTCCTAGAAAGACTTTCCGCTCACCCTCTTGTTGTAGGCTTTTCCCACTGCTCACTTGTTGTAGGATTTTGTTACACCGTATTGATGTTGTGGCTGTAATGAGTTAATGTTCATTTCAACTGGGAGCATTAGATCCCAACTATAAACAAGGTCGGTCAGGGATGTTCTAATTGCTCCTTGCTTTAACATCCAGCATGACCATAATGTATGGATCAACTGCTCATGCCAATCAGTAGGATAATCCTCCTGGCATCTCTGTACAATGCCATGCAAAGAAATTTCAAAATTCCCTAAGAAATTGATAGGACCCGTTCCTAAATCATTTTGATATATGCACCTAGTCTTGCTCCCTTCCGACAAACGGAAAAAAATACCGAACTTGTTGTAACGACCCGGAAATTTGAAAAAGGAAAATTTGAAAAATTTGAAGGAAAATGACGATTTTACCCTTGGAATTGGGCGAACGGTTGAATTTTGGTTTGAGCAGTCAAACGGACTTTGACCAATAACTGTGACGTAGTTCGGGACGTCACAAGTTCATAGACAGGTGGTACGCCCGATTCCGACATTCGAGGAGAAAGTTATGATGTTCGGAAGTTTAAGGGTAATTTGGTAAATTGGTTAAAAAAGGGCCATTTGTTGACTTTTTGATCGGGATCTTTTTTGGACTTTCCGTAAGTACCGTTGGATAGGTCTCGAGACGATGAATCCATAGACAGGCGGCATGCGTCAATTGGAGTTCGGATGTAAAAGTTACGGGCCTGAGAAGGTAAAGGGCATTTTGGTAATTTGTTATGGCAGGGGTAAAATGATAATTTGACTGGGCATTGTGATGAGTCAGTAAAATTATGACTCATCTGGATTGGGGAGTGACATCTATCACTTTGCAAATGCTGAGTAGTGTCACAATTAGATGGTTAGTGGCAATTATATGATGAGGATTAGTTTGAATACGTACTTGGACGGGTATGTGTGTAATTGGGAAGAAAACTAAACAGAGCATCAGCAGGCTCAACGAACATACCTCAATCTCCCTGTCTGATTGAGCTGTGAGAGGACTGAAGAGATACTTAGAGAGGAAGAACAGAGAAGGAGAGAAGGTTAATTACCTGGAACCGTGCAGGAAACCCGAAACCCCACCCAAAACTTGAATTCGAAAGTTGGGATTGATTCGAAAAGTTGTGTGATAAATTGATGAAAACAAAAGTGAGGATGAGTTTAGGGATACCTAAACGAATCGAATGGAATCAAAACGAAGGAGAATGGTGAAGAAACAAGCCCAGACGAACTCTGTAACTGTTTAAGGAAACTCGAATTGAGTTCAAATGGTTGGAGGGAATTAAAGTTCTAATTGAAACTGGAAGTGTGTTTGGATGAACCATGCAAAGCTTCTGAACGCATCAATTTGGAGAAACGGGTGGAATTCGGATGAATTGAAGGATGAACAGTACGATTATGTTCTTCGAACAATCGAGTTCGAGTCGACTGAATTGGGGTAAGTTCTACTGAAATTAAGGAAACCGACCCATAATTAAGATGATTACGATGTTATGTGATGGATCAATTGAAGAATTCAAGTTGAAATTAGCAGGAATTCAGCCGGGCCAAGCCGCGGGCCAACCGGACCCTTTTACAGACAAACGGCTTGGGACAACGACTGTAGCAGCACTGTTCCTTGGCGTGTGGACTTCACGCTCAGCCAGTCGCGGCGGCGCGTGAGGGCGCGTGGGACCGATTTCCAAGGTGAGGTCAACATGAATTTTTTCCCATTTAATGTAACGAACATTTTGGCACTAGTTTCGAGGAAATCGGATATCGTCTCGATAGTGTTCAGTATATCCGAAGTTTTCATATACGTTTAATATACGTACTTAAATCCCAGAAAAATTAGGGAAAATTATATGAGGTATATTGAGAAGTTAGTAACCCTCTATAATGATATTGGACATGAATGGTGACTTCCGGAATTTACGGAAAAACGTGCAGCTCGGAAAGCGAGCGATATAGACGGTGTGTGAGTGGACTTTTGTTTTCTACCCAGAATGCATGCATATATGTTTTAAATGCTTTATTATATGATTTGAAATTATTTGGCATGATTAATGTTTCGATATGATGATTTCTGGATTTTGGGAATATTATATTGTTTTATATTGATTTTGGGCACAATTTTCGAGAAACTGTGGAATTGTTGTTTTGGGCGAAGACCCGGGATTTGAGATGGGTTTTGACTCAGATTATGAGTCGGGAAATGATTTGATGGATTTGTAATGCTTTTTGGCTATATTTTATGGATTTATGTGAAATTGGCAACTGAGGTTGCGATTGCACGGATTTGCGTGAAAATGATATTTTGGGCTTGAGACCCAATTGGATAGTGATTTTGACTCGGATTTGAAGTCACTTGTGAATATGATTAAATTGATGATTTGATTTGTAAAGTGAATTCCGGACACTGTTTTTATGATGGATTTGTGGAACATGCTTTATGAAAGCTATGTTTCGGGCAGAGGTCTTGTTGAAATGTTTTTGATTTGATTTGAGACATAAATGGTTTTAAAATGAGATTACTGGATTTGGTGACTGTTCCACATATACCATCCTCTGTGATTTGATAGTCTCCTCCAGACGTCGTAGATCCTGGAGTAGTCACGATCCACTTCTTGGAGATGAGTAGCTCCGAGGGAGGCTCAATCTCAGGAGTATGAGATTATGATGATATCCTCCAGACGTCATAGATCCTGGAGATGATATCACCCTAGACGTCGTAGATCCTGGGGAGGTACTCGGACATGAGACGCCCGAGTTTGCAGGCGTTGCATTGATATCGTAACGGTTACTTGGATATTGAGATTGGATATTGAGGATTGGTGGTATTATGATTTATTGATATTTGTGTCCAGATACTTTATATCATGAACTGATTTGATGAACATGAGTTTCAGAGAAAATGTGGACCATGGGAAAACATGTTTTGATTTTATAGGTCCACTGTTAATACTTGATTAATTTCACACTATTACTCATGTTTTATGATATGCATGCATGTTTGTGAAACTGGAGGGTAAGAATGTATTTTGATAAATGTATTTCTAAAATTTGTTTTATCCACTCACACCTTTTCTGTTTTATTGACCCTCCATATAAGACCCGTGTTCTTGAGGGAACGGTGAACAATCCCACATTCCTGCGAGGGGGAATGGTCTGGGAGAGGATGGTGGTGTGCCTTAAAGGTGTAGGCACACACCTATCTAGCACTAGGCCTTTTGGGAGCTCAAGTGGCTTTTGGGGGGATTGGAACCCCAAAGTTAAGCGAGTTGAGGCTGGTGTAATTCCATGATGGGTGACCCCCTAGGAAGTTGAACCATGAGCTCCCGAAAACAAAACCGTGAGGGCGAGGCCCAAAACGGACAATATGGTGCTAGATAAGTCGGGTCCTGACCGATGAGGGTCGTGTCCTGACCGATGAGGGTCGGGTCCTGACAATTTGGTATCAGAGCCAGACCCCGACCAGACTAAGGGGGGGGGGGGGGGGGGGGGGGTGGATTGTAAGACCCGTGTCCTGGAGGGAACGGTGAACAATCCCACATTCCTGCGAGGGGGAATGGTCTGGGAGAGGATGGTGGTGTGCCTTAAGGTGTAGGCACACACCTATCTAGCACTAGGCTTTTTGGGAGCTCAAGTGGCTTTGTGGGGGGATTGGAACCCCAAAGTTAAGCGAGTTGAGGCTGGTGCAATTCCATGATGGGTGACCCCCTGGGAAGTTGCACCATGAGCTCCCGAAAATAAAACTGTGAGGGCAAGGCCCAAAGCGAACAATATGGTGCTAGATGAGTCGGGTCCCGACCCTCCTCAACCATTTTAGATGATCAAAATACCAAACTTCATCTATCCAATCTCAGGAATATACCTATATATCAAATTCTAGAGAAACATATCCAATCCCGCAGTCCAAGCCTCCAAAGTTTTAGCCAAAATCTTCCTTCCATGTTCTGGGCTTCCCACGTTCAAACCATCACCAATTCCTCTTCACCACGACCTTGGGGACTCAAGAAACCAACTAATATCCTTAGTTTCACGCTAGAACGCTTCGAAATATTCGTAGCTCAATTTCAATTTTTCTGTAACGACCCTTCCCGAATCTACGGGTTTAATTAAGGATTAATTTTGAATTATCGAGGATTAATCTGGAATTAATCGAGGATTATCGAACGATCGGGGTAAAAGGACTATTTTTCCCCTAGACAAGTGAAAAGTTAACTTTTGACTCGGGAGGTCATTGTCACGTGCGCTGAGGTCCATTACGTAGATCAAGACGATACTAGTCCATAGACAAGCGGCACATCGAAATCGGACGACATACGGGAAAATTACGGATCAAGGACGGATTTCTATACTATTTATAGTTGGACAAAAATCGAGACAGTTGAATTTTAGGTATTTAATGTGGGACCCAAAATATCTTGTGGGGACCAATAGATGAGTGGTCACTCATCCATTGATCCACACACTACATACACCCATCTCACCCATTTCCCCTTCATTTCTTCATCCTAGTCGTACCCACCTAAAGCCATCCTTCCATCTTCTTGCTTGAGGCCACAGAGAGACTAAGAGGGTGAGTAAGAGACTGAGAGGACGGTGGAGGAGACGGCAGGGCTGTTGGCCGTGAACCCAGGTATAAACTTGAAACCCATATCGATTTGAATTTGGGTTTTGGTTTTCAAACGTTTGGAACCCTTTCTGAAGCTTTGTGTGTGTTCTTGGTTATGGTACGAGCATCTTGGGATTGGAATGGATTGAAATGGACCACAAGTCGGCTCTGGGTGGTGGTTCGAAGAACAGCCGTGAAGATCGAGTTTGACCATGTAATCTCAACCCTTGTTTTCTGATTTTGAGGTCGTAGAACCGTTTCTGGGAGAGAGATGAGTGTATAGGAAAAAAAATGGAGGAAAACAGTGGCCAAACGGCTGAGTTCTGGTTGGGTCAAGATTGCAGGTCAAACGGCTCGTTACAGTCAAACGGGTCGACCTGTCTGAGGGTTAAATACGATGATGTGGCATGCCACGTCATCATTTCAGGCTGTATGGCCAACCAGAGAGTTACATGTGGCCATGTGTTAGTCTGGTCAGCAGCTGACGTGGCAAGTCCATGTCAGCCATGTTAAACCACATGGACTAGTGAGAGAGTTCCACGTGGCACGATGCCAGGATGAGTTAGGTGACGTGGCAACTAACATGGCATGTCCACGTCAGCATTTTCAGACCACGTGGACCCGTGAGATGGTGCCACATGGCAAGGTGTCAGAGAGATGTAAGACTTATTAGTGACACTTGGTAGGACACATGTCACCAATTAAGGAGTGACATGTATCATGTTGTCAGAGCTGCCAGATTTCAGACCTGTCAGGCTGACGTCAGCAGATGACGTCAAAGTTGACTGGCGTTGACCTCCATGGACTGAACTTTGACCGATGTGTGAGGGCGCGTGGACTCAAGCCCATAAGGGCACGTGGGCTCAAGCCTATGAGGGCACGTGGGCTCAAGCGCTTGAGGGCACATTTTCATAGATTTTTAAAGTTAGGGCTCTGATTGGAGGTATTGTACTAGTGGGGGATGACCATGCAGTGTTATTGGACAGTGTTTCAGTGAGACACATAAGCTGGCTTCGATGTTATAACACAGCTTCAAGATCCGACCTTTTGCATCGTCGGGATGGAGGTCGAGGTTTGGATTGGTACGTCTTGGTAGACATGAGTTAGTTGGTCTTTGGAGTTGTTAATGAGTATATGTTGGACACATCTCTAGTAGTGGACGAATGACCAGGAGAACTCTGAGAAGAGTAGAGTTAGTAGGTGATTCTTCTAGGTCTGGGATCGGGCAGACGTGATATAGTATTGGGCTGCCATGCCAATCCGATAGATGAGCTAGATGATGATTGGATTGAGTTCGCAATTGACGTGATCCGATAGAGGGATTAGGCCTGAGCTATGTTCAAGGTGTGGATATGGGTACGTGGTCAACGTGCACTACTCACACGTGTGACAACGTGGTTGCTGAGTATTGATCAGTCTAACTGATGTGGTACGATAATCAGATCAAGTCTGAGATGGACATGACATGGTAATCAGACGGGATCTGATGTTGATTGTACATGGAGTATGAGGACCGGGCATTGACTACTGTGTACTAGTGCAAAGTGGCTTTAGAGGGTTCAGAGATTGTGTGAGCATGGAGCTCAGGGCCATGATGGGCCAGAGGAACCCTAGTGTTTGTGATTGTTATTATCCCTGCTAGAGCTAGTATTCGATGGGGTCCAGATTGATAGGTCGTTATTTAAGCATTATTTTATATTATTTTATACCCTTTATACTTTATTTTTAATATTAAAATAATAAATAATTAGATAAAATAATATATTTTGTGATATTTTTATTTAAATAAATAAAGCTTGTAATTTGGAGCATTTTGGCGAACGAATCGTCCTGATTGGAATTATAACGAAGAAAATATGAACGAAATTCGATTAAATTATATATATTAATAATTATTAATTTTGTAAGCCCAAATTCATATTTAATTTGAGCCCATTTTTGTTTATTGAGCAGCCCAGATTATTGTTGCAGCCTAGCTCAGAGCAAAAAATAAACCGAGCCCACTGTCAGCAGCCATTTCCCAGCCCACCGCATAACAGTCCATCACGCCGGCACAATTCACAAAAACCGAGCCCGCGTCTCCAGCCTTCCGTTCCAGCCCAGAAAGCTCGCGATCTGATCCGGCCCGCCTGGCCCGCTACTCTGCTCCGCTCCAGCCCGTGACCCGCGCACGTCTGATCCAACAAAGCTACCTGCTCGGCCCGTACAGTGCACATCCCACCTGTTCGTACAGTCCACCTGCTCGCCAGAGCCCACCTGCTCGCCAGAACCCACCTGCCGCTGCGCCAGCCACCTAACCCAGTCCAGTCCATCACACAGAGCCCAGTTGCACAACCCACTCTTTTGTACAGCAACCTGCTCCCATTTTCTGCATTCTCTGCCTTTTCCGGGACAAAATCAGCCCTAAACCATCCCTAAAATCATCATTATTCATCATTATTCATCATTTCACTTTTCTTTATTTTTGTAATTTTTATTTTATTTTTAGTAGCTTTTTCTCCCCATAAATAAGGGTTCAATTCACTTGTTTAGGAGACTTTGTTTTGGGAGAGAGAGCTCCAAAACACAAATTGTATTCTTCCTTTAGAAATATCAAGACTAGTATTTCCGTTGCAATTCTAGAGTTTAAGTTCACATTCTCGTGTTTATTCCTCAATCTTCATAAGGTTTTTTTCTGCTATCTGAAAATCTTATGAATAACATTTCATTTTTTTCATCCATTTTCGGAATCACAAGCTTTCTTGGATTCCGAAATTGTAACTTGTTTGTTTCCTTGATTAAACTCTCATTGTTGTTTCGGTTTTATTTTCTTTAATTCAATATTTTTGTGGGTATTTTCTTTCTAACTTTTGTAGACAAGAATATCATTATAATGTGTTCTACTTTTTGAACTTCATTTACTTCATACATTTGAGTGCTTAAACTTCAATTTTATGCTAAGTGTTTATGACCGCTGTATGGTGCACTTAGTAGAAAATTGAAGAGATATAAATGTTTGACACACATTCAAATCATAAACATTAGGTTAATCATTTTATAAGTGTTTATGACCGCTGTTCGGTGCATTTATAATATTAAAAAAATGTATGCATGAGTGAGATGGTGAAAGTAGAATGTTGTAATATGTTCAATTTTGCAATTGTTAGAGTGTTGGTAGAATTTGTGTTTAAAGAAAGTCCACTTGTATATAGGTTAAAATAGGAATATAATTAGTTTATTTATATTTTTACTTGTTTTGTATGATTCCAATCCCTAAAAACCCCCCATCTTTATTCTTTTATTCTTTTATTCTTTTATTCTTTTATTCCCTTATTCTTTATTTCATTAATTGATTGATTCTCTTATTCATCAATTCTTTCATTCTTTTATTCTTTTATTCTTTTATTCTTTAATTCTTTAATTCTTTGTTATTTAATTATTTAATTATTTGTTTATTTAATTATTTAATTCTTCAATTCATTATTCTTTAATTATTTATTATTCTATTTAACTAACATATTATTAATATTCCCTAATTTCCCCGGTTAAGAACGATCCCTATTTACCAATACTATAACTACACAAAAAGGGTTTAAATTGCATAATACTCAAATTAAGTGTTTAATTTAATGCGTAGTTTGGGCGTTATCAATTTTTGGCGCCGCTGCCGGGTAAATTAAAAATCATTCTTAATGTGTTAGTATGTATAAAATTGTTTATATGTGAAATGTTCATATTTGTGAATTAAGTATACATATTCTTAAAATTTTATTTATTTATTTATTTATGATGCCATACTACTTGTTCATATTTTATTTGTTTACTTTCATAGTATTACATGTATATTACTTGTTTACAATTACTTTATTTTATGTTTATTTATTTGTCTATTTATTATTTTAATTAAACTCTAAAAAAAATTTGGAAAAAAAAATATAATAATAAATAAATAAACAATTAAATTAGGAATTTAAAAAATAGAAAAGAAAATATGTATATAATATATATATATATTACGCTTGATTTAATTTGTTTATAATGTTGCATACTTGATTTTAGAATGTGTTTAAAATATTAATTTTTATTATGTTTATTAAATGTTCCTACTTGTTTATAATTACCTATGCATAAAAGTGTTCATACCTTTTATTTTGGTGTTAGCATAAATAAGTTGTATATATGTTACTTGTTATTTGTCATACTTGTTCACAATTGTAGACTTGTTCATATTTTGTTTATAATTTTACACACTTGAGTTATTTTGTTCATACTTGTTTATACATTTTTGTTCATAACTTTTATGTTTTATGCTTGCCATATTATATTAGTTCACAATGTTCATAATATACTTTTTCATAAATTGTATTTAATGCCTTTATTGTGTTATTTCATGAATTGTATATTATACTTGTTCATTTTATTAATTTTTATTTTAAGGAGCTCTATATATATATATATATGTGACTTTCCTAAGTGTAAATATTGTTTCCTATTAAATGTTTTAGAGTTGCATGAATCTCAATGCCCATTTTTCTTCAAAATTTTACTTTCGGGAACAGGTAGCGCCCCTTGTGTTTATTTTCTCCTTAACCCTTCGTGATGTGTGGATTTCATCACCACACACCATAGACTCGAATCTATGGGCATGAGGTTGGAGCAGAGTTTGTAAACACTCGGGTTTGGCAATTCACCAAATCTTCGATCGGTTGGTTATGGTGTCTAGAAGGGTTATGACTGGTGACAAGTTTTGGATTAAGAAAGAGAACACCAATGGAGTATATGTCGATGCTAGCCTCGGGGTGTTCTTGAAATTATCCTTACTTCTCGCGTTACATCTATCCCAACTGGCCATGATTAACGTTGAATGGTGGAAGGGTGGTTATCAGTACGCACAGGCCGTACGCCCAGGAAAGTATTACGAGAAGCAAAAGGGGAAAGTTATTCATGACACTCTAAAGCTTTACTTATTGCATTAATAGTTGTATACCCTCCCTGAGATTTCATGATGCTCAGATTTGATCACCGGCCCCCCATAGACTAAGTGAATCTAGGGAAGTGAGATCGAAGGTGCAGGCCATTCTTTCATGAATTGTCACGTAACTCTTATGTTTTGTGCAGGTTTTAATGATTTCTCTCTTATGCATTCACACCATGCTTCATGTAGATACTTTTTTGTTGCATTAGTTTAGATGCATTTGGAACTTGTGCATTTTCTTTCTATTACCGTGACTTTTTATTAATTCTAGCTTCTATTTATGTCACACTGTATGAAATCTATACTCTCATACTCTTATTATCTCCTTCTGTGTATATGTTAATTCCGGCTTAAAGCTATACTTGTTTATACCTCACATTTTCTTGCTAATTGTGACTTTCTTAATTTATATTCCGAACACTAACCCTAACTCTTGTCGCAACTATTTTGTTTTAATTAACTTTCACTAGCTAAGTACTTGTGTATAATTACCTTCTAACTTAGTGTTTACTTTTAATTTAGGTACGTACTTATGAATGTGCGCTCATCAATCTAAGCTTGATCGGTTGAGAAATCAACTTGACATCTCACCAAGCAACACAACATTCAGAGACGCACTTAAGCAAACCAGCTCATCCGGACCACCATCCCCAATACTCGGTGAATCAATAAGTGAAAAGAGTAATTCAGAAGAGGAACAGACTTTCGGAACACCAGTAGTCATGGTAAGAAATCTGAGTATCCGGGAGCAGACATGTGCGAACACAAGTGGCACTACAAATTTCTGCATCCAGTATCCCAAGCCTAGAACCAACAAGAAAGATATTGAGCTTAAGAGTGGAGTCCTTCATCAGCTACCCAAGTTCCATGGAATTAGAAATAAATATCCACACAAACACTTGACGGAGTTCCAATTCATTATTGGTAGCATGTGTCTCGATGATGCGGACTTGGGAATCATGAAGCTGAAAGCTTTCCCATTGTCCTTGGAAGATAGAGCACGGATGTGGCTTTTGAGTCTCCCACCCAATCATATTGACTCTTGGGAGAATTTGGTTCAGGAATTTCTTACCAAGTACTTTCTTGCCTCAAAGATTAAGATTTTAAGAAAAGAGATCACTGGAATCAAGAAAAATGAGCATGATGAGAATTTCAGCCAGTACTATGAGAGGTTTAAGGAACTTTGTGCCTCATGCCCGACTCACGGAATCACTGAAGGTTATCTCTTAACCTACTTCTACGAAGGACTTAAAGGTTGGGATAAAGGACTACTTGATGCTGCAGCTAACGGAAGTTTTTTAGCACGGAGTTTGGTAGACGGTCGTGCACTACTTGAAAGTCGTGCACTCAATGATGCACAATACGAAGGTGCCGAGCCTATTCCAAAAAAGGTACATGAGGTGAGTTCCCATGTTATTAATGATTCTAAGTTAGATAATATCACCTCTATGCTTTTGAATGTTTTGGAACTAAAGAAGCAGGTAGCCCCGGTGTGTTCCATATGTTCCCAAGGCTATCTTGAGGACCAATGCCCCTACACTGCAAGGGAGGAAGACCCCAGGACTGAAATGGCACATGCCATTGGAGGATTTCAAGAAGGGCCAAGGACCCAAGGTTATAGTTGGAGAGAACCGAACAACGTCCTAAACCCTCAACACATGTCAACAGGCCCAAACCACGTCCCGAAACCTCAACCCGAAACCTCAACATTTCCAAAGGCCCACATGGCAACCAAGGCCCCCGGTTCCATTTTCTAACTTTTCTCATAATCATGCAAATAATCATATCTCTTGATATTCTAATCCTGATTATGATAAAATGCCGGCTGCTCTTTCACAGGGGCAGCAAACACTAATGGCTACGACTCAGGCTCTTGTCACAGGTAAGCAAAATCAGCCAAAAAGAGATCGCTAACCTCAAGGACCAAATGGGCAAGGTCGTGGACTTCATGGGTAAGATCCAAGCTAGCGGGGTGCTTCCACCTCAACCTACACCCAACCCGAATGCAAGACCTGAAGCCAATGCGATTATCCCGCATCATATGAGTTGATTCAAGCACTTCGTCTAGGCTGACCGGACATTAAACTTCAAGCGCTTGTTGGGAGGCAACCCAATGTATTCCCGGGATGTGAAGGAGTCATCAACGCAGATTTTCTATCTTTCACCCTTCACTCTCTTTATTGTGTTTACTTAATGTTTTTCTTGTTTTATTTTCGTAAATCATTTTCCTTACTTCAATTATATGTTCAAATACTTCTTATTTTCCTACATTGAGAACAATGTAGAATTTAAGTGTGGGGGAATGATTTACAATTTTAACTGTGCATTAAAATTGTTTTAAAAATATATATATATTTGTTTATTGCTTTCTTAAAGTTTTTGTTTTAACTTAGTGTTTTTTTCATGTCTTAATTTGCCCCTTAACCTGTCAATGATAATAATGAAGGGAATAAGTATGTTATGGCTATAAAGATGATCACTATGACTTGAATTCGTTTGTTAATACTTTGTGATTAAATGTTATAAGTTTTAGATAATGCATGTAAATTGGTACATAAACGAGCATGTTAAGATAAGTATGAATCATTTGAACCCTATGTAAGCTTTAGAACTATATATATACATCTTTGATGAGTGATTCATAAGTTCTTTGTTTAAATTGATATACATATATCTCATAACTGCTTGCAATAGATCTTAATGAACTCTAGAGTACTAGAACTTATTCTACGTGATTTTCAAATCTTTTAAGTCATTAAACTCTCTGATTTTGGATATGATTAAGGCGTTAGGGTTAACACCATAAATTCAAACATCCATGTTCCCTATTTTGTGTGTACAAGTTGCGACCCCCTTAGTTTTATCCTCTTTGAGCCCACATTAAACCTTTCTTTCATCACCATGATTATCTAAACACTTGAGCTTAATATAGACATCTTTCACCCTTGTTCCAAAGACTCGGTTGAAGACAAGTAAATAGTGTGAAGAGAAATTGATGATTTTTTGAAGACTTTTATGTATATGGATTTACTTACTCAAACTTTATTGTATTATTGACACGTGTTATTACCTTGATATATGAAAAAGAAAAAAATATATGAAAAAAAAGAATAAGTGTTTTGAGTCTCTATCAAGATAATAAGGTTTGATTATGTAATGTTTGAGTTAAGTCCTTTACATTCGTAAATCCGACACAAAGAATGAATTTGAGGCCCAATATGATGAAATTAGGCCTCTGTTCGAAGGGATGAATTCATGATATCATTGCACTAAGGTCGGGAAGTTATGTTATGTTTTGGGAATCTTTTGAGTCTTGGAACAAATTTGAGCACCACTTGTCCTATATATTCCTTGCATCTAAACTTAACCTCATTACAACCTTCGTAAAGACCTTATGATCCTGAAGATGGTAAACTTTGATTAGTTGAGTAAATCACTTGAGTAATCTTATGGTTTTGGTTCATTTGTGCAAGTATATTTAATTTTTATCATGAGGTGTTTGTTTGAGATTTTGCAAAAGTAGTTTACTTCTATTATGTGAATATTTTCTCACATATTTTGAGTGCAAACACAAACCCTTACAAATTGAGTGAATTTATGAGTGCATATCCTTGTGAGTTGATTCATACTTGTTTTATTCATGTTGAGATCCATTTCACCATATTTACTCATTATCTTACTTGTTTAAACATTTTGTTACCATGTATTAACTCTTGATCACAATCCCTAAAAACCCCCCATCTGTATTTGCTAGGGACTAGCAAAGTTTAAGTGTGGGGGTATTTGATAAGTCGTTATTTAATTATTTTATATTATTTTATACCCTTTATACTTGACCTTTAATATTAAAATAATAAATAATTAGATAAAATAATATTTTTTGTGATATTTTTGTTCAAATAAATAAAGCTTGTAATTTGGAGCGTTTTGGCGAAAGAATTGTCCCGATTCGAATTATAATGAAGAAATTATGGGCGAAATTTGATTAAATAAAAGGGTTTACCTGCTCCCATTTTCTACATTTTCTGCCTTTTTCCAACACAAAATATGCCCTAAATCATCCCTAAAATCATCATTATTCATCATTTCACTTTTCTTTATTTTTTGTAATTTTTATTTTATTTTTAGTAGTTTTTTCTCCCTATAAATAGAGGTTCAATTCACTTGTTTAGGAGACTTTGTTTTGGTAGAGAGAGCTCCAAAACACAAATTGTATTCTTCCTTTAGAAATATCAAGACTAGTATTTCCGTTGCAATTCTAGAGTTTAAGTTCTCATTCTCGTGTTTATTCCTCCATTTTCATAAGGTTTCTTCTGCTGTCAGAAATTTTTATGAATAACATTTCATTTTTTGCATCCATTTTCGGAATCACAAACTTTCTTGGATTCCGAAAGTGTAACTTGTTCTTTTCCTTGCTTAAACTCTCATTGTTGTTTCGGTTTTATTTTCTTTAATTCAATATTTTTGTGGGTATTTTCTTTCTAAATTTTGTAGACAAGAAAATCATTTCAATGTGTTCTACTTTTCGAACTTCATTTACTTCATACATTTGAGTGCTTAAGCTTCAATTTTATGCTAAGTGTTTATTATCCCTGTTCGGCGCACTTAGTAGAAAATTGAAGAGATTTAAATGTTTGACACACATTCAAATCATAAACATTAGGTTAATCATTTTATAAGTGTTTATGACCGTTATTTGGTGCATTTATAATATTAAAAAAATGTATGCATGAGTGAGATGGTGAAAGTAGAATTTTGTAATATATTCAATTTTTCAATTGTTAGAGTGTTGGTAGAATTTGTGTTTAAAGAAAGTCCACTTGTATATAGGTTAAAATAAGAATAGAATTAGTTTATTTATATTTTTACTTGTTTTATATGATCACAATCCCTAAAAACCCCCTATCTTTATTCTTTTATTCTTTTATTCTTTTATATTTCATTTCATTAATTCATTGATTCTCATATTCATTAATTCCTTCATTTTTTATTCTTTAACTATTTCTTATTTAATCATTTAATTATTTAATTATTTAATTCTTTAATTCTTCAATTTATTATTCTTTAATTATTCATTATTCTATTTAACTAACATATTATTAATATTCCCTAATTTCCCCCGTTAAGAACGATCCCTATTTACCAATACTATAACTACACAAAAGGGTTTAAATTGCATAATACTCAAATTACGTGTTTAATTTAATGTGCAGTTTGGGCGTTATCACAGATACAACCTAAATGTATCGAGAGGATGAGTGAGATGATAATTTGGGACTCAAGTGGAGCTGGGATC
This sequence comes from Prinsepia uniflora, assembly GCA_032719365.1. Classification (NCBI taxonomy): domain Eukaryota; kingdom Viridiplantae; phylum Streptophyta; class Magnoliopsida; order Rosales; family Rosaceae; genus Prinsepia; species Prinsepia uniflora. The sequence continues at coordinate 13,974,357 of CM064874.1, forward strand.
ACAACGTGTGATGACCCGTCCCGAATTAATGGGATTAATTAAGAATTAATGACGGATTAGCGAGACTAATCGGGGATTAGGCGAGGATTAGCGGACGTTCGGGCGAAATGACGATTTTGCCCCTAGAATGGGTGAATCATTGACTTTTCATTCAGGTGGTCAAATGGACTTTTTCCGATGACTGTGATGTAGTTCGTGACGTCACGAGTTCATAGACAAGTGGAACGCTCGATTCCGACGTTCGTGGAAGAAGTTATGACGATCGGAAGTCCAAGGGCATTTTTGTAATTTGGTTGAATAGGAGCCAATAGTTGAATTTTGACCCGGGAGGTCCGATGGCCAAGGACCGAGGACCGTTACGTAGGTCAGGACGATACGAATCCGTAGACAGGCGGCACGTCGAATTCGGACGTTCGATGACGAAGTTACGGTTCACGAACATTCGAGTGCACTATTGTGCGTTTTACGAGACGTGGACCTTTTTGGAATTATGTGGGCTAGATATTTTCCCCAGCAACCAATGGAAGAGCGACAAGTGTCACTCATCCACTGGCCACCATCCCACATTCATGCATATCACCCCTTGCTTTTTCATTCAGAACAAACCCGAAACCCCTTCTTAAACCGTGCAACCCGATATCCCATTTTCCCCAAACCTCATCATCTGTGGCTGGAGTGTGAAGGGAAATGAGATAGGGTCGTGAGGTGATGAAGATGATGGCTGAGGGACTAGCCGGGCGAGAAATCAGGCCGGACCGGTCACACCGGTCCAGGGGAACCAGCGAACCGGCCAGACCCGGTTCAGCCAAAGGTAGACGGCGATTGAACAGTGGCGCGTGAGCCCACGCGCAGGGCCCTTTGGGCAGCGCGTGGCAGTACGTGGTGGGGTTTCTGGGTATGTGTTCAACACACGAAACCTTCTATTCGATGTAACGAACATTTTGGGACTGGTTTCGTGTTAATCAGACATCGTTTCGATATAGTTCGGGACGTCCGAAGGTTTAGGTTCGCGTTTAAAAATAGTTAGAAAATCGGAAAAATTACGGGACTATAGTGAGGGGTTATATAATTAGTTAGTGACCCTCTAATTTAATTTGGACAGGTTCGGGAATCCCGGAGACGACGATTGACCCAGGAGACGATTATGGCACTCGTATCAAGGCGCGACTTTGGATGGTCTGTGAGTGGACCCTTCTTTCGAAATTGATGCATGCATAAATGTTTTATAATTGTTTTAGAATATATTTTGTGATGCCATGAGTGCATTTGTTTGTGGTATCCTAGGATTTACGTATTTGCACGTATTTCGAGATTTACGGTTTTATACGATGCTTATACGTGCTAGGTTTTCAACGAGGGTTTAATAAATGGATTTTGGATTTGGAAATATGAAATCGGGCATGAGACCCATTTGATTTATGAACTCTCGGACTTGGAGTCCATTTGATTTGACGAGAAATCGGACCGAGGGTCCATTTGCATTATACGATCGGACCGAGGGTCCAGTTGGTTTATGATTCGGGCTTGAGGCCCAGTTGGTTGTAATATCGGGCTGGAGGCCCAGTTGACTGTAGTATCGGGCTTGAGGCCCTATTGGTTGTGAAATCGGGCTTAAGGCCCCGTTGCTTTATGGTTTCGACCTTGGGGCCCAGTTAGTCTTGGTATCGGGCTTGAGGCCCTATTGATTGTAACATCGGGCTTGAGTCCCAGTTCAGTTTATGAAATGAGAATTCAGGCATGAGACCCTGTTGAACTGTGGATTGAGGCCGAGGCCTGTGAAATTGATTTGAATCGGATTCGAGGAATCCTATTGAGATGAATCGGGTATGAGACCCAGTTGAGAAATGTTTTGAGAAAGAAAGAAAGTATTTGAAAATGTATATAAAACCCTCCATATGTTTATATGGTCTCCTCCAGACGTCGACCTGGAGAGTCACGATCCACAGACCAGAATGGGTATCCCCATAGGGATCCCGTTCCAAGAGTGGGGGTTACAGTTTATGATGTGGTCTCGGACCAGATTCTAGAGAGATGTGTGGACTAGATCCGGAGAGATGTGTGGACTAGATCCGGAGATAGAGCTCGGACTAGATCTAAAGATTGAGCCTCCCAGATGGAGAATTCCTGGGAGAAGACTCGGAGTGAGACCCCGGGTAGTGTGCACATTAGTATAGATATGATTAATCGTGACATATATCGGGGATGTGTTCCCTAGGGGCTGTGTGCCCCAAGTTGGCATCTTCTCGGAAGTGCTGTGGATGGGTTATACGTACGTTGATACGTATGTGGCTTACAGAAAGAGATTTGGGGCGAGACCCCGTAGTCGGTGTTTTAGAAAGTGATTTGGGGCGGAGACCCCGTATTGTATGTTTTAGTATTTCACGGAGAATGGTTTTGGCCTGAGTTCCCACATGTATTGTTTTATGGTTTTAAGATTGCGATTTCGGATCGGGGACCCAAATGGATTTATGGTTCATGACGGTTTATAGGAACCGGCATGAACCCTTGAAAGGTTTTGAAGATGTTTGACAAAGGTTTTCACGAATGTTTGATAAATGTTTTTGAATGCATGCATATGCTTTTATTGAAGGGCATAATTGTCTTATTGTGAAAATGTTTTTAATGAAATGAATGTTTTTTGTCCACTCATAGTTTTCGTGTCTTAATGCCCTTTAGGTTGATAGCGGATGCGGGCTGTAGCAGAGACGAGACATCACACTCCTCCTCCTACGATCCCGGCGTGCTCTAGATGCCCCGGTGAGGGCTAGAGAAGGAATTTTACTGGTCTGACACTTCTTGTCAGACGGGATCAGGCGTCTCCCACGTTAATCCCTGGGGATTTGGGATGGGTCCTGACACAACGTTAGTTCCTGAGCGAAATGAGGTACCCTGATAAGACTCTAGAACGAGTCGAGTCTTTCGATAGTGATTCGAGCGGAGTGGTATTAGTGTAGATGTGAGTACGTGCTGGTCACGACGGTGCGTCGTGAGTGTGATTGACATTGAGAAACCGTTGAAAAAGTTAGAGGACTTGTGATGCTCAGCATGAGCAGGATTGTCGGATTGGCTGCTGAGTCGAATGTGAGCTTGATGAATGCTGAGTCGAATGTCAGCTTGGATTGTTAGTTGAGTAGGATTGTCAACAGGATTGTTAGCTAAACGGAATTATGAGCTTGTTACAGCATGATTATCAGCAAGATTGTCAACTTGGATTCTGAGTACACCTGCATGAGTGACAGTGACGATAGGTCACTCTTGAATACGGTTATGGAGGATGTTCTGAGTTCAACATTGACTGTCAGATTGTAGTTAACGTCGAGTGATGTTAATGTTGGTGCAAACTGTGAATAGAGGCTCTCACGTGTACCTCGGGTTGGAGGCAGGATTGGATTTTCATAATTTTGGTGTGGATTAGAGTCGAATTGAATTTCGAGGAAGAAATTTTTTAAGAAGGATAGTTTGTAACAAACCTCTTGAATCTACGGGATTAATTAAGGATTAATTTCAGATTATCAAGGATTAATCGGGAATTAATCGAGGATTATCAGACAATTGGGGTAAAATGACGATTTGTCCCTAGACGAGTGAAAAGTTAACTTTTGACCCGGGAGGTCATTAGCACGTGGACTAAGGTCCATTATGTAGATTGAGACGATATAAGCTCACAGACAGGTGGCACGTCGAAATCGGACATCATACGGGAAAGTTACGGGTCAATGACGGATTTCTATACTATTCATAGTTGCACGAAAACTAAGACAGTTGACTTTTAGGTGTTTAATATGGGACCCAAAATATCTTGTGGGGACCAATAGATGAGTGACAAGTGTCACTCATCCATTTATCCACACATTACATACATGCATCTCACCCATTTCCCCTTCATTTCTGCATCCTACCCGTACCCACCCAAACCCATCCTTCCATCTTCTTGCTTGTGGCCACAGAGAGATTGAGAGGGTGAGTGAGAGACTGAAAGGACGGCGGAGGAGATGTCGGAGCCATGGCCAAGCTGCTGGCCGTTAACCCAGGTAAAAACTCGAAACCCATTTTGATTTGAATTTGGGTTTTGGTTTTCAAAAATTTGGAACCCTTTTTGAAGCTTTGTGTGTGTTCTTGGTTGTTGTGCGAGCGTTTTGTGATTGGAATGGATCAAAATGGACCACGGGACAACTCTGGGTCGTGGTAAAAAGAACAGCTATGAAGATCGAGTTTAACTAGGTAATCTTAGCCCTTGTTTCATGATTTTGAGGTTGTAGAATCGTTTATGGGAGAGAGACGATTGTATAGGAAGAAAAATTGAGGAAAACGGTGGTCAAATGGCTGAGTTCTGGCCAAGTCAGGATCACGGGTCAAACGACCCGTTACAATCAAACAGGTTGACCCGTTTGAGGGTTGAGGATGATGACGTGGCATGCCACATCATCATGTTAGGCCACGTGGCCAACCAAAGCGTGACATGTGGCCAGGTGTTAGTCTAGTCAGCAGCTACCGTGGCAGGTCCACGTCAGACCACGTGAACTAGTGAGAGGGTGCCATGTGGTAGGGTGTCAGGATCTGTTAGGTGACGTGGCAGCTGACGTGGCATGTCCACGTCAGCATTGTGAGACCACGTGGACTAGTGAGATGGTGCCATGTGGCATGGTATCAGAGAGATGTTAGACATGTCAGTCACATGTGGCAGGACACGTGGCGCCAATCAAGGAGTGACACATGTCATGTTGTCAGAGCTGTCAGATGTCAGACATGTCAAGCTGACCGCAGCAGCTAACGCCAGCGTTGACCGTTGTGGACCAGAATTTGACTGGTGCGTGAGGGCGCTTGGGCATGAATTTTGAGGTTAAACCAATTTTGTTTGAAAGGTTTCAACAATCTGAATCCAATGGTGGTGGTTTCAGGTCAATCAAAGGTCATTTGATAGGTCATTTGAGTCGCGAAGCGTGTTCGGGACACGTTCAATATTTCGGGAGTGTTGAGGGTTTATGTTATAAACTTTCATAGGTTGATATTGACCTTTGGATATGATTTGGACAGAACCGGACGTTCCGAAGACTTGGATTAGCCTCGGAGTGGCTTACGGCGCGGATTGCGAGCGCGCAGCTTGTACGGTCTGTGAGTGGACTTTGTTTTTTGAAATGATACATGCATAACTGTTTTATATATTTTATGAACATGATTTTAGATGCATTGATTGCATATGATTTAAATATGATTTGTGTTGATGATTTGGCACTTTCGTAGAAAATGTGATATTGCACGTATTTCGAGATTTCTATTTTTATATGATACTTGGGCTTAGGCCGAGTATTCTACATGCATATGATTTATGTGATTTTAATGGTTTCACGGAGAGGCGTGAAACTGAAGATTTGTCTATCGATTTTGAATGATTTTACCGAGATACGTGAAATTGACATTTCGGGCTTGAGTCCCAGTTGGATCTTGACCTTGACTTGGATTATAGTCAAGGGTGATTTAGAATAAAGATTTGAATAGAAAATGGTTTTCAAATTTGGAAATAATATTCGGGCTTGTGTCCTAGTTGATTTTTGGTTTAACTTAGAGTATAGTCAAACGTGGAATATATCGGGATTGAGACCCAGTTCTTATTTATGATATGAGATTTCGAGTTTGTGACCCTGTTGTGGATTTACGAGTTTGAATTTGATAGGATTCGAGGAATCCTGGATTTGTGAAATATTTTTAACATGGTTTTCATGATGGTTTTGTGAAAACAAATTTGATGAAACTATATTCCAGATGTGGGCCCCATTGAGATATTTTGAGATGATTTGTGAAATGTTTTCCACACTACCATTCTCTATGATGTGATTGTAGCCTCCAGACGTCATAGATCCCGGAGAGGTCATAATGACACGTGTTAGAAATGAACATTTTTCAGATGTCGAGCTAGGGGTTTCGAGCCTGTAGATGCCATCGCTCAGACGTCGAGCTAGGAGTTCTGAGCTTGAGTTAGAACATCTAGACATTGAGCCACGAGCTTCGATCCCGGTGTATATTCGGATGTGTAATGTCAGGACCCGTCCCAATCCCACTGGGACCACCCGGGGACGTGACCCGCTCCCGTCTGACAATGACTCTAAACATACCAAAATTACCCTTAAATAAAAACCGAAGACTCACATAGATAGATAATGTACAAACACAGTGTTTAAAGTGATACTATCAGACAAGGGAAAGTAAAATACAACATGCGAGCACACTAGTCAGAGTACATTTATTCGGTGCTCGACCTACCCACAAGTGGGTGTACAGGTGCACAGCTAGGCAAACTAAACCTCTGCCTCCTCCTCCGGATCCTCCTCCTCTATTGCCCTCGTCAACACGTGCACGGGGTTCACGTCGGGGAGGCATATCCAACTGTGAAGAGGCAAACAGGTTAAAAGACATCGAAAGCGACCATGTACAAAGTACAAACCGCTAACCTAGTACTCTGACTACTAATCCTAATGCTCTGATACCAAGTTGACAGGACCCGTCCCAATCCCACTGGGACCACCCGGGGACGTGACCCGCTCCCGTCTGACAATGACTCTAAACATACCAAAATTACCCTTAAATAAAAACCGAAGACTCACATAGATAGATAATGTACAAACACAGTGTTTAAAGTGATACTGTCAGACAAGGGAAAGTAAAATACAACATGCGAGCACACTAGTCAGAGTACATTTATTCGGTGCTCGACCTACCCACAAGTGGGTGTACAGGTGCACAGCTAGGCAAACTAAACCTCTGCCTCCTCCTCCGGATCCTCCTCCTCTATTGCCGTGTCAGGGTCTGGAGGGGTCAGTAAAACAAGGGTGAGTGGGCTGTTTGATTTATAAAAGGCTTGCATGCATAAACTGTTTTACTATTTCCACTGATGAGTCTTATGAACTGTTTATATATGTTATTACAATGTTTTGGGCATGAGACCCGTCTGGATTATATGTGGATTTTGTTTGGGATGTCCGGGGACATAGGGTAAACTATACTGTTATTGTACTGTACTTTCCTACCTGTGTATATTGTCTCCTCCAGGGAGGGTCGTTGGCCTGGGTGGACCCTGGAGTAGTCACGGAGCTCTGACTGAGTGGAGTTGACCCCCGTTGGGCTGCTTACTCTCAGGAAGGCATGTTCATATACCTCGGGCAGTGACCGGGATACCGGGAGCTGATGTACCTAGAGAGTCTCGGGTGTGAGACCCTGAGTGGCAACGCGTAGCCTTAGATCCGTGACATCATTTGGGTTGGGTTTTACAGTGCACTGATATTTTAGTTTCACCTTACGATTATTATTGTGGTTCATTGGTTTATAATATTATGTTTTCACTGCATGCAAGATTTGGAAAACGGAGGGGTAAAACCTTATGATTATTTTATTATTAAATTGATTTCTAAACTGTTATTTTTGGCCCACTCACCCTTGTTTTACTGACCCCTCCAGACCCTGACACGGCAATAGAGGAGGAGGATCCGGAGGAGGAGGCAGAGGTTTAGTTTGCCTAGCTGTGCACCTGTACACCCACTTGTGGGTAGGTCGAGCACCGAATAAATGTACTCTGACTAGTGTGCTCGCATGTTGTATTTTACTTTCCCTTGTCTGACAGTATCACTTTAAACACTGTGTTTGTACATTATCTATCTATGTGAGTCTTCGGTTTTTATTTAAGGGTAATTTTGGTATGTTTAGAGTCATTGTCAGACGGGAGCGGGTCACGTCCCCGGGTGGTCCCAGTGGGATTGGGACGGGTCCTGTCATGTAATCTTGAGTCGCATGCATAGCACTGATATCGTGACTATTGAGATGATTTTCTGGATATTGGATAAAGAGGATTTCTTGATCATGTTTTCATACGACTCCAGGTGTGAGTTTATGTTTCGGGCAGAGGTCTTATTGAGATGCTTTATGAGATTGTTTTGGACTGAGACCCACGTGGTTTGATTTGGGCTGAGACTCTACGTGATTTGGTTTTGGACTGAGACCCTACTGAGGAAATGGCTTTGATTGATAAATGTTTTCATTGTGTACTGATTTGAAAAGTCATATGATTTGCTTTTAAGAAAGTATTTGAGATACTTGTTTTCTGATACATGCATGTTTTTAAGTGAAGGGTATAAATGTTTAGTTGAGAAATTTTTTTTAAACTGTTTATTTTTGTCTACTCACAGCTTTTATGGGTTTTGATTCCCTTTAGCTTGATCGCGGATGCGGGCTGTAGGAGAGACCTAGACATCACATGCCGTTGTGTACTCTGGAAATCACTACGCACTCTAGAAACCCCGAGCAGGTTATGGTTTTATCCCTAGTCTGGCACGTGATGTCAAACGAGAGCAGGAAACATCCCACAATAATCTAGGGGGATTGGGATGGATCCTGTCATTTTCGGAGTTTTCAAGATTTTTTTTCACTATTCCTCCTCTCTTTTTCTTGGTTTTTCCTCCCCATTTTCTCTCTTTTCTTCTTCTTTCCCTTTTTCCCTGGTTCTCATTCTTGGGTTGTCTCCTTCATGAAATTTTTCCTTTTTGGCTCCATGTATCTACATACAAGAAGGTTGGCGAAAAGGGGGACAAGGGAGGGAAAAGAAAAGATGGTCGCAGATTATCTTAGAATATCTTTCTTGCACAATTACCAAAATACCCTTTATGAAAAAATTACTAAAATACCCCTATTCAATTTTGGACCATAATGAATCCATTTGATTTCCGATTTAATGTGTTGTTTATCTATGGACTCAGAACATCGAGACCTACATAATGGCCCCTATGAAATGTCCAGAAAGTGCCTAGGTCAAAAAGTCAATTTTTGACCTTATAAGAACAAAATCATAATTTCTTTTTTAATTTTCCAAAATTACTTCTTCTTTTTTTCAAATATCTGGACCGTTATAGAAGCATTATCATTTTTTCATTCATTGTTTTTTCAGTTATTTCACTGATGTAGGTCAGTTAGGGGTCATCCTCGGTTCCTAAGTTGATCTCCTCCAAAGGATTCTGGGTTTCAGGCGGGGGTTATCTACTTCTGAAGACCAACACTTTATAACCTCTGGCGGAATATCATCCTCATCATCTTCTACCCTGGTGTCACGAATAAATTATGCTATGTGGATGGTTGAACTTTCTACCTCTTACCCCTTGGTAGAGTCAAGTTGACTTTCACTGAAAAACGTATAGTGGGATATGGCATAAAAATTCCTTTGCTCACCCCAGTACACTAGCAATCTTTCCTTTATAGACTAGATTACATCATCTCGGTCTGTTTTCCTACTAGGTTCGCTATCCATTTTGAGATCATCATTATGGGGAAGGCATATGCCACTCTTCTAAGGGTAGGAACCCTTGGTAGGACCATTTGTGGGTCGTCACCCTATTAGGTCGACCATTCTTATCCTTTCTGGTTAATTTGATGCTACCTATCTTGGGGTTGTAAAAGCTAGTTTCATCCATCGTAGGGTTGGCCAAGAATAGCCTTGCGCCTACTTGAATGATTTTCCAAGACCCTCTTTCGCGAGTGGTGCCATTAGGATTCCACACAGTAATTTTTTGGTGTAAAGAAGATGGGATGCACATGCTCTTGTGGATCCAATCCTTGCCGAGTAAAATGTTGTAGGTTGCAATGTTATCCACCACAAAGAACGCTAATATCAAATTCTTGGATCCAACTATGATCTCCAAGGGTAGAACCTTGTGAGTCTTAGTAATGATTCTTCTGAAATTAGACATTATAGTTGTAGTCAGCAAATAGTCTCGTAGTGCCCTATTTAATCTTTTCAACATTTTAACATGTAAGAAGTTAATGGAATTCCCTCCATCTATCATTATTTTGTCAATCCGGATACCTTCCAGATGAGCCGTAATGAAAATAAGTCATAGATGGTCCGTCATTCCCTTAGTCGGGATATCAAAAAGTGATTTTTCTTGACATGGAATCGCTTTCGAGATGACATCAAGATCTTCATGTATTGAGATCACGATCATTGCTTAAGAAAGTTCATAAATGGAAACATAACCAATCATCTAGTTGACTTGGTGTTATACTACTGATAGGTGTTCTGATAGGACTACTACTACATCAACCTCAACTCGGGGTTCATGTTCGTTGTAAAAAAAGGAAACCAATTCTATGACGTCTAGCAGGCCTTTTTTTTTAAATTCTTTTATTTCCTTTTTGGTCATGCCCTGACCATAGTTGCGTTGGTCGTCACCTTTGGGTGATTCCTCAATTAGATCCTCCAGTTCCTCAATTTTCTTGCTCTCCAAGTTTCCTTGGGAAAGGTTTCTGAATACGAGTTCTTCCTGGACTATAAAAGTAATTTCTAAGGCAGTGCCAGGATAAGCGTCTCCTTCTCGATCCTTCTCCTCGTCCTTCTTTATCTTGCACTAGCTAACTCCATCTTGGTTGTTGGAGATGTCGTTGGTTCTTTGGGAGGCCTTGCCCCCAAGCCCTTATTAGTACTAAGGTATGCTCTGTACTGTCTCTGAATCCTTCTCTTCACAGTTTTTCCTAACTCTTTGGCTAGCTTTCCGTATTTTCATGCCATGTACCATTTTCCCTCATGGTTTACGGCTTTAAAAGATCTAGCCATCTTAATAGCCTTACTAGGATAAACCGCCCTTTTATTCTGTGGTTTTTCCTAGTCGACTTGCCCACTAGTCTGCTGACTAGCTATCCGTTCCTGTTTTCCTCTGACGTTTCTTGATTTTTGAGACGTGAAGCCTTATGGAGCCTTATTTTTTGGGACACGCATACCATGTTTCTACTCAGATATATCTGGAGGATCGTTACCTCGACCTCACTCCAAGCATCTGGACTTTGCTTTAATGCATGAAGTCGAGGTCGTAGGAACACACTTTGTCTTGCACTTATTACATAGTACTCTCATGCCTTCGATTATGGTAAACACCGATATGTTTTGGTCATTGTGTGGTTGTTCTCCTTTGCTGATTTTTCCCTTTCTAAAACCATTGGAGATTGACCATGCTGACTGATGGTACCGGAAATGGATTTGTGTCTACTCCCATCAGAGCGTTGGGTATTGGTGCTAATGTGATACGTCCTTGGTTGATTAACCTTTAGATTATGTCACTGAATGAACACAATTGGTCGTTCCATGGTGTAATGGCACATGTCATTTGCAAAACTGATTGCCCTTGAGATCCTTAGGTTTGGGCAACTCCTCCTTAGGGCCTGGTTTGATTACCTTGGGCCTTATCAACTCATCATAGATCTATCCAGCTTTGGTAAGGTCAAATGAGTAAGAACCAAACACTGGTGTCTTATTTACAAATAGGATGCCACTAGGCATGACTGGTTTATGCTCTCGAGCAGGTTTAACTAGTTACTTGAGGGTCACTGCCAATTCCCTAGAGTTTGTATCTCGGCTGTTGCTACCTCTAGCCTCTGTTCGCTTTCCACTATCTTCAATTCTTCTTTAAGTTCTCAGTGCTCGAGCTGCACAAGGATCTTGTTTTTGTAGAAAGGTGGAACTTTAGATTTATGTTTTTTTTTCGTTGTTCTTCTTTTAGAAGCCTCTTGAATTTGGTTGGTGATACTTCTATGTCATGGAGATTAAAAAAAGGTAGTATCATTAAATTTCTTTCTGAAGGAAAACCTTAGAGCTCGTTGTCCGATAACTACCACATGAGCATTGTTGATGGAAACCGACACTTCATCTTCATCCTTTTGAACTTGGCAATGAATTCCTATGTTGTCTCATGTTCACTATGTCTGAGGGCAGCCATGTCACTAATAATGACTGCAAGATCGATCCTACAGAACTCCTCATGAAAATTGGCTTCCATTTGCCCCCAAGTGTGAATGGATGTCTCTGGCAATGAAGTATACCAAGAGAAAGCATCCCCAGATAGGAAACTACATAATGGCCATAATCTGAGGTAAATGTTATCTTCAACATCCACGCATTGGGATGAGAACCTCCCAATATGCTCCAAGGATGATGTGTTGCAATCCTCATTAAATAGGGTACATGCTAGCGGCTTGAAATTTCTAGGAAAAGGGTTGTCCTAGCCTATATATGCTGAATAAGGCTTTTTATAAGTCGGGATATTAATTCTTCGAGGAGGTGCTGATTGACCAATTATCAGATGCCTTAGCTCGTTCATTTCGTTCATAAGGGCCTGATGCTCTGTCACGGGGATGGTCTTATATTAAAGAGAAACTCTTCACCTGATCTTGCTGCATCGAGATCAGATTTTCTCCTGTTGTTTAGTATGTTCTGCTCCTTGGTGGAATTGTAGGTTTGATTTCTCCCCAGTCACTAGGTGGCTGGTTCCTAGAAAGCAATCTAGTGTCAAAGATCTAAAACACCTGGTGAACTCTACTTGTTTCGTGAATCTCAAAATCCGATCATCCCGACAAAGATGGCAACAAAAACAGGGGCTTCAGAACTGACGCTCTTGACTCCATATGATTCTAGCCTTTTTCGGTTTTGGGATCTTCAACGGTGGAACATTAGTGCTCTTACTTGAAGCCGTATCATGGCTATAAAACTCTTGAACCTGATGATTCATAGCTTCAATTTTAAATCTAATGGGAGCTAGGATACCTTTGAAGAACTCTGCGAGATCTTCCTTAGCCATAACTTGACTGATAATATCATCTAATGTTCCATCACGTGGCGGCTCTATGTCAGCTTATGTAGTTGGTAACTCGGGAATAATTTCTTGAGAAAGATCCTTCAAAAATCTCCATTTAGCATCTCAGAGTCGTTGAATATACCTGAACTTGAGCATACACTAGAAAGAGTCATACTGGGCATGCTAGATTATGTTTCTACCAAAATTGTTTTTCTCATTTTAGGAGTCGAATGTCCCAAGGTAACCCTTGTTGGTCCTCCGCATGAAACCTGGTTTGCAGAGCGAGGTAGGTGGACCACTCGTAGGGTCTCTTTCCGTTGGTGTGGTGTAGAGAGTGATTCTTGATGGGCTGAGTGTGATGGGCCTTTAGCTACGGTCGATCCTTGAATGGGAAGACTAGGAGGCAATGAGGTATTTTAACTCAAGTGCAGGCGTGCCACTAGTAGAGGCTGCTAGTAGACAGTGTAAATGGGCTCCTTTTTTTTGCCCAAGAACCTTTCTTCTTATCAACGTGATTGTGAGGTAGGCAGACAAGAATTAGCATGCGTTATTTGTTTTCTATGCATTTTTAAGGACTTTAAAATATTTTCTTTCCCAGCATAGTCCAAGTTCAAAAGTTACTTCACCATAATATTCAAGTTGGTGACGTTGTTATTTCAATAGTTAGGTGGTCAGTGGTTCCAGGTTTCTTCAAGTTGGAATCGAAGTATCTGGACCAATGCACAAGTACAGAAATGTAAAAGTACTGGAATTGAATAACAACTAAATTACAAGTACAAAAAAGCAAATTACTTCTTTCGCATCCAAGTGCGTATCAAGAAAGAAATTCTAGATGTCAAGACCCGATCCTCCTCAGTCAGGACCCGACTCTAGTACAATATTATCCGCTTTGGGCCTCCTCGCCCTCACGGTTTTTTTTTTTCGGGAGCTCATAGTACAACTTCCCAGAGGGTCACCCATCATGGAATTGCAACAACCTCAACTCGTTTAACTTTGGAGTTCCAACCAAACCCAAAGCCACTGAGCTCCCAAAAGGCCTCGTGTTAGATAGGTGTGTGCCTACACCTTTAAGGCACACCACCAATCCCCTCCCAGACCATTCCCCTCGTAGGAATGTGGGATCGTTCATCATTCCCTCCAAGACACGGGTCTTACAATCCACCCCCCTTAGGGCCCAGCATCCTCGTTGGCACACTTCTCGGTCGGGGTCTGGCTCTAATACCATTCTGTCATGACCCGACCCTCCTTGGTCATGACCTAATTCTAGCACGATATTTTCCGTTTTGGGCCTCCTCGCCCTCACGGTTTTGTTTTCGGGAGCTCACGGTGCAACTTCCTAGGGGGTCACCCATCATAGAATTGCACCAACCTCAACTCGCTTAACTTTGAAGTTCCAATCGAACCCAAAGACACTGAGCTCCCAAAAGACCTCATGCTAGATAGGTGTTTGCCTACACCTTTAAGGCACACCACCAATACCCTCACAGACCATTCCCCTCGCAGGAATGTGGGATCGTTCACCGTTCCCTCCAGGACACGGGTCTTACACCAAAAATCATCAACTGAAATGAATATCAGTCGGAAGTCATGTCATGAGATGGCAGAGCACTCAAAAGCGACGACATGACGTCAAAAAAGAGGTATGAGCACCTTAGTGATCCGCCATGAACTGGCAGTCGAGATGACTTTCCGTGAACTGGTAGTCAGGATAACTTTCTATGAACTGGTAGTTAGGATGACTTTTCATGAGTCGATAGTCGGTATAATTAACCATTATGTCACTGAGCAGTCAGAAAGAAGGATAATTTTTTGCGAGCCTCAATTGACAACCTAAGAACTAGTAGTCTAAAAGAGGTTAACCTTTATGACACTGAGCGGTTAGAAAGAAGGTTAGTACATGAAAATGAAACCAACCATTATGACATTATTGTTAGAGCGGTTAGAAAGGCGATTAGGTGGTTGCATAAATTCCTTGAAGGGATGAAAAGAGAAGCTGTATCTTGATTTTCTAGATGGAAAAAAACAATTTTTTGCCACAAGAGCCACCCTTTGTTAAACCATGAATTTTTTGTTAAAAAAATTCATAAGTTCAGAAATGGATGAAGATCAATTTGCCGAGTTCGATTGGTTGATTGTTGGTCCTTTGAGAAGTTGGGTTCTTCTTTTTTTATAAGCGGTGAGGAAGCTATCAACTTGTCAAGTTAGACCCTGCGTGGGTCGCATGCTGCTGTTTTTTTCCATTGGAAACCTCCCATTTCCCTCTGTTTTCTTCATGTTGTCAGCACCGCCCATACTTTTCTTTTTCTCCACACTCAAAGTCGCTTGGACTTGGTTTGTCTTCTACTTTGGGCCTTTAGTTCCCTTCGAACAACTTACTTCGATCCAAAGGGATTTTTCGGAAGAAAGAAGGATGGTAAAGTAAGGAAGTTTAGATGACTTGCACACCAAAATTTCGAAAGAAAGAAGGATGGTAAAGTATGGAAGTTTCCAATGAAGTTTATCAGTTCTTAGCGGATACCTCTGAAAACATCTGAAACAGAACTCCTAACTTATTGGCCTGGTGGAGGGGAAATGAAAAAAATTCCAAGTACGTTTTTTGCAATCCCAACATCAATGGTTGCTAGTGAGAATGCATTTAGCTTAGGCCAAAGGATGGTAGGGGCATTAATATGTACATATGATTAGCTTAAGGGGGAAGAATTTTCTTTTTACAAGGAGCCAATTGGTAAATGTACATGAACTAGAAAGTATGTTAAATTAATATTTTCTTTCTTTTGAAGCAACTCATGTTTTAGTTTTTATTCTAATACAATTGCTTGTTGCATATTAGTGGTGTCTAAAGCTCAAGAAGTGTCTCCTCCTCCAAATAGGTCTCCACATATTTGAATTATTGTTGGAATTTGAGTATATTGAGTAACTTGAGATGCAAGTATCTTTTTTAAGCATAACTTAAAGACTAATAGAGTTCATAACGAATTAGGAATATTTGTGAATCCATGTGGATTAAGTTAAGCAATAAGGGCCTGACTTAACTTGCAAGGTAACCTAAATCGTCTAAGTCTCCTAGTTGAAACGTGATAGGTATGAAACAGAAGAGTAGATGCGCATATTAAACATGTTGGTATCTGCTCTCACAGATACGCTTACTGTCATGCCAAAATCCTATCTAAGTGCATAAGCCTATTGATCTGGAGAGAGAAGAATACCACCATTAATCGTGCCTAGTTCATCAATAATGTCTAGACCAGGTTCTGTCTAAACCTGTGATCTCTTCTTGGTTTCATATATTGATTGATAAACTGTGTATATGACTTGATACTTGTGATCATTGGTTTTTGTCTAGATATTAAATGTACATTTTTTATTTACATGTGGTATCAGAGCTCGAAAGATGCTCTTTGTTCCAAGAACACATTTTAATCTTGTAAAGCCAAATCAATCTGAAGTTTTAAAACCCTAAACCATGTTTTAAAACTTTGTTAATAAAATGATTTTGAGCAAAGGATTTTACCCTAGTTTTTCGGCAGTGTGCTGTCAAACGCATAGCACCATCACACGACATACCGTTTTTATTTAAAATTTTGACAGTTGCTTCTCAACAGACATATCGTTCAGAGTTTTCTCCCAAACTCACAAACCGAATGATTGATGCTTCTCTCCACTGCGATTTTTCAACAGCGCACGTTTGCGATCTTTAATTTTCAAAAATCTTGAAGCCAGGAAGTCTATTTCAAATTTTGAGACTTCTGGCACCTTTCTCCATAATTGAGGCTTTTCTAAAACCCTAATTGAGGTAAACAAGGCCTCTTGAAATTAATCTATCTGGTATTCTGTTTTGTTTTTGTTACTTGAGAAATTGAATTCAATGCTTCCATTTTATATGTTGTGATTAAATATTGATGATATATGTTCGATATGGAAATTTTTGAATTCATATGAACTGTCAAATATCTATAAAACACTGCTTCTGTTGATATTGTGAAATTCTAAATGCTTGAATTCTCAATTGAATTTCATACCTGACTCATCCTACTGTGACTTGATGAGTTGTGTCAATTTTCTTAAATCACTCGTTAAGGCTAACTGGATTTTCACCACAGCGGAGGTTTGGCTGTCCTTGGCCAATGATGATTCATAATCTATGAATCCTGTTTATGTTCTTGATTCTCCACAGAGAATCAAGACAATGATTCATGTTGATGATTATGTTGGTGATTGGTTGACTATGAGCAATTTAATGTGTCCACACACATGTGGATCTACTGTGTTGTTCGCAGTGTAATAATTGGATTGTTGTGGAAAAGATAGTGACACCCACATGAGTCACAGGTCTCACACACTCATGTTAATTATGTGCATGCTCATTAAACTAAATACTGGTGTCAACTGTGATTAGGATGCTTGTCGACCAACTTTAATGAGAGAGACATTGACTCGAAAAAGGCTAAGCAGACCACTATAGCCACTTCACCTATGTAGGTTGAATTCATTTTCGTGTTTGAGGAAACTAAGAAAGCTGTGTGGCTCAAGAATTTCATGGAGCAATTAATGGTAATAGAATCTGTCCAGAGGCCAATAAGGTTGTACTGTGATAACACTTCAGCTGTGTTCTTTTCAAAGAATAATAGAAGGACAAATACGACGAGGCTAATGGAGGTGAAGTACCTGTTAGTATAAGTAAAGGTAAAAGATGGTGTGATTGATGTAGTGCATATAGGCACTAAGCAAATGCTTGCCGATCCAATGACCAAGGCTCTACCTGTGAAAGAGTTCCAAACCCATGTTGCGAACATGGGACTCACTGATTCTTTTAAGGCAGTTCATCAATGGGAGTAAGGTTTGTGGTTCGTCTGTTTCCTTAAGTCAATTGTTAAGAATTATGATTTGTTAATCATTTCCTATTTTCAGAATTCTAGATATTCTTCTTAAAGAAAAACCATAGTTGTTATGTTCAAGAAAAGTTAATGGATGCATTTAGTTCTATTTATTGTGCATTATTTTCTAAGAACTTGTGTTTTTGTTAAGATGGAATATTGTGCATATTTTGATTAAAGTAAGAATCAATTCTATTATAGAACTCAGTATGTTTGTGTATGCTAAGTTGATGACAAATTTGATATGACCAAAATGTGGGAGCATTATGTATTAATGCTTGCTGGTTTTCTTGTTAAACCAGAAATGCAGATTGTGTTGTTGGTTCATTCTTCTTGTGATTATAGGACAATGTTGTTATGCTGTATTAGAAGTTTTAGTCCTCGACTCGTAAACCAATAATGACTGCTGTGAATGGATTCAATTCCTAATAAAAGACGACTCAGCGATCACCTTTTAGTCTCTAAGTTATGTTTGTACTTGTTGTGTTGTTCTTTATACTCAAGTGGAAGAAGGTTGGAATTTGAGTATAATTGAGTAACTTGAGATGCAAGTATCTTTTGTATGCATAACTTAAAGACCAATAGAGCCCATAACGAATTAGGAATGTTTGTGAATCCTTGTGGATTAAGTTAAGCAATAAGGACCTAACTTAACTTGCAAAGGTACCCTAAGTCATCTAAGTCTCCTAATTGAAACATGATAGGTATGAAACAGGAGATTAGATGCACATATAAAACATGTTGATCTCTGCTCTCACAGATACACTTACTGTCATGCTAAGATCCTATCTAAGTGCATAAATCCATTGATCTGGAGAGAGAAGACCATCATTAATCATGCCTAGTTCATCAATAATGTCTAGACCAGGTTTTGTCTAAACCCGTGATCTCTTCTTGGTTTTATATATTGGTTGATAAATTGTGTATATAACTTGAGATTTGTGATCATTAATTTATGCTTAGATATTGAATGTACAATTTTGATTTACTAAGTATGCCTATTTTCTTTCTTTTTAAGTACGTCTTTTCCAAGTTCAAGGGTAAATGTAAGCGGAAGCAGCATATGTGTTTCACCCTACCTAGTCCCTACCATATATGCTTGTTCTTTGCTGAAATGTCTCCCACTGTCGAAGAATTGAATTTCAGCTAAATGAAAGATTAATCCTGATACTTAATCAAAGCCAATGATGAAACTATTAGCTGAATAGACGAACTTAATAACATCCGTTAAAATTAACTCAGTAAAATGATCGAGAAATAATATCGTAATACATAGATTATGACGTGGCACATGACACATGATTTGGACTTATTTTGGTGTATATTTTTGGTATCTCTAGCAATACTGTTTATTTTTACACGTAAAAATTGTGTGTTGAAGAAATTTTATCCGATCAATTATAATACTGCAAAGAAATAGTGAGGTGTACAAAAACTTCATTGTGTTAATGAATGGTTTGTGTATAAAATCTCATTTCTTGTATCATCGTAAAACAAAAGTAAAAATAAACTAGTCCCAAATACTTGGGGCTGTTTGAAGCTGCATCAGAGCAAATTTTATATGATCGATTATTTATTTATTTTGTTTAAGATGAACAATACCATATTGAAGATAATTTCAGTAAGCTTTTCCAAATGCCAAAATTTATCAAATAATCTACCTGTGTATAGAAAATGATGATATACATGTTGAGAAGCAAATGTATATTCTGCCGACTAGAGGAATCGAATTTCACAGCATCCAGGGTCTTTGCAGCATTCATATTCTGCAATTGGCAGCTGGACAAGAAAATAAGGTTATAATTATACTAGATGTACAAAAATGATGATTCATATTTTGGTCAAAAGAAATATGATAAATCATATAGAAAAGTTTGCGCAAGTGATTTTTCTGATAATTTCACATACGGAAAATGATGCCACCTAATCCTTCTGCCAAAATCTAAAATAAACTATTGCCACATTGAATCAGGTACTCACTGCAGTAGATAAACTGGTTGAGATCCAGAGTCACTCTGCCTTGCTTAGCTGTGTCAAATGAATTGAACAGATTACTGCAAGAGAAAAAATGAAAACAACACCATTAGTCTTCAAAAAAAGCAGATCATACAGTTCCATTCGTATTTATCTAACTTGATTATATGCTAAACCTCAAATTTTGAAAGTTTCTCTTGAAGTCCAACCATCTCAAAAAGGAAGCAGACACAGATATGCATGTGTACAGTTATAGATAATCTGTCTTAATCAAACTTAGAAGAATATGATGGGACTCTTTAATCTGAGTTATAAAACTTCATGGTCAATGCGTAGGGACAATGTCTTCAAAACATACATTTGTTTTGTGAACTGAAATACATCTTACCGCGCTGACTGCAAAAATATACAAAGAGATATGAAGTCATCTAGCCGGAACATTCCATTCTTCTTTTGATCAAAGCTCTGCACAATTAGTAGGTAAAAGAATTACCAATATCACCATATGAAGCCTGGCATATAGTTTTTTTTTTTTTTTTTTTTTTGAGAGGTATACTAGTAAATGAAATCATATCCACATCAGACAAGCAGACAACCAAAAGGCTAATCTTAGAGCCATCATAATACAGACATATTATATAAGCTTAACATGAAGAAAATACAGCAGCTCAGAACAAAGCTCCATGTGAGGAGAAATGACATACAATCAACTAAACAAGAACCACCACATCTATTAAAAAGGAGGTTGGATATCCTTGGAGGGGATAGAAAAAAAAACGTATTCACAAGTTTCATAAGATATTTTGATAACGTCAGTTTTCATCTTTAAAGTGAAAGGAGTTGGTATACCTCGCAGGCTGTGAAGAAAGCAGGTGAGTCCAGCGAGAAACCAATTTTTACCAATGCCTGTTGCAATGGTTCAGCAATTGAAAATTCAGAAAAGAAATGGAAAAGAAGAAAGGCCAACAAAGTTCCCATTACGGTACTGTCCATATGTAGCCTATAAGTTCCAGAAACATTCTAGTGACATTGCAGCAATGTATTTAAAGACACCAATTAAAAAAATTCATCCAAGAAAAAAACAAAATTTGATACTACCTCATGCACATCATCATGAACAAGATAGCCACGCCCCCTGTAAAAATAAACCAAAATTAGACAGTGCCCTCATTTCAAACTTCACTACTAAAAGGCGAATATAGACAATACGCAGAAATTCTAACATCAGTTATAAGCATGGGAAAAGGTATATTATGAATGATGGACACAATAAATTGAAGATAAGCATTGCATTGGTCAAACAATAACCTGAAGCTTAAACTTCATAAAGCATTCAATATCGTAATAAGCCTAAGTTTTACAAAAGATCATCAAATGAACACTTTCATTCCATTGACATAAACAAACTGCCTTAAAGCAGCCAGCTTAATTACTAGCAGATAAGATGAACCTTACACTATTTTTCGCTTCGTACTACCACAATTGAATCTGTAAATACACCCTTAATTAGGATGACATGGAGAAATTTCAACTAAAAATTCACAAGAGTATGTTTACTATAATGGATAAGACAAAGCCTAAATACATTGCAATAAGCATTGAATCACCTCTCTCGATCTGAGAAGGCTTGTTGAACCTACAAAGAAGACAAAAATTGAAAGAAATCACATAAAAATTATAGGAGTACTTAGCACAAATCATTATCCTCAAATTGACGTTTTACATTTTTGAAAAAAAGGGCTTAAACATTTAATAAAAGTAAGATGCTAGTAAGTAGTAACTAAGTAAGGATATCATATAACTACATATCAACAAAAGTACAAGGCAGACGAAGTTAAACTTAAGTTTTCAATTGCATGATCAAAGTTTTCACCTTGAGAAGGAACTTGTTGAGGGCAACAAACTCTGAGAGATAGATTTTTACAAATTCAGTGAACCCATGTAACAAAATCATAATATAAACAAAGGTTACACAATTTTCAGTATTAAGAATCCAAATCATAATGGAAATTAAAAACTTTTGCAATAATATGAGTATACCTTCAAAGCTCATCGTCCCATTTCTGTCAAAATCATACATCCTGCAAAAGGCAACATATTTATCCATATTTGGAAGAAATCAAACACATAAATAAATGAATTTGGTAGTGGATATTTGTATGTGTGTGGACCTGATCATTTGCTGCACAATGGAGAGAGGGAAGTCGAGGTTTCCAACAGCAAGAGCACTCTGATCATTAAGACGCCTTCTTTAATTAGAAACAAAAATTGGGAAATTTGGAAGTTTTGGATAAAGAGAATGAAGAAGAAGAACCTTGAGCTGATGCGCGGTGATGTTTCCAGTATTGGATGAGTCAACTCGGGCGAACCACTCTCTCAGAGTCGAGTTCTCCATTCCAATGAGACTGGACGTTGAGAAACTCAACTCGATGACACTCTTTCCATCCATTTAAATAGTCTGAAACGCAGCGTTCCACGTGGCTTCAACAAATTTTCGTTCATAGTGAATTGTCAAGTTGCCAATGAAGTTGTACACAACTATGCAATATCTCAATTATATTACAAAGTAAAATATCTCAATATCTCAAATTTTCGTCCTCTGTTCTGGGCAGGTTACTGGTTCCTATCATGCCAAGTTGCTTGGAATTTGGTGTGTAGGCCGAAGAATGAGGGGGGTTTGGGTATTCACAGTTTATCCCTTTGGAATGTTGCTCTAATGGCAAGATTCATCTGGTCTCTCTTTGCTCCGGAAGGTATTAATCTTTGGGATAATTGGGTTAAAGTGTATTATATCCGTGATAGCAGCTTTTGGAGGGTTAAGACCCCTTCTATTTGTTCTTGGAATTGGAAGGGGCTACTGAGGATTAGGGGCTTGGTGAAACCCTTCATAGAGGCCAAAGTTGGAAACGGTGATGATGTCTTTTTATGGTATGATAATTGGAGTCATCTGAGTTACCTCCTGGATCATTTTGGGGGATCTATTGTGCAAATTTCTGGTATCCATTTGAAGGCCCGTCTTTCTTCGGTCCTTGTTGATGGTCAGTGGGTGTGGCCCTTTTTGACTGATCCTAGCTTTAGACTAATTCAACTTGCTAGTCGGGCCTGCCAGGTGAGGTCTAATATGGCTGATGTTTTTTAGTGGAATGCAGCTGCGAACGCTAGATTTTCCTCGGCTTCTCTTTGGAACAAAATCAGGAGGGAGTATCCTGCTTGCTCTTGGTCTGAGTTGGTTTGGTTCTCTGGCGCAATTCTTCGTACTTTCTTTGTTCTTTAGCTGGCTATCCAACCCCGCCTTGCTACTTTGGACCGTGTTGGTAGCTTATCTAACCAAGGTGACCTTACGTGTGTCCTTTGTGACAGGGAATGAGAATCGCATGAACATTTGTTTTTTAATTGTCCTTATAGTTCTTGTATTTGGAGGAGAATTTTGGAAATTGCAGGGTCGGGTTGGTCTTCTTCTCATTGGCCGAATTCTGTTTTTTCTGCTATTGTGCATTGGCGTGGGAAAATGATGGCTCAGGTTGCTAAGCGTCTTGCCTTGGCTGTGACTGTCTACCACATTTGGCAGGAGCGAAATAATCGAGTTTTTAGCAACACCAAGAAACCTCCTAATGTGGCCTTTAATGTTATCCTAGCCATGATTCGTAGTAAGCTTTGTACTCTTAACTTTAGGCATAATTCTTCCAATATTCTTACTGCTAAGAATTGGAATGTTGTTATTTCGTAGGATCTTTTAGTTTGGTGTGTTCTCCTACGGGAGGTGTGTTGAGCTCTTGTGGGTTGTTGTTTTTGTGCCATGCGCATTGTGTTGGGTTTTTGCCTTTTAATATAATTTGATTTAACAAAAAATATATATATATACCAGAAACATAGGGGTGAATCCAGGTGGGGAATTTCAAAATCTAGAACAAAAACAAACTGTAATTAAAATGAGTTGGAAACTAAACTTTGCTCTCTCCTCTCTCTAAACTCTCACCTAGCCTTCCTTAGATCTGGGGTGGGGTCTCTTCTTTTAATTTTCACCTCTCGGTGGTAGATCTAAACAAGACCTCTGCCCTCTCTGACCCTTATCTTCCCCCTTCCCCCTTGGCCCCTTTTCTCCTGCTCTCTTCTCTTCCCGGATGATTTTGCACCTGCTTGCCATCAGTGTTGGGCGATTTTTCGATCTCTCTTCTATGTATAGGTAGTATAGACTATTATGTTCTTGGTTCTACAGTGGGCGACATATCTGATTGAGGTGGCGGCACGGTTTATGCGCATGTCGCGTGGCGGGCAGCTTCGGTCTCTTTCTCGTGGATGGGCGTTGATTCGTGTTGGGCGTTTTTCCTCTCAAATGGAGGCTAGGCTTGGGCATTATTTTCTTGTTTGGTTTGTTTTGGTCTTGTTGTTGTTTTACTGCTAGTTGATTTGGGTTGTTTTCTCTAAATAGTCGCCCCTTTGTGGGTCTTATTTCCCTTTTGTGGGTGTAGCCTCCCCTTTGTAGGTGTAGTTTGATGGGTAGTCTTGGTCGTCTGTTGTGAGAAAGAGGATGTTGTGGGGAAGTTTTGGTGGATCATACCCTTCTTATTATCAGCTTCTCGATTTCGCGGCAAGTCGAAACCCTTTTTTAGTTTTTGTATGTTGTTGGCTTTGTTTGGGTGTATTCTTCGACGAGTTGATGATTATCAAGCTGATGCTTCTTGAATTGTGGAAGATCCTTCTTGGAAGGAGTCTGTCCCAACCAAAATTGTAATCGTTTTAAGGTTTGTTTAAGGAACCGTTCTCTGCTTGATAAAAAAAATGAGGAATTCCAAAATTCTATGTACTTATATTCTATTGCTAAGATGTGTCAGGACCCACCCCGGTTTCATCCCGAAACCCGAGGTAAATCCTGCTCCCGTCTGACACCCCGACACTAATTACAAAGTAAACTCACGTAACTACCCAAGTACTCAGTCAGACGCAGGAGAACTTATACTACATATCCCGAAGTTAACAGTTTACAGAGCATAGTACTCAATAAAAAGAAAGAAAACTATTATACTACATACACGCACACGGAAATTAAAACAAAATACTCCGGGATCCCTCTCGTAACTTCTATGCCTCAGACGCTGCCACGACGCTGGAACCCCACGCTAGCTCCACAACCTGGAAGGCAGTAAAAACAGAAGGTGTGAGTGGACCATAAATAAAAGAAAAGTTTCCAAAACCATTTAGAAGAAAACCGGGTTTAGCCCTCCGTTTTGAAACCACATGCATAACTCGGTTCTTAAAATAGTTATAAATCAATCACCATAAAACATCATAAGAAACAGAAACACTATAAAACGGGTATAAAAGTCATATCATGAGCATCATAAAACCGTATCATAAACCGTGAATATCAAACCGTTCTTTTCCGATCAAACCTGCTGGATCTATCCGAGTCTTTAAATTCAATCCAGGCCTCAATAATATCCGAGTCTTTAAACTCCCGAGTCTTTAAACTCAACAGGCCTACGGGGGAAATATCAATATATCCGAGTCTTTAAACTCAATCCGGGTCTTTAAACCCAATCCGGGCCCATCCCCCGTCAATCAATATCCGGGTCTTTAAACCCAATAACCAGATCCAGCAAATCCAATCCAAACCATTTGAAAACCATTTCCGAATTCACATCCAAACCCGAATCCGAAATCACCGGTCTGATGCCGTTCGGGCATCCCGAACCGTCATTCCGAACCCAAATCCGAAAATTCACTTTCCAACTTTAAAACCAAATTCCGTTTCTGAAATCCGATTCTAAAACCGAAAATCCTTTAGTCACCAAATCATGTTTCAAAATCCCTTTATAAGCATTCAAACCATTTATCCTTTGAAAACCCCCAAAACATGACATTTTACTCAGAAATCGACGTTTCTCGTAAAACGTGCCAAATACCGAATTTCCTCGAAAAACGTGCAACAATGTAAAACCAACAAAACATATTCGATAAACATAGAATCATGATTAAAACCATAAAACAAGTATAGAAAATAATTATGCATGCTCGAGTTTAAGGAAAGGGTCCACTCACAGTACCGAGCCCTCAATCGCGTCCCGAACGTCTCGTACGTTCCTCAGCTTCCTCGGGAAATCCTGGTCCTGTCAATAACCACCCAATTACGTTACTAACACACTTACAAAGGTCCACCTAAATTCCCTCAAAAATCCCCGAATTCTAAACGTAACGAACCGGAACCCTAAACCTTCACCCTCGCGGAACTACTTCGATTCGATGTCCGATGAACCCGAAACCACTTCTATTGGACTCGTTATAACGTTTAGAACAAAAACCATGTTGACACCTTCGCCGGAATCTGCCCCACGCGTCCCCACGCACCGCCCAAAGTGGCTGCACGTGGCCCTCACGCGCCAGCTACAGTGTCACCCGCAACCTTGATTCCACTGTGCTGAACCGGTTGCTGCAACTGGACCGGCGAGAACTATTCTCCGCCGTCCAGCCACCGTTCTCCTCCCTTTCTTCACCCTTCTCATCATCCAGGCCTACCCTATCCTTTCCCCAACTCCTCAAACCTCGACACGGCCCCTACATCGTCGACTCAAGCTCGAAGGAAAACCCAAAGCCTGCCCTGTTTTCCTTTCCGGCCACCCAGGTAACCTCCCTTCACGGTGGCCATCCCAAACTCTCCCTATGACCCTTCTAAGCCTAACCCATCTCACCCTGACCGTCGACTCAGTCCCTAGGTTCACAACTCGCAGTTTGAAACACACGGCCAAAACAGGGTACACGGAGGTACTCACTGTCGTCTCGCCTCCACCGTGCACCACCGTCATGGAAGCTCCACCAGAAGGTTCCTAGGACTCAACTGAACTCCCTAGACTTCTCTATACCCTTTGATTCAACCCCTAGCCTTACAACTTCCGATTTGAACTCAGTCTACAAAACAGAGCACAAAAACAAGGATGAGGAATTACCTTCGATCCGTCCTCCGCCGTTCGAACCGCCGCACACCACGGTGTCCCTGCGTCCCCTGCCACCGTCTGAGTCTCCACTCTGTTTGAAGTAGGCCAACCCATGGCACAAACACCACCACGATCTCTCACAACCGCCCTGAGTTCCTCCCTGTTTCCTCTGATTTCCCCGCAGCTCACAACTCCCTCACACATAGCCACCGCACCAACTAACCTTCTCCCTGTCTCACTCTCACTCTTTGGTCACTCTTACACACTCACAAACTCACCAGCACCCACGATTACCCTTCAATTTTCCTCACCGCCTCACTCTATTTCACTCTGGTTGAAGAGAAGAACACGAACACACACGGGCTCACCCAATTAATTAGAACCGTGCACGCACTGGAACTCACCAGAACCCACTAGCCCTCTTGCACGTGTCACAATCCCCTCCATACACTCCCAAGTGGCTCAATCCCAGCCGTCCAACTGTCCCTCTCTCTGCACAATTTCCAGAGCACAAAAGACCAAACTGCCCCTCCTTTTAACTCAAAATTACGGTTTTGCCACTACCTTTCTAGACCCGTAACTCTCACATCGTACGTCCGATGAATACGTACCGCCTGTCATCGAACTCAGGATGATGAGATCTATCTAACGGTCCTAGGTCACATACCAAAATCCGTTCGTACAAAAAGTCAACTTTTCCCCCTTAATTTACCCAAATTACGATGATGCCCTCAACCTTCCGAACATCACAACTTCCTCCTCGGATGTCGGAATCGGGCGTGCCACCTGCCTATGGATTCGTGACGTCCTAAACTACATCCTGGTCACCGGTCAAAGTCCATCAGACCACCCGAACTAAAAGTCAACTTTTTGCCCGAACTAGGGGCAAAATCGTCATTCTAAGCTTACGGACCTATCAGGACCACCTAACCACCGATTAGCCTCACTAATCCCACCTTCATCACACTACTAATCCCGGCTCTCGGGACGGATTGTTACAAGATGTGTACTAAAAAACAAAACAAAAAACCATTTTATGTAGATGGTTGAGCACCAAAAAACAAAAATATGGACATTATAAGGAAGTAGATGGAAAACATGAACATGACAAACCACAAAATAAGGAACTTTCTAAAATAACACCTCTATAAGTAGAACTTACAGATTTCATTCATATAACCTACATCAAATCATTTGTAATTTTCTTGTAACTTTCAAGCTCCTTATTTCACTATTTTTTCCTAAATTCCTCATCCAAAAATGTAACGACCCGTCCCGAATTTCGTAATTAACGAGTTTTAATTAAGGATTAAATAAGGATTAATCGGGAACTAATCGAGGATTACCGGAATGATCGAGGTGAAATGACGCTTTTGCCCCTAGAAGGGTAAAATGTTGACTTTTGACTTGGGAAGTCAAATGCACGTGGATCGCGATCCATTACGTAGATTGAGACGATACGAGTCCATACATAGACGGCACGTCGAGATCGGCATCGTACGAGAAAGTTACGGGTCAAGAACGGTTGTACGAACTATTTCGATTGCACGTATTTCGAGAAGAGTTGACTTTGGTTTTTGGTTGTGGGATCCTAAATATCTAAAGCTGGACAAGGGGAGTGTCACTCATCCATTGATCCTTATCCCCTATTCATGCATCACATTTGTAACACCCCGGACATTCGAAGATTTTAATATTTCAATTTAATGTGTGAATTGACGTTTTTACCCTTGTGATTGGCATGGCCAAATTGTTGACTTTTTGATTGATGAGTTAAATGGACCTTGACCTATGACCGTGACGTAGTACGGGACGTCACGAGTTCATAGACAGGTGGCGCGTCCAATTCGGACGATCAGGGAAAAAGTTATGACTATCGGAAGTTCAGGGTCATTACCGTAAGTTGGACTTCACAAGCGAAAATGTTGACTTTTCGTTTGACAATTAATTTTCACGCGACTCAAGGACCGATAGGTAGGTCTCGGTATCCTGAGTCCGTTGACAGGCGGCACGCCGAAATCGGACTTCGTATGGCTGAGTTACGGGTCTAGGAAGTGAGGGGTATTTTGGTAATTATTGAACCAGGGGCATTTTGGTCTTTTTGCCCTGGTACTGTAGCAGACCGCGGGGGAAATGGGCGGCACCACCATGTGCGGTGGTTCTATCGTGCAATTGATTATGCTATCATGTGCTGGAATGTCTGGGTTGTCTTTTGCTTTTGAACGTGGCCTGAGCCGTCCAGCCTGCACGATCAATTGATTAATTCAAGATCGAAGCTTTTCGGGGAACATTTTTCAGTGGACAATTGGACACCCACGAGCCTCTGGGACGGCTTGAAATTGTTTAAAACCAATTAGAACGTGCTTGAGCATCACTCTGATGCTGTTATAACTAAGAACGGGTGAGGAAACCAGAGAAACCATTTCGGCCAAAATTGGAGGGAAAATCGGATTTTAATTTCTGGTGAGTGTTGGACCAAACCAAGGCCTGGTTTAGTCTTCTGGGAGTGTTTGGAACTCAACCACATCAAAATTGAAGGCTAACAGCCACGGTTGAGCTAGGACGGAGGCTGCTGTTTTCAGGGAAGTTGCAGAGCTTGGGACGACGACCTTCAGGTACTTTCAGACACAATTGATTGTTCATTTTGGTTCGTTTTGATCCTATTATGCTTCCTGTGAAGTTAATTGGACAATGGGTTTGAAACCAGGAAGTTTTGGTGATTGACCCGATTGGTTGATCGCGGGTCGATGGGTCGTTTGGGGATGTGTCGAGGTTGATTTTTTTCACAGAACCTAAATTGGATAGTTATGGAACATGTTAGGATCAAATTGGATTGAAATCGAGTACGAATTGGTAGGTATTCAACCGGGTCAAGCCGCGGGTGGCAGGCCCGTATTACAGACAAACGGGTGAAGGAGGTGACACTGTAGCTACAGTGTCAGGCGCGTGACTTTCACGCGCAGCCACTTTGGACGGCGCGTGAGGGCGCGTTGGACCTTATCTCCGATCATGATCAACATGACTTTTGTTCCTCTCATCATGCTGAACATTTTTGGTGAATTAACCATGTTGATCTGAGATAAGCTTTGATGGATCGGTTTAGGGCCGGTTACCTCGGGAAACGTGTTGTACGGCTCCCCGGGCCGGTTTCTATTTCGGACTTTGTGGTTAAACGTTTAAGACTTGTGGTGACCCTTACATGTGATTTGGACTGACAGGAATTGTACGATAATCCCGGTACAAGTTCGTACGCGCAGGTTCACCGCGGGATCGTACTGTGAGTGAGCCCGTTTTCATTAAACCCTTGCATGCTTAAATGTTTTCTAATTTACTTATATGTTCACATGCTGGAATCTATAAATGGTTTGATGATATTGAGATTTCGGTTATGGCACGTTTCACGGTATTTGGGCATGAGACCCGTTTGATGAAACGTAACGATCGGTTCGAATTTTACCTATGTATACATATATGTTTTGCATGTGGATATCAATAAAATGTATTTGGTACTGCACTGTATAGATCCTTCCATATGATACTATCTCCTCCGGATGAGGTACCCCGGAGTGGTCACGGACGTCTAGAACGTCCAGCGTCTATGACGCTAAGCATCGGGGATGCTGTAACCGAACAGGGTTCGGGGATTGAACTCGGAATTGAGACCCGAGTGGCACGCGTAGCCTTGTGATTGTGACCTTATTGACGTCAGGGACGTCAGACATCAGGGATGTCGGATTGGAGTATATAGTGCAGTGGCTAAAATTATGGTTATGGTTTTATTACATGCCTTATGATTCATGTTATATGATTTATGATTTTAAATGATGATGCATGCATGTTTGGAAAAAGGAGGGGTAAATTATATGTTTTACTTATCAAATGATTTTATAACTTGAGTTTCGGCCCACTCACCCTTAATGTTTTGGTAACCCCTCCAGGTCGTGATACTGAGGTAGAGGAGGAACCAGAGGCTGAGGCATAGATCTACTTCTGCGTACCTGAACCCCTGCTGGGTGGCTTACCCGCAGGTTTATGTTAGAGTCGTGCTCGCAACTTGAAATTTTGAATTTCATCCCTTGGCTGACATTCGTTTAATTCGGATTTGATGTATGACTTTAATTTGGTTATTTATGCATTTGATGTTTTGAGGTTAAAATTGGTATGAATTATTGGGTGTCAGACGGGAGCAGGGCACGTCCCCTTGTGGTCCCTGTGGGATCGGGGCGGGTCCTGTCAACATTCCCTTCTCTTTGTTCATTATACCCAAAACCCACCCTCATCCCATTTTCCTTCATTTGAACCACCAACTGGGTTGCTTAAGAGAGACAGAGAGTGAGGTCGAGCGGGACTGAGAGAGACAGTGGTGGTGGCGGAGCCCTGGCGGTGGGTAGCTAGCCATGAGACCTAGGTAAAAACTCGTGAACCCGTCACCTTGATTTTTTGGATTTTAGGCTTTGTAGATTGAAACTAAGGCCCTGGATACCTTCTTTGTGGTTGTACGAGTCGATCGAGCCAAGGAACAAGAAGGGAGGCTCCTAGAATCGTGCTAGGATTGAGTTCGAAACTGGACCGTGAGGATTCGATCTTGGCCAAGATTTTAAGGTGAGGTTTCTTGATTCCAAGTTTATAGAACCATTCCTAGGAGTGAGACGAGTGTTTAGGAAGAAAAATGGCAAAAAAAAAAGAGTTGAAATGAGGGAGAACGGATCGGGTCAAGTTCATGGGTAGAACGACCCGTTACAATGAAACGGGTCAACCCGACCAGAGGTTGATGGTGATGACATGGTAGTCCACGTCATCATGTCAGGCCACATGGCCGTGGATGGTTGGTGCCATATGGCTAGTTGTTAGCAGGTGTCAATCCAGTCAACAGCTGACGTGGCATTGCCACGTCAGACATGTTAGACCATGTGGACTAGTGAGTTAGTGCCACGTGGCAATGTGTTAGGAGCTATCAGTGGACGTGTCAGCTGACGTGGCAGTCCACGCCAGACTTGTCAGACCACGTGGACCAGTGAGGTGGTGCCATGTGGCAGTGGGTCAGAGACTTGTCAGAGTTCTTAGTGACACGTGGTAGTGATGACATCACCTGACATCAGCAGGTGACTCATCATGTGACATGGCAGTGTTAGAGGGTGACACGTGGCACAAGTCAGGTGTGCCACATGGCATATTGTCAGAGCTGTCACATGTCAGGGTGACGTCAGTAGTGACTTCAGCTAGGACTAACATTAGCATGACGTTAGCATTGACTAGGCGCGTGTGAGATTTGACTAGCATGTGTGGGTGCATGGGCACGAATTTTGAGGTTAAAATGATCTTATTCCAAAGATTTCGACGATCTGAATCCAATGGTGGTGGTTTCAAGTCAATTAGAGATCGTTTGATAGGTCATTCGGAGATTTTTAGCCTCAGGAAACGTGTTCGGGACACGTTTGCTGTACCGGGACTTTTGAGGGTTTCTGTTATGGACTTTTATAAGTTGATAGTGACCTTTAGGTATAATTTGGAGAGGCCCGGACGTTCTGGAGATGTTGGATTAACCTCGGATTGGCTTACGACGCAGATT
The DNA here is from genome assembly GCA_032719365.1 of Prinsepia uniflora. Taxonomy (NCBI): domain Eukaryota; kingdom Viridiplantae; phylum Streptophyta; class Magnoliopsida; order Rosales; family Rosaceae; genus Prinsepia; species Prinsepia uniflora. The sequence goes on from CM064874.1 coordinate 14,006,302, forward strand.
GTAAGCGCACGACTTGGATAGTCAGTAAGTGGACATTTGCTTTATTAAATTATGCATACATAAACGTTTTATATATTTTACAAACATGGTTTTAGATGCACTGATTGCATATGATTTCAATATGATTTGTGTTGATGTTGAGTATTTTCGTAGAAAATGTTATATTGCACGTTTTTCGAGATTTGTGTTATATGTGATACTTTGGTTTCGGCCGAGTATTCTACGTGCATGTGATTTCAATGATTTGAATGACAATTTGATTATCGGTTTTGAATGATTTCACGGAGGTGCGTGAAATTGGCATTTCGGGCTTGTGTCTCAGTTGGTTTATGGTTTGACTTAGAGTATAGTCAAACATGAAATTGAACAATGTTTTGAATAGTAAAATGGTTTTCAGATTTGGAAATGATATATCGGGCTTATGACCCAGTTCCGATTTATGATATAAGATTTCAGGCTTGTGACCCTGTTGTGAATTTATGAAATGATATTTCGGGCTTGTGACCCCGTAGGAAATAATTTTGACTCAAATTGTGAGTCCTTGTGAATTGTTTTCCACACGACCACCCTCTATGATGTAATTGTTCCCTTCGGACGTAGATCCCGGAGTGGTATCCTCTAGACGTCGTAGATCTTGGAAAGGTCATGATTACACTTCCTGTATGTGAGTAGCTTCGATGGAAGGCTCAGGCTCAGGAGCGTCAAATATGGACATTTCCCAGACGTCGTAGATCTTGGGAGTGCCATCACTTAGACGTCGTAGATCCTGGGAATGCCATCACTTAGACGTCGTAGATCCTAGGTGTATACTCGGAGGTAGAAATCCCGAGTCGCACGCGTTGCATTGATATCATGACTATTGTATAAACATTGAATATTGGATATTATGGATGGGTTGCTCATGTTTTCATACGACTCCGAGTGTGAGTCCATGTGTGCTTAAAAACTATGTTTCGAGCAAAACCCTATTAAGATGATTTATGAGATTTGATTTGGGCTGAGACCCTACGTGATTTGGATTTAGCGCGGAGACCTTACATGATTTGGTTTTGGGTTAAGACCCTATTGAGATACTTGATTTGTTTTTATGAATGTTTTCACTGTTTATTGATTTTGAAAAGTAATATGATTTGACTTTAATAAAGTATTTGAGCTATGATTCAATTTCTGATGCATGCATGCTTTTAATTGAAGGGTATAAATGTTATTGTAGAGACCGGGACATCACACAACGTAGCGTACTCTGGAACCCACTGCATACTCTGGAAACCCCGAGTGGGTTATGGCCTTATCCCTGGTATGACACGTGGTGTCAGATGGGAGCAGGACACATCCCACAATAATTCAGAGGGATTGGAATGGGTCCTATCAAAAAGCAGCTTAAAGAAAAACTGTGAAGTAGTTCTTCCAAGCATTCTTCTTCTTATATTTCATCTATGATAGAACCACATTTATAAGATTACAACAACACTTTTAGCATGCATTTTATCAGTTACACGTTACTAAATGACATTTGTTATATGTCACTAAATACAATAATAAGGGCATTAGTGTTAGGACCCGACTCTAGCACGATATTGTCCGCTTTGGGCCTCCTCGCCCTCACGATTTTGTTTTCGGGAGCTCACGGTGCACTTCCCATGGGGTCACCCATCATGGAATTGCACTAGCCTCAACTCGCTTAACTTTGGAGTTCCAACCGAATCCAAAGCCAATGAGCTCCCAAAAGGCCTTGTACTAGATAGGTGTGTGCCTACACCTTTAAGGCACACCACCATTCCCTTCCCAGACCATTCCCCCATCGCAGGAATGTGGGATCGTTCACCGTTCTCTTCAGGACACGTGTCTTACATTAGTCACATGCATTGCGGTAGTGGGGGCTATGTATTTTAAGGTGGTCATCCACATTTCCAAATTTCATAACTCTTCCCAGGATGTGCACCATACAATGAGATAGTTGCCTCATTAAAAACATTTGGAAAACCCAGTTGAACAAAACCAAATCGAAGGAGAAGGCAGTATAATTTAAGATCATTGGCGGTGTTAGATGCGCATATGTTGCCTCGTTAAAAACTTACTAGGAAAAACACAATGGGATAAAAAAAAAAACCCCTAGTTGAAGGAAGTAGAGTACAGTGCACATATATATATATATGTATATATGTCTTAATGTAGAAATTTGATTAATAGTAATTGTCAGGACCCGTCCCAAATATCGCCACGATACCCGGGACGAACCCTGCTCCCGTCTGACAATCACACCTACAGTACCAAAAATAACCTCACTACTACTATAAGCATAACTATCAGACGAAAGAGTAAATATATACAATAGTCAGTCAGAGCATAGTTCTACAAAATGGGCACAAAAATCCTACAATGCTAGTCCCGCAACGGAAGAACGTCGTAAGCTCTATGCCTCGATATCTGCCTCAACGTTCACCCCAACGCTATCACCATGACCTGGAGGGAAAATTTAAAACCAAAAGTGTGAGTGGACTAGAATAACCAAAAGTTTTAAAATCAGTTTATCACTAATTCAAGGTTAAGGAAAAATAAGAATCATTGTTCCCTCCGTTTTTAAAACAGGCATGCCCAACGAAGTACTAAAAAATCATAGTATGAAACATCATAAGAAACAGAAACACTATAAAATATCATAAGAAACAGATACACTATAAAATACCATTTTCCGATCAAATCTGCTGGGTCTATCCGAGTCTTTAAACTCAACCAGGCCTTAAATGTAATCCGAGTCTTTAAACTCCCGAGTCTTTAAACTCAATAGGCCTATGGGGGTAATATCATAAATATCCGAGTCTTTAAACTCCCGAGTCTTTAAACTCAATCTGGGCCCGTCCCCCGTCAAATCAGTATCCGGGTCTTTAAACCCATATCCAGATCCAGCAAATCCAATCCAAATTCAATGTAAAACCATTTCCAATTCCATAACCAAACTCGAATTCGAAATCCCCGGTTCGAAGCCCTTCCGGCGTTCAGAACCGACATTCCGAACCCAAATCCGTTATTATACCAAAATCATATGTAACCACAAAGCATAAGTCATCACCCATGTATCATCATCAGAAAACATTTATAGGGTGAAATCCTCAAATATGGCATTAAAGTCCGAAAACCAGTTTTCTCGAAAAACGTGCAAAATCCCGAAAATATCTCGAAAAACGTGCAAACACATCAACCACATATAATCAGCAACAAGAAGCATAAAAACATAGTTAATATCATAAAACATTCATAAAACAGTTAGGCATGCTCAGATTTAAAGAAAGAGTCCACTCACAAATTAGAATGAGTCAATCGCGCTCCGTGCGCTCCTCGGCCGTCTCGGGTGCCTCCTGTCCTGTCAATATGCACCAAATAGGGTCACAAACACATCAAGGATACTAACCCTAATTTCCCCAATTTTTCGGGAATTAAAATAATATTTTATTCATAAACCCTAAACCGTCCGGATTCCCGAACAACCTCCTAACATCGTCCGATTCACCCGAAAACCATACCAATGAACTCCTTAGGACATTTAGAACCAAAACCATGTTGGAAGCTTGGCCGGATTCCTCCTCACGTGCCGCCCAAAGTGGCTGCGCATGGGCCTTACGCGCCTACTACAGTGCATCCCCAACCTCGATCGAACCCGGTTCGCACCAAGGCTGAAACCCAGACCGGCGAGATCCAATCTCCCCCGTCTGGCCACCATTTCATCTCCTCTCTTTTCCTATAGCTTCGTCCAGGCACCAGGAATTCATCCCCCTCACTCTCCTGGTTCGACTCAACCCTCAGCTTCACGACTGAAGCTCGAAAGAAAACACAGACGACCCCCTGTTTTCCTTCTCAGTCGTCCAGTGCTTCCCCCTTCACGGTGGCGATTCCAACCTCTCCCTAAGACTTCACTGAGTCACTCCCAACTCACAAAAACCTTCGATTCACCCCTGAAGTCCACGACTTCCCGTTTGAACTCACGGCCAAAACAGAGTACAGAGTACTCGCCGTCGCCTGAACTCCGCCGTGTACACCCCCGTCACGGCAACCGTCACAAACCACTCCTAGGACCTCCCTAAACATCATTGCACTCACCAATCCCCTCGATTCTCATCCTACCTTCACGACTTCCAAATTAAAAATCACGGGAAAAACAGAGGAAGAAAACTTACCCTTTGATTCCGTCTCCGCCGTACGCACCTCCGCGTGCCACGGTGTTCGTTGGACTCCCTGCAGCCTCCTGAACTTCCCACGGTCGTGGTTTGAGTCACCACACGGCGTAGCCACCACCAAACTCTCACGGTCTCCCTGTTTTCCCAGAACTTCGTCGCACCACCACCGTGCCGCCGTGCACGATTTCTCCACCAAAACACGATCACCAGCTCAAACACTTCTCTCTGTCACTCTCACAAATCACTCTTCACTCTCCCTTGCACAGAATCGATCAAACTCTCCCAATCTCTCACCCTCTGTTTCTCTGCGTTCAAACCCAAAGCACGGTTTGATTTTGTGCAAAGTGTGGCCGTGCACACTTTGGAACGTTTTAGAACCATCCAGCCACTCCCACGTGTCCATCATCCATAGGCCAGCACAAAAAATCTCTGCCACTTGCCCTTATCTGATTGGCTGAGAGAAAATGACCAAAATACCCCTCAATTGGATAATTACCGTTTTGCCCTCAAACGTTTTAGACCCGTAAATATTTCATCCGACGTCTGATGACAGCGTGCCGCCTGTCGTTGTACTCAGAACGTCGAGACCTATCTAACGGTCCTCGGTCTACGTGAAAATCACAAGTCCTCCAAAAAGTCAACATTTTCCTCATTTACTCAAAATTACGGTAACGCCCCCAATCTTCCGAACGTCATAACTTTTCCTCTGATTGTCCGAATCGAACCTACCACCTGTCTACGATCTCGTGACGTCCTAAACTACGTCACAGTCAAGGGTCAACAGTGTAACAACCCGTCCCGAGAGCCGGGACTAGTAGTGTGATTAAGGTGGGATTAGTGAGGTTTATTGGTGGTTAGGTGGTCCCGATAGGTCCGTAAGTGTAGAATGACGATTTTGCCCCTAGTTTGGGCAAAAGTTGACTTTTAGTTCGAGTGGTCAATTGGGTATTGACCGGTGACTAGGACGTAGTTTAGGACGTCACGAATCCGTAGGCAGGTGGCACGCCCGATTCCGACATCCGAGGAGGAAGTGGTGATGTTCGGAAGGTTGAGGGCCTAACCGTAATTTGGGTAAATTAGGGGGAATAGTTGACTTTTTGTAGAATCGGGTTTTGGTACGTTGACCTAGGATGGTTGGATAGTTCTTGTCGTCCTGAGTTCGATAACAGGCGGCACGTAGTCATCGGACGTACGAGGTGTGAGATATGGGTCTAGGAAGTTAGTGGCAAAACCGTAAATATGAGTTAAAAAGAAGGGTAATTTGGTCTTTCTGCACATTGGGATTTGTGCAGAAAGAAGGAAGTGGACGGTTGGGATTGAACCAAGTGGGAAAGGAGTGAGAGGATTGGTGACATGTGGCACAAGACTAGAGGGTTCTGGGGGAATCCTGTACGTGCACGGTCCAATTATTTTGGGGTGCACCCGTGCAGTGTTCGTGGTTGTTCCTGGAACCAAACAGAAAACAGGGGGAGATTTTGAGGAAAAATTGAAGGGTGGTCGTGGCTGTTGTTGAGTTCTGGTGAATGAGTGAGGGACGGGGGATTGGAAGGAAGCTCGTGAGGTGGTTGAGAGGTGTAGCGGGTGTGTGTGTGTGAGTTGTGAACCACGGGAAGATCGGGGGAAAACAGGAAGGCAGGCAGAGAGTTTGTGAGCTTGTGGTGGTGTGGTGGCCGTGTACGGTGCAATTGAGACCGCGGTGGTGTCGTGAGGGCAGCGTGGAGTCGACCAGCCCCGGAGGAGCTCACGGCGGCGACTGGAGACAGGTAATCCCTCATCCCTGTACAATTACTCTGTTTTTCCCGTGAGTTTAAATTTGAAAGTTGTGAGGTTGGGCGTAGAGTCGAGGGATTTGGAGGCCATGGTGAGACTCCTGGAGGTCCCAAGAGTCGACTGTGTGTGCTGCTGTGATGGGTGGTGCACGGTGGTGGATGGCACGACGGAGGGACCTTAGGTGCTCTGTTTTGGTCGTGGGTTCAAACGGCAAGTCGTGACAATTGGGGATGAGTCGAAGGTCTAGGGGGGTTGGTTTAGATTCAGTGAAGCCCTAGGAAGAGTTTGGGACAGTCACCGTGACGGGGGGTGACCGGAGTGGCTGGATCGCAAAACAGGGGAGTTTGGGGCTGTCTGGTTTCGAGTTCAGTCGACGGGCTAGGGACAGTGTCGAGGTGAACGGAGTTGGGGAATCAATAGGGTTGGTCTGGACGATGCTGTTTATGAAGAAAGGAGCCGTTTTGGTGGACGGAAGAAGGAGAACCATGCTCGCCGGTCTGAGTTGCAGACCACTGTGCCGAACCGGGTTCGATTGAGGAAGACGGTGCACTGTAGCAGCGCGTGAGGGCCACGCGCAGCCACTTTGGGCGGCGCGTGGGGGCGCGTGCGGCGGCGATGGGGGAAGTGGTCAACATGGTTTTTGGTCTAGGTGTTCTAACGAGTCTATTGGAATTGGTTTCGGGTTGTTCGGACGTCGTTTGAGGTTAGTTCCGCGAGGATGACGGTTTAGGGTCTCGGTTTATTTCGATTAGGACCTGGGGATTTTGGAGGGAATTTAGGTGGATACTTGTGGACGTGTTAATGATGTATTTTGACGGTGGTTGACAGGATCAGGGTTTCCCGAGGAAGTCGAGGAACGTGCAGGACGTTCAGGACGCGAGTAGGGCTCGGTACTGTAAGTGGACCCTTTCCTTAAACTCGAGCATGCATAACTGTTTTCTATAATTGTTTTGTGGTTTTAATCATAATTCTATGTTTATCGAATATGTTTCAGTTGGTTTTACATTATTATACGTTTTTCGAGGAAATCGGTTTTTAGCACGTTTTACGAGGAATGGTTGGTTTCTGAAATTGATGCTATGGTTTTGGGATTTCAAATGATAAGTGGTTTTCAATGATTATAAAGGGATTTTGGAACATGATTTCGATGATTAAAGGTTTTCGGTTTTAGAAACGGATTTCAGAAAGAGGAATGGTTTCCAAGTTGGAAAGTGGATTCTGGATTTGGGTTCGGAATGACGGTTCTGAACTTCAGAAGGGCTTCAGACCGGGGATTTCGGATTCGGGTTTGGATGTGCATACGGAAACTGGTTTTACAAATGGTTTTGGATTGGATTTGCTGGATCTGATTATTGGGTTTAAAGACCCGGATACTGATTGATGGGGGACGGGCCCGGATTGAGTTTAAAGACTCGGATCTATTGATTTTCCCCCGTGGGCCTTTGAGTTTAAAGACTCGGAAGTTTAAAGACTCGGATACTATTAAGGCCTGGATTGAGTTTAAAGACTCAGGAGTTTAAAGACTCGGATAGGTCCAGCAGGTTTAATCGGAAAATAATGAATTGATGTTTATGGTTTCTGATACAGTTTTATGATACATATGCTGTAATTTCTATAACTGTTTTCTAGTGTTTCTGTTTCTTATGATGTGGTTTATGGTATTTTGGTTTCTAACTGTTTTAATAACTGGGTTATGCATGTGGTTTTCAAAACGGAGGGTTAAATTCGATTTTCGGATAAATGGTTTTAGAACTTTTCTTTTATTATGGTCCACTCACATCTTCTGTTTTAAATTGCCCTCCAGGTTGTGGAGATAGCACGGGGTCTTGACGTCGAGGCAGCGTCAGAGGCATAGACATTTTCGTGAGGGTTTCCGGAGTGTTTACATTTCTTCCGCGTGCGTGTAAAAATAATCGGTTTTTAATTGTTGTACTATGTACTATGCTCTGTACACTTTAACTTCAGGGTCTTTTATATAGTTTCTCCTGCGTCTGACTGAGTTTAGGTGTTTTTGCGTGCATTGTACTTGCGTGTTGTGTCGGGGTGTCAGACGGGAGCAGGATTTATCTCGGATTTCGGGGTGAAACCGGGGTGGTTCCTGACAAACAGTCATCCAATCGGTAATTCAAAAAGTCAACTTTTAGCCTACTATTCACAAGGGCAAAATCGTACTTTATATATAAAAATCTTATAAAATTACATTTTTACCCTTCCCGAAGGTACGGGTTGTTACAGTAATACTCTCACGATGAATAACTATTCTTAACAAGGACATGCTTGAATTGCAAAGAAGAGTAGTAAGAGTAGGGCTCAAGTGTTGGTCCATTCCTATAATTTCTTTAAAGTGGAAACCCCACACACATCTTTTGATGAAAACAATTCATTTTATTTCGAGCAATTTATCGCGTGTTTGATCGGTATTTAGCCTTAATAATTGCTAATCCACTATGAGAGCTAACATATTTGAAATTATCCTTCAATATCACCGCTGGAAACTCACGATGTAAAGGAAATCTTCCTTTGTTTATTTAAAGAGGGCACCCTTCTCATTTCAGAAACAATCTCATCAATCTCACAACATCATTTAAGACAACCTCTCACACACGTGAAGATAACCTCTTCACATCTCTCTCATACTCTCTCAATGGCTCAAGGCCACATACATATAACACAATTATTAATAATAATAAATCTCGGAAAGTTGGCTTGGGGGACGTAACCCGATTCGGGTGAATCGTGTACGTGTTTATGCCTTGATATTTATGCATAGTCATCTCAGTCTCATTTGTGCCATTTTTAGCATCAACACACTAGGTATACCTTTTGTAACATATCAAGGTGTTTTCACCCCATGCAAAAATTACATAAAAAAAAGTCTAGAAATGTCATATAATTTTGGTTTTGTTTTGTTTTTTTCATAATGGTTTTCATTAACAGTTGAAGCTTCTCCACATGCAGATAGAAACCAATTTCGTCACTCAATGACAACTACATTACTCATCCATTTTAGTTGTATTTTCTTTTTATATTATTTTTCCCTATACATTAGATTCTAAAACATACAAACTATTTTTAGAGCTTGATAAAATATATAATTCAAAACTGGTGTTTAGTACCATTTTTATTATTTTGTTATCAGACAAATTAAAACAGTTTTGATAACTTTATAACATCCATACTTACTGAAATAAAATCCTCTAAATCGTATGTATTAGATTTTCTCTATCTTTTCTCTACCTTCTCCCTTTCTTACAAACCTGAGCCACCCCAGAAGTGCATGATAAATACCGCCAGAGCCCAATACTACAGAGGAAATTAAGTGAATTACTCCAAACACAAAGTATGGAAAGGTGTCTAGAACTTCCCCGCTCGGACCTACCCCAAACCTAGAGTAGCTAAGTGGGGAAATAAATTAATCCTTGTTCATACATAGGCTTTTTTGGTACGAAATGAGCCACTTCAAATAGGTTCATTGCTCTAGCCTAGAATACAATTAATCCGGCATGGGCTACAACCCCAAAAAAAAAAAAAATCTCCCCTCCTCCTCTTCTTGGGGTCGGTAACATCCCTTTTTTCTCTTCTTCTTGATCTCTTTCTCTTTGTCTTCTTCTTCCCCTCCCCCTTTCCCACTCCCCCCTCCTTCTCCTTTGCACCATTTCCCTTCTTAGCTTTCTATTTTTTTTTTGGCCTATTGTTCATTTTTCTGTGTGGTAATTATCATGTCCTTCCTTTTGTGGAGGCTTTTGCTTCTCCTTCTATGGAGACTCCCAACACCTTCTTAGATTTAAACTCCCATATCCACCTCAATTTTCCATCCACCATGCCTCAATCCTCTTTCTCCACCCTCACTGGTGGCTCTCGACGACACGTTTCCTTAGATTTTTCGCAACCGACCTTCACCTCTCAACCCAGAGGCTACTTTCGTCTCCGAGTTCCCTCGATAGGTCGTGGCTATGGGTTGCTCTCAAAGTGTTTTTTTTTGCACTCGTTAAATGAATTATCAGAGTGCTTTAGGTGCGGGTGGCTTACTTGCCCCTATTTTCCTCTGGTTTCTTTGGTATCATTTTTACTATTTTCAGTTTTGGTGGCTTGAGGGGCTGATTGAAGTTGTGGCTGTAGTATGGAGACTATCCAATTTTTCTAGGGTTTTTGTTGGGCCTTTTAATTTTTATATTTTAAACTTATTTGATGCACATGAACCTGTTGTTATCTATGTGTTTTTTCTTTTATTCCTCTAACGTTTTTCTTTGTTATTGAACTTTTATTGTGTTGGTATTTGTTTGCTCCATCAATTGAAGAGCGTAATTGTCTGATTAAAAAAAATAGCACTCCTAAAGAATAGCTTATGTAACACCATAGAAGAAGAAATGTACAAATTCCACAAGGGGTAGAGGTAATTCCTCTAGCACCATTTTTTTAGGACGACAATCCACCATTTTGTAAGTTTAGTGCCACCACTGTTATCTTCTCCTATGCCCAATTCTTCCATAACAATCACTGAATATGAATCATCTATTTTTTCTCTTTGGGTAAGCACTCGACTATGCTACTATTTTATATATATGGTGCCTAATTTCATTCACGGATTATATAAACAATCATAGTTGACAAATTAGTCAATCAAATTAAAATATTTGTACAATAAGGCGGACCATATCAAATCACAATTGATGAAGTAATCATCATCTATTAATTTTCTTTGATTAGTTGTTATGAATAATTATTTTTCAAAAATTTTGTGGCTCGTGGGGTAAACCATTTCATAACCCCATTGTCAATCCGACCCAGAAAAGAAAAACAAAAAAACTTTTCAGTTTTCACCCACTCCGTTGGGGAAAAAACAATCACGTGCCGCGTCGGTGCCCAGTTCCAGATGGTTTCTATTCTGTGTTGCAAATTTTTCGGGGGTTTATTTGATTTTTCGTAGGACATTAATGGAAACTCCTCTCTTTGGGCCAAGTCGACGAAACTCTGTAAGTGGGTTTTCTGACCCTTATCTTCTTTACCTCCAGCTGAATTGATCGGATTCTTCAATTAACCGATTGCGGCAATCAGTTCACATGCTTTTAATTTCTTATCCTCTGCTTCGTTGCTGGCAAAGTGTGGGAAATTGAATTAAATTTACTTCCTTTGATATATTTGACTTCCATTATCGGGCTAATTCTACCTAAGTGAGCTCACTTTTTTTTTAACCTTTTTCTTGTATATAATTAGATTGAACATCTTCTGTTCTTGATTCTCTTTTCATGATTTCAATTTGCTAAGTTCTTGTGGATTTTGCTTCCGTATTGCTTATCCAATGATCTAATTTTATTGTTAATGTGTATCAAACTGAATGAGTTAATTTGTTGAATTTGAATAATGTTAAAACACTCTGATTGTAGTTTAGAATGCAAGCTAATAGCATATATAAAGACTGGGATATGCCATTGGGGAAATATATGTAGCATATCGATTCTCTGCTGATTTGAGCTGCCAGTTTTGACTGAGTTCGGTGTAAGAGCAGTGGTCTAAATTGACGGGTCTCAAATTTGCATCAGCAACTGTATGATAATTTAGGGTATTTTTGGATGAGGAACTTCAAATTTCCTAGGAATTCAGGATACATTAGTTAAAAAGGGGAACTTCAAAGTATCAAGGGATTTCAAATGAGCATTGCAAAACAACTAATGGGATTTCCAAAGTAACACCTTGATAGGTGTTACTTATGAACCCCATGTAAATGCCTTGCATCTAAACATTTGATATCCCTTGGAACTTTGAACTTCCTCATTGTTAACTAATTTTGCCCAAATTTATTGGAAGGTTGAAGTTCCTCATCCAAACATACCCTTGGGCTATTGAATATTATGATGGCATGAGTTATATGATAAAATGCACTGTATGGAAGTCTGTATTGGTATATCATATCTATTCCCATGTCCAGAGAAACTAATGTACTAGACTATACAATTTCTAATAATATCTTAACTCGGTTTCAGACTCTACACAAGATAGCTAATACATTCATTCTAATGTTTTGGTTGATGGCATTACATGCACATCTTAGGAAAGCAGTGGTGACAATCTCTGAACAAGTTATAAGTTTTTGTTATTCTTGTACACTTTTACCCGTTATGTTTCTATGTCCACCTTCTTTCTTATACTTTTGCAGGGATTATATATTAGGTGGTTTTTTCTGTACTTGTATCATTTGTAACTTTCAATTTCTTGTTATTCGTCATCTGGGCAATCAGGTAGATGATCTTTTGTCTGTGGTGATTCAGAAGCTACTGCATATGTTTGTGAATTGGGAATTCCATTATGCGGGCAATATATGAGAATATAGATTGGTCAGAAGGAAACATAGCTGACAATGATAACACCATTTCTCGATCTTATATCCCAGTTGGCCTACACTCCTCCTACATGGGCAAGTGTAGCTTGTGGTGTCCTTGTACTCATCACCCTCACACTTTCAGTTTATCTTGTATTTGAGCACCTTTCTGCATACAAGAATCCTGAGGTATTCATTCACCAGTGATACAAATTATAATAAAGTTGGTTCTGTATTAATGTTTAGCTAGTTGACATGGACTTTCCATTTTGGTTTGTGTTGACGTTCCAGGAGCAAAAGTTTTTAATTGGTGTTATCCTCATGGTTCCGTGCTATGCAGTAGAATCGGTAAGCTTACTTTTTTCATTCAACTTTGGGGGGGGGGGGGGGGGGGGGGGTGGTGATGTGTTGTCTGATAATATTTGCTATCTTAAAATGCTATTAAGGAAAACCGTTTGTGTCAAACTATGTTTTTGTTTAATGGGCATGGTGAACCTGGAATTTATATTTAACAAACAAAAAATTTGATTAAATCACTTTTCTTTTCTTTTCTTGATGTACAAAATGTCTCTGTTACGTACAGAGAAGCACTTTGCCTCTGACTTTTGGAGTTTGTTTTTCTGACTTCTAATTTGGATTTTTTGACAGTTAGTATCTTTAGTTAACCCATCAATAAGTGTTGATTGCGAGATTCTACGGGACTGCTATGAATCCTTTGCCATGTATTGCTTTGGAAGATACCTGGTTGCATGCTTGGGTATGTCCTTTCTAAGAAATTTTGTGAAAAATATACATCTGAAGTAGGGCCATTGTTTATGTATAAGTTCATACTTTATGGGCACATTACCTAACCTGTTTGATGGGTTTGAAGACATCATCATAGATGGTTTTTGGATTTAAATTTTTGCGTTTCATAAAATCATTTGAATGCATACTTGAATTTGGTACATGTTTAATAGGAAGTCAGATCTTAAAAGTCTTTCACTAAATGTGGAAAACATTGCACTTTTTAAAGGTTGGCCTATGGCTGCAATAAAGTTGTGCCTTTTCTATGATTGCGTACATAATCAACTCCTTCCCATAACATGTACAAATAAATGCCTGTTATACAAGTATGATTCCAAGACCTTGGGATATACTATGTTTCATCATCTGATTTATCACAGTTGCCCATTTTTTTATTTTCAATATTTGATGGGTCCAGAGATATCTGAGATTGTTTTGTTTACACATTTTAATATCATTTTCTTCTTCTAAGGTGGGGAAGAGAGGACAATCGAGTTTATGGAAAGGGAAGGACGCATTAGTTCTAAGACTCCCTTATTAGAACACAGTAATGAAAAGGGAACTGTTAAGCATCTTTTTCCAATGAACTATATCTTGAAACCATGGAAGCTTGGTCAATGGTTTTACCAAATTGTCAAATTCGGAATTGTTCAGTATGTATGTTTTCCATTACTTCATCACTGTAAACAAAGTTTGTTTGTTGCTTCTATTTCTCGTCTAGTTTCATTTCCCTTTATAACATAAGTTCACTTCATATTCTGTGGCAGATGCTAATCAAGTCTCTCAGTGCTATTTTAGCAGTTATCCTTGAAGCTTTTGGTGTATATTGTGAAGGAGAATTTAAATGGGGATGTGGGTAAGATAATCTCAAAAGATTGCAGGAAAAGCCTTAGTATCTGTTTGCGCATAATCAGAAGTTATATATGATTAAATAAGCTTAATCTTTACCTAGAAGCACTTAAACTATTGTGTGTTGATGCTCTCATGGAACTCTCACATGCCATATGATGATGTATTATTTGGTTTTTGGATTTTTAATTCACTTGTGTTAAATAGTTCCTCTTAAGGGCTTCTAAACTGTGGTTATATTTGTATACCTAGAGTTGTTTTTCTTTTATTCTTTGGTCTGAGTATTTCTAGAAATGGATCTTCATGAATCCAGTATGTTAGTTATTTCGCTAAACAAACTGTAGATGTCGGCTAACATATATTGGCCCATTTTTTTGGTCTGTTGGAGTGTCAATGGGCTCATCAATGATGGATATAAATTGCAAACTGGTCTTGTGAATTTTGCTTTTGTTGGTTTGTAATATATATTTTTAACCAACTAGAAGGGTCCTGGCAAGAACTCTGTTTTAGCCTATTCCATAGATTCTGTGGATGCACTTTTTGTTTCCTTGTCTGCTTGGGTTGCTTTGCTGCTTCCATGCTATACGTTTGATTTATATTACAGTATTTTAGCTCGTGGCATTTTTCTTATGTACTTTCTGAAGTCAGCGTTTAATCTGTGATAAGTGCTGTTGATGTTTTGACTTATCAGTTCTTTTTTCTATCTTTTCAAAGTCTTGCACTTCTTGTTTTCCTTAACAAATGAAAATTTTCCTACAAAGCTTAACTCATAAAGGAAACTAATGGCCATAATATTCTTTTGTTTGCAGGTATCCTTATATTGCAGTGGTTCTAAATTTTAGTCAGTCATGGGCTTTGTACTGTCTGGTTCAGTTTTACACTGTTACAAAAGATGAACTATCTCGCATAAAACCATTATTCAAATTTTTGACATTTAAATCAATTGTGTTTTTGACATGGTGGCAAGGCGTGGCAATTGCACTTCTTTATGCCCTGGGTTTGTTTAAAAGTCCTATAGCTCAAGGCTTACAGTTTAAGTCGAGTGTGCAGGACTTCATCATTTGCATAGAGGTAGAATATTGGGAAACTCAATCTCATTCTGTCTTTCTACTTTATTATTACTTCTCTTTTGGATGATATTCTATTTTCTCCAAAATTTTGAGACAATATGGTAATGATTATTCCTCTTATTTTGGGATGGTTGATAAAAGGTATATTTGTGCAGCTAGAAAAGGGTGGATCTCATTACCTTTCTCAATACTGTTACAGTGGTTATGTGACATTATTTATTCTCATTCTTATTTCCGTACAACATATTTATTCTTTGGTGAACTTACTTTCCATACTACGTATATTTATTTAACAGTTTTGTGTGTTCATCCTGTACAGATGGGTATTGCTTCTGTTGTTCACCTATACGTGTTTCCTGCAAAGCCTTACGAAATGATGGGAGATCGTTTCCCTGGAAGTGTCTCAGTTCTCGGAGACTATGTATCAGCTGACAACCCCTTGGATCCTGAGGAGGTTAGGGATAGTGAACGCCCCACAAAGCTACGCTTGCCCACTCCTGACATTGATGCCGGGAGCGGTATGACTATCAGAGAAAGTGTTCGTGATGTTTTCATTGGTGGTGGGGGATATGTAAGTTGTCTTCTTAGTCTTCCGATACTATAATGAATTAATCTGGGAATATGGAACCAATAATCATTGATGTCAAAATAATTATGAATTATGGGTAACAGGGTTACTGTGAAGTATATGAAAGCAACGATAATGTAAAACCTTAGTATAATGAGATAACCAATAAGAATTTGCGCATTGCGCATACTGTTGGTCTTGGATATTGAATGTGTGCCGTGTGATATGCTATATCATTTGAATTCCTCATTTACAAGCTGTGAAGAATCTCCCACTTGGTGCGTGGCATAGGCTTTTTCCTTTGTGGTTGTAATTATCAGTGTCGATAAGTTGTGAATGCTACTAAATTATGTCTAGTGGTAACTTTTTCTGAAACTTCAGAACAGATACATTTTGTTGGAAAAATATATGTTCCTGTTAACATCTGAAATGTTTCAAAATGTCCGACTGTCTGTTTGACTGAAATCAAATTGCTATCTACATAAAACCGGTCAACTATGTAAATTTTATAGGCTTATCTTTATTTTTAATTGTGAATCTGCTTTTTGCGTCTGTTACAGATTGTGAATGATGTGAAGTTCACAGTAACACAGGCCGTAGAACCGGTAGAGAAGGGGTTCACCAGGTTCAATGAGAAGCTGCACAAGATCTCGCAAAATATCAAGAGACATGGCAAAGAGAAAAGAAAAACTAAAGATGACAGTTGTATATCCGAAACTTCACCTATGAAGAAGGTAATTCGTGGGATAGACGACCCTCTCTTGAATGGAAGCATAAGTGACAGTGGCGTTACAAGGGGGAAGAAGCACCGTCGGAAATCTGGATATACCAGTGCAGAAAGTGGGGGAGAGAGCAGTAGTGATCAAAGTTACGGTGGGTATCAGGTAAGAGGCCGTAGGTGGGTTACCAAAGATTAGAAGATAAAGATCATTGCAGTACATTCATTTGATCGTCCATTGTTGTCTGCTAGGCGATATTTTGATCTCAAGCTGTTGCCTTTTTGTTTTTCTGGCTTCTTTTTTTTTTTTTTTTTTTTTTGGATTCATGGCTAGAACATAGCGCCTTGGGGTTGCGCTCTACCTTACTATTTTGTTAGGGACGTCAAATTTGTAAATGGTATCTAATTAGGTGAAACATTTTATGAGGATCATGTAATTTACACATTTAACGTAAGTGTAATAGCTAAAGTTAAAATTCATAATTTTATTAGAGCAAGTGACTCAATCTACATGAATTATGTTAAAAATCAAATCTGATTTTGAATTTATTGTATAATATTTTTATTCCTAGTTAACTAATTAAGAAGATTTTACTTCATCATCAAGTCAACTCTAGTATAGTAGTGGATGTATGTATACCAGTGGCTTTATGATTCAAGATTCAATAGCCATATTGGAAATATTCAGATTTCAGTATGTTATCCGAGCAAGCGTTCTGATTGCTCTTCATTTCCTTCTATTCCATTTTAGTGGGTGTGTTCAATGTGAGTAATGTTGGTAAAAGTTCAGATTTATTCAATAAGAACTTTTAAATGTTTGAGATATTTAATCTACACTTTTATAAAAATCTATAGTCATTAAAAGTTAAAATGTATTTAATCATGACATTTCATAACTCGATAAAAATTTGGTGTATTCAAAATATTAATGCGTATTGTAGATTTCATTAAATGATAGGATTTTATGAAGTTTCACAAATATTTTAGTGTAAATTATGTTTTAGAATTTTTTTTATTTCCCCAGTCTTTCCTCCTCGGATTTATCTAAGACTTTATATAAGGATTAAAAAATTTAGTTGCTATTTTTATATTTTTTAATAGACTTAACAAAATTCATGTGACCTACGGACACTGATTGAAAAATCGCCAGAATCGACGATATATCGCTCGATATATCATCTTTTCCGGCCGGCGAGAGGTAACGAGGGGGTGAAGGGTTATCTTCCCCTAATATCGGTGATATCGTCGAATATCGAACAAAATCGACGATTTCGGTCGATATTCGCCGATATCACCGATATTGTTTAGCAGCAAAGGTTCGAAATAGAAAAAAATTGAAAATTGAACAGAGGAGGTTCGAGAGATTCAAGCTCGTGAATCAACAGAGGAAAATTGAAAAAGTATTCAAACAAAACGTCAATCAATCAAACACAAACAAAAATTGAAATAATTCAAAGGGAAATGATTCAAGGATTCACGGATGAACAGAATTGAAAGGAAAAACCAAAAATTTCTGTGTAATCACGGATGAAATTTCTCACCAAGCATAAATAGGAGCGGGGGGAAGGGAGGGCAACCAAGAAAACCTCCAAGTTCCAACCCATCGCTCGCCGCCGGTCGAAATCGATCGATCCTCGATTATTGTCCCAAACCCAGGCTCAGACTCGCAGTGACCTCAACCACCTCTGCAGCTCTGCTCGAAGTCTCGAACCTCGACGTCGGCCGTCTCGTCGCCTCCCTCCCTCCCTCGAAGTCGCCCCTCAATCACCGGCCTCACGCCGCCTCCCTCCCTCGAAGACCCAAGAGAAGTGCGATTTGGGAACCTCGACGCTGGCCGTCTTGTCGCTTCCCTCCCTCCCTCGAAGTCGCCCCTCAGCAGTCACCGGCCTCACGACGCCTCCCTCCCTCGAACACCTAAGAGATGTGCGATCGATTTCCCCAAATTGTCTGTGAAGTGTGAATGCAAAATGAAATCGATCGAGAAGAAACTAAAGGGAGAGGAATGAAACGCTCCGTTTTGTTTTTCTCATTTATTAACCTTTTTTTTTATTTACATATATTATTTAATTATTTATCAAATTAAATTATATCATTTATTATTTATTGATATTTATAATAAAATAAAAAATAGATTAAGCCCAAATATATTTTTTATATTTGTATTTTTTTATAAATTAAATTATATCATATATTATTTTATTATTATTATTATTATTTACTTTTTTTTAACCCCAAATATAAAAAATAGATTAAGTCTTAAACTTTTTTTTTCAAAATTCAAAATATATCATATATCATTTATTATTAATTTTTTATATAAATTAAATTATATCATATATATTTTTTTATTATTACTATTTGTATTTTTCTTATTATTATTTACTTTGTTTTAACCCCAAATATCAAAAATATATTAAGCCTTAAACTTTTTTTTTTCAAAATTCAAAATTCAAAATATATCATATATCATTTATTATTACTTTTTTTATATAAATTAAATTATATCATATATTATTTTTTATTATTATGACTAGTTGTATTTTCATATTAGTTACCTAATAATAAAGTTTGAATTTTGAAAAAAAAAAGTTTAAGGCTTAATTCATATATTTGGTAATATATTTAAAAATCATTTATTAATAATAAATTTATCATTTATTACTAAAATATATTTTAGTAATGTATGTTTTAATATAAAATATGGGGTAATTCATATATTTGGTAATATTTGTTTTAATTTTTAATTTATGTTTTATTTTAGAATATATATTAAAATTATGAATATATGTGTTTTTTCTCCTTAATTTTTAACTTAGAATATATGTTCTAATTGAAATAATTTTATTATTATTTGTGTTTTTTTTATTATTAATTGTCATTATAAAATTCTAAGTATTTTTCATGCAAATAATATGACTTAATTAATATATTTGGTAATAATTTATTATTAATAAATTTATCATTTGTTACTAAAATATGTTTTAGTAATGTATGTTTTAATATGAAATATGGGGTAATTCATATATTTGGTAATATTTGTTTTAATTTATAATATATGTTTTATTTTAGAATATATATTAAAATTATTAATATATGTGTGTTTGCTCCTTAATTTTTTATCATCATCAAAGTCTAACTTATAATATATGATCTAATTGAAATAATTTTATTATTATTTGTATTTTTATTATTATTATTTGTCATTATCAAATTCTAATTATTTTTCATGTAACTTAGATTTCATAAAATGGCTAGTGGAAGTGTAAGTGCAAGTGAAAGGCCTCCAAGACCTGGACGAGTTGACCCAGCATGGAAATATGCCATTGCAATTCCTGGAAATAAAAACGGTGTCATATGTTTGTTTTGTCAACATCAGTTCCAGAGTGGAGGCATAACGCGATTAAAGTTTCATCTAGCAGGTTTTGATCCCAAAAAAAATGCAAAGATGTACCTAAGGCTATTAGGGATGAGGTCAGAGCATGGATCAAAAGTAAAGATACTGCTAAACAAACCAAGAATATGATTGGGGAGAACATACGATGTAACGACCCGAATCGAGAATAATAATATTTTAATGTAAAAAGACTATTTTGCCCCCAAAGGGAGGGAAACTTTGACTTTTGACCCGGGAAATAATTTGGACTTTGACCCATGACTATGACGTAGGTCGGGACGTCACGAATCCGTAGACAGGCGGCACGCCGAAATCGGAGTTCGTATGAGGAAGTTATGGTCAAGGAAGCGTTTTAGCGGAATTTATGAACCGAGAACAACGGAATAAAATATTAATTTATTATGGGAATCCGTGCAAATTCAGATTTGAATTAAAATAAGCGGATGAGTGACAAGTGTCACTCATCCAAGTCTATACTATTCCAATAAAGCAACAGTACACTATTCCCCCATTTTATAATCATTTATTTTCCCTCCATTTAACCCCAGCCGTTGGATCCCTGCCCAAATGAATCCCAGCCCTTCATCCTATCTGCTTTTTCTTCTTCATGCACGATCATCCTCCCTGTTTTCTCACAAACACACACATCCATCCCCCCTAACCCGTGCATTTTCCTCCCATTTTCTCTCAACCCATACGATCGAACCAGCAGCCCTCACACCACCAGACGACCACCCACAGCACCACCAACATCTGCTCATCATCACCGTGCATCACCGGCAACCACCACCCCTGCCCCTGTTCTGAAAATCCCGTGCAAAACACAGACCCGAAACACTAAGGAATCGGGTCCAAGAAGCAAACCGCGACATCCACACCACCTCGATGCAAGGGAAGCTCCAGTCTACACCGTGAGGACCCCAGGAGCGTAACTGGACGACGGCGAAGCCTGCGGCGGCGACACGGCGGCGGTAAGGCCGAAAACCCGAGAACCCCGTTTTTCTTCCATGTTTCGAACCAACTTGTTTTGGTGCTTAGAAATCGATTAATTAGTTATAGACATGTCCTAGGGTTAGAGACGAGTTGGTTGGGACCAGTTTGGACGACGGAGACGGCGTGGATCGTCGGAGACGACGATCGGATTTTGACCGTGAGTTTCAGCGACGCTCTGGTACGTTTCTTCCTGTTTTCTTTCTGTTTTGATGTTGTAGAACCATAGAACAGACCTAGACGACCCTATAGGGATGAACCCCGTCGAAAATGGTGGCCGGAATCGTACGGTGGAATCGGGTCAAGCCGTGGGTCGACGGCGACCCGGTTCTAGTCAAACGGGCTGACCCGGTACTGTAGCATGATGACGTCATCATGCTGACGTCACTTCTGACGTCATGATGACGTCATCCTGTCAGATGTTGTCAGACCAGGGACCAATCAGAACATGCCACGTGTCACTTGACAAGTGTCAGTGATGACGTCATGTTGACGTCAGCAGTACTGTAGCAGTGTTGACTCACGCGTTGACCAGGCGCGTGGGGGCGCGTGTGAACAGTGATTTTGGTGGGGCCAGTACCATTTTTAAGGTTTCGACGATACGGATCCAATGGAGGTGGTTTCATGTCGATCGGAGATCGTTAGATTAGTCAAAATTGGAGTTTGAAGCAACGGGAATAGTGCCCGGGATGCGATTTTGAGGCGGATCTGTTCTAGGGTCTTGGTATTGATGTTATAGGGTCCTTAAGAAACCCTCAGGTATAAAAATACAGGTTTTAGAGATCGTTGAGCAGCAAGGACCGAGTGTGAGTGGGCTGTTTGATTTATAAAAGGCTTGCATGCATAAACTGTTTTACTATTTCCACTTATGATTTCGATGAGTCTTATATGAACTGTGTATATATGTTATTACAATGTTTTGGGCATGAGACCCGTCTGGATTATATGTGGATTTTGTTTGGGATGTTCGGGGGGACGTAGGGTAAACTATACTGTTATTGTATTGTACTTTCCTACATGTGTATATTGTCTCCTCCAGGGAGGGTCGTTGGCCTGGGTGGACCGTGGAGTAGTCACGGGGCCCTGACTGAGTGGAGCTGACCCCCGTTGGGCTGCTTACTCTCAGGAAGGCATGTTCATATACCTCGGGCAGTGACCGGGATACCGGGAGCTGATGTACCTAGAGAGTCTCGGGTGTGAGACCCTGAGTGGCAACGCGTAGCCTTAGAACCGTGATATCATTTGGGTTGGGTTTTACAGTGCACTGATGTGTTAGTTTCTCCTTTCGATTATTATTGTGGTTTTATGGTTGTGATTTCATTATAATGTTATACTTTCACTGCATGCAAGATTTGGAAAACGGAGGGGTAAAACCTTATGATTATTTATTATTAAATTGATTTATAAACTGTTATTTTTGGCCCACTCACCCTTGTTTTACTGACCCCTCCAGACCCTGACACAGAAATAGAGGAGGAGGACCCGGAGGAGGAGGCAGAGGTTTAGTTTGCTTAGCTGTGCACCTGTACACCCACTTGTGGGTAGGTTGAGCACCAAATAAATGTACTCTGACTATTGTGCTCACGTGTTGTATTTTACTTTCCCTTGTCTGACAATATCTCTTTAAACACTGTTGAAGTACGTTATCTATTTATTTAAGTATTTGGTTTTTATTTAAAGGGTAAGTTTGGTATGTTTAGAGTCATTGTCAGACGGTAGCGGGGCACGTCCCCGGGTGGTCCCAGCGGGATTGGGACGGGTCCTGTCAGCTTGGTATCAGAGCATTAGGATTAGCAGTCAGAGTACTAGGCCAGCGGTTTGTACTTTGTACATGGTCGCTTTCGATGTCTTTTAACCAGTTTGCCTCTTAACAGTTGGATATGCCTCCACGATGTGAACCCCGTGCACATGGTGACGAGGGCAATGGAGGGAATGGAGACATTGCGAGCATTGAGCGGGCTCAGCGCTTGGGTGCTACGCACTTTAGTGGGGGGACCGACCCCGAGGAAGCACACCGGTGGATTGACCGCTGGGAGAGGATTTTCGAGGTCATGCACTGTCCACCGGAGGAGCGTGTCGTACTGGCGACCTTCCTACTGGATGGGAGCGCCTATCGATGGTGGCACAACCTTGTCCTGGCCGGCTGGACCGTTCACACCATTCCATGGGAGACCTTCCGGGAGCGGTTTCTCAACCAGTTTTATCCACTCCGGCAAGGAGACCAGACTGTAGCAGAGTACGAGGAGACCTTCCTGATGTTGTCTCGCTTTGCTGAGAACTTCGTGATCACCGAGGATGATCGATGTCGCAGATTTGAGTGGGGCCTGTGACCTGAGTTTCAGGCGATGGTGACTGCAACGCCCTTTGCTACCTTGAGGGATCTGACTGATGCGGCGACCAGGGTTGAGAACAGTATCCTGGCACGTCAGCGAGCTGAGGGGGAGACACGGCGACGTGATCACCCACACTTGGGATTCTCGGGCCGTCGGGGCTCGAAGGGAGGACATTCGAGCGGATCTTCATCTTCTGGCAGCCGAGGACGTTCTGGTTAGTTCAGGAGTCCTCAGCGGTCTGGACAGCGTTCTGGGGCTTGGCAGCAGCCGTACTCACCGATAACCATCTCACCGGGAGGATACTCGGGTCAACCTAGGGAGGTCACATGCTTCTCTTGTGGTGAGCCGGGGCACTATGCCTCTGATTGTCCACTGATTCGGGGCAGCACTATGCCAGCACAGAGCTCAGCATCCCAGACTGCAGCAGTCGGACACGCGGTGTTGTGCGTGGCCGTGATCGAGGAGCTAGAGGACGGGGACGACCTGCAGAGTCTATGGCTCGTGTCTATGCTGTTACCCAGCAGCAGGCCAGATCCATTCCGGGAGTGTTGATAGGTACTGTACATATTTATGGCATGGTTGTTCGTGCATTGATGGATTCGGGAGCAACTCATTCTTTTATTTCACCGCGTTGTGCGGGTCTGTTGGGTCGTCAGGTGACCGCACTTGAGCACGAGATGGGTGTGGGGACACCGATGGGTGTGACCTACCAAGTGAACCAGGAGATACGAGCTTGTCCTGTGGAGATTGAGGGAGTCGAATTTCCAGCAGATTTGATTCTTATGAATGTGCACGACTTCGATGTGATACTTGGAGTTGATTGGTTGTCGGAGTACAATTCACTCATCAACTGTAGTAACATGCGATTGACTTTGAGAGGTTCGGGATTGCCGGAAGTGATATTTCAGGGGGAGTGTGGAGACGCATCACCCAAGGTAATATCTGTACTCACAGCTACAAAACTTTTACAGAAGGGGTGTCAGGGTTATCTTGCTTATATGGTAGAGTCTACGGATGAATCTTTGAGAATTGAGGATATTCCGATTGTGCGGGAATTTCCTGATGTCTTTCCAGGGGATTTACCTGGATTACCACCACCCAGGGAGATCGACTTTACGATCGAGTTACTCCCCGGGACTCAACCGATTTCACAAGCACCGTATCGTATGGCACCGGCAGAGCTACGGGAATTGAAAATCCAATTACAGGAACTGGTGGATCTAGGGTTTATCCGACCCAGTACATCACCATGGAGAGTGCCGGTCTTATTTGTGAAAAAGAAGGAGGGTAGTTTGCGGTTGTGTGTGGATTATAGGCAGTTGAACAAGGCCACGGTAAGGAATCAGTATCCCTTACCCAGGATCGATGATTTGTTCGATCAGTTACGAGGAGCACGATATTTCTCCTAGATAGATCTGAGGTCAGGATACCATCAACTGAGAATAGCCGAGGGGGATTTTCAAAAAATAGCTTTTCGAACGAGGTATGGGCATTATGAGTTCTTGGTGATGCCCTTCGGACTGACGAATGCACCAGCTGCATTCATGGACTTGATGAATCGGGTCTTTCGAGCATACTTGGATAAATTTGTGATTATCGACGACATCTTGGTGCATTCCAAGAGTGTCAGGGCTCATGAGAAGCACTTACGAATGGTATTGGGTAAACTACGACAGGAGCAGCTATATGCCAAGTTGAGCAAATGTCAATTTTGGCTAAATAGTATTGGATTCTTGGGTCCCATTATATCACCCGAAGGGATAAGTGTGGATCCTCAGAAAACGGAGGTTGTGACAAATTGGCCAAGACCGACCACGGTGACGGAAGTGCGAAGTTTTGTTGGGTTAGCAGGCTACTATCGGAGATTTGTAGAGGGTTTCTCCCAGATTGCCGCACCATTGACTCGGTTAACCCGGAAAGGGGTGAAGTTTGTGTGGGACGATCAGTGTGAACAGAGTTTTCAGGAATTAAAGTTCCGATTAACCACTGCACCTGTCCTTGCATTACCAGACAGCAATGGAGAGTTCGTGGTATATAGTGATGCATCACTGCAGGGTTTGGGTTGTGTATTGATGCAGAATGGAAAAGTGATTGCTTACGCATCCCGGCAGCTGAAGACGCACGAATTGAACTACCCTACTCATGATTTGGAATTGGCAGCGGTGGTTCATGCTCTAAAGATCTGGAGACATCATTTGTTCGGTGTGACATGCCGAATATTCACCGATCACCAGAGTCTTAAACATCTGTTCACTCAGAAGGAACTCAACATGAGACAGCGGAGATGGTTGGAATTGTTAAAGGATTATGATTGTACCATCGAGTACCATCCTGGCAAGGCAAATGTCGTAGCCGATGCACTTAGTAGGAAGTCGGCGGGATCAGTTGCGCATTTGAGATTGGTATACCTTCCTTTGCTAGTGGAACTCCGGAAGAGCGGAGTGATGTTAGGGATGGACGATCAGGGAGCCTTGTTGGCTAGCTTTCATGTGCGACCCGTGTTGGTCGACAGGATCATCGAGGCTCAACTGCAGGACCAAATACTCTGTGACTACAGAAACGAGGTTGAATCCGGAAAGAGACAAGATTTCTCCATCCGGGGTGATGGAGCATTAGTGAAGCTTGGGAGATTGTGTGTACCTGCAGTACCAGAGTTGAGGAGAGAGATTTTAGACGAGGCCCACAGTTCGGCCTATGCTATGCATCCAGGAGGGACGAAGATGTACCGTACTCTCCGGGACCACTATTGGTGGCCAGGGATGAAGAGGGAGATAGCTGAGTTTGTCAGCAAATGTTTAATCTGTCAGCAGATCAAGGCAGAACGGCAGCGTCCGTATGGGGCTATGCAGCCACTTCCAATTCCGCAATGGAAGTGGGATCATATTACCATGGACTTTGTCTTCAAGTTACCGAAGACAAGGAGTGGATTTGATGGAGTCTGGGTGATAGTGGACCGGTTGACTAAATCAGCAAATTTTCTGCCTGTACGTGAGACGTACAAGCCCAACCGTTTGGCCCAGCTATTCATTAATGAGATCATCCGACTACACGGTACCCCGGAGTCGATCGTGTCGGATCGAGATCCGCGTTTCACATCCAGGTTTTGGAAGAGTCTACAAACTACTTTGGGTACGAAATTGCACTTCAGTACGGAATTCCACCCACAGACCGACAGACAGTCTGAAAGGACAATACAAACTCTCGTGGACATGATGAGAGCTTGTGTGTTGCAATTCCAAGATTCGTGGGCTGATCGATTTCCATTGATGGAGTTTGCCTACAATAACAGCTACCATGCGAGTATAGGGATGGCACCCTTTGAGGCACTGTATGGTCGACAATGCAGAACACCGGTATGCTGGATGGAGATCGGAGAAAGAACCGCAGTGGGGCCGGATCTGATGGATATGACCCAGGAGACAGTTCGGGTTATTCGGGAGAGACTGAAGGCGGCCCAGGATCGTCAAAAGAGCTATGCGGATCGACGGATCCGAGATTTGGAGTTTGAGGTTGGTGACTTTGTCTTTTTAAAGTTATCACCGTGGAAAGGAATTCTCCGATTTGGACGACGTGGGAGATTGAGTCCCCGTTGTATCAGACCTTATGAGATTGTCGAGAGAATTGGTCCAGTGGCTTATCGTTTAGCACTACCTACGGAGCTTTCCCGAGTACATGACGTATTCCATGTATCTATGCTACGGAAGTACCTTCGGGATGACTCTCATGCACTGCCAGAACAACCACTGGAACTGATGACAGATTTGAGTTTCGAGGAACGGCCAGTACAGATTTTGGATCGGAAGGAAAAGGTCATAAGGAACAAGACGATTTCGTTAGTCAAGGTGCTATGGCGGAACCACGATGTGGAGGAAGCGACATGGGAACCCGAGGAATTGATGAAAGGGCAGTACCCACACCTGTTTGAGTAAATTTCGAGGACGAAATTTCTGTAAGGTGGGTAGATTGTAACGACCCGAATCGAGAATAATAATATTTTAATGTAAAAAGACTATTTTTCCCTTGAAGGGGGGGGGAAACTTTGACTTTTGACCCGGGAAATAATTTGGACTTTGACCCATGACTATGACGTAGGTCGGGACGTCACGAATCCGTAGACAGGCGGCACGCCGAAATCGGAGTTCGTATGAGGAAGTTATGGTCAAGGAAGCGTTTTAGCGGAATTTACGAACCGAGAACAACGAAATAAAATATTAATTTATTATGGGAATCCGGGCAAATTCAGATTTGAATTAAAATAAGCGGATGAGTGACAAGTGTCACTCATCCAAGTCCATACTATTCCAATAAAGCAACATTACACTATTCCCTCATTTTATAATCATTTATTTTCCCTCCATTTAACCCCAGCCATTGGATCCCTGCCCAAATGAATCACAGCCCTTCATCCTATCTGCTTTTTTTTCTTCATGCACGATCATCCTCCCTGTTTTATCACAAACACACACATCCATCCCCCCTAACCCGTGAATTTTCCTCCCATTTTCTCTCAACCCATACGATCGAACCAGCAGCCCTCACACCACCAGACGACCACCCACAGCACCACCAACATCTGCTCATCATCACCGTGCATCACCGGCAACCACCACCCCTGTCCCTGCTCTGAAAATCCCGTGCAAAACACAGACCCGAAACACTAAGGAATCGGGTCCAAGAAGCAAACCGCGACATCCACACCACCTCGACGCAAGGGAAGCTCCAGTCTACACCGTGAGGACCCCAGGAGCGTAACTGGACGACGGCAAAGCCTGCGGCGGCGACAAGGCGGCGGTAAGGCCGAAAACCCGAGAACCCCGTTTTTCTTCCATGTTTCGAACCAACTTGTTTTGGTGCTTAGAAATCGATTAATTGTTATAGACATGTCCTAGGGTTAGAGACGAGTTGGTTGGGACCAGTTTGGACGACGGAGACGGCGTGGATCGCCGGAGACGACGATCGGATTTTGACCGTGAGTTTCAGCGACGCTCTGGTACGTTTCTTCCTGTTTTCTTTCTGTTTTGAGGTTGTAGAACCATAGAACAGACCTAGACGACCCTATAGGGATGAACCCCGTCGAAAATGGTGGCTGGAATCGTACGGTGGAATAGGGTCAAGCCGTGGGTCGACGGCGACCCGGTTCTAGTCAAACGGGCTGACCCGGTACTGTAGCATGATGACGTCATCATGCTGACGTCACTTCTGATGTCATGATGACGTCATCCTGTCAGATGTTGTCAGACCAGGGACCAATAAGAACATGCCACGTGTCACTTGACAAGTGTCAGTGATGACGTCATGCTGACGTCAGCAGTACTATAGCAGCGTTGACCCACGCGTTGACCAGGCGCGTGGGGGCACGTGTGAATAGTGATTTTGGTGGGGCCAGTACCATTTTCAAGGTTTCGACAATACGGATCCAATGGAGGTGGTTTCATGTCGATCGGAGATCGTTAGATTAGTCAAAATGGGGTTTGAAGCACCGAGAATAGTGCCCGGGATGCGATTTTGAGGCGGATCTGTTCTAGGGTCTTGGTATTGATGTTATAGGGTCCTTAAGTAACCCTCAGGTATAAAAATACAGGTTTTAGAGATCGTTGAGCAGCAAGGACTGAGTGTGAGTGGGCTGTTTGATTTATAAAAGGCTTGCATGCATAAACTGTTTTACTATTTCCACTTATGATTTCGATGAGTCTTATATGAACTGAGTATATATGTTATTACAATGTTTTGGGCATGAGACCCGTCTGGATTATATGTGGATTTTTTTTTGGGATGTTCGGGGGGACGTAGGGTAAACTATACTGTTATTGTACTGTACTTTCCTACCTGTGTATAATGTCTCCTCCAGGGAGGGTCGTTGGCCTGGGTGGACCCTGGAGTAGTCACGGGGCCCTGACTGAGTGGAGCTGACCCCCGTTGGGCTGCTTACTCTCAGGAAGGCATGTTCATATACCTCGGGCAGTGACCGGGATACCGGGAGCTGATGTACCTAGAGAGTCTCGGGTGTGAGACCCTGAGTGGCAACACGTAACCTTAGAACCTGATAGGACGTTAAAAAGACATTATTTTATATTATTTTATACCCTTTATACTTGATTTTTAGTATTAAAATATTAAATAAATTGATAAAATAAATTATTTTGTGATTTTTATGCTTAGATAAATAAAGTTTGTAATCTGGTGCATTTTGGCGAAAGAATCGTTTCGATCGGAATTATAACGAATAAATTATGGACGAAATTCGATGAATTAATTAATTTAGTTAAATTAATTAATTTCTGCAGCCCAAAACCCAATTGTACAAACCAGCCCGCAAGCCCAAGGCGCGCAGCCCAGGCCCGCGTAACCAGCTGCCCAGTCCAAGATCCGCACGGCCCGCAGGCCCAGCCACGAGCAGCCCACACGACCCAAACGCGAGCGGCCTGCTTCAGCTGTCCAGAAGGAGTTCGGCGCGCGCCTACCGAAGACAGCTTCTGCACTCCAGCTCACGCCTGCCGACCAGCCGCCTCCTTTCCAGCTCACGCCAGCCGACCAGCCGCCTCCTTTCCAGCTTGCAGCCACCGAAAACTCTTTTCAGCAGCAATTTAGTGGATTTTCTTGCTGTTTTTCAAGCTTTTTCCTTTGTTTTGTTTAATTTCTCTTCCCCAAAAACCACCCATACTCATCATTTCACTTTTGAATATTTTTATTATAATTTTTGTTTAGTTTTTATTTATTTTTTAGGGTTTAATTTGTGTTTCTCCACCTATAAATAGGAGTTGATTTCACTTGTTGAAATCACTTCCAAGTAGCACAAAATTGAGCTTCTTTTAGGAGAAATCTTGGCAAAATAGTTCCAATACAATTTTGAGAGTTCAAGTCCGAATTTCCTTGTTTAATCTTCTTCCATCTTCATAAGGTTCCAGCCGCTGTTCGGTGTTCCTTGTGAAAAACAATCCATTGTTCTCATCCAATCTGAAAAGTGTAACATTTGCTCTCCATTCTCTTAAACTCTTTTATTTGTTATTGGTTCTAATTATAATGCAATATATGTATTGGTTTCTCCTTCCTATCTTTTGTGAAAATTGAGTATAATCTCCATGTGTTTTACTTTCTAAAAATCATTCACTTCTTACATTTTAGAGCTTAAACTTCATTTCGAAACTAAATGTTGATCCGCTGTTCGGGGCATTTAGAGTAGATTTGGAGAGATTTAATGTATGACCGCTGTTCGGCGCATTAAATCACAAACTTAAGGTAATTATATTATAAGTAAAAATCCGCTGTTCGGTGCATTTATAATATGAAAAATGTATGAAGAAATATGAGTTTGTGAAGGTATAATTTCGTGATTAATTCAAATATTTGCAATTATAGTATGTTGTTGAAGTTTGTGTTTACGGGAAGTCTACTTTGTGCATAAGTTAGAATAGAAATAGAATGAGTTTATCTATGCTTTTACTTATTTACATAATTACAAACCTCTTCAAAACCCCCCTTGTTTATTCATTATTCTTTTATTCTTTGATGCTTTTATTCTTTCATTCCTTTATTATTTAATTTATTGATTCTTTGATTAATTAATTCCTTTATTCTTTGATTAACTAAGTCCTTTATTCTTCTATTATTTCATTCTTTAATTCGTTAATTTATTAATTCTTTGTAATTCATTAATTCATTATTATCTTGTTCATCTATTCTTTAATTTATTAATTCTTTGATTGTTTAATTCTTTTATTATTTAATTCTCTAATTCATTATTCTTTTATTCATACTCCACTAACATATTATTAATGTTCCCTAATTTCCCCGGTTAAGAACGATCCCTATTTATCAATACTACATCTACACAAAAAGGGTTTAAATTGCATAACACTCGAATTACATGTTTAATTTAATGCGTAGTTTGAGCGTAGTCAATTTTTGGCGCCGTTGCCGGGGAAATTGAAAATCATTTTAATTTGTTAGTGTATGTATATAAATTGTGCATATTATACTTGTTTATAAATTTTATTTTTGTTAATATTATATTTGTTTATAACATTTACTTACTTGTTTATATTTTATTTATCCATCTTATTATTGTTCTTATTATGTTTGTTTATAATGCTCATACTTTACTTTTTCTTAATTTCTAATTTATACTTGTTCATAAATGTTCATAATTTTTTTTATATATATTTGTTCATAATAAATTTGATACTTGTTCATAAATGCATATTTTATATGTTCACTTTTCTTTACTTTTACTTTTATTTATTCCATTATACTTTATTCCATTAACTTAATATTCACACTTTTTCTTTATTCCCTTAACTTTAATTATATTACATTAACTTTATTCCATTAACTTTCTTTTAATTTTATTACATAACCTTTATGTTCCACTAACTTTATGTTTACACTTATTTTATTTTTATGTAATCAATTATTTGTTTATGTCTTGTTAAACTTTAAATTTTAAATGAAAAAAAAGAAAATTCGGAATAAATAAAAAAAAATTAAAAAAAAATTAAAAAAAAAATTTAAAAAATTTAAAATTAAAAAAAAAAAAATTTTTATGAAACTTTATTCATCTTTGAATTTCCTAAAGTGTAAGTATTGTTTCCTATTAATTGTTTTAGAGTTGCATGAATCTCTTAGTCCTTTTTTCTTCAAAATCTTACTTTCGGGAACAGGTAGTGCCCCTCTTATTTACTTTCTCCTTAACCCTTCATGATGTGTGGATTTCATCACCACATACCATAGACTCGAATCTATGGACATGAGGTTGGGGCGGAGTTTGTAAACACTAGGGTTTGGTAATTCTCTACGTCATCATTTGGATTAATTATGGTGTCTAGGAGAGTTATGACTGGTGACAAGTTTTGGATTAAGAAAGGGGACACCAATGGAGTATATGCCAAGCTAGCCTCGGGGTGCTCTTAAAATTATCCTTGCTTCTCGCGTTACATCTATCTCAACTGGCCATGATTAATGTTGAATGGTGGAATGGTGGTTATCAGTACGCGCAGGCCATACGCCCAGGAAAGTACCATGAGAAGCGGAAGGGGAAAGTTATTCATGACACTCTAAAACTCTACTTATTGCATTATTAGTTTGCATTTGAAACTTGTGTATTTTCTTTCCATTAACGTAAATTTTTGGTAATTCTGGTTTCTATTTATGTGCTATTTTATGCAAATCTCTACTATCTTACACTTATTATCTTTTCTTGTGTATACTTGCCTTCTAACTTAGAGTTTTGTTTTCATAGAGGTACGAACTTATGAATGCGTGCTCACCAATCTAAGCTTGATCGGCTGAGAAGACAACTTGACATCTCACCAAGCAACGCCACATTCAGAGACGCACTTAAGCAAACCAGTTCGTTCGAACCTCCATCCCCAATATTCGGTGAGTCCAAAAGCGAGAAGAGTAATTCAGAAGAAGAACAGATTTTCGGAACACCGATAACCATGGCACGAAACCTGAGTATCCGGGAGCAGACATGTGCAAACACAAATGGCACTACAGACTTCTGCATCCAGTATCCCGAGCCTCGAACCAACAAGAAAGATATTGAGCTTAAGAGTGGAGTTCTTCATCAACTACCCAAGTTCCGTGGAATCAGAAATGAAGATCCACACAAACACTTAACGGAGTTCCAATTCATCATTAGTAGTATGTGTCCGGATGATGCGGACTTGGAAATCATGAAGCTGAAAGCTTTCCCATTGTCCTTGGAAGAAAGAGCACGGGTATGGCTTTTAAGTCTCCCACCCAATCATATTGACTCTTGGGAGAAGTTGGTTCAGGAGTTTCTTACCAAGTACTTCCCTGCCTCAAAGATTACGGTCTTAAGAAAAGAGATCACTGGAATCAAGCAGAAAGAACATGATGAGAATTTCAGCCAGTACTATGAGAGGTTTAAGGAACTTTGTGCTTCATGCCCTACTCACGGGATCACAGAAGGCTATCTTTTAACCTACTTTTATGAAGGACTCAAAGGTTGGGATAGAGGACTGCTCGATGCTGCAGCTAATGGAAGTTTCTTAGCTCGGAGCCTAGTAGATGGTCGTGCACTACTTGAAAGCCGTGCACTCAATGATGCACAATACGAAGGTGCCGATCCCATTTCTAGAAAGGTACATGAGGTAAGTTCCCATGCTATAAATGATTCAAAGTTAGATAAAATCACCTCTATGCTTTCGAATATGCTTGAGCTAAAGAAACAGGTAGCTCCAGTTTGTTCCATATGCTCTCAAGGCCATCTTGAGGAACAATGTCCCTACACTGCAAGGAAAGAAGACTCCGGAACTGAAATGGCACACGCCATTGGAGGCTATCAAGGAGGGCCAAGGACCCAAGGTTACAGTTGGAGAGATCCGAACAATGTCCTAAACCCTCAGCACATGTCGACCGGGCCAAACCGTGTCCCAGACCAGTTCCCAAGGCCCACATGGCAACCAAGGCCCACATGGCAACCAAGGCCCCCGGTCCCATTTTCTAACTTTTCTCATAATCATGCAAATAATCATACTTCTTCATCTTCTAATCCTGATTGTGATAAAATGCTGGCTGCTCTTTCCCAAGGGCAGCAAACACTAATGGCTTCAACTCAGGCTCTTGTCACAGGTCAGCAAAATCAACAAAAAGACATCGCTGATCTCAAGGACCAAATGGGCAAGGTCGTGGACTTCATGGGTAAGATCCAAGCTAGCGGGGTGCTTCCACCTCAACCTACGCCCAACCCAAATGTAAGGCCTGAAGCCAATGCAATCACCACTCGAAGTGGTAAAGTGCTCGGAGAAATAGAACCAGATCCAGCCGTTTCTGAGGCTGAAAAGCACAAGGTGGCAACTAAGACCACCATGACACAACCACCAGTTCAACCTACCCACACACAAGGTAATAACCCAATCCCTTCAAGTTCGGTTGTTACTAATTCCCCGTTTGTGCATGCACCATTTCCAAGTAGGCTTGCCAAATCTAAGAAGAATGAATCCGATGAGGAAATCTTGGAGATCTTCAAAAGGGTGCAAATCAACATGCCCTTGATCGAGTGCATCAAACAAGTGCCGAAATACGCAAAATTTCTGAAAGAGTTATGCACTCCAAGGCGCCAGACGAGGGAGAAGGAGGTTGTGATGGTGAGTGAAACAGTTTCTGCTGTAATCCAGCATCGGCTACCCCCAAAGTTGAAGGATCCAGGGAGTTTTTCTGTTCCCTGCGTGATTGGTAACAAGTCATTTGATAAAGTCATGCTAGACTTAGGGGCATCCATTAATGTTATGCCATATTCACTATATGTTGCCCTAGGTCTAGGTAAATTACAGCATGACGATATTATCATTCAGTTAGCCGATCGCTCTAATGTGTATCCTAAGGGATACGTAGAAGATGTTCTTGTGCAGGTTAACCAGCTCATCTTCCCAGCTGACTTTTATGTCCTAGACATGGAGGATTCCCCTACGAATCAAGCTCCACTAATGCTGTTGGGAAGACCATTCATGAGAACTGCCAAGACAAAGATTGATGTGTTCAATGGAACATTAACTATGGAAGTAGACGGAGAGGAGATTGGCTTCAACATCTTTGATGCCATGAGGTACCCTAGTTCCGCAACTCATACTACTTTTTCTGTTGACGTGTGCACTTCTCTCGCAGAGAAACATTTTGATTCAATTCGAGAAGACACACTCAACATGATAATCCAGAAAGGAGTTGGCCTAACACAATCAGGGGACGCCTTGGTTGAGGATACAGATTACGAACTAGAACCTCGAATTTGGGATGAAGTCATGACCCTAAATGAGACCCCCAGAATGGTGAATCATCAGGTACCCTCGTCAGTTCCAATTAGTACTAATGCCACTCCTCCTTCAGTGATTCAGGCCCCAGTTCTCGAGCTCAAAGTTTTGCCTGTCCACCTGAAGTATGCCTATCTTGGCTCGGACGACACTCTGCCCGTCATAGTGTCTTCTGCACTAACCGAGTCACAGGAAGATAGACTGGTACAGGTCTTGACAAAGTACAAGACAGCCATTGGATGGACTCTGTCAGATATCAAGGGAACCAGCCCTACAACCTGTGTGCATCGTATCTTACTAGAAGATGATGCAAAACCCTCTCGCGAAGCCCAACGTCGCCTCCATCCTCCAATGATGGAAGTCGTGAAACAAGAGGTCATCAAACTCTTGGACTGTGGTGTCATCTACCCAATTTCAGACAGCAAATGGGTCTCACCAGTCCAAGTAGTCCCAAAGAAAAGTGGAGTCACAGTTGTTGCGAACAGTGAAGGCGAGCTAGTGCCCCAGCGAACAGTGACCGGATACAGAGTCTGCATCGACTATCGACGCCTGAACAAAGCAACTAGGAAGGATCACTTTCCTTTGCCCTTCATTGATCAAATGCTTGAAAGGTTAGCAGGTCACTCCTATTATTGCTTTCTTGATGGTTATTCCGGGTACAATCAAATCTGTATCGCTCAAAATGACCAAGATAAAACGACTTTCACTTGTCCTTTTGGCACTTTTGCCTACCGAAGAATGCCTTTCGGTTTATGTAACGCCCCAGGTACTTTCCAAAGATGCATGCTTTCTATTTTCTCTGAATACGTCGAAAAAATAATTGAAGTATTTATGGACGATTTTAGTGTCTTTGGGGATAGTTTTGATGCATGCTTAGAACACTTAGCACTTATCTTACAAAGGTGTGTCGAAACTAATCTGGTACTTAACTGGGAGAAATGCCATTTCATGGTTAGACAAGGGATAGTCTTGGGCCATATTGTCTCTGAAAGAGGAATTGAAGTCGATAAATCTAAAGTTGATACTGTGCGCCACTTACCCTCTCCCACTTCGGTGAGAGGAATCCGTTCATTTCTTGGTCACGCAGGATTTTACAGAAGATTTATCCAAGACTTCTCCCACATTGCAAGGCCCTTGTGCCGACTGCTTCAGAAGGAGACACCCTTCGTCTTTGATGCAGACTGTCAGGAAGCTTTTGAAAAGCTTAAAAATCTCTTAACCACTGCCCCCATTCTTTGTGCCCCTGATTGGTCCTTACCCTTTGAACTAATGTGCGATGCCTCTGATTATGCAGTTGGAGCCGTACTCGGACAAAGGCGGGATAAGAAGCCCTACGCCATCTACTATGCATCCAGAACCTTAAATGATGCCCAGATGAACTACACCACTACAGAAAAGGAGTTGCTTGCTGTTGTATTTGCTTTAGATAAATTTCGTTCTTATCTACTTCGAACTAAAGTCATTATTTACACTGATCATGCAGCACTGAAGTATCTCCTAGCCAAGAAGGAAGCGAAACCAAGACTGATCCGATGGATTCTTCTTCTTCAAGAGTTTGACATCGAGATTAAAGATAAGAAAGGCGTAGAGAACGTGGTGGCGGATCATTTGAGTCGCATTGCACATGAGCGAGATCCTGTGGCGATTCAAGAGATGTTTCCAGACGAACAACTCTTCAGAATCGAGGGAGGTACTCCTTGGTATGCTGATATTGTCAATTATTTAGTCACCAAGCAGTTGCCCACCACCCTCTCCCGTGCCCAAAAAGATAAACTTAAGAAGCATGCTAGGCACTATATTTGGGATGAACCTTATTTGTGGAAACACTGTGCAGATTTATTGATTAGGAGATGTGTCCCTGATATTGAACATAAGTCAGTCCTAGAGTTCTGCCATAGCCATGCTTGTGGAGGCCACTTTGGATCTAGAAAAACTGCACTCAAAATCTTAGAATCTGGACTATATTGGCCCACACTTTTTAAAGATGCACATTCATTTTGCTTAGCCTGTGATAAATGTCAGAGATCAGGAAACTTAGGACGCAGGGATGAAATGCCACAACATTATGTTCTTACTGTTGAAATATTTGATGTTTGGGGTATCTATTTTATGGGTCTGTTTCCTCAATCTAATGGCTATCTCTATATCTTACTTGCCGTTGATTATGTATCAAAATGGGTGGAAGCTAAGGCCACCAGGACTAATGACTCTAAAACTGTTGCAGATTTCCTCAGAACTAACATTCTTTCCAGGTTTGGGATCCCGCGGGTCCTAATAAGT
Source organism: Prinsepia uniflora (assembly GCA_032719365.1). Lineage (NCBI taxonomy): Eukaryota > Viridiplantae > Streptophyta > Magnoliopsida > Rosales > Rosaceae > Prinsepia > Prinsepia uniflora. The sequence continues at coordinate 14,043,319 of CM064874.1, forward strand.
GATGGAGGAAGTCATTTCTGCAACAAGACCATTGAAGCTTTACTGAAACGGTATGGTGTCACTCATCGAGTATCTACACCTTACCATCCTCAAACGAGTGGAATGGCGGAAGTCAGTAATAGAGAGATCAAGAAGATACTAGAGCGAACTGTGGGTCCTAATCGAAAGGATTGGAGCCAACGGTTGGATGATGCACTTTGGGCATACAGGACGGCCTACAAAACACCTATAGGAATGTCTCCCTATAGGTTGGTGTACGGAAAAGCATGTCACCTCCCGGTGGAACTAGAGCATAAAGCATGGTGGGCCGTCAAAACTTTCAACATCAAGCTAGATGACGCCGGTCTGCATCGGAAGCTCCAGCTGAGTGAGCTTGAGGAAATAAGAAATGATGCATTTGAGAGCACTCTGATCTACAAGGAAAAGGCAAAGGCATTTCATGACAAACAGATCAGGAGTAAAGCATTTGACATTGGCCAGAAAGTTTTGCTTTTCAACTCTCGGCTCAGACTCTTTCCTGGTAAGTTATGTTCTAGATGGGTAGGACCTTTTGTTATCACTAATATTTTTGCCCATGGAGCCATACAGATAAAACACGTTGGAACTGGAAAAGAGTTCAAGGTCAATGGCCATAGATTGAAGCCTTATATCGAGGCAATTGGCGAACACGATGTGGAGTCAGAAAGAGTGCTACGACGTCCCATCAGATGAACTAAATTTGGTCTAGGCTGGATGGACGTTAAACTTCAAGCGCTTGTTGGGAGGCAACCCAATGTGTTCGCGAGTGTGAAGGAGTCATCAACACAGATTTGCTTTCTTTCAACCCTTCACTCTCTTTTATGTTTTTCTTTCTTATTTCATTTTCTTAAATCATCTTCCTTACTTTGATTCTATGTTTAAATTACTTCGTATTTTCCTACATTGAGGACAATGTAAAATTTAAGTATGGGGGAATGGTTTACAAATTTATTTGTGCATTTGAAATTGATTTATTAAGTCTTTCTTAATTTGCAATTGTTTTATTTCCATTTTCAATTGTTTTATTTCTTTCTCAAAAAAATAATAAAAAATAAAAAAAAAAATATATATATACAAAAAAAAAACAAATACAAAAAAAAAACAAAACAAAAAAAAAACAAAACAAAAAAATTATTATTGCTTTCTTGAGTCTTTTTGTTTTAACGTAGTGTTTTTACGAGTATCAAGTTGCCCTTTAACTTGTCAATGATATAAATGAACGGAAATGAATATGTTATGGCTATAAAGATGATCACTACAACTTGAATTTGTTTGTTAATATTTTGTGATTAAGTGTTACTACTTGAAGATAATGCATGTAAATTGGTACATAAATAAGCATGATATGATAAGTATGAATCATTTGAACCTTATGTGAGCTTTAGAACTTATATACATCTTTGATGAGTGATTCATAAAGTTCTTTGTTTAAATTGATATACATATGCCTCATAACTGCTTGCCATAGCTTTTAATGAACTCTAGAGCACTAGAACTTATTCTATGTGATTTTCAAAGCTTTTAAGTCAATAAATTCTCTGATTTTGGAAATGATTAAGGCATTAGGGTTAACACCACAACTTCAAACATCCATGTTCCCTATTTTGTGCGCACAAGTTGCGACCCCCTTAGTTTTACCCCTTTTGAGCCCACATTAAGCCTTTCTTTCCTCACCATGATTATCTAAACACTTGAGCTTAGTATAGACATCTTTTACCTTTGTTCCAAAGACTCGGTTGAAGACATAATGATTATGTAAAGAGAAAATGATGATATTGAAAGACTTTTATGTGTATTTTGTGGATTTACTTACTCAAACATTGTTGTATTTTTGACACATGTTATTACCTTGATATATAAAAAAAAAATTAAAAAAAAAAAAAAGAAGAAAAAAAGAAAAGAAAGATATGTTGAAGTTTTTATCAAGGTAATAAGGTTTGATTATGAATGTTTGAGTTGAGTCCTTTACATTTGTAAATCCGGCACAAAGAATGAATTCGAGGCCCAACAAGATGAAATTAGGCCTATGTTCGAAGGGATGGATTACTGACATCATTGCACTAAGGTTGGGAAGTTATGATACGTTTTGGGAGTCTATTGAGTCTTGGAACGAATTTGAGCACCACTTGTCCTATATATTCCTTGCTTCTAAACTTAGCCCCATTACAACCTTCGTAAAGACCTTATGATCCTTAAGATGGTAAATTTTGATTAGTTGAGTCAATCACTTGAGTAAGCTTATGGTTTTGGTTCATTTGCGCAAGTATGTTTTGTTTTTATCTTGAGGTGTTTGTTTGAGATTTTGCAAAAGTACTTCATTTCGATTATGTGAGCATCTCTCACATACTTTGAGTGCAAACACAAATCCTCACAAAATTGAGTGAATTTATGAGTGCATATCCTTGTGAGTTGATTCATACTTGTCTTATTCATGCAGAGATCCATTTCACCATATTTACTCATTATCTTACTTGTCGAAACATTTTGTTACCATGTATTAACTCTTGAATTCCATTTGCTTAAATGTTTTAAGTGACAATCTTTTATGCCATGATTATAACAATGAAATTTGAGACAAATGGTTAAGGGTCTACTTGTTTTGAATTCGTAGTTTGATTTTAGTATTTGCTAGGGACTAGCAAAGTTTAAGTGTGGGGGTATTTGATAGGACGTTAAAAAGACATTATTTTATATTATTTTATACCCTTTATACTTGATTTTTAGTATTAAAATATTAAATAAATTGATAAAATAAATTATTTTGTGATTTTTATGCTTAGATAAATAAAGTTTGTAATCTGGTGCATTTTGGCGAAAGAATCGTTTCGATCGGAATTATAACGAATAAATTATGGACGAAATTCGATGAATTAATTAATTTAGTTAAATTAATTAATTTCTGCAGCCCAAAACCCAATTGTACAAACCAGCCCGCAAGCCCAAGGCGCGCAGCCCAGGCCCGCGTAACCAGCTGCCCAGCCCAAGATCCGCACGGCCCGCAGGCCCAGCCACGAGCAGTCCACACGACCCAAACGCGAGCGGCCTGCTTCAGCTGTCCAGAAGGAGTTCGGCGCGCGCCTACCGAAGACAGCTTCTGCACTCCAGCTCACGCCTGCCGACCAGCCGCCTCCTTTCCAGCTCACGCCAGCCGACCAGCCGCCTCCTTTCCAGCTTGCAGCCACCGAAAACTCTTTTCAGCAGCAATTTAGTGGATTTTCTTGCTGTTTTTCAAGCTTTTTCCTTTGTTTTGTTTAATTTCTCTTCCCCAAAAACCACCCATACTCATCATTTCACTTTTGAATATTTTTATTATAATTTTTGTTTAGTTTTTATTTATTTTTTAGGGTTTAATTTGTGTTTCTCCACCTATAAATAGGAGTTGATTTCACTTGTTGAAATCACTTCCAAGTAGCACAAAATTGAGCTTCTTTTAGGAGAAATCTTGGCAAAATAGTTCCAATACAATTTTGAGAGTTCAAGTCCGAATTTCCTTGTTTAATCTTCTTCCATCTTCATAAGGTTCCAGCCGCTGTTCGGTGTTCCTTGTGAAAAACAATCTATTGTTCTCATCCAATCTGAAAAGTGTAACATTTGCTCTTCATTCTCTTAAACTCTTTTATTTGTTATTGGTTCTAATTATAATGCAATATATGTATTGGTTTCTCCTTCCTATCTTTTGTGAAAATTGAGTATAATCTCCATGTGTTTTACTTTCTAAAAATCATTCACTTCTTACATTTTAGAGCTTAAACTTCATTTCGAAACTAAATGTTGATCCGCTGTTCGGGGCATTTAGAGTAGATTTGGAGAGATTTAATGTATGACCGCTGTTCGGCGCATTAAATCACAAACTTAAGGTAATTATATTATAAGTAAAAATCCGCTGTTCGGTGCATTTATAATATGAAAAATGTATGAAGAAATATGAGTTTGTGAAGGTATAATTTCGTGATTAATTCAAATATTTGCAATTATAGTATGTTGTTGAAGTTTGTGTTTACGGGAAGTCTACTTTGTGCATAAGTTAGAATAGAAATAGAATGAGTTTATCTATGCTTTTACTTATTTACATAATTACAAACCTCTTCAAAACCCCCCTTGTTTATTCATTATTCTTTTATTCTTTGATGCTTTTATTCTTTCATTCCTTTATTATTTAATTTATTGATTCTTTGATTAATTAATTCCTTTATTCTTTGATTAACTAAGTCCTTTATTCTTCTATGATTTCATTCTTTAATTCGTTAATTTATTAATTCTTTGTAATTCATTAATTCATTATTATCTTGTTCATCTATTCTTTAATTTATTAATTCTTTGATTGTTTAATTCTTTTATTATTTAATTCTCTAATTCATTATTCTTTTATTCATACTCCACTAACATATTATTAATGTTCCCTAATTTCCCCGGTTAAGAACGATCCCTATTTATCAATACTACATCTACACAAAAAGGGTTTAAATTGCATAACACTCGAATTACATGTTTAATTTAATGCGTAGTTTGAGCGTAGTCAGAACCGTGACATCATTTGGGTTGGGTTTTACAGTGCACTGATATGTTAGTTTCTCCTTTCGATTATTATTGTGGTTTTATGGTTATGATTTCATTATAATATTATATTTTCACTGCATGCAAGATTTGGAAAACGGAGGGGTAAAACCTTATGATTATTTATTATTAAATTGATTTATAAACTATTATTTTTGGCCCACTCACCCTTGTTTTACTGACCCCTCCAGACCCTGACACGGAAATAGAGGAGGAGGACCCGGAGGAGGAGGCATAGGTTTAGTTTACTTAGTTGTGCACCTGTACACCCACTTGTGGGTAGGTTGAGCACCGAATAAATGTACTCTGACTATTGTGCTCACGTGTTGTATTTTACTTTCCCTTGTCTGACAGTATCGCTTTAAACACTGTTGAAGTACGTTATCTATCTATTTAAGTATTCGGTTTTTATTTAAAGGGTAAGTTTGGTATGTTTAGAGTCATTGTCAGACGGGAGCGGGGCACGTCCCCGGGTGGTCCCAGTGGGATTGGGACGGGTCCTGTCATACGAGCTGGCTTGAGAGGAGATCCACTGGACACTCAACAGAACATTCAGATTAACGATAGCGATGATGAAGAGGATGATGATGGATTCGCTTATCCACCGGATGTGCATAGTTCTGAGAGAGCAGCATATCGCTTTACTGTAAATGCATCGAGAGATGAGGCACGGCGAAGTGTCGACAATTATGGATTTGGATCCATGCGCGGTGCTCAAGGAGGCAGTAGCAGTCGTCAACCACCGCAACAGATGCGTCGATCACAAAGTTTGCGTGATCCATTTTCAATTCCTCCAGAACCAAAACTCTACAAAACCGCACGAAGTCAACAGAAGACTGTAAAATCGATGTGAAAAGGGACGAAAGAGAAGTTGGGTCGATATATTAGAAATTTTTTTATATATGAAGGCGTGGCTCCAAATAAAGCCAACTCTCATAATTTTAAGAATATGATCATTGAAGCCCAACGAGCAGGTATTTAATAAATTTATTTATTTATGATACATTTTTATTTAGCTTATGAAATACCATTGAATGCTAACTTATGTTTTGGTTTGCAGGTGAAGACGTGTCCACTCCTTCTCTATATGAAGTGAAAAATAAATATCTTCCTTTGGAGTATGAAGAAATGACGGCGTATGTAGAGCAACAAAAGCGACACTGGGAACTTATGGATGTACCATAATGTGCGATGGTTGGATCGGTCCAACGAAGTTATCCATAATTAACTTAATGGTATATAGTAAGGGTTCAACTGTATTTCTCAGGTCAGTTGATTCTTCCAAATTTCATAAAGACTATGTGTACATAGGAAATTTGTTGAAGGAAATTTTCCAGGAGGTTGGAGTACAAAATGTTGTACAGATAGTTACTGATAATGGGTCGAACTTCAAAAAGGCTGGAAAAGAACTGATGAAGACGTATCCGCTCTATTGGATTCCTTATGCAGCCCATTGTATCGACCTAATATTTGAAGATATTGGGAAGAATGAGACAATGACGCTCATCATAAAAAATGCTAGGCAGGTAACTAACTACATTTATAATCATCTATGGTTACTTGCTCAGATGCATGAATTTTGTCAAGGAGACTTGGTTCGTCCTGGTGCAACTCGGTTCACAATCAACTATATTTGTATAAACAGTATAGTTAAACATAAAGTTGGCCTTAGAAAGTTTTTTACCAGTGATCAATGGAATGGTAGCCCATTGAGTAGGAAAGTGGAAGGCAAGAGGGTTGAGGCTCATATCCTAAACCAAAGATTCTGGGAGTCCTTGGAGATGATGCAATCAATATATGAACCATTATATTGCATCCTCCGAATTGTTGATACAGAGGTAGTCCCAACCATGCCAATCATGTATGATATGTTCAATCGAATGAAAGAAAAGATAACCAGTTTTAAAGGGAAGAAGTGGATCCTTAAAATCATACAGGAGCGATGGGAAAAAACATTAGTGCATCCCTTACATGCCGCTGGTATATTTCTATCTTATTGAACTTGTTAACATTTTATTTTATTGTTGTTTACTAAGCAAAGTTCATTCATGATTTGCAGCTTATTACTTGAATCCCTGATATCAATATCAAGCAGGTGTTGGGCATGACTCCTTCCTTGTCCAATCAGTTCAACAAGTATTCCTCAAACTGAATCCAAATGGACAAGTGGGTTTACAAAATTTTGGAGTAGACGTAAGTTCACTACCATATATGAATCTTGATGAGTTATTTTGAATCTTGATGAGTTATTTTGAATCTTGATGAGTTATTTTGAATCTGTACATCTATGGCATTATATTAACATCAGCCTTAATGTAGTTGATCAACTTTAGAGATGGTCGGAAAACATTTCGTTCACCTATGGCTGTACAATCACGAACGAAAATGCCCCCAGGTATATTACTTGCATTTAACTTGATATTCTATGACTTAGCACTTTATAATACCCCTTACATTAAACTTGATATTGACAGCTGAGTGGTGAGAACTATATGGACAAGCTTCTCCCAGCTTGCAACAAATTGCTGTTCGTATATTATCACAAACGACATCATTTTCGGCATGTGAGAGAAATTGGAGTACATTTGCTTTAATTCATACAAAGCAAAGAAATCGTCTCGCATATTCTAAGTTAGAACAACTTGTTTTCTGTTATTACAACATGAAACTCAAGTTAAGAGATGAAGAAGCCGAAGCCAGTAAAGTTGTGGAAGAAGACTACGTTGACTTGTTGGAAATTGCAGGTCAACATGTGGAAGGTAATGAGGCTGATCCACTTCAAGCATGGATTATGCCAGCTCACTTGGATGATGATAGTGGAAGGCCTGACCCTCGAGTAGCACATCTTGCTAGTGAACATGGTGTTAATGTCGATAGAGTGCTATCTGAAGAAATGGGGAGTGAGGACGTAGGAAGTGAGCGGTCAATGTCTTCATGGGAGAGATCAATGCTTGGTTCTACCGGTAGACGTGACTTACGAGCTGATGCTACTAGTAAGGGACTTCTTAAAAAAAAAATTTCCAGATGATGATGATGATGATGATGGAGGAGATGATGTTGAGACAAACGATGAAGGCAAGGATGACGGAGGGGATGATGATGGGGGAAATGAACATGTAACCGATACATATGCCCCATTTACTGAAGAGGCGGATTTCACTCATGCCATAGAAAATTATGATCATGGGTGTAGAGAAGGAGGAGTAGGAATCGGTGGTGTCGGAAAAGATTACACCCGGACACGAAACATATATGAAGGTTATGGAAACTCATCTTCTGAGGATTCCATGGCAATTAGTTTTGAGTCAATGAGTTTAGGCACCGATCCTAGTAACAACTCAAATGATCTATATGCTTATGGTTCATATCGTCACCCCCTGTTAGACAACCATCTCCCTCAAATGTCACTTGATTATGAAGGCTATGAAGATCCTCATCTCAATGAAGATTATGGAGAAGTTAGTTGGGTAAATCCGAATTACCCTATCTATGGAGGAAAAGTAGGCCATTCAAAGGAGATATACGAATACTATGTCCAACAATACATTTCCTTTTGGTCAAATAGCATCAGTTGGCAAAACTTTTGTGTCTTGGTAGATCAAGAGATTCAAGACCAATCTAATTTTCAAGCTGGTCGACACTCTACTTGTTTTTTTATCAAGTTCAATGTGTACCATATTTTTAATGCAATATTATCAATGGAATTATGTTTTAGTTTAAGTTTATCTTTAAGATTTTATACTATTAGTGGTCGGCAGATCTATATTCTATAATATGATTCATCATATATTTATCATATCAAAGTCATTTTATAGTTTTTATTACTCCTATATAACCATTATTGGGTACTTAAGTGTTTGCCAAAGTTTCATTCCATATTTCCGTCATTTGGACTCAATTTCCATCATTTTTGTTGACCGTAAACGATATCGATATCGATATTTGGGGCGAGATATCCGTAAATTCGGCGAGCGATATATCCGTCGATATCGATATTTTCATCCTTGCCTACGGACATCTATTATTGTATATTACTTTCTATAGGAATTATAAATGATTAAATACTATAAAATTTACACGAATATATTTATTTTTTGAAAAAAATATATTTCAAAGGTGTGCATGGTTCCTAATGGTCTTAATCTCTCAGTCTCATTGGTTCGTTGAAAGTTTTTATATTTTTGTACTTATAATATTATATATTTCCAAAAAAATTGTAATATTAGATATATATATTATTTTAATTTAGTGAAAGAGTTTTTAGTAAAAAATAATTATAATTTGATTATATAATTCTTAAAAAAAACATATCAAATTATATAACTCAATATCATTTTCTGTAAAACTTTGCCATATAACTATATATAATTCCATTTTTAAGAATTTATGAAAATCAACAAATCTATAAAACTCAATCACTTAAAAAAAAAAAAGCTTTGCAATTATCTGTATAATCCGAATTCAATACACTCTCCTAGATACAGATGCAATTTGGAATTAGAAATCCAATTCCGAGCCGAAAATTTCCAAAAACAATATGATTATGACAAATCCGTCCAAAAATTCCGCAATAAATTGGAACGATATTGAACTAGATTTGAAAATTCAAAAAATTTTGAAAAGGACCAAATTCAAGCTGAGCCAAATTTTTAGGGGGGCATATTGAATTTTGATTTATATAGATAATTGTAGAGTTGTTGAAATAATTGACTTTTATAGATAGCCGGTTCTTATAGACTTATATTAACTTTTACAAAGTTAATGATGAAATTATATAGAGTTCTATTACAGAGTTTTGTAGAATTTTGTATATCTATAGAATTAGAATTATAGAATTTGACAGAGTTTGCAGAATTCTAGACTGAGTATTTTTTAATTTGATCGACTTTTTTCAATTTGAAGATTTTTATTTTTAGGAAATATGATGAGTTTTATAAATAGATCATAATAGTTTGATTAATTATTTCTGATAAAACCAATGAAAGCCTAACTAACCAATCCAAAAAAAAATATAAGAAAATAATAGTTTTATAAACAAATCAATTTGAGAAAAAAAAATGTTTACCACTAAAAACCCGAACAATCAATAAGAAGCTAGCCATTATTGTAATAATGTATGATAATTTGATTATTAGGTCCTAGCTAGAACTAGCGGTGAGCACGAATTCGTTAAAATAGCTACTTGAACCACTTCAAACCGTTATTTATCTAACAGTTTAGATTTGACCGGATAAAAGTCAAATGGTTTGAGAATCCAAACTGTTCCATTAGTAACAGTTTGGATTTTGATTTTGATTTTAGATATCCGTTAAATCCAAACCGAACTTTTAAAGAATATATTAATTTTTAAATCTATTATTAATACAAAGTAAAAATAATAAAAATAAAATGATAACTAGATATGTAAGGACCTATCCCAAACTTACAGATTAATTAAGGATTAATGATAAATTATCAAGAATTAATTAAAGACTAACAGAGATTAGTCGAGGATTATTGGACGATCGGAGTAAAATGATGATTTTGCCCCTAGACAAAGATAAAATGTTAACTTTTGACTCAGGAGGTCCAATGCATGGGGACTGAGGACCGTTACGTAGATCGAGATAATAAGAGTCCGTAGATAGACGGCACGTCAAAATCAAACATCGTACGGGAAAGTTACAGGTCAATGACAATTTTAGGAGCTATTCACAGTTGCACGTTTTACGAGGATTAACTTTTGGGTTATCTGCACGTTTTACGAGGATTGAATTTTGGGTTGTCTTTAGTGGGCCCAAAATATCTGGCATGGACCAATAGATGAGTGACAAGTGTCACTCATCCTTTTGTCCATAAACCACATTCATGCACCCATCTTCTTCTTCCTTTCTCTATTTGCTTGAAACCCACAAACCCAACCCAATCATATCAACCTTCACCCCTTGTGTTGCTTGATGGAGTGGGAGTGAAAGAGAGGCTGAGACGGTGACAGGGAGGACGACTGAGGAAACCAGAAACCAAGGTAAACCGTAAGCCCCTTTCTGTTTGATTTTGGGATTTCAACTTCTGGACGTTTGGGAATGGTTCTGATGACTGGGACGTGTTGGTTGAGCTCATATGAGCTTGTAAGGATCAAAAGCAAAGGGCAAAGACACGTGGACTAGCCATCGTGGAGGTTTGAAACTGGCCCGTGAAGATTTAATCTTGAGTAGGTAATTTCAGTTCATGTTTTTATGTTTTGAGGTTAGGGATAGATTTCTAGGAAGTAGACGAGTCGAACGATGAAAGAATAATGGATTTTGGTGGCGAAATGAGGGAGATACGACCGGGTTGGGTCGCAGGTTAGAACGACCCGTTACAAACAAACAGGTCGACCTGGCGAGAGGTAGGGGATGATGATGTGATAGTCCATGTCATCACCTATCAAACTTGTCAGGCCACCTGGATAACTAGGGGATGACACGTGGCTAGGTTTTTAGTCCAGTCAACAGCTGACGTGGCAGGTCCACGTCAGCATTGTTAGACCACGTGGACCAATGGGGTGGTGTTACGTGGAAAGTTGTTAGATAGGTGTCAGAGGTGTTAGATGACGTGGCAGCTGACGCGACAAGTCCACATCATCCATGTTAGACCCCATGGACCAACAAGATGGTGCCACATGGCATGCTGTTAGATAGGTGTCAGATGACGTGGCAAGTCCACTTCAGCCATGTTAGACCCTATGGACCAATGAGATGGTGCCACGTGGCACTGTGTCAGGTTGTCAGAGTTGACGTGTTAATCACATGTGGCAGACGTCATCACATGGCATGGTAGTGTCAAAAGGCGACACGTTGCACCAGTCAGGGTATGCCACGTGGCAGGATGTCAGACCTGTCAAGCTGAGTCAGCGTTGACCGCCGTGGACTGGACTTTGACCGACGTGTGAGGGCGTGAATTTCAAGGTGAAACCAGTCGAGTTCGAATGGTTTTGATGTTATGAATCCAATGGTGGTGGTTTCAGGTCGATCGAATCGTTTGATAGGTTATTTAGAGATTTTTAGTCTCGGGAAACATGTTTGAGACACGTGTACCGTTCCTAAAGTTTTGAGCGTTTATGATTAGGATTTGTATAGGTTGGTAATAACCTTTTAGTATGATTTGGATAGGTTCGGACATCCTGGAGGTTGCGGATTAGCCTCGGAGTGGCTTATGGCACGAGTTTCGGAGCGCACAGCTTGGACGGTCTGTGAGTGGACCTTGTTTTATGAAATGATGCATGCATAACTGTTTTATATGTTTTATGATCATGATTTGAGATGCATTGATTGCATGATGTTTTGAATATGATTGGGTATTTTTGTAGAAAATGTCGTTATACTGCATGTATTTCGAGATTTCCGTTTTATATGATATTTGGGCTTAGGCCGAGTTTTATACGTGCATGTGTTTTATGTGATTTTAATGGTTTTACGGAGAGGTGTGAAATTGAGGATTGATTATTAGTTTTAAATGATTTCACAGAGATGCGTGAAATCGGTATTCGAGCATAAGATCCAGTTGAATGTTGAATTTGATTTTGATGATTGTCAAAGGGGATTTGGAACATGATTTGAATAATGAAATGGTTTCGAATTTGGAAATGTGTTTCGAGCTTGAGTACTAGTTAATTTACAGCTTGACTTAGAGTATAGTCAAACACGAGGATTTGATATTGAGCTGTGACCTAGTTATGATTTAGGAAAGATATTTCAGAGATGAGACCTAGTTATGGATTTGATAGGATTCGAGGAATCCATGATTTATGAAGTGTTACTAGACACTATTTTTATGATGGTTTTGTGGAAATGGATTTGATGAAATTATATCCGGGCATAGACCCCTTTGAGATGATTTGATATGATTTGGGATATGTTTTCCACACGACCATCCTCTATGATATGATCCTAGCCTCCGGACGTCGACCATCTAGTGAGATTTCTGATCCTGGAGAGGTCACGGGGACACTGCCTGCAGTAGTGTCGGAGATGGACATTTTGCAGATTTCGACCATCCCGTGTGATGTGTGATCTTGTAGATGTCATCGCTCAGACGTCGACCATCATGTATGATGTGTGATCCTGAGTTGGAGCACCTAGTCGTCAAGCTGCGGGCTCCGAGCCTGGTGTATATTCGGATGTGTAATCTCGAGTCGCACGCGTAGCGCTGATATCGTGACTAGTGATGATGATGTGATGATATGAGATAAATTTGTAATGAAACATACGACTTCTGACTTGAGTCTATGTATCGGTCAGATGCCCTGTTGGGATGTTTTACATGGTTTTGATTTGGGTTGAGACCAATGTGTATTGGATTTGGGCTGAGACCCACGTGATTTGATTTAGGCTGAGACCCACGTGATTTGGGTTTGGGCTGAGACTCTACTGAAGAAATGACTTCGATTGAGCCGTGTTTTCACTGTGTTTTAAGTTGAAAAACAATATGATTTGCTTTTAAAAAAGTATTTGAAATACTTGTTTTCTGATGCATGCAACTTTTACTTGAAGGGTATAAATGTCATTTTGATGAATTGTTTTTTTTATAAACTTTTATTTTTGTCTACTCACATTTTTTATGGTTTGTGATACCCTTCAGGTTGATCATGGATGCGGGCTGTAGCAGAGACCGAGACATCATATGCCGCTGCGCACTCCACAGATCTCTTCGTACTCTGGGTAACGTCGAGTAGGTTACTGTTTTATCTCTAGTCTGGCATGTGGTGTCAGACGAGAGCATGGTGCATCCCTCGGTAATCCAAGGGGATTGAGATGTGTCATGTCAAGATATACTCATATAAGAGTATAATAAAAGATTATTAAATAGTATGTTTATTTGATAAATCTTAGTATAGTGATAATGTTTACAATTCAATACTCAGCAAATTTAATATATAAAATTTTGAGTATTGAATATTGACTATTTTTTTCGTATCCTTGTTTTTTTATATCCTTATTATTTTTTTTATTTTTTTTTATTTTTTTTTATTATTTTTTTTTATTTTTTAACGGTTTTAAACCGTTTCGATCCAAACCAAATTGTTAATGACGGTTTGAATCGAAACAGTTTTATTTCTAATTTTAGAAAATCCAAATTGTATCGAACCGTTAAGATTTTAACGGTTTGAATTTAGATATTGTCAATATCTGTATCGAACCGCCCCGTGTCCACCCCTAGCTAGAATTATAAGAGATGAATATTTTCACATGATAAAAAAATAAGAGTATATATGAAAACAAGAGTGTGTGTGTGTGTGTATATATATATATATATAATTCTTCTTATAGGATGAAAACAAGAATAGACACAACAATAAGGTTTAATAATTGAATGCCACAAGATTCCTTTGATGCCTATATAATAATAGGTCACTAACAATTTTTTGGTAAATAAACAGTTAATAAATCCAATTTATTCAAAAGACATTATATATAACTAATCAGATTGATCATTCTAAATCGATTATTAAGAAAATTTGGTTCACCAATCCAGATTGATCAATCTCAACCAATTTTTTTTTCCCAACATGTGATTAGGGTGTTATAGTCTGAATTTTTTTCTACATGTGATTAGGGTTACAGTAAAAAACATTATTTCATAGAGAATATATTCTAATTAGTTGAAACCCTAATTATGAAAACAAACACCCTAGAAATTGTTCTCATCAAAAGAAAAAATTTCAAATGGAATGACCAGATCAACGAGCAAGATAGAAATGTCCACATGCAAAAAAGAAAATCATATGAAAAATGTCTATGAAAGTGAAATGACATTGATATGTATATTTTACACCACTAAATCTACAAAAGTTGATCATTTAATGAATTTAATAAATGCCAATCATGTTTTGGATATTACTAAACTTTTTTTGACTCCTGAAAAGTTATAATTGAATACCTCCAAATTTTCATGGAGTTTTTAAAACTCGGTAAAAATCTGAATTGAATACTTTTTGACTTTTATAGAGTTTTAAAATGTCTGAATTAAATATCTAATGAGTTATACAAAAACTCTAAATTGAATACACCTATAATTAGAAATCAACCAAAATTTTATAAAAGTTGACCAAATTCTATGTTCAATACAACCCCTTAGTTAGATCAGGTTAAGATTTGAGCATGGCGTGCTTTATTCGTGTCTCTAGCTAGGACTGACTGAAATGTAGATATATGATGAATACGAGGTTTTAATCAAGGTTTTTTTTTTTTGAAAATTCTATGCATTAAGAAAGGAAGAAATCCCAACAGAAACAACAAAGGCAGTAAGGGAGAAATCCCAAACAGAAACAACAAAGGCAGTAGCCAATCAAGGTGGGCGAACATATGTAAAGCTGTCCAACTACGAAACCCAATTAGCTCTTGCCACATCGAAACCATGCGTTTTCATGACTGTCAATTTTCACATTCTGTTGGTGCAGAAATCTTCCAGCTTTGTGAAGTTCCTTCTCGATCCCTACACACAAGAACGAAAATCAAACGGGGTTAAGGTTGAATCCCCGGGGGGTGGTTCAACCGAAAACGCTACGATGCTTAAGTCAATTTTTTGAAAAAATAAACCGACAGAGTGTTTGCAGGAGTTTTTGATTACCTTTAGAAAGGAGATGAGGTCTTCTATTTATAGTGAAGACTTGAGAGTCACCGGAACGTCTGATTGGTTGAAGGAGAAAGTATTAAATAAATGATTATATTGAGTGTAATCACTTATTTATTAATGAATAAATAATTCGCTGAGAAGTTATTTATTATCGGCATTGATCTGATTAATTAATATATTTAGCTGGTAAATATATTGAATTAATGCGGAGATCGTAACATGTCGATGTCAATTTTACCAAGGGTAATATTGGCATTATGAGAATTGTTGGCCACGTGGCAGCTCCAGAATATTCCAGTAATTTATGGTTCCACAAATGCCCCCACATCACTTAGGAATTCGAGGAATCCTAAGAGATGTAGTCTACTTGTGGTTACAGTAAATCACGTCTCAATATTTTGTATAGGAGTAGAACTCTTCTTTCCCGGATGTAGTTGGAGATTAACCTTGATTTTGCCTCAATTGGAATCCTTTGGGCTTGTATTCCTACTTTGAGTTGATCTTCAGAGCCCGATTAATAGCTAGAGTTTATTTAATTTTTCTATTTAAATGAGAGCATATAGCCCTTATTTTTATAAAGAAAAAAATTAAACCCTAGCTAGATCTGATCCTGAGGAAGATAAACCATCTTGAGCGAGTTTGGTAGTGGAAAAATTCGCGGCTTTGTTGGGGAGGTAATTAATGTTTGCCCCCTCTCTTTCACATGGATGTGCACTATTGATTTTTGCAGGTGTCCTCACAAGGATGGTGCGCATGGATGGTTGTAGTTGGCGCCGGAAGACAACTCAAAGTAGATGGTTACAGTTGATCGCATGGATGATTTTCGCATGCCTGACTTCTTGCTCTGGGCGGAAGGGTCTCCACGACAAAGAAAACTTTTGTCTTTTTTTTTATATTTTTTTTTGTTGCTTTGCACAGCAATTTTTATTTTTTATACATCAGTTGCGTTGCACAGGAAAGCAAATTTTTGCTTTTTGTTTGTCACTTTTGTAGAACACAAAAGCATTTTCATGAATGTAATATATATATATATATAATAAAATATATGTTTATATATTTTAATATATATATATATATATGAATATATATTATTTTGTTCAGTTTCAATTTTTTGTAGATTTTGAGAGCTGTGGATATCCGATTTCAATGATTTCAGCGGTGGTGCGCTCTACTCTCCAAGACGATCATTTCAAGACGCATGAAGGCATACTTTTGTCGGGGTCTCAAAGAATTCAATTTTATGGTGTGACCATCGTAAGACCATCTGTTGGTATATCCGGGACTTGTTGGAGCTTCCAATTTCAAGCGATGACTGACTCGACATCAAGACGCTCCTCTAGTTGACTCACTTGTGATGCTTTGTGGATAGAAGAGTTTGGCGTATCGGTGGACTCATCACACTTCAAGTCATGGAACTAGGAGTGCTGCAAGTGTGAGGCGAGGTGTAGCAGAGTGCGACACGAATTGCATCATAGTGCAAGGCGAGAGGTGCAGCAGTGTGCTGCTCGAGGTGCAGCAGAGTGCAAGGCACGAGGTGCACCAGAATGGATGCAAGGTACAACGGAGTGCAAGGCGGGTACGCTACAGCTGCGAGGCGAGACATGGTGCAACTACAAGGCGAGACATGCTGTAAATGCGAGGTGAGGAATGCTGCAATTACGAGGCGATGCATGGTGCAACTACAAGGCGAGATGTGCAAGTGTGAGGCGAGGAGTCCCATCACTTGGAGTGTGACGTATCACTACCCAGCATGAGGCTTGTTCCAGATGCAAGGAAGAACATAGAATGAAGGATCGATCATGCCCCATACAAAGCTCGAGACGTCGTACATCATCACCTAATTGAAGGAAGAGACCTTGGAGATGCCATCATCTAGACGCTGAAGCCAAGTGGCGTGAAGCCACATGGAACCAAACCATTGTTTCGTCTTGGAGTTGAAAGTCAAACTGCTTTGTAGCCATCGCCGAGTCAAGTAGTGGTGAATTTGCTTTTGTGAAGCCAACTATGCCAAGTAAGCGATGTTGAGGAGGTTGCCCCCATTGTTTGAAGAAGGTCATGGACTATGCATCACTAGAAGTCCACGATGGGATGATAGAAGGCCTTCAAGGCTTGCTCATAGGTTGACGGAAATACTCTGAGGTCATGCTGCTCCTGATGATGAGTTTCATGATTATTTTTGGCTCGTAGCTTGATCTTAGCATTGAATACAAGTTCGAGCATTCAACTTGTGAATTGTCAACTTCTTTAATTTTCATTAATATAAGCCTTCCAATCTTTTTTGAGTGTTTTGTGATTTTTGGCATATTTGACCTTCGTGTGCAAACATGTTCACAGGGAAATCTTCACAACTTGGAATTGAGTGAGATCAATGGAGTTGGAAAGCTGACTTCCTTACCTTTCTAAATCCGTCCACCTCATGTCAGGATGATCAAAATTCAGTGGTCTATGACTGAATGAATCTCGTACTCGTGCACTGGTACGTGCAGTTGACCTTCGTGTACAAAAATGTTCGCTGGGAACTCGTCACAACTTGGAATTGAGTGAGATCAATGGAAAAGGAAAGTTGACTTCCATAACGTTCTAAATCCGTCGACCTCATGTCGGGTGACCAGAATGCAGTGGTATATGACTGAATGAATCGCGTACTCGTGCGCTGGTACGTGCAGTTGACCTTCGTGTACAAAAACGTTCGCTAGGAACTCGTCACAACTCGGAATTGAGTAAGGTCAACGGCTTTGGAAAACTGACTTCCGTATATTTTTAGGGCCATCAAGATAATGTCAGGGTGAGCAAAATTGAGCGAGCTATGATCGAATGAATCTCGATCTCGTGCATTGAAATGCAGAATTGGACTTTGCATGTTAAAACATTTGCCCACGGTTTGTCATGGCCTGGTGATTGCCCTCTTGGTGGGGTTGGAAGCATTTTTTTAGTAGCTTTCTGACTCCAACAAGTCAAGTTCTTGGATGGTTTCATGTGCCTCGCTAGGACGAGCCTTGAGCGCTTCACATGGCGAAGTTCTGGCAAGGTTCGCATGGTGAAGACTTGTTGTGTTTTGCTGGCAAAAACTTTGAGTTCTTCGCATGGTGAAGGCTTCTAGTGCTTCATATGGCGAAGGTTTGGAGTGCTTCGCATGGCGAAGGCTTAGAATGCTTCGCGGGGCGAAGCCTTGGGTGCTTTGCATGGCAAAGACATAGGTGAGCTTTGCATGGCAAATGCATAGGTGAGCTTTGCATGGCAAAGGCTTAGTATGCTTCGCATGGCGAAGGTTTTGAGTGCTTCACGCGATGAAGGCTCGGGGTGCTTCACGGGACGAAGGCTTGGAGTGCTTCGATGGGCGAAGACTTTGAGTGCTTCATTGGGCGAAGGCTTGGAGTGCTTCGTGGGATGAAGGCTTGGAGTGCTTCGCATAGTGAAGGCTTATAGTGGTTCGCATGGCAATGGATCGGGGGCTTTGCGTGGGAAAAGCTTGGAGTGCTTCGCATGGTGAAATCTTGGAGTGCTTCGCGTGGCGAAGGCTTGGAGTGCTTCGCGTGGCGAAGGCTTGGAGTGCTTCGCATGGCGAAGACTCGGGTGTTCTGCGTGGCAAAGGCTTAAAGTGTTTCGCGTGGTGAAGACTCGGGTGCTTTGCGTGGCAAAGGCTTAGAGTGCTTCGCGTGACGAAGGCTTAGAGTGCTTCGCGTGGCGAAGACTCGGGTGCTTTGTATGGCAAAGGCTTAGGTGAGCTTTGCATGGTAAAGGCTTAGTATGCTTCGCATGGCGAAGGCTTTGAGTGCTTCACGTGATGAAGGCTCGGGGTGCTTCGCGAGGCGAAGACTTGCAGTGCTTCGCTAGGCGGAGATTTTGAGTGCTTCGCTGGGCGAAGGCTTAGATTGCTTCGCATGGCGAAGGCTCGGGGGCTTTGTGTGGCAAAGGCTTAGAGTACTTCGCATGGCGAAGGCTTGGAGTGCTTCGCGTGGAGAATGCTTGGAGTGCTTCGCGTGGTGAAGACTCGGGTGTTCTGCGTGGAAAAAGCTTAAAGTGCTTCGCGTGGCGAAGACTCGGGTGCTTTGCGTAACAAAAGCTTAGAGTGCTTCCCGTGACGAAGGCTTAGAGTGCTTCGCGTGGCAAAGACTCGGGTGCTTTGCATGGCAAAGGCTTGGAGTGCTTCGCGTGACGAAGTCTTAGAATGCTTCGCGTGACGTGATGAAAGCTTTGAAGTGTTTTGGGTGGCGAAGGCCTAGTGCTTTCTAAATAAAAACAAAGGCGGTAAGACAATTTCATTAGACGTTGAAACGAAACATCTTTAATCCTATTGAAAGATGCTATATGAGCAAAGTAGGCACTGAGCCGAATTTTAACCAAAAAATTCGTGTCTTTGATGATGACTTGGTCACTGATTTAGTTTCATGGTTGTTCCCTGCAACTCGAACTCGGCAATGATGGTGTCCACTCATATCATCTTTTGTGCGGGTTCCTGGGGGTCTTTGTTTCCGAGATGATCCGTTGTTTTTTTTCTGACTTACTCGGTGCAGTGTCCTTCCTTGAAGAGATCCTGGAGGTATCTTTTGAAAGTCTGGCAAGAGTTTATGTCGTGCCCATAACAATTGTGATAGGCACACTATTTTGTCTTGCCGGCCCTCTCCTGGTCGCGTTTGACGGGAGCTGGTCTTTCGAACCACGGTTTTTCCTTTAGCTGATTATATATTTGGAAGAAAGGTACCGAAAACTGTGTGTTTGGCTTTGCACCCGCGAGTGTGTTGGATGACGTGTTCCCTTTGCGCTTGTTGGCTTTCTCGACTGAGTTCCCACGGTGAGCATCATTCTTTGGCTGTGCAAACGCCTTTGTGAAATGTCCATCTTCCTAGACGTGGTTGGCGGCATGTGTGGCATTTTTCTCGTCCTCCCAGCATGCATGTCGCTCCTCCAGGGACAATATCTTGGTGAGACTTCGGGTGTTGCTCATGATGGTGTCTCCGTAGAGCTAGCTCTCCTGCGGTAGGCCTTATTTAAATGCCACGGCTACAACGAGATCGCTGTAACCAACAATGCGGGATTTCTCTTCGCAATACCTCCGAATGTATTGCCGCAAGGTTTCCTTAGACCTCTTTCGGATGGTGAAGAGGTGGTCATCCTTGAATTCGACGGTGCGAAGCTGCGAGTACTCCACGAAAGCAAAGGCCAACTCTTCGAAGGAAGTGATTGATCTCCGGAGTGATTGGCCTTGCAGCGAGGCTTGGAAAACTTTGCACATGTGCGCGTCGTTTTGCATGTGAGGTACCATGACCCCCCGATAGTAATTGATGTGTTTTACTGGATTGGAGGTTCCTTTATACAGATTGATGTTTGGTGTTGAAAATTGCTGCGGGAATGGCTCCTCCTCAATGTCCTTCACGAATGGCGAAGATGATGACGTCTAAATCTAGCGCCAAAGGTCATCCTCTAAGTCTCCGGCACGTTGAACTCCCTGGAGGCGTCGATCTAGCATCTTTCGGACGTCTTCAGCGTGCAATGGTCCTTTGTGACGGGGATTTTAGCGCCTGGTCAAGTGGTGTCGACTCCTTCGAGTTGCAGTGGGAATGGCACTCGAGCGTGTTGACGAGTCGGTCTCGTCCTCCTTGCTGCGATCGTCTGTGCTTCTTGAGTTACGATGGTTCTGTCCATCTGAGTGAGTGTGTGACTTACAGGAGACCGCTTGTTGCTGTCACCTGTTGCGCGGGTACTCAATGCGCGAAAGTGCTCCTAGGCGTCCTTTGAGTCGCTCCCGAGCCGAAGGCCTCTGTTGGCCTTGGCCTCCTGCTCTGGAGGTGCAACTTTCCTCCCCTGAGTCATTCACCGATGCGTCTCGGGACATTGTCTGGCAGTGAACATGCTTTTTGTTGGCGTGTCTCAGGACGTCTCTTGGTGCCTTGCGAGGTTCATTGTATTTCTCGGAGGTTCTGGATGTCCCGATATCCCCCAACAGCTGTTGCAAAAGTTCTGATTGGGCTCAAACTTGGTTGCTCAGTTGCTCAATCTGTTGTGTCAGTCCAAGTCGTGGAGGTGACCCCCTAGGTGCTTGCTCATGATGAGTAGCATGTCGGGGTGCACGTCGCGCGCCTTCAGACAGATGTGATGAACCATGTCTCCTTGGTATCTGGGTGTTGGCCTGCGAGTTGCGCAGGGCGTCCAAGTGCCTCCTTAGGTCCAAGCTGGTAGGGGGCTGATTCGGGACTCCTAGAGATGATTCTCCCGCCAGCAGCCCATCTGTTTGTTGAAAAAACGTCGTGCCTGTCCCTTTTGCAGGTGGGGGGTTCACAGTAGCAGCGGCCATGAGGAACGTTCCAAAACTGAAAGTTGGTGTCCAATCCGGCATTTCGAACGGTAGGTGAATTGATGCGTGGCGCGGGCCGTGCAGGAGACATGAAAATGGTTCCTCCGAAATCTCATGCAGTGGTTCGCTCACGGCAGCGATCGCAGCGGCGGATGTAGCAGCCTCGGAGACTCGCGCGGATCGGCGTGTTCTGGCCATGTGAAGAACGGTAAATGTTGAAAGTGTGATGATGGAGTTTTTTCAAGGAAAAACTAAAGAGCACCCTTTGCGTATTTCCCAAATCGGCTCTCAATGAAAGCACCAGTTGTTGATGCAGAAATCGTCCGGCTTTATGAAGTTCCTTCTCAATCCCTACACATAAGAACGAAAATCAAACGGGGTTACGGTTGAATCCCGGGGGGTGGTTCAACCGAAAACACTCTGATGCTTAAGTTAGTTTTCTGAGAGAATAAACCGACAGAGTGTTTGCAGAAGTTTTTGATTACTTTTAGAAGGGAGATGAGATCTTCTATTTATAGTGAAGACTTGAGAGTCACCGGAACGTCTGATTGGTTGAAGGAAAAAGTATTAAATAAGTGATTGTATCGAGTGTAATCACTTATTTATTAATGAATAAATAATTCGATAGGAAGTTATTTATTATCGGTATTGATCTGATTAATTAATGCGGAGATCGTAACATGTCGATGTCAATTTTACCAAGGGTAATATTGGCATTATGAGAATTGTTGGCCACGTGGCAGCCCCCTAAAAGAAAATTCTCATGAGCCTCGTGGTTATGAGAATGCAAAGTGTCTTGTCATTAAAGAAGTGTCTTATGTTTGTATATATATACCATCTCTGTATTTTATTGGAATAGGCATGACTCCTTCAATTGTGGTTACCTTAAATCTCGATCAAAATTCTTTGGTAGGGTTTGGTTTGTAAAAGTTGAAAGAGGGTAAAGTGGTAAATGATAATAAGTTTAGAAACTAATTTGGATTATAGATAGTGAAAATTTTCATTAAATGCTCTCATCAACTTTAATGGAGAACCTGAGAATAATTAATGGGTTTTAATAGATTTTAAATGATTTGGAATTATAATGAATTTTATATAATTTCACCTTATTTTATATGATACTCAAATCATTTCAAATTTTAATAGATTTTGTAATAAATTTATATAGATTTTGAAGTGTTTCTATGGATTTTATAAATATAAACCATATCCAACAGGACCAGATGTGCACATTCTCCATTTCTCCTCTTCCCATTACCATTCGGTGATGACAGTCACATACTACAAAGTATCAGACATGACTTCTTTCAATAGACAAAATTTCGTACCAAAACAATGAAATAAGACCGTAGTCACACTCTTCCAAACTAAATTAGTTTAATAAAACGTTTATCATCGTAATTATCATAAAAAAAAAAGAACAAAAACAAAAACCAAAATACATTAAAGTAACCATTCAAAGTTATAAAAAATTAGGAAAGTAACTGCAAATAGAATGTTCAATCCAATAAACCAAGGGAAAGGGAGGAAAGAACAGAAAGAGGGGTAAGAATGAAGTGTGAGTTTGTTATAAGTCAAACTTGGATTGTTAGTTGGCTCTTTATGATTTTGTATTTCCAGATGGGGATTTGGTCTTGTTCCATGTAACATCTGTTATTAATATATCTTGTTATGTTGTCTTCTCTTTTGAATAACTGTTTCCATAAAAAAAAAATGACTGTGGTGGTGGTGCTGGTTCTATTACTGAGAGTGGTGGTGGTGCCGCTTTAGTTAGGATGAGGAAGGGGGACAACGTAAAAATGTTTTGAGAAGGAAGATATTTTTTTTTTCAAATCCAATGAAATATTAGGTGAGGTGTGATGATTTTGATGGTGGAGTAATATGTGTATTTTTCATCAGCAAATCTATCAAAATCCACCAATTTAAAAAATCATAAGAAATCATTCAACTTTTGAACACACCTATATTTGTAAATTGTATTTTACAATCTTAATTGAATACACATAGATTTTAAAGAATTTTAAAACAATCTATTAAAAGATAGATTGAATACATCTTGATTTGTATAAAATCTATTAAAATCCTAATTGAATAAGTGTGGATTTGAAAACCCTGTAAAATCATTTAAAACCCAAAATTGAATACACCCCCCTAACTTTGCAATTCTAAGCAAAACGCAATTACTTAGAAGCTAAATTAAAGTTTAGGGCTCTACTCTATATAACTATGCTATCGATTGGAGCCCTAATTGAAGGTCAATAGCAGCTCAATTTTCAGTCGCATGATCGATCAGTAGAGATGTTTGGGAAGCCGGGAAAGTGCTTGGTGTTAACCTTGAAGAAATTACTTCATCAATACAAGCAAAGATCCACCAAGAAAAATCATCCACGCAGGATCAGCCAAACTAATTATACTAATGGGTGCTCCTGGCAGACACCACCTCATGATATATATCTTGGACAATATTCTACAACTCCTGAGCATAAGTGATCGAATACGCATAAGCATCGTCTGCAAGTCTTGGAGTTTGATCGCTATGCGAAGAGATATCTCCGATTCAGATGTGCTCGGCACCTTCCCTGGTTAGTACTCCCTCAAGATACTGCAAGTGCATAAACTTTTTCATTTTATATGATGATAAGGGTGATCATGTCAAGATACAGCTCCCTAAGCCATATCGAGCGTGGTGCTTTGGTTCTTCGAAACGCTGCTTGGTTAATCATGTTCAAGGAAAAAGGACTGGACTCTCGAATAGTAAGTACTACTGAACCCAAATTCAAAAGTTGAACACCAACTTCCACCCTTGAAAGCAATTCCATCTTTTAAAGATCATGTCAAAAGATTCAAAATAAGGAAAAGTTGGAAGAAACCAAAACCGTGTGTACAAGCAGCATTTGGCCGGTTTATTGGTAAAATTTTATTATCCAGTTCTAATATACCAGAATGTATAATTGCGGGATTTTTTTTTTCGAAATGATACCAAATTGGTTTGTGCAAACCTGGGAGAAATGGCTGGACTACATATCCCATCCATATATTTGGTGGTAATATTATTCAATACAATCGACACTTAGATATTTTGTTTTCCTATGGCATGCTATATGCCTTGGCTAACAAGGGCGCAAATAATGGCGACGTTGTAACTCGATCTTAAATTTTGATGATACGGCTGTGGAATTGAAGTTGGTTTATGATAAAAAAAAAAATGGAGCTATGATGATGATGATGATGATGATGATGATGATAATATTGTCGGTTATGAGAACCAACAAGAAGGTGGTCATAGTGCCCAAGTAATTGTTTCTAACTTGTTTTACGACGCCTACTTGTTTGAATCCACAACAAACGTCAATGAAGTCTGGTTCATTCATAATTAAGAAAGATGTTTCGAAGAGAATCGATGGTAAGTACGAGGAGATAATGTGCATGAGAATGGCAACTTGGTCGTTAGGTAGCGATGAGATATATGATATACTTATGTCAAGTGCTTACACAACAATTAATATGTGGGGAAAGTTGGTTCAATCCAAGTTTATTATGTCTAGCTAGCTATAAAGAGATGGTTGAACTGTGTCTCAATATTTTTTTTTTGTTGTCCCTCTTCAAGAAAACAAAAATTTCGAGATCATGTATGTGGAACCCAAAATCACCGGAAGAATGTGGAGCTACCACGTGGCCCATAATTCCCGAACTGACTAAATTGCCCCTGGTAATAATACTTAAAATCCAAGCACCGAACATGACTCAAGCCCACAATGCTTACATAGCCCAAACATTGGGCCCAAACCGGGATGACATGTGGAAGCCTCTCACCCTCGATTTTCATAACATGTGTCAACATGCAAATCAATGAGCATTTGTCCCACATCGAAATTATGGAAATTGAACATCCCACTCACCCTACATAAGGGGTACACATTTCTCAATAAAGGTAATTCAATTCAACGCTACTTAAACTCTTAAGATTTCTCTTTCGAAGCTGGCTTAAGCATCAGAGCGTTTTCGGTTGAACCACCCCCCGAGATTCAACCTTAACCCCATTTGATTTTCGTTCTTGTGTGTAGGGATCGAAAAGGAACTTCACAGAGTCGGACGATTTCCGCATCAACAACTGATGCTTTCATTGAAAGCCGATTTGAGAAATATTCAAAGTGTGCTCCTTAGTTTTTCCTCGAAAAAAATTCCATTCTACTTTCAACGCTTACCATTACTCAGATGGTCAGAACACGTTGATCCGCACGGGCCTCTGAGGCTGCCACATCCACTGCTGCGATTGCTGCCGTGAGTGAACCACTACCCAAGCTCCAAAGCGACGTGGCCCATCACATCCAACTGAAGGCGCGCGACGTGTGCCCCGACATGCTACTCGCCACGATCAAGCATCTAGGGGCTCGCCTCCGCGACTTGGACTAATGCAGTAGGTTGAGCAACTGAGCAACTAAGTTCGGGCCCAATCAGAGCTCCTACAACAACTATTGCGAGACATCAAGACATCCAGAATCTTCGAGAAGTGCAGTGAACCTCGCGGGGCACCAAGGGACATCCCGAGACGTGCCGGTAAGGAGCATGTTTGCTATCGGACAATATCCTGAGACACGTCGCTAAGGAGACACATGGACGCCCTGTGCAACCCGCAGACCAACACCCAAGCTTCCGAGAGACGTGGCCCATCACATCTGACTGAAGGCGCGCGACGTGTGCCCCGACATGCTACTCGTCACGAGCAAGCATCTAGGGGCTCGCCTTCGTGACTTGGACTAATGCAGCAGGTTTAGCAACTGAGAAACCAAGTTCGGGCCCAATCAGAGCTCCTACAACAACTATTGGGAGACATCGGGACATCCAGAACCTCCAATAAGTGCAGTGAACCTCGTGGGGCATCAAGGGACATCCCGAGACGCTCCAGGAAGGAGCATGTTCGCTGCCGGACAATGTCCCGAGACACATCACTAAGCGACTCAGGGAAAGAAAGCTGCACCCCCAGAGGAAAATGCCAAGAACGATCGAAGCTTCCAGCTTAAGAGCGACTTGGAGGACGCCCTGGAGCACTTTCGCTCATTGAGTACCCGAGCAACAGCTGACGGCAGCAAGCAGTCTCCCGTGCGTCACGCACTCACTCAGATGGACAGACCCATCGTAACTCAAGAAGCACAGACGATCGCAGCGAAGAGGACGAGACCTACTCGCCAACACGCTTGAGTGCCATTCTCGCTGCAACTCGAGGGAGTCGACGCCACTTGACTGGACGCTGAAATCCCCGTCACAAAGGTCCATTGCATGCTGAGGAAATTCGAAGGATGCTAGACCAACGCCTCTAAGGTGTTCAGCTCGACAGAGACTTGCAGGATGACCTTTGGCGCCAGATTCAGACGTCATCATCTTCACCAGTTTTGAGAGACATTGAGGAAGAGCCATTCCCGCATCGATTTTTAACTCCCAACTTCAATCAGTACAAAGGAACCTCCGACCTAGTGAAACACATAAATCACTATCAGGGGGTCATGGTACCTCACATGCACAACGACGCACTCATGTGCAAAGTTTTCCAAGCCTCGTTGCAAGGTCAGACGACGACATGGTTCAACCATCTCCTCCGGAGATCAATCACTTCCTTCGAAGAGTTGGCCCTTGCTTTCGTGAAGGAGTACTCGCAGCTTCGCACCATCGAAGTCATGACCACCTCTTCACCATCTGAAAGAGGTCTAAGGAAACCTTGCGGCAATACATCTGGAGGTATTGCGAAGAAAAGTCCCGCATTATTGGTTGCAACGATCTCGTCGCATCCATGACATTTAAGCAAGGCCTACCGCGAGAGAGCTAACTCTACGGAGATATCGTCATGAGAAACGCCCGAAGTCTCACCAAGAAATTGTCCCCGGCGGAGCGAGATGCATGCTGGGAGGATGAGAAAAACACCACACATGCCACCAACCACATCGAGGAAGATGCACATCCCACAAAGGCGTTTGCGCAGCCAAAGGATGATGCCCACCACTGGAACTTAGTCGAGAAAGCCAATAAGCGCAAAGGGAACCCGTCATCCAACACGTTTGAGGGTGCAAAGCCAAACACACAGTTTTCGGTACCTTTCCTCCAAATATACAATCAGATAAAGGAAAAGTCGTGGTTCGAAAGACTAGCTCCTGTCAAAGGCGACCAGGAGAGGCCCGACAAGACAAAATGGTGTGCCTATCACAATTGCTATGAGCACGACATAAGCTCTTGCCAGACTTTCGAAAGATACCTCCGGGATCTCTTGAAGCAAGGACACTGCACAGAGTATGTCAGAAAAAGGGCAACGTGTCTTCTCGGAAACAAAGGCCCCCAGGAACCCGCACAAAAGATTATCCGCGTGGACACCATCATTGTCGAGTCCGAGTTGCAGGGAACAACCATGAAACTGAATCAGTGACCAAGTCATCATCAAAGACACAAATTTTGTGGTTAAAATTCGACTCAGTGCCTACTTTGCTCACAAAGCATTTTTCAATAAGATTCAAGATGTTTCATTTCAACGTCTAATGAAATTATCTTATCGCCTACGCTTTTGTTTAGAAAGCACTCTAAGTCTTCGCCATGTGAAGCACTCTAACCCTTTTCCATGCAAAGAAGCTAAGCCTTTGCCACGCAAAGCACCCGAGTCTTTGCCATGCGAAGCACTCTAAACCTTCGTCACGCGAAGCACTTTAAGCCTTTGCCACACAAAACACCTGACTCTTCGCCACGCGAAGCACTCCAAGCCTTTGCCATGCAAAGCACCCGAGTCTTCGCCATGCGAAGCACTCCAAGCCTTTGCCACGCAAAGCATCCGAGTCTTTGCCATGCAAAGTACTCCAAGCTTTTCCCACGCAAAGCACCCGAGTCTTCGCCATGCGACGCACTCCAAGTCTTCACCATGCAAAGCACTCTAAGCCTTCGCCATGCAAAGCACTCCAAACCTTCGCCACTCAAAGCATTCTAAGCCTTCACCACGCGAAGCATTCTAAGCCTTCGCCATGCGAAGCACTCCTAGCATTCGCTATACGAAACACTCCAAGCCTTTGCCACGTAAAACACCTGAGTCTTCGCTACGCGAAGCACTCTAAGCCTTCGTCACGCGAAGCACTTTAAGCCTTTGCCACACAAAGCACCCGAGTCTTTGCCATGCGAAGCACTCCAAGCCTTTGCCAAGCAAAGCACCTGAGTCTTCGCCATGCTAAGCACTCCAAGCCTTCGCCACGCGAAGAACTCTAAGCCTTCACCACGTGAAACACTCTAAGTCTGCGCCCCGCGAAGCACTCCAAGCCTTCTCCATGTGAAGCACTCTAAGCCTACGCCATACGAAGCACTCCAAGCCTTCACTATGTGAAGAACTCAATGTTTTTGCCACACAAAGCACAACAAGTCTTCACCATGCGGACCACGCCACGACTTCGCCACGCGAAGCGCTCAAGGCTCGTCCCAGCGAGGCACATGAAACCATCCAAGAACTTGACTTGGTGGAGTCGGAAAGGTACTAAAAAAAAGAAATGCTTTCAACCCCACCAAGAGGGGTAACCACTAAGCCATGAAAAACAATGGGCAAATGTTTTAACATGCGAAGTCCAATTCTGCATTTCAGTGCACGGGATAGCGAATCATTTGATCATACATCGCTCTATTGTGCTCACCCTGGCATGAGCTTGATGGCCCTAAAAAGATACGGAAGTCAGCTTTTCAACGCCATTGACCTCACTCAATTCTGAGTTGTGACGAGTTCCCATCGAACGTTTTTGTACACGAAGGTCAACTGCACGTACCAGCGCACGAGTATGAGATTCATTCAGTCATAGACCACTGAATTTTGATCATCCTGACATGCGATCAATGGATTTAGAAAGCTATGGAAGTCAGCTTTCCAACTCCATTAATCTCACTCAATTCCAAGTTGTGACGAGTTCCCCGCGAACATTTTTGTACACAAAGGTCAAATCTGCCGAAAATCACAAAACACTCAAAAACAAATGGAAGGCTTCTATTAATGAAAATTAAAGAAGTTCGCAATTCACAATTTGAATGCTAAAACATGTATTCAATGCTAAGATCAAGCTACGAGCCAAGAAGAATCATGAATCTCATCATCAGGACCGGCACAACCTCAGAGTCTCTCCATCAACCTATGAGCAAGCCTTGGAAGCCTTCGATCATCCCATTGTGGACTTCCAGTGACACATCGTCCATCACCTTCTTCAAAAAATGGGCACAACCTCTTCAACATCGCCTACTTGGCATAGTTGGCTTCACAAAATCAACTTCACCACTGCTTGACTCGGCGACGGCTACAAAGCAGCTTGACTTTCAACTCCAAGACGAAACAATGGTTTGGTGTCAGTGTCTTCACGCCACTTGGCTTCAGCGTCTAGATGATGGCATCTCCAAGCTCTCTTCCTTCAATTAGGCGATGATGTACGACGTCTCAAGCTTTGCAAGGGGGCATGATCGATCCTTCATTCTATTGCCCCCCTTAAAACAACCCATTTTAAGCTCAACAAGGCCTTGAAGATCAAGTCTCTGGAAGGTCATCCGTCATCCAAAGCAACACCTTGAAAAATTTCAGTTACTTCATGGCACCACATGCACTTTGCCTCACGTCATGGGAAGCCTTGCTTTGAAGATGAAGCGCATCTCGCCTTGTAGCTGCAACACACATTTCCTTACAGATGGAACAAGCCACATACTGGGTTGTGACACATTGCACTCCAAGTGATGGGACTCATCGCCTCGCATTTGCTGCATGTCTCGCTTTGCACTCTGCTGCACCTCGTCCTGCACCCTGCTGTACCTCGTCTTGCACTCTGTTGCACCCCACCTTGCACTCTGGTGTACATCACCTTGCACGCTGTTGCACCTCGTCTTGCACTCTGCTGCACCTCGTCTTGCACTTTGGTGCACATCGCCTTGCACTCTACTGCACATCGTCTTGCACTCTGATACACCTCGTCTTGCACCCTACTACACCTCGTCTCGCACTCTGCTGCACCTCGCCTTGCACTCTAGTGTACCTCGTCTTGCACTCTGTTACACCTTGCGTTGCATTCTGCTGCACCTCCCCCGTTGAAGGCCTTGATGTTGGCTCTGCCCGCACTTGAAGATGACAAGTGCGTCGATGCGCTAAGTTCTATCATCCACAAAGCACTACAGGCATGTCAACTGGAGGAGCGTCTTGATGTTAAGTCTGCCATCTCTTGAAGTCGGAAACTTTAACAAGACCCGAACACGCCAACAGATGATACTCTACAAAGTGAGGTCTTTAAGACTACAACAGAAGTATGCCTTCATACATCATGAAATGATCGTCTCGAAAAGTAGAGTGCACCGCCGCTTGAATCATTGCAATTGGACTCATACAGATCTCTGAATGTGCAAAAATATAAATCTCAACAATTAAAAAAAATATTCAAAAGTCTATCGGACAAGCGTGGAGCTTACTGCGACATCAGAGACTCCCAGATAGAGGTACAACGAAATTGAAGATCAAGCGGAGTCCTACTCCCATATATAATTTATCGGAACCACAATACAAATTACATCCCTTAAGATTCCCTGAATTCCTAAGCGATGTGGGGGCATTTGTGGAACCCAAAATCACCGGAAGAATGTGGAGCTACCACGTGGCCCATAATTCCTAAACTGACCAAATTTCCCCTGACAATAATACTTAAAATCCAAGCACCAAACATGACTCAAGCCCACAATGTTTACATAGCCCAAACTAGGATGACATGTTGAAGCCTCTCACCCTCGATTTTCATAACATGTGTCAACACGCAAATTAAGGAGCATTTGTCCCACATCGAAACTATGGAAATTGAACATCCCACTCACCTCTACATAAGGGGTACACATTTCTCAATAAAGGTAACTCAATTCAACGCTACTTAAGCTCTTAAGATTTCTCTTTCGAAGCTGACTTAAGCATCAGAGCGTTTTTTGTTGAACAACCCCCCGGGATTCAACCTTAACCCCGTTTGATTTTCGTTCATGTGTGTAGGGATCGAGAAGGAACTTCACAGAGCCGGACGATTTCTGCATCAACAATATATATATATATAGTACTATATTTTTCTAGTTCTAACATATTACATTTTTATCGAATGTACTATTTAGGTTTTATGTTATTAATTTTTCCAAGGAAGCAGAATCAAATGGGCTGAACTCTTCAGTTTACCACTTTGAAGATCTTAAAGTACTGAGGAAGCAGGAGCACCAATTAGTTATGCACCAAAAATTTAAGAAATTCTATTATAAATAAGAAAATAGAAAATCCATATCGAGCATAACTAAATTCAAGATAGGCATGCTTGCATAGAAATTGGGGAAACTAACATTATCATCATCCTCATCATCATCATCATCATCATCATAGCTCCATTTTTTTTTACCATAAACCAACTTCAATTCCACAACAGTATCATCAAAATTTAACATCCGAGTTACAACTTCGCCATTTTTTCTCCCTTTGTTAACCAAGGCATATAGCATGCCATAGGAAAACAAAATATCTAAGTAACCATTGTATTGAATAATATATCATGAACTTGACTTGTAAGTGGTAGTGGCGGAGGGCGGTCGATCGTCCTATGACGGAATCTTTCATTCAAGTTCGCGGGAGCGTGGGGAAGAGTCGGAGGAATCGAGATAGGAGTGGCTTGAGTAGTTCTCCATTGGAGAAAAAGAGGGGGAGTGGGTATGTCAGGACCCGTCCCAAATCCCCCGTGATTAACGTGGGACGAGCCTGATCCCGTCTGACACGAAGTGTCAGACCAGGGAAAATTCCGTCTCTAACCCTCACTGGGGCGTCCAGAGCACGCCAGGATCGTAGGAGGAGGAGTGTGATGTCTCGTCTCTGCTACAGCCCACATCCGTGATCAACCTGAAGGGCATTAAAACATCAAAGGTCGTGAGTGGACAAAATAATATTTTAATAAAATGTTTTCACAATAAGATATTTATGCCCTTCATTAAAAGCATATGCATGCATTCAAAAACCGTTTATCAAACATTCATAAAACCACTTGAAAACGTATTCTCAAAACCTTTCCAGGGTTCATGCCCGGTTCCCATAAATCGTCATGACCCATAAAAACCTTTCAAAGGTTCATGCCGGTCCCCATAAACCCTCATGAACCAGAAATCCATTTATGGGTCCCCGACCCGAAATCACAAAAATCCGTAAATCCATACATGTGGGAACTCATCCCAAATCAACATTCTCAATGAAATACCAAAACATGAAAATCACTTTTTTGAAACATAAAACATAGAACACGGGGTCTCCGCCCCCAAATCACTTTCATAAAACCCCATACGTATCAATATACGTATAACCCATCCGCGGCACATCCGAGAAGATGCCAACTCGGGGCACATAGCCCCTAGGGAACACATCCCCGATGTATGTCACGATTAATCATATATTTCTAGTGTGCACACTACCCGGGGTCTCACTCCGAGTCTTCTCCCAGGAATCTCCATCTGGGAGGCTCTATCTTCGGACCTAGTCCGATCATCTCTCCGGAATCTGGTCCGGGACCACATCACAAATAGTAACCCCCACTCCTGGAACGTGATCCCTATGGGGATACCCATTCTGGTCTGTGGATCGTGACTCTCCAGGTCGACGTCTGGAGGAGACCGTATAAACATATGGAGGGTTCAATATATTTTCAAAACATGTTTCCAACTAGGTCTCATACCCGATTCATTTCAATAGGATTCCTCGAATCCGATTCAAATCCATTACACAGGCCTCGGCCTAAATCCACAGTTCAATAGGGTCTCATACCCGAATTCTCATTTGATAAATCGAACTGGGACTCAAGCCCGATGTTACAATCAATAGGGCCTTAAGCCCAGTACCACAGTTAACTGGGCCCTAAGCCCGAAACTATAAAGCAACAGAGCCTCAAGCTCGATTTCACAACCAACAGGGCCTCAAGCCCGATACCATAATTCAAATGGGCCTCAAGCCCGAATCGTAAACCAACGGGACCCTCGGTCCGATCGTATACTCAAATGGACCCTCGGTCCGATTTCTCTTCAAATCAAATGGACTCCAAGTCCGAGAATTTGTAAATCAAATGAGCCTCATGCTCGAGTTCATATTTCCAAATCCAAAATCCATTTATAAAACCCTCGTTAAAAATGTAGTACGCTAAGGTACGACATAAAGCCGAAAACCTCGAAAAACGTGCAAATATGTCGATCCTAAGCTACCACAATCAAATGCACTCAAGGCATAACAAAATATATTCTAAAACAATTATAAAACATTTATGCATGCATCGAATTCATAAAACAAGACCACTCACAGACCGTCCGAAACCCACTTCGATACGCGTGCTAAAAGCGTCTCCCAGGTCAAACGTCGCCTCCGGGATTCCCGAACCTGTCCAATTTAGTTTAAAGGGTTACTAACTACTTATATAACCCCTCATTAAAGCCCCGTAATTTTCCAGAATTTCTAGCTATTTTTAAACGCGAACCTAAAACTTCGGACGTCCCGAACTATATCGAAACGATGTCCGATTGACACGAAACCAGTCGCAAAATGTTCGTTACATCGAATAGATGATTTGACATGTTGGAAACTTCCCCAAATTCTTCCCCACGCGCATTCACGCACCGCCTGAAGTGGCTGCGCATGGGAGCCACGCGCCAGTGAACAGTGGCGTGTCCTACCTCGGTCAAACCGGTCCGAACCTGTCCGGTCCGGTTTTTCCTGCAACTTGGACCGCCGTGACTGGTCCAGGTCCCTACACGGTCCAAAATTCACCGTTTTCCTCCCTATTCGATCCTATCCTTCCTTTTTTTTGTCCTAGGAACCTATACCAATTAACTAGAACGTCTAAAACCCTCAAAACCGACCGGTCCAACCATTCCTCTCACGGTTCAATTTTCCAAAACCTCCTCAGAGGTTTCTCAACGTCCAATCCCTCTCAAAACCATCCTAACACAATCCTAATAACTTATTTAACTCATGAAAACCATCCAAATCGACCCATAACAACTAGAAACTGAAATGGGATTAAATCGGTCAAAACCGATTACTTGGACTCCATTCCTCCTCCGCTGTCCACGGTGGCTCTGCTTGGGCCAGCCACCACCTCCTCAGTTCCTCCTCTCTGTTTCCTTTATGGTCAAATGGGTTGAAGGGTTTGGTTTTGGGGTGGGAAGATGGATCGGGTTTTGGTGGGGAAAATGGGAAAATGATCGATGTTGATGAATGGGAGATGCATGAATGGGAACATGGTGTCCAGTAGATGAGTGACACTTTTCACTCATCCATTGGGCAGCACAAAAATATCTGGGCCCCACTTAAGTCCAAAAGTAATCCATCTCGAAATTCGTGCAATAGTACCACGGAACTTTCGTGAACCGTAACTTCTCCGTTGAATGTCCGAATTCGACGTGCCACCTGTCTATGGATTCGTATCGTCTCGATCTACGTAACGGTCTTTGGCCCTCGTCCATCGAACCTCCCGGGTCGAAAGTCAAACTTTGGCTCCTTTTCAACTAAATTACCAAAATGCCCTCGAACTTCCGAACATCATAACTTCTTCCTCGAATGTCGGAATCGAGCGTGCCACCTGTCTATGAACTCGTGATATCAAGAACTACGTCACAGTCATCGGCCAAAGTCCATTTGACCCCCTGAATGAAAAGTCAACGATTTGCCCATTCTAGGGGCAAAATCGTCATTTAGCCCGAACATCCGCTTCTCGCTAATCCGTCATTAATTCTTAATCTAATCCCATTAATTCGGGACTGGTTGTTACAGGGTAAGAATTAGGGTTGCAATTTGGGAGGCATTCGAATTATGAAAGAAAAGGGTTTTTGGCGATTTTAGATTAAGTGGAAAATGGAAATGGGAATTTGACTCTAACAAAGAAATGTGCGATTAGGGTTCGAGGGATTTAAAGAGAAATGTGGGCCGAGCTGCGCGATCATTGGGAGGGAAGGACGTCGAGGGTTTAGGGGAGAACGAAGAAGTGGATAACCAAGAAATCGAAAATGACAGTGCCTCGTGATCTTGTTGATGCAAAACTAGTTAATGGTAAGTGGAACCCGCAATTTTGATGTATTATATTTCTTGAATTTATGGATTTATTTGTTTAGAATATGTGCAAGCAAGTGGTTGTTTTCTCGGAAAAAATGGTGGCGGTCTTCCCTTAATGTTTTTCGAGCATGTGTGGATTGTGGTCCTCTCTTAAAGTTTGTCGAGTATGTATGGATTGTGATTGTATGGTGGTGAACCTCTCTTAGTTTAATGTGTTTGAATTGTCGAGCATGTTTGTCGAGCTGCTATCCACTCCTGATTTGTTCACTCATGATTTGTTCATTCCTGATTTGTTTATTCTAAGCTATTTGTTGCGAGTAATATGTGATTTTTAGTCTAATTACTGTTAGTAAAATGCATTTAGTTTAATATAAGTTTTGTTAGTAATATGTGTTGTTTAGTCTAAGTTCTGCTAGTAATATGTGTTATTTAGTCTAGGTGTTGTTTAGTCTAAGTGTTGTTTAGTCTAATTGATGTTTGTTAAATAGCATATTTTTTTTGGTAGATGATCCAGATTTATTTACTTTAAAGGTCCACTATGAAGAGGTACTTAATGAAAATGGTTTTAACTGGTCTTATAAAGGAGGGGATATTAGTTGGTTTGACTGGTGCTCATTTGATTACATGTCCTTATTGGAGATAAATAGCATAGGTGAGAGTTTAGGATATTTGCAGTGTATGGAATATTATGCAAGAAAAAAGAACTCAAACATATTGGTCAAGCTAGTAAGTGATTATGATTTCTCGAGTATTATTAGGTCCTACTCGAAGGAGAAAGATAAAGGAGTGACCACATATTTTCAGCACCCTATTAGTAGACCATTATCTCTAGAGATTGAAGAGGAAGACCTAAGTGAGGAGGCAAGGTGCAGAAGTGAAGGACCGGTGAATGAAGAAACTGGTAGTCAAGGTGCAGAAGAGCCAATTGAGGTGCAAGGAACAGACAGCAAAGAAGAAGACCCAAGGGAGGAGGATGAAGGAACAGACAACAAAGAAGAAGAGTAAATTCATGTGGATTCTTCAGATAGTAAATGTGAATCAGATTATTACTCAGAAGACCCAGCTTTTGTTCAAAATGTTGAAGTATGTATGAGTGATAAAGAAGATGATTTTTTATTCGACTTCTACGTGGATCAAAATGAAGAAGTTAGGACAAGTGTTGGACAGGATTTTAATGCCGAGGATGTTTCCAGTTAAGAAACTGATTCAAATATTAATGAAGATGTGGTGCCTAAGCGGTGTAGGAAGAAGAAAATGCCAAAATTCAGAGACTTCATACCCGAAGAGGATATGGAGAATCTCAAGTTTGAGTTAGGACATAAATTTTAGTCTGCTGCCGTGTTAAGGGAAACTATTACGATGGACTCTATCAATTGAGGAAGCGAATTCATATTCAAGAAAACCGATCCTAACAAGGTAAAAGTGGTATGTGTGGGGGAATTTCCATTCACGTTGTTTGCATCATGTGTTCATGGAAGTAAGTGGCTGCAAGTCAAAATTTTGGATGATGTACACACATGTATGAAGGGACTGCTCAATATACATATTACTGCAAAGTGGCTTTTAAGGAAATATATTAGGAATCTGACCTCAAGGAAATGAGATTTGGCGAAATTTTTGTCTTTAGTTACTCAGTTTACGAGGTATAGGCCTTCTAGACCAACATGTTATAAGGATCGAAAAACGGAAATCGACAGAGTTAAAGGTACATATCTGAAACAATATGAGTCACTTTGGACTTATTATGATGCGCTGAGAAAGAGTAATCCAGGTTCTAGTGTGGGGATTAAGTCTGAATTGGAAGGTGATGGTACGCCAAGGTTTGTGAGGATATACATTTGCTTAGAGGCTTGTAGATAAGGATGGTTGCAAGGTGTAGAGCATACATAGGACTTGATGGATGTCATATCAAAGGGTCTCGTCGTGGTCAACGTTTGACTGTTGTAGGCATAGATGTCAATAATGGGATGTTCCCAGTGGCCTATGCAGTATGCGAGGTTGAAATTTTTGAAACTTGGAAGTGGTTTTTGGTGATTCTTTGGGTGGATTTGAAGCTGGATAATGATCTTAGTCATCTCTTCATGATAGACAAGCAAAAAAGGTTTAATAGAGGCTATGTCCTTATTATTTCCAAATTTAGAATATAGACATTGCCTTAAGCATTTAGAGGAGAACTTTGGAAAAGATCATAAGGGAATGGCATTGAAGTTGGAGCTGAGGTCAATAGCAAGGGCAACCACAATGCCATGGTTTCATGAGGATATGAAAAAATCGTTAGAACTAAGTGAGGAAGCACACTATTAGGTAACCCAAAAAAAATGCAAGGCAATGTGCTAGATCCCACTTTAGGACAGATTTTCAGTGTCACATACTCTTGAACAATTTATTAGAGGCTTTCAACAAGACACTACGAACTAGTAGGGACAAACCAATCTTGACCATGTTGGAGATGATACGATAGTATTTGATGCCTTTTATGGCTAGTAGGGGAGAAATTGTAAGATTTTGGCATGAAAATCAAGTAGGCTCAAGAATTCATCAATTGCTAGAGGACCATAAGAAGGTTGGCCAATCATGCATTATTTATCATGCTGGTAATAGCATATATGAGGTGAAACATTCATATGGTAGAAAGTTTTGTGTGGATTTGAGAAATCGCGCATGCTCGTGTAGATCTTATGATCTAACTGGGCTTCCTTCTTTGAGAAATTGCACATCCTCATAAACTAGAAATAAAACATAGAAAACTTCATCCCCATAAACTAGAGACTGAAAACCTCCATGCCTATAACCTCATACACCACATCAGTTCTACATAAGTTACCCATACATTACAGCAGTTCTACATCCACCGAAAATCTCCATGCCCACAACCTAGCAATGTAGTTGCTTTTTTTTTTTTAATATAATCCAAACAATGGAAACCCAAGATAAAAGAAGCAGCTTCTTCAATTTTTCGGCCCTTTTCTCTTTTTCTTCACTTCTTCTTCTAGATTTTCTCTCTCCTTGCCCCATCGTTCTTCCATTCTTTCAATCTTCTTCAACAAACCTGAAATATTCATTTCTGACCTATTGCACATATTGGGATCAAACCACTCCCAAAATCCTCAGCCTTTGTCAACCACCTGCATAGGTTGACAAATAAGAATCAAATTTTGCCCAGATTTTTACCAAAATTAATACTCCAAACACCACTGATTTTTCAAAATAAGAGTAACCAATCAATTAACGATCCTTAGCCGAGAATCTACACATTGTTGGAACCCCCTATCTATGTTCAAAGTAGTCCAAGAAGTCTGACTCACACACTTCTTCCCACAAAGGAAAAATTTCGCCTTATCTTCACTCTTCATCTCCATCATAGCCAGATTTATCCCTCATTACGTTATCTTTTGCAAAAT
Organism: Prinsepia uniflora; assembly: GCA_032719365.1. Lineage (NCBI taxonomy): Eukaryota > Viridiplantae > Streptophyta > Magnoliopsida > Rosales > Rosaceae > Prinsepia > Prinsepia uniflora. Next base: position 14,082,254 of record CM064874.1, read on the forward strand.
TTCGACTGCTCCTTCTCAATCACTTATCTTCTGCAAAATGTCAACTGTTCCCTCTCAATCACTTATCTTCTGCAAAATATCGACCACTCCTTCTCAATCACCTTAGACTTTAAGCCCAAATTTTAACCATTTTGTGGGCCAATCCAAACCCTAATTATACACATTCCCACCATTTTGACCTGAAACAGACCCAACCTTCTTCAGCAAGGGCGATTGCCACGTGGGTGCCACATATCGTCCAGTAAGGTGCCACATATGCAAGTTACGACACCGTTTGAAAACAATTGATGGATTAGGGTAATGGTTTCGACGGAAGCCATGTTCAATGAGTCTTTTGAGACCAAAACAAGCTCGACGGGAAAATTGAGAATCGCTAGCAAGTTCAAGGGGAACATAGGTAATAAGCCTAGTAAAAATTAATTTGAAGAAACATGCGTCAAAAGGCGTCCAAAAGTCTTTATTTTAGTGCATATTTTTTTGGCATGATTCTACATAATTTTTCTATAAACGGTCACTTTTTCTTCTTTTTTTCATGGCGTTCTTCAGGTTTTTTATCACCAAAAGTGTTCTTCAGCTTTTAATGACGAAAACTTCAAAGTAATATCCGAAAATATCAGAAACATTGTAGAAAATTCCAGAACCACTTTAGAACAATTCCTAAGCATCAAACATATTCAAAAGCATCCAATAGATCAATTCTAAGGTGTGATCAATTCCAATAAAAAAAAGTGATAAGTGTGAGTGTGTGATACCAATCTCTGCTGAATGTGTGACTCAAGATGATGATGAAGATGATGAGATAGGCTCAGCCATTAATATTCATATGAAAGAAAACATTACAAAAAGAGAAAAAAAAAATGAAGAAATCACGATGTCTACAAAAATTTGTTAATATATATCGTTTAAAATTGTCCAAATAAAGAGAGTCCAGAATAAGATTTACAAAAATATTTGGATGATACTCAAATGTCCATACTAATTTATTAGATTTAAAAAATGTCTTTAAAAATATTTAAATGTCCTAAATAAAAACTAACTTATGAGTTATCGCCAAATTTCTAGTAAAAGACATCACTCCATTCAATTTTTAACAACCGATGCTAAATTAAAGAAAGAAAGGAGTTTATAAATATTCCGGTTTTCCAAATCAACCGATGCTAATTAAATATAAAGGCATCGGTCTTTATTTATACTGAAGTGGTTTTACTCTTTACACTTCAGTATATATACAACCGATGTTTAGGTTAATAATAACATCAGATTAATTAGTCTGATGCCTTTATCCGCTGACACGTGGATGGATCTCCATCATCCATCCAAGATGCCACGTATCAATCCTACAACAGAAGCAAGTTCTCCTGCATTGAAACTATTCATTATTCCTCCTTTACACATCTATACAAAATGTGGCACATTTCCCAATAAAATTAAATAAGTTTTACTATCATATTTACTCTACAAATTACTATTCATCACATACTTCTTATCTACACTAACATACATTGACTTGTGCATCAGAGTACCCTTAGGTACGCACTACACATGTACTTATCTCTGATCGACGACCAATTTACTCTCTTTTATAGGTCAAAATAAGGACACGTGGCTGAACAAAATTTCATCTCTAAGTTGGCACATTCTGTGCATCGACAGTTTGATGCTGTTTGTGGAAAGTCTGACTAAGTTTGCCCACCACTCCACCGAGTTGAGTACCACTCTCCTAGCCACTTCATAAACATGCAAGTTAACACTGGAGATGACGAAATTACACCCAGAAAAGGGAATAGGATGTCGAGGGCCACCTTTCTCGACTTAACCTAAGCACTAGAGAAATTACATCGAGACATTGTTGAGATCAAGCTAACGGGACCCAGGCCGAGGTATGATAACAAATGTTGAACGAACACCACACCAACGTGGTGGCACAACTGAAAAACTGCTCAAGCATAGCTAGCCTCTCTCGCGGCCAAGAAGGTAGTGACCAACTGCGCTGAGCGCGTATGTCACGCCACCAAGAAAGACAAGGCTCCTGCTACAGTCGAACCGACCGAAAAAGCCTCCCGACTCCTAATTATACCAATAAAGGGGAAGAAGACTAGGATCACATCGAGACCGAGGATAGCTCAGTCCAATTAGGCTCAAGCTCCCTTGGAAGGATAAGTCATCTCAAGCACCAAAGAACAGACTAGTCGGATATCTATCAAGGAAAATCCATAGTAACCCCCTCTCATTGAGCAACTAGCCCAATAATAGTCATGGAGGGTGCCAACTCATCCTAGGAGGTCGTCAGCATATAACTCTTCGATCGAGCCCCCTACAACGTTCGCTCAAAAGGACATCGAGGAACTTCTTCCATTCAGGAAGCCAACAAACCTATCTATAACACCAACTGCGGTAGCCGGAGCAAGGAATCTAGTGCTGATCCTTTTGTCCATAAAATTTTGGGCCGAGTAAGGACCCTCAAAGTTGAGAAAGGGCAGCCCTTGACAACGACTTGGGGTAAGATGAGCCACGGTCCATTCACCGAAAGGATCAACCACTATAAACATGATCATAAGATCAAGCTTGTCAAGATCCCTCTTCACACATGCATGGGAGACTCCATCACGTATCTCAACAACTATCAGTCGGTCGTGGCTTTCAAGAACCTCTATAATGAGGCTCAGTGCCTTATTTTCAACTCGACCCTCGTGGAGGCAGTAATCAACTGGTTCTGCCAAATAGGGCTAGATCCATTGGTTCATTCGAGCAGCTTCAGACAATATTCCTCAACCAATTCATGATATAAACCAACCACATGTTCTTTACAGAGGACCCGTTTCTACTGAAGCAATGTGAGACCGAGCCACTACAGAAGTACGTAGCTCAGTTCAGCCACAAATACTCTCTGTACGCCAAGAAAGATGATAAAATGGCCTTCACGGCATTCAAGGGCGGTCTCTGAGAGTTTCATTTCAAGTACACCGCATATACTCAAGGTTGGTCTACCGATAATGAGCTTATGAAACAAGCATCAATTCACGTCAAGGCTGAACTACTGAACATAGCCCTGTGCATATTGTACCAAAATACCGAAACCATCCCATTCCGCATCATACCAAATCGGAAACAAGCCGAATAGTAAAACCGAATGGATGATAGGTACGGTACCGATACCGAACCGGTTCAAATTGGTACGGGATCGGTTTCAATGTTGTGGAATACCATTCTGTACCGACACTGAACCGATTTTAATTTTTTTTAAATAATAAAAAAATTAAATTAAATCTAAAAATAAATAAATTCTAATAGACTACAATACCTAATAGCCCTTTAATTTTTATTTTCATTTTCATTTACACCTATATATATATATATATATCTACAACCCTCTTCCAACAAGGCATACATCTTCTTTCTCTGGATGCAGTCTCCAACTGTAAATGTATGAATATTGATTTGCACTGGTAGGTAAGTAAGAGAGGATGAGGGGGAATCTATTGGTTTTTTATAACACTCTATAATTTTGTTTCATTTTGATGTTAATCATTATTGAAGGTCATGATTAGGGTGTAAACAATGATATAATTAAGCTAGAGAGCTGTAGTTGCTCGTCATCATGCAACTAATTAACTTGAATTAATAATGAGGGTACGTGGCTATAGTAATGATAATAATACTTAAGGGTATATGCAAGTGTGTGTGTGTATATATATACTGAGAGAGAAATAAATGAAGGGGAATAATGAATGAGGAAATGATGATTGAATTCACTAACTGGCTTATGATGTATTCCAATTTCCAAGCTGAGACCATATTATCATCTCAAGCAACTCCTCCATGGTTCAATGCATGCCCACCTAACATATCATGGATATCCAAAATTCATGCAATTAATTAGAATTTAGAGGATGATTTTGAATCAAGTGTCAATATTGAGGACGTGAATTATTATTGTATTACCGGGGAGTGCAATGAAAGCATCAGCTCGACAAGCCATCTCAGCTTTTAAGGATTGAAATTGAACTTCACTGTCTAGGAATTGATACAGGCATATATCTGCACCTTCTCAAATTCAGCAAAACCTAACCCTTAAGAAATTATGAATTCTTTTAAGGATTGAATTGATTTAGCTCAATTTTTTTGTTGAGCAAATGTGGCTCAGAACCGAAACCGTATTGAAATACTACCCGTTGAAAAGAATTCGAAGGCGGTGAATCCGCAAATTTGATGTTCTTGATTTCGTTGACAAAGGAGATGGGTAGGCGAATTGGGAGATCAACCGGGTCAGCTCCATTTCACTTTGCTGCTCAGTCATGGGTCATTAATTCTTCATTAAAACCAAAAAATAGGGTTTTTATATGGCAAAGTGAGATCTACAGGTGGTGCCATGGGGAGTGATTGAATCAGCGGAAATGAAAAAAGAGATTGGGGGAAACGATGAGTTAATGGGTTTTGGGTTTTTGAATTTAAGGCTTGAAGATTCTGAATAAGATTGGGGAAGATTATTATTTTAAATTAATTTTATCTTTATTTATTAAATTATAATTTATGGGTTTTGAATTTGGACTAATGGATGATGATTGATGATTGATGAAGAATTAGGTAAAATGAGATAATAATTGATGATTGATGAAGATGATGAACTAGGGGAGATGAGGATGACGAATTGGTAAAGAGGAAGAAGGGAGATGAATTAAGATTGTTCCCAAAATGCCCATTCACAATTTACCACATTAGATATTGAGTGACATTTAATATTTGACACATAGATAGTTAACTGAATTTTGGATGGAAAACCTAACGAAAGTATTCTTTTAAAATTGACACTATAGTTTGAGTATTAAAATGTAACTTTTATAGTTCGGGTACCTTTTTGAAATGGACCCTATAGTTGAGTACTTTTATGTAGTTTTTTCTAATTTCTTTTGATACATTAATTGGACGAGTTTCTTTCATCTTATGAGCCTAGTTATTTGTTTTTTAGTTGGTAAACTTTGGTAGTTTGGTGTGTGTTGTCAAGGCGTAGTGCCCCCCTATTGATCAATGTGCCAGTTTGTCCAAGCCTATCCAATCATACTAATCAAACAGTAAGAGGATTTATGCCTCCAGCTCTGTCTATGACAACTTTCATATCAATAAATAAGGATACAATGCCAAAATTTTACTAAATATGGATAATCAAACTTAAAAAATTGACTCCAAAGAAGAAATGTTCTAGTTACAAAACATCCTAAAAAAGCATCTTTCGAAGTCTTATCTTTTCCCTCTTCTGCGAATAAGAGGAAGCAAAAATCCCCTCCAAACCTTAGTCGTCAGCCTTGACTTTAGCTAGGGTCGGCAACAACCTCTTCAGCTTTACTTCCATTCCTTTTTCTCCTAGTTCTCTCTCTTCCTTCGTCTCTCCTCTCCCCTGCCTTATCTTCTTATCCCATCTGCATTTTCCCCACCTGCCTACCATGTTTCCTTTTTTTCCATCATAGCCATTCTTCCTTCGTCTCTCCTCTCCTCTGCATTCTCCTCTTATCCCATCCGCCACTTCCCCACCAACCTACCATGTTTCCTTTTTTCCATCGTAACCATGGTCTTGGCTTGCTGCTCCGCCCTCTATGGTGTCTATTTTGGCTCCTTTGTGAAGGCTTTTACTTCACCTTTATTGGGGAAACTAGATATTTCTTTGGATCTGTGCTCCCACCCTCATCTCAATTTTTATCCACAAAACATCAAGCCTTTCTTTCTTCCTCACAAAATGCTCTCTGCCACGACTCACTTTGGATTCTCCGCCACCTGTTTGCACTCCTCAATCCTTCGGCTGACTCCGGCTCTGAGATTTTTCGGTAGACTATGTTTGTAAGTCACTTTTAGAGTGCATGATAAACCCCTTGAATGAATTATGTGAGTGCTCTACGTGCGAGTGGCATACTCACTCTCATTTTCCGAATAGTTCTTTGATCTCACCTTCATTATTTTCGGTGGTGATATTTGCAGCGTTGCGGCGATTGTGGCGGCTTGTTGGATAGTTATTTGAGATGTAAAGGTTCTCCAATTTTCAAATCTAAAGTTTTCATTAGGTTTTTTAATATTTTTTTATTTTGGGCATATTATATGCTTATAAACTTTTTTAATTTTATCATATGCGTTTCATTTGTCTACTTAGATTATTTCTGTTGTTGGGCCTTCAATATTACGTATTTATTTGCTAAAAAAAAAATGAAAAGTTCTAACAATCAAAATTACCAATATGCAAATAAAAAAAAAAAAACAGCCCTTACATTATAAAAATATCAATATTAATATGGCTTAGGGTTTAGTAAGTCCCCAAAACTTGACAGCTAGACCCTGAGTCATAAATTCTTCCACCAACAACCCTACCCTTACTCCCCTCCCCGAAACATTCTAAACCGTAGACACCCACCCTTAATTTCATAAAAGATTAAACAAGTAAAATTATAATTCTGAAAAATTGGATTTTCACTTGGAAATTAACACCATTTACCTCCCTAGGGGCAAGAAGGTAAATTAAGTGTTTTTTTTTCTTTAAATAGGTCTGTTCTTAAATGTAATTTTCTCTGTAAGGCAAAATCAAGGTAAATACAATTGCAACGATTTGAGGTTCATTTGGTTTCACTTTCACCAACGAAGAACTCAGATATAGAGAATGATGTGACTTCCCAGTTCCCACACGGCAGTTCGGATAGACAAGGAGAAGGAATATCCATTATTTTTTTTTGTTGGATCAATAATAGGTTTCCTACTTCAACATGGTTTTATATATAACAATCCCGCCAAAAATTTAGTACGTAGGATTTTTTATTCATAATAGAATTAGCATTACTCAGTCATTTGGAAGCCTAGTCCATTAACGTTCAGGACTCCACCCTACCTATATAACTAACTTCTAGCAAGAAAGGAACCCCTCCTACCTTCTCTTTCTCTCTGATTTTGAATTGCGTCAATTGTATAGATCCATGGGGATGTTCGAGAATCTGGGACATTTCTGGCCTTTATCCTACCTTGTTTGCTTCAAGGAATTACCCGACCACAAGAGATGCAAAATAACTAATCATATTGCTGGCGGCAGTTGGCAGACACCACCTGATGACACCATGGAGAACATTCTGCAGCGTCTGAATAACTTAAGTGATCGAATACGGTTAAGCATCGTCTGCAAGTCCTGGAGTTCAATTGTCATGCGAAGAGACATCCGCGGCCCTCCACAGTTTCCCTGGTTACTACTCCATCAATATAGACCCAGGTGCTTGAGATTTGTCAGTTTATATGATGAGAGTAATGGGGAGATGGAGCTGCCTCAGACATGTCAAGGGTGGTGTTTTAGTTCTTCCAAAGGCTGGTTGATTATGGCCAAGGAACAAGGCCTAGACTCTGAAATATCACTACTCAACCCAGTTTCCAAAGTTCAACACAAACTTCCATCCTTGTCAACAATTCCATCCTTCCAAAAAAAAGTCAGAAATATCAAGGACAATTGGAAATCTGATGCAGTCGGGATATTTCTTCTTCGTATTGTATTATCCAGTTCAAATATTTCAGATTGTGTTGTGGCTGCTCTGTTTAAAAAATCTAGAGAAGTGGGTTTGTGCAGACCCGGAGGAAAAACTTGGACTTTATTCCAAGTATCTGATGAAATTCTTCTAGACCCTACAGATGTGTTGTTTTCCTCTTCTGGCATGCTTTACATCTTAAACAACGCTGGTACTAAGAAAAGCAGCATAATAGATCACACCTTAAGCTTTGGAGATTCTGTTGTGAAATTGAAGATGATCAATGAGAACACAAAAGAATGGATCAACAATGTCCAACAAGAAGATCATGATGACTATAATATCCTTTTGAAAGGAGACTACGATGGCTACTTGATTGAATCAGCAACCAACAATGAAGTCTGGTTGATCCATAGAATGATGGATGTTTACAAGAACAACTATAACGACAAGTTTTATAGGAGCACATGTGATTTTACAGTATACAAGATTGGCCCTGATCAGAATGGAAACTTTGTAAGGGTACACAATTTGGGAAGTCAAATATTATTTTTAGCAGATTATGGTTCCTTGTCCCTACCCGTGAGTGATTTCATAGGGTTAAAAGGGAATTGCATTTATTATAGAGCAATTGGAATTCTTGAATATTCAGCTTATTCTCAAAAACAAACTACTGGTAATGAAAGTGGCATCTTCTACTTAGATGATGGGAGAATTGAAAGATCTTTTCAGAGTACTGACACCAAAATGTGTGGAGATACTTGGTTTACTCCAAGTTTATGATAGATAAGAGTGGTGAATTATTGCTTAAACCGTTATTCTTAATTAAATTTCCTTCTTGTTAATTTTCTTAACTTTCATGTACTATTTTACCATAATTATGTATTTGAAATTGTATTGCAAATTGTGGATGCCCAGAGTTACATATGACAACTAATTTTATACCTAATTATTTCAATATTTTTGGAAGTTCAACGGCTCCTCCACCTGAGTAGGTTCTTTTCTATCTTCCCCCTCTAGGTTAATGATGTTAATGATCTGAGATCAACATCCCAGGTTCTAGATCTGAGATCAGCATCCCATAATGATCAAATTCGAATCTAGATTTGCTGATGGTTAATTTTTCTGACTTATTTTTCTCTTTTTTTGTAATATTTTTCTTCACTTTTCCCAATTTTTTTGATTATTTAGTTTAAACCTAAATTAAAACCAGAACTGATCAGAACCTAGTTTAACTGAATCGCTAGGTTTCATTTTAATCAGGCTGGTTTCAGTTTCGGATACTAAAGAACGAATCAGTCGGTTTCAGACAATGTTCTACATGCCAGGGCAATAAACTTCTCTTCTTCCATTATGAAATAATGGGATTGCAAGATAATCTATATCAAATGACGAATATAGTGTTTGTTTGATGTCATCTATCATCAAGACTAGCAGCATTCTTGATGCAAATAATGTTAGTATGCTCATAGAATCGGATAATAAAACCATGTACAAGTTTCAAAGTGATATACTATCTCTGTTATAAAAAAAAGTATATTATCATCCTTTCCAATGACAACTACCACAAACAATAATCTGGTTTTCAAAAATTACGAAAAATTATATAACTTCAGAGATAATACTCACATAATTTCCCGGAGTTCTGCAGTACGCAGGGCAAATTTCCGGTGCTGTGACAAGTTGGCAGGGGTTAGAACCGCATGGATTTTTGATGCCAGGTCGTGGTAATGGGATCCCGAGTTTAGCTTAGCAGCATTCAGTACTGTCTGCAAGATCTGCAGGGTATCACCATGACTAACAACTAAGATTGCACACCTGCAGATTGAACATATGTCACAGATAAACACACACTTGGTGGCATGACTTAATTTATCAAGAATCAAACAAAGATTGAACATATGTCACAGATAAACACAAACTTGGTGGCATGACTTAATTTATCAAGAATCAAACTAAGTTTTGTCCTTAGTTTAATTCAATCTGTTAAGCAGTGAAGGGATTTGTTTTTTCTCTATGGAAATTATTGGGAAAAAGGGTTTTAAGTGACACCTACAACTGCACATATTTGATTTCAATGCATCTGATTATATGCCATTTCCATATAAACAAGACGATGAAATGATTCAGCTAACAGTGTTTCCTAACAGTCGTGGGATTAAAGTGTCCGAATTTCATCACATAAGATTCTTAGAGTTCATATAGATGCTTTCCAAACATGAGCACAATGCAGGATATTATGAATACTGAATGTACATAAATACCCATGAAATTGTGACTCCACAGATGCAATAGCTTCTGTAAGTCTACATGCAACATCATTAACACTTTCTCCTCCTTCTGGCCTCGAGAGTGGATCGTTCTCATCAGCAGCCCATATCTCATGATACTATCAGCAAAGGGAAAAGAAAATTCAGACAGGCTCAATAGCAGAGGATTATAAGATAACTCCAGTTGTAATCAGACATACCGAAAACCCTTATTCAGTGAAAAACAACACTAACACCAATTAACATACTTTTTCATGCGACTGAAGCTCATATGAAGGACCAAAGAAACGTTCGCGAAGATTTTCCATCACCTGTGGTGAAAATTTTACTTCACAATCAGTGCAAGAAAGCAAAAATCCCTGGTCTGACAGCTAGATTAGTATTTAGCCTTGGAGTGTAATTACATTCATTATACCAAGCTTATATAGAGCAGAAATGATCTAAGCTACCATTATCGTTGAGGTCTTTCAGATCCATAAATCTAACATAAATAAAATAAATCTTTATGGGGCCGGACCATCTTACCTTACATTGAGCACCGTTTAGTTGAATGTTCAAGACAGATGCAACAGCTTCAGCAGTCTTAGCTGTTCTAGAAAATGGAGAGTAGCAAATCCTAACATTTTCAAGTGGTATGTTGTTTTCCTCAAGCACCTGAACACTCAAACAACCTACAATTAGAACTAGTCAAAATCCATTTCTCCATCCATAAATTTCACGCACCAATTCTATTATAAGCCCTTCTAATTTATGCCAACCATCTTCTCTTTCATCTTACCGATTTTCAAAATCAATATACATTTCCTAACTTCTATTGGGTTTCTTTATTGTTCATCAAATAAAATCGTCATTCCCCACTTTTTCTTCAGCTATTTATAAATTTACAATACCTTTTTAGCACAATATTTTTTAAAAAATTAAGAAATAAGAGAAGATATATAATATGACCATAATGGCCCGAGAAATTTGGGCACACGATGTTTCAAACTTTTTCGAAATGCGAAAATTGCAGAAGGAAAAAACCAACAGAAATTGAAACTTTGAAACACAAAGTACCTTCTGGAACAACTGTCCAGCCAGTTGTGCCTGAGTTACACCTTCTGGCGCCAACTGATATTCTGGGCGCCTACCATTTTCCTGTAAAGAAATGTTAGCCATGTCCATGTGGCATATACAAAATAGTGAAAAGCTAGAGGACCCAAAAGCAAATTAAAGAAAATTTGAGAAGAAAAGATACAAACCATGGAGGAAACAATGATGCCTCTCTCATTTGGAATGCTCTTGCCGTGTCTCAGTACCCAATATCTGTTGCCCAGAAAAGCCGCCGTCTCAGCCATATCGGAACCCACAACTACCTCTTCTCCACTTCACTCTTTAGTCCCTACTAACTTTCTGTAATTTTATTGGTGGTTTGGCTTTGACGCGATCCCATTGGTCAGACTGCGTGGTCAACCAAGAAATTTCAACTTTCCTTTAATACGTCGTGGCACTAAAACATTGAGGGTTGTAGACTACTTCTTGTAGATCCTGTCGCAGAGGAAACCAGTTTCTTTTTACATCTCCAGGGCTTTCCTAAGCTTGGGCTACTAGCCCTCAAGTTTTCAGAGCTCTTTGAAAATCATAAAACTAGAGAGCGATCCAAAATTCGCAGTGTTGGCGAAAAAAAAAAAACTTATAACAAATATTTTTTTTTATCTAAAATTGGTAGTGAGGCTGTGTGTTTGCTTCACCGGAGGGGATAGATTTCACGGCCATGGCTCTCAATCTTCGGCAAAAGCAAACAGGTAAGTTTCCTCTCCTGTTCAGTTTCCTTGTAGTTTTAGATCTCTGTTGTGGGCTCTCAATCTTCGGAAAACCCAGAGGAAATTGTAGTGTAATTACGATTGATTTTGATTAAATCTGTTTACTTTGTTGTGGGCTTTGCTCGTGAACTTGATCTGTGATTTTAGTTTGAAAGAGGAACAGGGTGGCTATATGCTAATAAACGAAAATCCATAGGATTCGTGTGATTTGGTTTTGCATATATTTGCTTAATTTTGTCAATTTTGCGTAAAGTATTGAATATGATCTGTGATTTCCGGATTCAGAATGTATTGCCCGAATGCTGAATCTGAACCAACCCGTTAATGCAACTGGTATGGCCAATGAAGAGGTCTATAAGATCTTGATCTATGATAGATTTTGCCAAAACATACTGTCCCCATTGATCCATGTTAAGGACCTTCGTAAGCACGGCGTGACCCTTTACTTCCTTATTGACAAGGATCGCAAACCGGTTCATGATGTTCCTGCTGTTTACTTTGTCCAACCCAGCAATTCCAACATTCAGAGGATTGTTGCTGATACCTCCAACTCCCTCTATGATAGCTTCCATCTCAATTTTTCGTCTTTGGTTCCCCGCCCGCTGCTGGAGGACCTGGCATCTGGGACTTTGAATTCTGATTCCATACATAGGATTTCGAAGGTGCATGATCAGTATTTGGAGTTTGTGACACTGGAAGATAATTTATTCTCGTTGGCACAAAAGTCCTGTTATGTTCAATTAAATGATCCCAAAGCAGGGGACCGTGAAATTGAGGAGATTATTGACAAGATAGTTGGTGGATTGTTCTGCGTTTTGGCTACCCTTGCTGTTGTACCAATTATCAGGTGTCCCCGTGGTGGACCAGCTGAGATGGCAGCATCAGCATTGGATCAGAGGCTGCGTGATCACTTATTGACGAAGAACAATTTGTTTACAGAAGGTGGGAAATTTGAGAGTTCTCTCCAGCGCCCTATATTATGTATATTTGATCGTAATTTTGAGTTATCTGTGGGAATACAACATGATTTTAGGTACCGACCATTAGTACATGATGTTCTTGGATTAAAGCTTAACAGGTTGAGCGTTCAAGGTGAAAAGGGTGGGATGAAGTCTTTTGAGTTAGATAGCTCAGACCCATTTTGGGTAGCAAATGGATCTTTAGAATTTCCTGAGGTTGCAGTGGAGATTGAGACCCAACTGAATAAGTATAAGAAGGATGTTGATGAAGTCAATAGAAGAACTGGTGGGGCTGAAGGAGCTGAGTTTGATGGGACAGACATGATTGGGAACACACAACATTTGATGAGTGCAGTGAACTCATTGCCAGAGTTGACTGCGCGGAAGCAAGTGATTGATAAGCACACCAATATTGCAACTGTGTTGTTGAGTGAGATCAAAGGAAGGCTGCTTGATTCTTTTGCCAAAAAGGAGTATGACATGATGGTGAGAGGGGGAATTGATCGAAGTGAACTTTTGGGTGTGCTTAGAGGGAAAGGCAGTAAGATGGATAAGTTGCGGTTTTCCATCATGTATCTTATTTCTTCAGAAACCATTAATCAGGCAGAAGTTGAATCAGTGGAAGCCGCCCTCAGGGAGTCAGAGGTTGATACCAGTGCATTTCAGTATGTGAAGAAGATCAAAGCGCTGAATGTCTCATTGGCATCAGCCAATTCTGCTAGCAGAAGCAATATTGTTGATTGGGCAGAGAAACTCTACGGGCAATCAATAAGTGCGGTGACAGCAGGTGTGAAGAATCTGTTATCCAATGACAGGCAGCTAGCACTAACAAGGACAGTGGAGGCCTTGGTGGAGGGCAAGCCTAATCCAGAAATTGATTCATACCTTGTGTTTGACCCTCGTGCTCCAAAATCAAGCTCGGGAATGGGTAGCAGCCACTCAAGAGGACCGTTCAAGGAAGCCATTGTGTTCATGATTGGTGGTGGTAATTATGTGGAGTACGGAAGCCTGCAAGAGCTTGCGCACCATCAACAGCCGGTCAAGCATGTCATTTACGGAACAACAGAAATACTCACAGGAGAGGAGTTTGTGGAACAGCTTGCGGTGTTGGGGCAGAAGATGGGATTCGGCGGTGCTCCTGCTTCTTCATCTGGCCCAGCTCATTGATACTTAAATCCTGCAATTTAGTGGTTGTTTACACATGAAAAAGGCCGATTGATCATGGGAAGTAAAGAAACCATGTGGAGGAAGCTTGGTACTCTTTTTGTTTTCAAGGCCTGCAGAAGGTTTCACAAGACGTCAGGATCAGGAAGACAGCGTTTTCACATTTTGGAATAGCCTGTAGTTCCTGCTGCGATCATAAACATTTGTTTTTCATTCATCTGTAAGTTTTATGGGTGGAAAAAAATTTACCAGTCGTGCCTATTACCTAATAGTTCTTTTTGGTTAATTTTGCTGATATACCTTTGAGCTTGTATTTGTTACGATTTTTTCTCCGAGTTTTTATTTCAGTTAATTTCCCTGCCAAATAAATCCTCGTTCTAGCATTTTTCTTATAATAGTTTAGTTGGTCTTATAATTTAGAAGGCCCTCTACCAGAATTCATAGCTGCTTTGTTATATAATACAAATCTTCTTTTTAAATCAAACAAGATTGGAAAATCTACACATAATCACATATAATTTTAAGAGTAAATTATTGTTATACCATTTACGACTTTTATTTTTATTTAAAACCTTTAATACTTATATATTAAATAAAATAAGATTTTACTTCAAATTTATTTTTATTTAAAAGTCTATAAACAGAATTTGTAAGTAATAAATTTCACATTTATCTTTTTATATCTCAATAAAGAGAATGAGTGAATTATTGAGAATTTCTTTAATTAAAATTTTTTTTTCCTCATCTTTACCACATGTGCCCCTTAGTATTTAATTTCTTTGGCCTCTTGAACCTTTTATTATATTATTATATTATGCATATAATAAATATTATATATGTATATTATATATATTGTATATAGTTACAATTAAATTTTTCTATAAAATAAAAAATAAAGTTCGTATTGTTTGAGGTTCAACGGTAAGGTATAAATTTTTTTTTTGCCGGGGGTGGGTAGGTGTGTGTGTGTTGTGTGTTGGGGGGTGGTGGAAAATAGTACGACATAAGATTTAAAAGTATTTTTGAAGAATTATTGCTTTTAATTATCTTACCCTAAGTTAGATTAGATACTCATATTACTTTTAAAATGAGCAAGTGAAAAAAAAATATATAAATATGAGTAATGTTTTCATAATCCTCAATATAATCTTATAATAAAAAATAAAATAAAAATAATGTTGAAATCATGATTGATTTTGGTAAGTGTTTTTTAGATTGTTGTTGGATTAGTTTATAATTGGATGACATTAGTTGTAATTTATATAAAAATTATGGTTTATTTTAAATTATATAGTCATTTGACTAGCATTTGATTACTCAAATGACGTATGAGTTTAATTTTTTTATATGCAAGTTTTTGAATAAACTTATATGTTAATAAGGACCTTTGAGTTAATTAATTGCCCTAATTTCAATTGTAAAAAGCTCATCATGTTTTTCCATATGTATATATATATATATACACACACACATACATATGTGAAGTATAAACCGCTTTTCAGAAAAATCGAATTCAAAACTACACACTACACATCAAAGAGAATTTATAAAAAAAAATAGACAAAATTTGTCTTTTAAATACAAGAATATTATTTTTTAAGAGAACTTTCAAATATAGTAAAAATGTAACGACCCGTCCCTGAAGTTAGGATTAAGGAAGTGATTAGTGACGGATTAGCGAGGCTAATCAGTGGTTAGTTGGTTACTGTGGGACTTTGGCGTAGAATGACGATTTTGCCCCTAGTCTGGGCAAAATGTTGACTTTGAGTTCGGGCGGTCAATTGGACATTGACCGATGACCGTGACGTAGTTCGGGACGTCACGAGTTGATAGACAGGTGGCACGCCAGATTCCGACATCCGAGGAGGAAGTTGTGATGTTCGGAAGGTTTGGGGCACTTTCGTAATTTGGGTAAACGAAGGGGGAAAAGTTGACTCTTAGTACGATCGGGTTTTTACACGTAGACCAAGGACCGTTAGATAGGTCTCGAGTCCCTGATTCCAACGACAGGCGGCATGTAGATTTTGGAGTTCGAGAAATAAAATTACGGGTTTAAACGTGCGAAGGGTATTATGGTAATTGTACTTGAAAGGGTATTTTGGTCATTATCCTGTATTGGGATTTGTGCCCAATGGCTAGTGGACAAGTGGCTGCTCTGGGGAGTGATGTCCACTATGTTTGGGACATTTGTCCTTCATTGGAAGGTCATAGAACCCTCTCACCACCGCCTTGAACTTGGTTGCAGGATAACTTAAGGGTTTAAATGGTTTTAGAGGCAAAGAAACAGAGATAGAGAGTTGTGAGAATTCAAACCCCTTAAACGGTCCTCCAATGGTCATGCTCTGTAAACCGAAATGAGAGGAAAGATAGTGAAGAATGTAGTGGTGGTATGGTGGAGGACCGCCTTGCACGATGGTGGTAGAAAAACAGGTTTGATCCGTGAACACCCTTTTGAGCTTCAATTAGTATATGATGATCTCCTTGTTAATTATCGATTTGGTGCATAGGATGAAGTTTCTGAGGTCGAAAGGAGACCAGAGAGCCTAGTATGAAGCCGTTATGATCTGTGGTCGAAAACTGGACATGGTAAGTTTTTACTTCAAAAAAATGGCAACCTTGGATTTAGCTCGTATCATTTAATTCAATGGTTGGAATGAGCTTATGAAGGTTGGTACGAAGCTATCGAACCAAAAACCAGGGGACGTGATAGTCAGACTCGAGGATAGACGGTGGTTGCAGAAGCATGGTTTGAATTTTGAAGCGGGAAGGTAAAATTCAAGTCTCAACTTCGTGTTTTAGTAGTTAGATTGATTAGGATTGAAGAGACGAACTCTAGGAACCAATTCGAGTGGAAAACGGGTCAGAATTGAACGGTTTAAGAGGTCGGACCGCCTGCGTCGGTTCGACTGGACCGGTCTGAACCGGTTTGGCAGAGGTTGAAGATGAACAGTGATGGGCGCGTGGCTCCCACGCTCAGCCCCTTTTGGGGAAGGTTCCAACATGACTTTTTATGTATTCGATGTAACGAACATTTTGGCGCTGGTTTCGAGTCAATCGGACCTCGTCTCGATATGTTTCGGGATGTCCGAAAGTTTTAGGGCTGGGTTAAAAATAGATAAAAATACGGGAAAATTATGGGAATTTATTATGACCTTTGTGAAGTAGTTAGTGACCTCGTTATGGGATTTGGACAGGTTCGGAAAAGTCGAAGATAGCGGAATGACCGGGGACGGCGTAAGTGCGCGCGTATCGAGGCGACGTCGGAATGGTCTGTGAGTGGACTTTGCTTTCTAACTCTTGATGCATGCATATATGGTTTTATATGTTTTCTATACTTGATTCTATGGTTTGATTTATAATTGTGATGGTTTATGGTTTTTGCACGTTTTTCGAGGAAATAACGGTATTTCACGTTTTACGAGATTTAACGGATATTGTGATTTGAACCTGGTTTTAATGATTTGATTTTGGGAGTTGAAATATGATTTGATTTCAAAGAAAGTAAAAGGATTTTGGAAAGTGTTTTCGGGCTTGAAGCCCAGTTCAGAAAAGTGATTTTTGAGGAACGTGATTTCTGGTTTTTGAATCGGATTTCCGGATGACGATTCGGGATTCGATTCGGGACTTGAAATGGATTTCCGGGTTTGGGTTCCGAATGGTTATTCCGGATGCTAGCTTACGGAATGATGGTTGTGGACTCGGATCCGGAAAAGAGATGGATATGATTCTGGATTTGGATTCGGAATGACGGTTCTGGATGCCGGAAGGGCTTCGGGCCAGTAATTTCGGATTCGAGTTTGAATATGGATTTATAAATGGTTTTCAAATGGTTTTGATTGGATTTTCTTTATCTGGTTATTGGGTTTAAAGATCCGGATTATATTTGACGGGGGACGGGCCCGGATTGGGTTTAAAGACCCGGATTGAGTTTAAAGACTCGGAGTTTAAAGACTCGGATATTGATATTTCCCCCGTAGGCCTGTTGAGTTTAAAGACTCGGGAGTTTAAAGACTAGGATTATTGAGGCCTGGATTGAGTTTAAAGACTCGGGAGTTTAAAGACTCGGACAGATCCTGTCAGGACCCGTCCCAAATATCGCCTCGATACCCGGGACGAACCCTGCTCCCGTCTGACAATCACACTTAAAGTACCAAATAACCCTAACAATACAATAAGCATAACTATCAGACGAAGGAGTAAATATATATACAACTGTCAGTCAGAGCATAGTTCTACAAAATGGGTACAAAAATCCTACAATGCTAGTCTCGCAACGGAAGAACGTCGTAAGCCCTATGCCTCGATATCTGCCTCAACGTTCACCCCAACGCTATCACCACGACCTGGAGGGAAAAGTTAAAACCAAAAGTGTGAGTGGACTAGAATAAATAAAAGTTTTAAAATCAGTTTATCACCAAATAAAAATTAAGGAAAAATAATAATAATTGTTCCCTCAGTTTTAAAAACAAGCATGCCCAACTAAGTATTAGAAAATCATAACATGAAACATCATAAGAAACAGAAACACTATAAAACAGATATAGAAATCATAGTATGTGCATCATAAAACCATATCATAACTATGAACGTCAAACCATCATTTTCCGATCAAACCTGCTGGACCTATCCGAGTCTTTAAACTCAACCAGGCCTCAAATATAATTCCGAGTCTTTAAACTCCTGAGTCTTTAAACTCAATAGGCCTATGGGGGTAATATCGTAAATATCCGAGTCTTTAAACTCCCGAGTCTTTAAACTCAATCCGGGCCCGTCCCCCGTCAATCAATATCCGGGTCTTTAAACCCATATCCAGATCCAGCAAATCCAATCCATATTCAAAGTACAAACCAATTCGAAATCCATCGCCAAACTCAAATTCGAAATCCCCGGTCCGAAGCCCTTCCGGCGTTCAGAACCGACATTCCGAACTCAAATCCGGAAATCCATTATTATACCAAAAACCACATGTAATCACAAATTATATTTCATAACCCATTTATCATCATCAGAAAACATTTATAGGTTGAAATCCTCAAATATGGCATCAAAATCCGAAAACCAGCTTTTCTCGAAAAACGTGTAAAATCCCAGAAATGTCTCGAAAAACGTGCAACATACCAACCACATGTAATTATCAACAAGAAGCATAAAACACATTTAATATCATAAAGCATTAATAAAAACAGTTAGGCATGCTCGAAAGAAAAGAAGGAGTCCACTCACAAATCAGAACGAGTCAATCGCGCTCCGTGCGCTCCTCGACCGTCTCAGGCGTCTCCCGTCCCTTCGATTCCGTCTCCGCCGTGTGCACCTCCGCGTGCCACGGTGTTCGTTGGACTCCCTGCAGCCACCTGAACCTCCCACGGTCTTGGTTTGAGCCACCACACGGCACAATTACCACCCCTGTCTCACAACCTCCCTATTTTCCTCAGAACTCCGCCGCACCACGACCGTGTTCCCGTGCACGATTCCTCCACCAAAACACGATCACAAGCTCAGCCGTGTCTCTTTGTCACTCTCTCAATTCACGCTTCACTCACCCTTGCACTGAATCGATCAAACTCTCTCCAATTTCTTCTCTCTGTTTTCTGTGTGTTCAAAGCCAAGTGAACGGTTTGAAATCGTGCAAAGTGTGGCCGTGCACACTTTAGTAATCCCTGGAACCATCTAGTGTCCCCCACGTGTCCACCCTTCCTTGGTTAAGCACAAAATATCCCTGCCACTTGCCCTTATCTGATTGGGCTGAGGAAAAAGACTAAAATACCCCTCAAGTACAAATTACCATTTTACCCTCACACTTCTTAGACCCGTCACTATTCCGTCCGACGTCCGATGACAGTGTGCCGCCTGTCATTGTACTCAGGACATCGAGACCTATCTAACGGTTCTCGGTCTACGTGAAAATCACAAAACCTCCAAAAAGTCAACATTTTCCTCATTTAGTCAAATTTACGGTAATGCCCTCAACCTTCCGAACGTCTTAACGTTTTCTCCGATTGTCTGAAACGAACCTGCCGCCTGTCTACGGACTCGTGACGTCCTAAACTACGTCACGGTCAAGGGTCAACACTCATCCCACTAGTAAATCAAAAAGTCAACTTTTGACGCACTATTCACAAGGGCAAAATCGTCCTTTAGATACAAAACTTCTACAAAATTACAATTGTTACCCTTCCCGAAGGTACGGGTTGTTACAATCTACCCCCCTAAAAAGAATTTCGTCCCTGAAATTCAGTGAAACAAATAAGGGTACTGCTCACGCATCAAGGCCTCGGGTTCCCAAGTAGCTTCTTCCACCTGATGGTTTCTCCATAAAACTTTAACTAAGGGAACCGTCTTCCATCGTAAGACCTTATCCTTCCGATCCAAAATCGCTACTGGCTGCTCTTCAAAGCTCAAGTCTTCCCTCAGTTCAACAGGTTGTGATTCCAGAACATGCGAATCATCCCGTATATACTTCCGAAGCATAGATACATGGAAAACATTATGTACTTTTTCCAGGTCTGCTGGTAAAGCCAATCGATAAGCAACAAGACCAATCCGCTCTAAGATCTCATAAGGTCCAATGTAACGAGGACTCAACTTCCCTCGTCTGCCAAATCGTACGATTCCCTTCCAAGGAGATAACTTCAAGAAAACCCAGTCTCCTACTGCAAACTCCAAATCTCTGATCCTACGTTCGGCGTAGCTCTTCTGTCGATCCTGAGCTGCCTTCAATCGATCTCGAATCAATGCCACTTTTTCCTGCGTAAGGTTTACCAACTCGGAAGTAGTGAGTCTCCTCTCACCAACCTCAGTCCAGCACAATGGAGTCCGACACTGTCGCCCGTACAACGTCTCGTAAGGAGCCATCCCAATGCTCTCCTGGAAACTGTTATTGTAGACGAACTCCATCAAAGGCAGATGTGATTCCCAAGTATCCTGAAACTGCAAAACACAAGCTCGCATCATGTCCTCGAGAATCTGAATAGTCCGCTCAGACTGTCCATCGGTCTGAGGATGAAAAGCAGTACTGAAATGAAACTTTGTCCCAAAAGCTTCCTGTAAGCTCTGCCAAAACTGGGAAGTGAATCTCGGATCTCTGTCAGATACTATCGACTCTGGAGTCCCATGCAGCCGAATAATCTCATCTATAAACAACTGTGCAAACTGCGTCAACCTGAAGTTCTCCCGTACTGGCAAGAAATGAGCAGACTTCGTAAGTCTATCCACGATCACCCACACACCATCGTGTCCCTTTGGTGTTCTGGGCAACTTGAATACGAAATCCATCGTCAGGTGATCCCATTTCCACTCGGGAATCGGCAAAGGTTGCATTGCTCCATAGGGTCTCTGCCGCTCAGCTTTCACCTGCTGACAAATCAAGCATCTACTGACATACTCTGCAATCTCACGTTTCATCCCTGACCACCAATAATACTCTCGAAGTGTACGATACATCTTGGTCCCACCAGGATGCATCGTATAGGCTGAACAGTGAGCCTCATCCAAGATCACCTTCTTCAAGGCTTCATCCTCAGGTACGCACAACCGTCCATTTTTAACCAAGGCTCCATCCTCGCGAATCTCAAAGTCCTGTCTCTCTCCAGCCTCGACCTCGATCCGAATGATGCCCAAAATGGGGTCCTCAAACTGAGCATCAATAACCTGATCAATCAAAACAGGTCGCACGTGGAAACTCGCTAAAAGTGCTCCCTGATCATCCACAGTCAACTCTACTCCCAGCCTGCGGAGCTCAACCAACAGAGGTACTCGTACCGTCCTCAAATGCGACAAAGAACTAGCTGACTTCCTGCTCAGAGCATCGGCTACCACATTAGCCTTCCCTGGGTGATACTCAATAGTACAGTCGTAGTCCTTGAGCAATTCCAACCATCGACGCTGTCTCAGATTCAGTTCCTTCTGAGTGAACAAATACTTCAAGCTCTTGTGGTCCGTGAAGATCTTACACCTCTCGCTGTACAAGTAATGTCGCCAAATCTTCAGTGCATGAACCACCGCTGCCAGTTCCAAGTCATGTGTAGGGTAGTTCATCTCATGGGGTTTCAACTGCCGGGAAGCATAAGCAATCACTTTCCCGTGCTACATCAAAACACAACCCAAACCTTGTAAAGAAGCGTCACTGTACACCTCGAACTCTCCACTATCGTCTGGAAGGGCCAACACAGGAGCAGATGTCAACCGCCTTTTAAGCTCCTGGAAACTCTGTTCACATTTCTCATCCCACTCAAACCTAACTCCTTTCCGAGTCAATCTTGTCAACGGTGCTGCAAGAATAGAGAAACCCTCAATAAAACGCCGATAATAACCAGTTAAACCCAGAAAACTCCTGATCTCTGTCACCGTCTTGGGTTGTTCCCAATTTGCTACCGCCTCAACCTTCTGAGGATCCACTCTGATGCCCTCGGCTGAAATCACATGTCCTAAAAATCCAACACTGGTCAACCAAAACTGACACTTACTCAACTTTGCATACAACTGATGGTCTCTCAGGGTCTTAAGCACTATTCTCAGATGGTTCTCGTGCGCCTTTGCACTCTTCGAATATACAAAATATCGTCAATGAAGACAATCACAAAACGATCCAAATACGACCGGAACACTCGGTTCATGAGGTTCATAAAAGATGTTGGGGCATTAGTCAATCCAAAAGGCATCACAACAAACTCGTAATGACCGTACCTGGTCCGGAAGGCTGTCTTCGGTACATCCTCCTCTTTAACCCTTAACTGATGGTAGCCGAAGCGAAGATCAATCTTCGAAAAATACTGTGCTTCTTTTAACTGGTCAAACAAATCATCAATCCGGGGTAAAGGATACTTATTCCGAATGGTTATCTTATTCAACTGTCTGTAGTCAACACACAATCTCAAACCTCCGTCCTTTTTCTTGACAAACAGTACAGGTGCTTCCCAAGGTGACATACTCGGTCGAATGAATCCTATATCGACTAACTCTTGCAACTGTGCCTTAAGTTCCCTCAATTCTACAGGTGCCATACGATAAGGAGTCTGTGAAATAGGCTGTGTACCTGGT
This sequence comes from Prinsepia uniflora, assembly GCA_032719365.1. Lineage (NCBI taxonomy): Eukaryota > Viridiplantae > Streptophyta > Magnoliopsida > Rosales > Rosaceae > Prinsepia > Prinsepia uniflora. Next base: position 14,104,966 of record CM064874.1, read on the forward strand.
AACAGATCAATCGTGAACTCGATCTCTCGATGAGGTGGTAATCCTGGCAACTCCTCGGGAAAAACATCGGGAAACTCCCGCACCACTGGTATATCCTCTGCCCTCACTGGCGTAGCACGAGTATCCACCACATGGGCTATGTAACCCTGACACCCCTTACTCAACAGCTTGCTAGCCTCAAGTGCCGAAATAACTCCAGTGGGAAATGCACGCTGATCCCCCTGAAACGTAATCTCTGGTAATCCTGGACTCCGAAAAGTCACTCTCCTATCGAAACATTCGATAGAAGCATGATGTCTCGTCAACCAGTCCATACCCAAAATAACATCAAAGTCCCGTAGATCCAATAATAACAAATCCGCCAATAACTCAACCTAGCCTACCATCACCGGACACTCTCTCAACACCTGAGTCACTACCAACACCTCCCCAGTAGGTGTACTCACCCCTTAAGCACACTCCAAGGTAGACACCTCTGTCTCCATCACCAAACTACAACTCCAAGCTATAAATGAATGGGTCGCCCCGGGATCTATCAAAGCAAAAACAGTGTGATCAAGTATGGTGAGTGTACCTGTCACCACTCCCAGTGCTGATCTGGCCTCCTACTAGGTCATAGCAAAAACTCGCGCCTGAGGTGTAACGACCCGTCCCGAATTCCGGGATTAGTTTAGTGATTAATCTTGATTAGCGAGGTTGAACGGTGGTTAGTAGGGCGGAATCGGACAAAATGTGCAAAATGACCGTTTTGCCCCTGGTCGTGGGCAAAATGTTGACTTTTTGTTCGGGCGGTCAAATGGACTTTGACCGATGACCGTGACGTAGTTCGGGACGTCACGAGTTCATAGACAGGTGGCACGTTCGATTCCGACATTCGTAGAGAAAGTTATGGTGTTCGGAAGTTGAGGGGCATTTTGGTAATTTGGCATATTAGGGGCCAAATGTTGACTTTCTGACTGGGAGGTCCGATGGGCGAGGGCCAAGGACCGTTACGTAGGTATCGTCGATACGAATCCAACGACAGGCGGCATGCCGAAATCGGAGATCCGACGACGACGTTATGGTCAAGGAAACGAACTAACGAACCGAGGCCGGGATTAAAATAATAATATAATATTGAATAGTGACCGTTGACTCAGCACACCTGGATGAGTGACAAGTGTCACTCATCCCTTGAAACCAGAATCCTTGTCTTAGGGGAAACATCATTATGATGTTTTAATATTTATTAATTAATTAATTAATCATTTTAATTTCCATTAATTCCATTTGTGTTTTCTTAACCGTGTACAACCAAATCCAGTTTTCTCCCACCCTTGATTCCTCTTCCATTGCTGAACCTGAGAGTGCGAAATTGTGAGTGAGTTGGGTGTGAATTCAACTGGGTAAACACGAGAGATTGACTGTGAGGAGGAACTGAGAATTCGAAAGATTGAGTTTTGGGAGGGAAAATCAAATTGGACGAATTGGGCTGTGATGATCGAATTGGAGGTTACAAACATCTTCCTGAGGTTGTGACGAGTCGATCCACATCAAAAACGAGAAGGAATGGTGCCGTTTTGGCTCTGATCGAGCTTGGTGACAGAGGAAGAAATCGAGGCTGAGTCGTGGAGTTTGGGGCTGTGATTGATTCAATTGTTGTGGGGAAATGCTTTCTCATGATCCCACGATCCTTCTGGGATCATCAATTGAAGGAAAACGTTGGAGAATGGCAGAACTCCATTGTTGAACAGTGTCGGTGCTCGAGTTTGAGTCGTGACGTTTGAGCACCGGTTTGATGCAATTGATGTGGGGGAATTGTTCCTCATGGTCCATTGATCCTTCTGGAATCATCAATTGGATGAAACCTGCATCAATTGAGGGACTTCCATGATTGAACAGTGACCGGGTGTTCTTCGTGGATCATCATCGAATCGTGGGAATCTGGGTAAGGATTTGTGTAATTGAGTTTACAGACTTATAATTGGACTTAAAACGAAGCTAATGGATTGATCAATTGAAGGAATTAGGATCGAATTGGCAGGATTGGAACCGGGTTGTGTCGCGGGTGAATTGGACCCGTTTACCAGACAAACGGGTTGGGCTGGTGACACTGTAGCAGGCGCGTGAGTTTCACGCGCAGTCACTCACGGCGGCGCGTGACGGCGCGTGGGCACGGATCTCGAGGTGAGGTCAACATGACTTCTGTCCTATTTAATGTAACGGATATTTTGGAATTGGTTTCGGGTCGATCGGACACCGTCTCGATAGTGTTCGGGATGTCCGAAGGTTTTTAATTAAGTTTAAAAATAAGTAAAAATTCGGGAAAATTACGGGACTTTGATAGGATGTTAATGATGAGGTTAGTAACCCTCTAATGTGATTTGGACAGGATTGGGAGTCCCGGTGATAGTGGTGTGGCCCGGGAGGGCCGGTGGCACGCGTATCGAGGCACACGGTTAAAACGGTCTGTGAGTGGACTTTGGTTTTATAAATCCTATGCATGCTTAAATGTGTTATATGGTTTATATACATGATTTCTATGATGGTATTTGTGAGCATTGATTTTGGATATGTTGCACGTATTTCGAGGTGTTTTCCGTATTTCACGTATATTGGGATTAACGGTTTATTTGTGGTTTTGTGTGCTTGTGGTTAAATAAATAATATGATGAAATGGTTTTGAAATTGGAAATATGAACTCGGGCTTGAGGCCCACTTGTTTTGGAAATTTCGGACTTGGAGTCCATTTGAGAATCGGGCCGGGGGCCCAGTTGGTTAATGAAATCGGGCCAGGGGCCCAGTTGGTATGAAATCGGGCTGAGACCCATTTGAGTTATATGATCGGGCCAGGGGCCCAGTTGATTTGTGAATTCGGGCCGTGGGCCCAGTGGGTTTATAAGTCGGGCTGCGGGCCCAGTTGGTTTACAAATCGGGCCGTGGGCCCAGTGGTTCATAAAATCGGGCATGAGGCCCAGTTGGATAATAAATGTGATTTTGGGTCAGGGACCCTATGTTTTATAATGGTGATTTTGGGTCAAGGACCCTAAATGGAATTATGTGGTTTTATGGAAATTTCGGGCAGGGCCCAATGATAATAATGTGATAAAAGGATTTAATAAAACTGTTTTCCATATACCATCTGGATACAAGGATATATGATGGTCTCCTCCAGATGTCTGGGACACTGGGGAAGTCACGGTGCATTGCCTGCAAGGGGTCATTATACGGAGCAGCCGGACCGTATGATGACTCAGGAGCAGGATTGCTATGATTGACGTCAGGGACGTCAGACATCAGGGATGTCAGATATAAGGACCCGGAGAGACCCCGGGCAGCACGCGTAGCTTATGAAACCGTGAGACATGACGTCAGGGACGTCTAGCATCAGGGATGCTGGTGATGGTAATGGTAAAATACGAATTAATGAAATGGCTTTCCGGGTGGATTTATGATTGTGTGATTTTAATGAATTAATGTTCATTTATGGTAGTGGGAGGTGACCCACATGGTCGTATATGTATGGTGGTGGTATTCCACGGTTTTGGGCTGAGTTCCCACACTTGGTTTTTGGTTAACGGTTTTTGGGCTAAGGCCCTAAGGTCTCGGTTGAGCAAACGTTTTGGTTACTGGTTTTTGTGGCATGCATACGTTTTTATTGGAGGGCATAAATGTCTTATAAATGTATTTGATGAACTTACTGGTTTTTGTCCACTCACAGCTTTTGGTTTTAATGCCCTTCAGGTTGATCACGGATGCGATTGCAGTAGAGACTGGGACATTGCACACCTCCTCCATCGATCCTTGCGCACTCTGGATGCCCCGTTTGGGCAGTGGCTCTTGGTTATCCCTTGTCCGACACCCCTTGTTGGACGGGAGCAGGGCACATTCCACGGTAATCCCGGGGGGATTTGGGATGGGTCCTGTCAACTTGGTATCAGAGCACGGTTGCTCTTTTGTGTGCGCAGGTCGAGGGTGTGATGTCTCATTGGGCTGCAATTCGTTATCAACCTGATAGATAGTTTTGGGTTTGGATAGTGGATAGAGTGCGATTGGCCCGATATGCCGTGCGTTAATGTGATTCGACCCAAGTGGGGTTGATTGTGGTGAACTGGTATAGTGGGACCGTCGGTTCGGTCATGTGATATTGGATTGTTGTGCTGCTAGGTGCAGCCAGGTTCGGGGAACCTCATGTGAGTAATGGTCTAAAATGTGAACCCTTGTGGTGGTTTCTAGTGTGAGGGATGTTGGTTCATCGGAGTTGGCCGATGACCTAGTGGTGGAACCCACGTTGATGGGATGGTAGGATTGGATTTGACGTCTATACGATGTCAGGACCGCGGGGTCGGTCAGGTTGTGAGTTTTATATTACGGAGAGCGGTTGGGTTCGGTGGAACCATAGGATATAATCGTGTAACCCTAGTGTATGATGGATTAAAAAGATAAACCTTAATAATGATTAGTGGATGAGAACTTGTGCTGCGCCGAGCGGTTGAGGTCATGGATGACCATGTGGATAACTCTAGTGAGTCTTGTCGGAATTATGGGATTCGATGTACGGATACGGTTCTGAGATAAATTATGGAATCCCGTGTTGGATCGGGTATTGGTGTGATGTGTGGATGCGGATCTCGATAGCAATGACAGTTAGTCGGAAGTCATATGGAGATGACTGGCTATCGAGGGTAATCAGTGTGGTCATAATACTTGGGGATCAGGGGACGTTCAGGGAGCGTTCATTTTCCTGATATGGATTGTCAGAGTGGTGGTACCCATAGTCGTGAGGTACGGGATCGTCGTTCGGTATGAACGGAGATCCAGGGTTGTCGTATTTGCACACGGTGTGCAAGTATGAATGTTTGTGGGTTGGTACTTTCGTGTTGATGCTAGTATGGATGCCTGTGTGCTGATACTAGTGTTGTTGATAGTATGTTGGTGCTGGTATTAGCGCTGGTGCTAGTGCCGGTAATGGTGTTGACGATGAGCCACAAGTTGGGGTGTGACTCCGTCATAATGAACATATGTTCGGTCTTTGAGATTCGATAGTGGTTGAGTGATGGACTGGATGGGATCCAGATAAGATCGTGATGTGTTGGGATAAGTCCCAATAGTGGTGAGATAACCAGTAAGGAGTGGATTAAAAAGGGTGTAATTGAGACTTGAGTAATCTTGGGATGACGTCCCCTACGTCATGATAATTGGTGGATTTGGGGGAGTTGTTGGCAACTCCAAAATTTGTGCGATTTTATGTTTTTAAATATCCCTAAAAAGTACTTGGAAATGATTAAAACTGGAAAAGACGAGGAAAACCATTAGTGGTATAAAGGTAGGAATTTGTAATTGAGAACTTGGGAAACCGAGTGTTGAACCTGTAAAGGTCGGGATGTGCGAACGGAACAATAGCGGATTGATTGTGGACACGGGGTTGTCCAAGTGAATTGAGGAGGTAGGAACCTTAGTGTCGAGGAGAGTTGTGATTGGGGAACGAGAGTGGTGCTCGTTTTTGGTGATTGGTATTCCGAAGTCCTTGGGGTCGACATATCGTTTTCTGCCCTGGCAGACATTGACTGTAGTTACCAGTACGTTGAGCGTGTATTGGTTGGTGAGTCGTGTGTGTTGTGAGGTCACTAGGAGGAGCTACGTATTCAAAATTGGGTAAACGGGATTTTTCATTTTCTGCTTGGTGGCAGACGATGTTGGGGTACATGGCGTGGTGAGTGCATCGAGTTTTGGTTGCATCCACGTAGGATGAGTTTTGACGTCATCATTTTGGATCATCCTTGATTTTTCCTAGGTGGAATGACAAGGATTGATACAAGGTAATCCGTGAGAATCCGCAGTCTCGACGTGTCTCGTCGTTGACTGATCTGTCTAGTTGTGGGAGACGGTTGTCGATCGTTGTGACGGTCTAGGATGTTGACGTTATTGTCAGGGACACAGTGTCTATCTGGGTCGTGATCTTGATGATTCAGATAGGGGGAGAGTATATCACTCTTACCTTGGTACGTGAGTCGTAAATGACGGGATTGAACTTCTTTTCGAAGTGGGGCCCGTATGGTATTCTACTCGGGTGAGTAGGTTTTCAAGGTAGTTGAATTTTGTCAACCTTAGACGTGTGGAGGTTGGATTGGCTTCCCTATGAAGTCAATCAAGTGTATTGAACGGGTAACCGATAAGTTAGGTTTTGGTGTGTCTTGGTAAATGTGAAGGAGATTTCGGGATTTGGAATCGAATTTCTGGGTGACGATTCAGAATTCGATTTTGGAACTTGAAAGTATATTTCTGAATTTGGGTACGGAATGATTATTCCAAATGCTAGCTTACGGAGTAATGATTTCGGATTCGGATTTGGAAATGAGTTAAACTGTGATGTCTGGGTTTGGATCCGGGATTTCTTACGAAATTGCGGATTTGGATTCGGAATTGGAACTAGATGTTGGGTGGAGTTTCGTTTTGTCTCATGCTGGATTGGGCAAACGTACTCCATTATTGGAACGCGTTCGGCTATGACCTAGGTGGTTGTAGTCTGGTTATTAGGTAGATGTGTGTACTTCGTACATGGTTCGAGGTACAATACTTGTAGACTTGTGATGTCTAGTTACGGTATACGAGTTATACCCGAGGTATGTTGGTGAACGTGTTGGTAGTCGGATTGGTTCCGATACCATGGGAATGGTTGTGGACCGGACATTACTATGCAATGGGTCATGGTAATTCCGATGTGTTTAATTACACACAGGTCGTGTGAAATGTCGGTAAGGGTATTGGTGAGTCGAGTACGTTGGTGGCATGTGTAGCCACGAGTTAGTCTAGTGTCAGTTTTCGACTGACAACAACTGTGTGGTGACAGTTTGTCAGGATGCGTCAACATAGATTGTTGAGTGGGGTCAGCTGACTCCTAGTGGGAGTGGGAAAGGAACCGTCGAGTTGTTGCGTCAACGAGAGGGTGGATTTGACAAGTGGTGTCAAATTCGAAACTAGTAGTTTCAGTCATTCGACGGGGTCGAATGTAATCGTTGCGTTTTGAGTACTAGTGGTACGTTTGGGTGTAGACAAGTTTGGTCTAAGTAGTTGGTGTGCGGGTGTACACGTGTTGCGTGGTCGATTCCACTTTCCACGGGGTGTTTGTGGAATCAGGGTAATCGAGTTTCGAGAGCGAAACTTATTAAGGAGGGAAGTACGTTGAGATTAGATCGGTTGGAATTTCGAGGACGAAATTTATTAAGGAGGGAAGGTTGTAACGACCCGTCCCGAATTCCGGGATTAGTTTAGTGATTAATCTTGATTAGCGAGGTTGAACGGTGGTTAGTAGGGCGGAATCGGACAAAATGTGCAAAATGACCGTTTTGCCCCTGGTCATGGGCAAAATGTTGACTTTTTGTTCGGGCGGTCAAATGGACTTTGACCGATGACCGTGACGTAGTTCGGGACGTCACGAGTTCATAGACAGGTGGCACGTTCGATTCCGACATTCGTAGAGAAAGTTATGGTGTTCGGAAGTTGAGGGGCATTTTGGTAATTTGGCATATTAGGGGCCAAATGTTGACTTTCTGACCGGGAGGTCCGATGGGCGAGGGCCAAGGACCGTTACGTAGGTATCGTCGATACGAATCCAACGACAGGCGGCATGCCGAAATCGGAGATCCGACGACGACGTTATGGTCAAGGAAACGAACTAACGAACCGAGGCCGGGATTAAAATAATAATATAATATTGAATAGTGACCGTTGACTCAGCACACCTGGATGAGTGACAAGTGTCACTCATCCCTTGAAACCAGAATCCTTGTCTTAGGGGAAACATCATTATGATGTTTTAATATTTATTAATTAATTAATTAATCATTTTAATTTCCATTAATTCCATTTGTGTTTTCTTAACCGTGTACAACCAAATCCAGTTTTCTCCCACCCTTGATTCCTCTTCCATTGCTGAACCTGAGAGTGCGAAATTGTGAGTGAGTTGGGTGTGAATTCAACTGGGTAAACATGAGAGATTGACTGTGAGGAGGAACTGAGAATTCGAAAGATTGAGTTTTGGGAGGGAAAATCAAATTGGACGAATTGGGCTGTGATGATCGAATTGGAGGTTACAAACATCTTCCTGAGGTTGTGACGAGTCGATCCACATCAAAAACGAGAAGGAATGGTGCCGTTTTGGCTCTGATCGAGCTTGGTGACAGAGGAAGAAATCGAGGCTGAGTCGTGGAGTTTGGGGCTGTGATTGATTCAATTGTTGTGGGGAAATGCTTTCTCATGATCCCACGATCCTTCTGGGATCATCAATTGAAGGAAAACGTTGGAGAATGGCAGAACTCCATTGTTGAACAGTGTCGGTGCTCGAGTTTGAGTCGTGACGTTTGAGCACCGGTTTGATGCAATTGATGTGGGGGAATTGTTCCTCATGGTCCATTGATCCTTCTGGAATCATCAATTGGATGAAACCTGCATCAATTGAGGGACTTCCATGATTGAACAGTGACCGGGTGTTCTTCGTGGATCATCATCGAATCGTGGGAATCTGGGTAAGGATTTGTGTAATTGAGTTTACAGACTTATAATTGGACTTAAAACGAAGCTAATGGATTGATCAATTGAAGGAATTAGGATCGAATTGGCAGGATTGGAACCGGGTTGTGTCGCGGGTGAATTGGACCCGTTTACCAGACAAACGGGTTGGGCTGGTGACACTGTAGCAGGCGCGTGAGTTTCACGCGCAGTCACTCACGGCGGCGCGTGACGGCGCGTGGGCACGGATCTCGAGGTGAGGTCAACATGACTTCTGTCCTATTTAATGTAACGGATATTTTGGAATTGGTTTCGGGTCGATCGGACACCGTCTCGATAGTGTTCGGGATGTCCGAAGGTTTTTAATTAAGTTTAAAAATAAGTAAAAATTCGGGAAAATTACGGGACTTTGATAGGATGTTAATGATGAGGTTAGTAACCCTCTAATGTGATTTGGACAGGATTGGGAGTCCCGGTGATAGTGGTGTGGCCCGGGAGGGCCGGTGGCACGCGTATCGAGGCACACGGTTAAAACGGTCTGTGAGTGGACTTTGGTTTTATAAATCCTATGCATGCTTAAATGTGTTATATGGTTTATATACATGATTTCTATGATGGTATTTGTGAGCATTGATTTTGGATATGTTGCACGTATTTCGAAGTGTTTTCCGTATTTCACGTATATTGGGATTAACGGTTTATTTGTGGTTTTGTGTGCTTGTGGTTAAATAAATAATATGATGAAATGGTTTTGAAATTGGAAATATGAACTCGGGCTTGAGGCCCACTTGTTTTGGAAATTTCGGACTTGGAGTCCATTTGAGAATCGGGCCGGGGGCCCAGTTGGTTAATGAAATCGGGCCAGGGGCCCAGTTGGTATGAAATCGGGCTGAGACCCATTTGAGTTATATGATCGGGCCAGGGGCCCAGTTGATTTGTGAATTCGGGCCGTGGGCCCAGTGGGTTTATAAGTCGGGCTGCGGGCCCAGTTGGTTTACAAATCGGGCCGTGGGCCCAATGGTTCATAAAATCGGGCATGAGGCCCAGTTGGATAATAAATGTGATTTTGGGTCAGGGACCCTATGTTTTATAATGGTGATTTTGGGTCAAGGACCCTAAATGGAATTATGTGGTTTTATGGAAATTTCGGGCAGGGCCCAATGATAATAATGTGATAAAAGGATTTAATAAAACTGTTTTCCATATACCATCTGGATACAAGGATATATGATGGTCTCCTCCAGATGTCTGGGACACTGGGGAAGTCACGGTGCATTGCCTGCGAGGGGTCATTATACGGAGCAGCCGGACCGTATGATGACTCAGGAGCAGGATTGCTATGATTGACGTCAGGGACGTCAGACATCAGGGATGTCAGATATAAGGACCCGGAGAGACCCCGGGCAGCACGCGTAGCTTATGAAACCGTGAGACATGACGTCAGGGACGTCTAGCATCAGGGATGCTGGTGATGGTAATGGTAAAATACGAATTAATGAAATGGCTTTCCGGGTGGATTTATGATTGTGTGATTTTAATGAATTAATGTTCATTTATGGTAGTGGGTGGTGACCCACATGGTCGTATATGTATGGTGGTGGTATTCCACGGTTTTGGGCTGAGTTCCCACACTTGGTTTTTGGTTAACGGTTTTTGGGCTAAGGCCCTAAGGGCTCGGTTGAGCAAACGTTTTGGTTACTGGTTTTTGTGGCATGCATACGTTTTTATTGGAGGGCATAAATGTCTTATAAATGTATTTGATGAACTTACTGGTTTTTGTCCACTCACAGCTTTTGGTTTTAATGCCCTTCAGGTTGATCACGGATGCGATTGCAGTAGAGACTGGGACATTGCACACTTCCTCCATCGATCCTTGCGCACTCTGGATGCCCCGTTTGGGCAGTGGCTCTTGGTTATCCCTTGTCCGACACCCCTTGTTGGACGGGAGCAGGGCACATTCCACGGTAATCCCGGGGGGATTTGGGATGGGTCCTGTCATGAGGTCCTGATGACCTAACGCGCCCCCTAGAACTGCTCGTGGCACCACCGCCACCCCTAGGGCCTGCTGCCCCTGACACTGTTGCAGTACTCTGCCCGGGTTCTGCTACACCTCTGCCTGCTCTACCCTCTTGAGCTAACAATGGGCACTCCCTCCTAAAGTGTCCTCGCTCTCCACAATAGAAACAAGCATCTCTACCAGGTCCACCGGTCTGCCTACCAGTAGAAGCAACTGAAGTCGCACTCGCTTGAGGAGTCGGCTGTGCCCTATGTCAGGACCCGTCCCAAATATCACCTCGATACCCGGGATGAACCCTGCTCCCGTCTGACAATCACACTTACAGTACCAAAACATAACCTTAATACAACTATAAGCATAACTATCAGACGAAGGAGTAAATATATACAACAGTAAGCCAGAGCATAGTTCTACAAAATGGGCACCAAAAGTCCTACAAGTCTAAGTCCGCAACGGAAGAACGTCGGAAGCTCTATGCCTCGATATCTGCCTCAACGTTCACCCCAGCGCTATCACCACGACCTGGAGGGAAATTGAAAAAAAAAACAGAAGGTGTGAGTGGACCGAAAGGAATAAAATTTGTAAAACCGTTTACCATCAAATCAAAGTTAAGGAAAAATAATCATTTGTTCCCTCCGGTTTGAAACCAGGCATGCCCAACGAAGTATTAGAGAATCATAATATGAAACATCATAAGAAACAGAAACACTATAAAACATCATAAGAAACAGATACACTATAAAACGTCATATCAAAGCATCCTTTCCGATTAAACCTGCTGGACCTATCCGAGTCTTTAAACTCAACCAGGCCTCAAATATAAATCCGAGTCTTTAAACTCCCGAGTCTTTAAACTCAATAGGCCTATGGGGGTAATATCATAAATATCCGAGTCTTTAAACTCCCGAGTCTTTAAACTCAATCCGGGCCCGTCCCCCGTCAATCCATATCCGGGTCTTTAAACCCATATCCAGATCCAGCAAATCCAATCCATTTCAGTGTAAAACCGTTCCGAAACCCATCACCAAACTCGAATTCGGAATCCCTAGTTCGAAGCCCTTTCGGCGTTCAGAACCGACATTCCGAACCCAAATCCGGAAAAAGATCCATGTTCATAACAAAACCATAGGAAAATCCCAAATCATATTCCACAACCCATTTACCATCATCAGAAAACGTTTTTTGGTTGAACTTCTGAATTATAGCATCAAAATCTGAAAATCAGCTTTTTCTCGAAAAACGTGCAAAATCCCGAAAACGTCTCGAAAAACGTGCAAACATCTCAATCACATATAATCATCATCAGGACATAAAAACACACATAAAACCATAAAGCATTGATAAAAACAGTTAGGCATGCTCGGAAGTAAGAAAGAGTCCACTCACAGTTCAGAACAAGTCACTCGCGCCCCGTGCGCTCCTCAACCGTCTCTGGTGTCTCCCGTCCTGTCAATAGATACCAAATAGGGTCACAATGACATCAAGGATACCTTCTCTATTTTCCCCAATTTTTCGGGAATTTAATAATATTTTAATCCTAAACCCTAAACCTTACGGATTCCCGAATCATCCCGTAACACCGTCCGATTAACCCGAAAACTATACCATTGGATTCGTTAAAACATTTAGGACTAAACTCATGTTGGAAGCTTGGTCGGATTCCTCCCCACGCGCCTCCACGCGCCGCCCAAAGTGGCTGCGCGTGGGCCTCACGCGCCTGCTACAGTGCCACTGTCTACCTTGATCGAACCCGGTTCGCACCAGACGGCAACCCGAACCGGCGAGAACCGTTCTCCACCGTCCGGCCACCGTTTCCCCTCCTATCTTCACCTAAAGGTTCGTCCACTCTCAGAGAATTCATCCCCCTCACTCTCTTGGTTCGACTCGACCCATAGCTTCACAACTGAAGCTCGAAAGAAAAACCAACAATCCTCTGTTACCATACAAACCCACCCAATTCACAACCATGCACGGCGTATCGGGCCAAACACACCCAATTCACCATACAAACCCAAAACTATCTATCAGGTTGACAACGGAACAGCAGCCCAAAGAGACATCACACCCTCGTCCTTCGCGCACAAAAGAGCAAAACCTGCTCTGATACCACATGACACGACCCATCCCAATCCCCCCGGGATTACCATGGAATGTGACGTGCTCCCGTCGGACAAGAGGCGTCCGACAAGGGATAACCGATTGCCTTTGCCCAACCGGCTTCCAGAGTGCGTAAGGATCGATGGAGGAGGTGTGCGATGCTCAAGTCTCTGCTGCAGTCGTATCCGGAATCAACCTGAAGGGCATTAAAAACAAAGCTGTGAGTGGACGAAAATAAACAAGTCTGTTAAAACATTGATAAGACATTTATGCCCCTCAGTAAAATCATATGCATGCACCAAAAACCAATAATCCCATATTTATTTAGAAATAACCAATAGGGCCTTAGCCCGGAAACCAAAGCATATTTTCAATTTCCAAAAGTAAATCCAAGAGTTATTTCATAAATCCAGTAATATAAACCATAAGGCATATAATAATAACCATAACCATAATTTTAGTTGCTGCACTATACACTCCAATCCGACATCCCTGATGTCTGACGTCCCTGACGTCAATAAGGTCACAATCACAAGGCTACGCGTGCCACTCGGGTCTCAATTTCCGAGTTCAATCCCCGAACCCCGTTCGGGTACAGCATCCCCGATGCTTAGCGTCATAGACGCTGGACGTACTAGACGTCCGTGACCTCTCCGGGGTACCTCGCCGGAGGAGACAATATAATATGGAAGGATCTATACAGTGCAGTACCAAATACATTTTATTGATATCCACATGCAAAACATATAGGTATACATAGATAAAATCCGAACCAATCGTTACGTTTCGTCAAACGGGTCTCATGCCCAAATACCGTGAAACGTGCCATAACCGAAATATCATCAAAACCATTTATAGATTCCAGCATGTGAACATATATAAAATGTAAACCAGGAAACATTTATTCAATTCCATTTTAGGGTCCCCGACCCGCAATCACATGTAGAAATCAACTGGGCCCCTGGCCCGATTCCACAAGTTAACTGGGCCCCTGGCCCGATTTCATAATTCAACTGGGCCCCTGGCCCGATTTTACATTATTCAAGTTCGTAACCGTTTCATGAAATCATATCCAACCACATTTATGGAAGTCGGTGAAAATCCAGAAAATCTCGGTTTACGTGCAAATACGCAATTCACCTCGAAATGCGTGAAATCATTTAAAATTCACCGATATCCAAAGTAAATCATTTAATCATAATTATAACAATCATAAAACAGTTATGCATGCATCGAATTTATGAAACCAATGTCCACTCACAGACCGTTTAACCGAGCGCCTCGATACGCGTGCCATAGGCCTTCCCGGGCCACCTCACTATCACCGGGACTCCCAATCCTGTTCAAATCAATTTAGAGGATCACTAACCTCATCATTAACATCCTATTCAAGTCCCGTAATTTTCCCGAATTTTTAAGTATTTTTAAACTGGATTTAAAACCTTCGGACATCCCGAACAATATCGAGACGGTGTCCGATCGACACGAAACCAATCCCAAAATGTTCGTTACAATGTATAGGATAAAAGTCATGTTGATCATACCTCGGGATTCGCACTCACGCGCCCCCACGCGCCACCGCAAGCGGCTGCGCGTGGAAGCCACGCGCCTGCTACAGTAACCCGCACAGTCATCCCTCTCACCCGTTTGTCTGTAAAACGGGTTGAAAAACCCGCGAACAGACCCGGTCCAATTTCACCCAATTCGACATCAAATCCATCCGTTCTTTCCACTGATCCCTTGTAATCAATCACCAACTAAGTTCTGTAGATTGAATTACACAATTTAGGGTATAAATCTCCACGACTCACGATTGATCCTCGACGGGTTTCCAAATCGGGTTCACCGATTCCGTCCCTGATTTCCAAATTAAATCATATAGTAAGCATCGTGAGAGTGTAAGGGATGTTTCTGCACAAACAATTTGATGAATTCACACCTTAAACTTACTGAACCCAAGCTCGAAATCGTGCTGCCATGGAAGCTCAGTTCTCCCTCAATCCGACATGGTTTCCTGTCGTTTTTGCTGCAAAGCTTCACGTTTTGATCCCAGAAGACTCCAGCTAATCCCCATTTTGATCGACACGGCCCAATTACTCCAATTCGAAATTCCCTCCAATTCCCCGAAACTTTGATTCTCGAATTACACCACCCCACACCGTCCCCCGTGCTCTCCCTCAGCCAGAACCTTCCCCAACTCACCAATTAAACATTTGTGAAATCAATTGTGGAAGAGAGATTGGCAATGGCCAGAACCCAATCTCTCAATTTTGTTGTTCACGGTGAGGGAGGAATGATCAGAAATGGAAGGGGGAAAATGAGATGGACGGCTGTGATGCAATCTGGGGGTGGAATGGATGGTTCAGATCAAAAGCAAGGATTAAATTTTAGATTATTATGTAGTGGAAGCTTTTAGTATAGTTTATGATTAGTGGATCAAGATCCAATCTAGCCAATGGGTGAGTGACACTTGTCACTCATCCAAGTGTCCTCCAACCACCAATTCTGAATAAAATAATCGACACGGTTACCGAGACGTAAATTTCCCCGATTCCACGTTTTAGACCATAACTTCTCCGTACGAAGTCCGATTTCGGCGTGCCGCCTGTCGTTGGATTCGCTTCGACGAAACCTCCGTAACGGTCCTTGGCCCTCGGCCATCGGACATCCCGGTCAAAAAGTCAACATTTCCCCTTCTTTCGTCCAAATTACGAAAATGCCCCTGGACTTCCGTACATCATAACTTTCACCACGAACGTCGGAATCGAACGTGCCACCTGTCTATGAACTCGTGACGTCCCGAACTACGTCACGGTCATCGGTCAAAGTCCATTTGACCATCCGAATTAAAAGTCAACGTTTTGCCCACGCCCAGGGGCAAAACGGTCATTTTGCACAATTCGTCCGAAACGCTCAACTAATCCCAGATTAGTAAATCACAATTAAATATTATTAAATCCCGATATTCGGGACGGGTCGTTACAACCTTCCCTCCTTAAAGAATTTCGTCCTCGAAATTACCAATCTCCTTATTCCACAACCACCTTGTGGAAAACAATTCGACCACACTTCTGTGTACACTTGTACACCCACATACTGGGACAACACCAGTCACGTTTTGTACCCAGACATCCCATCACAGTCATACGTCATAATCAACAACACTCGACCACCTCGAGTGGACATAATCACCTGATTCGCGATAAAATCGCTCAACCATTAAGCTGACTCCTTCAGCTAGATGGTTCCCTTCCATTGCCAATAAATCCTTACATTTGCTCCCGTTGGGAGTCACCAAATCTCATTTGTCAGTCCACGCTGACACCACCAGTCAAACTGTCATCACAAAACTTTACCACCCTAGTAAAGCCCCAACCGATCGGTCAAAACAAGACAACACCATGTACTACATCGCCCTTGATGTAGCGTAAGATCAACCACATGATCTCAATTCGCAGGGCAAGCCCATCCTGCGACATAAATAAATCTCAATGTCCATAATCGCCGACTCCCTCAGCGAACCAAGACGCTGGAAAATATAACGGCGTAGTAGCATCACGCAAGGCTACTCGTGGTTACTCTGACCACCAACTCACTCATCCTGAGTGTACGTATACCGTCAACTTACTCCATCAAGTGGTGTAACTGGAACACATTGAATACCAGCCCAGCAGTGAACACACATCTCAATACTAGGGTTCCACAAGCTAACCATGGCTAAGAGCACCTGCTCATAAAATCACTGAACCCGACAAGATCAATCTGCCCAGTGCACAGTATCCAATGTCCAGTCCACAATACAGCCAAACAAATGATATCAGAACCAATCCGATTACCAACACCTTAGTTACACACCACTGGTACATCCCACGTACCGCCATTAGGCACCACTCAGCCTAACCAGTATCAATCTTCGTACAACGTACCCTGTACGTACATCTATCCATCAATCTACCTACAACCACTCAGGTCATAGCCAAACACGTTCCAATAATGGAGTACATTTGCCCAACCAACATGAGACAAAACGAACTCCACCCATCAACTAGTTTCAATTCCGAATCCGAATCCGCAATTTCGTAAGAAATTCCGAATCCAAACCCAAACATCACATTTTTAATCCATTTCCAAATCCGAATCCGAAATCATTATTCCGTAAGCTAGCATTGGAATAATCATTCCGCACCCAAATCCAGTAATCCATTTTCGAGCTTCGCAATCGAATCCTGAATCGTCACCCAGAAATTCGATTCCAAAACCCAAAATCTCATTTACGTCCATCAAGACGTAACGTAACCGAATCTATCGGTTGCCTCTCCAAAACACTCGATTGACTTCATAGGGAAGCCAAACCCAATATCCACACGTCAAAGGTTGACAAAATCCGACCACATCGGAAACCTACTCAACCGAGTAACAACCATATGGACTCACTCCGAAAAGAAGTTCAGTCCCGTCATTAACGACTCACGTACCAAGGTAAGAGTGATAAACTCTCCACCCATCTGGATCATCAAGATCACAATCCATATCCATCGTTACGTCACCCGACAAGTAGCATCACGATCCTAGATCGTCACATCGACCAAAGTCGACAACATCACAAATCAGATCCACCTGGGATCCACACATGCTCACATAGCCAACAATCCATCTGGAAGCTGATCGTAGGGTCTTACACCCTCAATTGAATCCTTTGCCAAATTCCCCTTGGTGGAAAGATGACCACGCATTTCACCACCAAATCCAAAATCATACACAACTGCTTGTGTCCAATGACCCAAGGCCAAACCTGGGTCCACCTACCAATACACGCTCAACGTACTGGTAGCAACAATCATCATCTGCCACGGCAGAAAATATGAAGTCAACCCTAATGACTTCGGAATACCAATCACTGATGCGGAAACGAGCACTCCTCTCGTTCCCCCAATCACAACTCTCCCCAGATCGGGAGTTCCAACCATGTTGGAAACAGACATGCTCCCAATGAGATGTCAAGTCCAACCGCTGGACTGCCCACGTCCATACCTCACTTGGACCACCACGTGTCCAAAATCAATTCATTACTCGGACCTCACGTCCGTCAATAATCATGTATGCACACATCCCGATTCCGAACGGGATATCCACAACACTGCCTGGATGTGCATACCCAACTGCCTTCGTCTCACATCACAACCTAAACAGGTTCAATCCTCAGGTTCCAAGTGATTCACAATCACAAAATACCACGAATGGTTTCCCCGACTTTTCCAATTTCAATAATTTCCTTGTATTTCCTGGGGATATAAGCAGTACACAAACTTACCAATCTCGGAGTTGACCACAACTCCCCAAATCCACCAACTCGCATGACATAGGGAACATCGTCCCTAGATTCCCCAAGTTTCAATCATACCATTTTATCCATTCATCACTTGTCATCATAAATCTGTTAGGACTTATCCCAACACGACACAACCTCCACTGGATCCCATCCAGTCCAAGACTCAACCACCACTGAGTCGCAGATACCAATCATCGGTCCATTATGACAGAGTCACACCCCAACTGGTGGCTCATTGTCAACCCAATTTCTGACACCAGCACCAGCGCTAGTACCAGCACCATCGCACCATCATCAACACTAGTATCAGCACACAGGCATCCATACCAGTATTGGCATAAAGGTATCACCATACCGACATCCATACATAGCACACGAACATCCATGCTAGCACACAGCGTGCAAAGTTGTTACCCTGGATCTCCGTTCATTACGAACGACGATCCCGTAACACCACTCGTACCCCACGACTATGGGTACCTCCAATTTGACCACTGGCACATCAGGATAATGGACGTTCCCTGAACATCCCCAAGTATTAAAACCACACTAAATACCCTCGATAGCCAGTCATCTCGACACAACTGTCGACCAACAGTCATCGTTGTCAAGATCCGTATCCACACATCACACTACTATTCGATCCAACACGGTATTCCATATTTTATCTCATAACCGCATCCGTAGATCGAACCCATAAGACTCACTAGAGTCATCCACATGGTCATCCAAGACCTCAGCCGCACGTCGCAGCACAAATTCTCACTTAAGGTTCACCTTTCGGTCCATCAATTATAAATTAGGGTTCCAAGGTCACACCCTAGGGTTCCACCGAACCCAACTGCCTTTTGCAGTAAAATCCACAACCTGACCGACCCCGCGGTCCTGACATCATATAGACGTCCAATCCAATCCAATCGTCAACTCAACGTGGGTTCCATCGTGGGTTCCACCACGAAGGTCATCGGCTAACTCCGATGCACCAACCCCCGTACACTAGCCAACACTACTAGGGTCCAAAACTTAGACCAATACTCAACTGAGTTTCGCATTTCCAATCAAATGGGGTTCCCTGAACCTAGCTGTGCCCAGTGGCACAACAATCCATCATCACATGACCGAACCGACGGTCCCACATTACCAGTTAATCGTATACAACCCCACCTGGGTTGAATCGCAACCATGCACGGCGTATCGGGCCAAACACACCCAATTCACCATACAAACCCAAAACTATCTATCAGGTTGACAACGGAACAGCAGCCCAAAGAGACATCACACCCTCGTCCTTCGCGCACAAAAGAGCAAAACCTGCTCTGATACCACTTGACACGACCCATCCCAATCCCCCCGGGATTACCATGGAATGTGACGTGCTCCCGTCGGACAAGAGGCGTCCGACAAGGGATAACCGATTGCCTTTGCCCAACCGGCTTCCAGAGTGCGTAAGGATCGATGGAGGAGGTGTGCGATGCTCAAGTCTCTGCTGCAGTCGTATCCGGAATCAACCTGAAGGGCATTAAAAACAAAGCTGTGAGTGGACGAAAATAAACAAGTCTGTTAAAACATTGATAAGACATTTATGCCCCTCAGTAAAATCATATGCATGCACCAAAAACCAATAATCCCATATTTATTTAGAAATAACCAATAGGGCCTTAGCCCGGAAACCAAAGCATATTTTCAATTTCCAAAAGTAAATCCAAGAGTTATTTCATAAATCCAGTAATATAAACCATAAGGCATATAATAATAACCATAACCATAATTTTAGTTGCTGCACTATACACTCCAATCCGACATCCCTGATGTCTGACGTCCCTGACATCAATAAGGTCACAATCACAAGGCTACGCGTGCCACTCGGGTCTCAATTTCCGAGTTCAATCCCCGAACCCCGTTCGGGTACAGCATCCCCGATGCTTAGCGTCATAGACGCTGGACGTACTAGACGTCCGTGACCTCTCCGGGGTACCTCGCCGGAGGAGACAATATAATATGGAAGGATCTATACAGTGCAGTACCAAATACATTTTATTGATATCCACATGCAAAACATATAGGTATACATAGATAAAATCCGAACCAATCGTTACGTTTCGTCAAACGGGTCTCATGCCCAAATACCGTGAAACGTGCCATAACCGAAATATCATCAAAACCATTTATAGATTCCAGCATGTGAACATATATAAAATGTAAACCAGGAAACATTTATTCAATTCCATTTTAGGGTCCCCGACCCGCAATCACATGTAGAAATCAACTGGGCCCCTGGCCCGATTCCACAAGTTAACTGGGCCCCTGGCCCGATTTCATAATTCAACTGGGCCCCTGGCCCGATTTTACATTATTCAAGTTCGTAACCGTTTCATGAAATCATATCCAACCACATTTATGGAAGTCGGTGAAAATCCAGAAAATCTCGGTTTACGTGCAAATACGCAATTCACCTCGAAATGCGTGAAATCATTTAAAATTCACCGATATCCAAAGTAAATCATTTAATCATAATTATAACAATCATAAAACAGTTATGCATGCATCGAATTTATGAAACCAATGTCCACTCACAGACCGTTTAACCGAGCGCCTCGATACGCGTGCCATAGGCCTTCCCGGGCCACCTCACTATCACCGGGACTCCCAATCCTGTTCAAATCAATTTAGAGGATCACTAACCTCATCATTAACATCCTATTCAAGTCCCGTAATTTTCCCGAATTTTTAAGTATTTTTAAACTGGATTTAAAACCTTCGGACATCCCGAACAATATCGAGACGGTGTCCGATCGACACGAAACCAATCCCAAAATGTTCGTTACAATGTATAGGATAAAAGTCATGTTGATCATACCTCGGGATTCGCACTCACGCGCCCCCACGCGCCACCGCAAGCGGCTGCGCGTGGAAGCCACGCGCCTGCTACAGTAACCCGCACAGTCATCCCTCTCACCCGTTTGTCTGTAAAACGGGTTGAAAAACCCGCGAACAGACCCGGTCCAATTTCACCCAATTCGACATCAAATCCATCCGTTCTTTCCACTGATCCCTTGTAATCAATCACCAACTAAGTTCTGTAGATTGAATTACACAATTTAGGGTATAAATCTCCACGACTCACGATTGATCCTCGACGGGTTTCCAAATCGGGTTCACCGATTCCGTCCCTGATTTCCAAATTAAATCATATAGTAAGCATCGTGAGAGTGTAAGGGATGTTTCTGCACAAACAATTTGATGAATTCACACCTTAAACTTACTGAACCCAAGCTCGAAATCGTGCTGCCATGGAAGCTCAGTTCTCCCTCAATCCGACATGGTTTCCTGTCGTTTTTGCTGCAAAGCTTCACGTTTTGATCCCAGAAGACTCCAGCTAATCCCCATTTTGATCGACACGGCCCAATTACTCCAATTCGAAATTCCCTCCAATTCCCCGAAACTTTGATTCTCGAATTACACCACCCCACACCGTCCCCCGTGCTCTCCCTCAGCCAGAACCTTCCCCAACTCACCAATTAAACATTTGTGAAATCAATTGTGGAAGAGAGATTGGCAATGGCCAGAACCCAATCTCTCAATTTTGTTGTTCACGGTGAGGGAGGAATGATCAGAAATGGAAGGGGGAAAATGAGATGGACGGCTGTGATGCAATCTGGGGGTGGAATGGATGGTTCAGATCAAAAGCAAGGATTAAATTTTAGATTATTATGTAGTGGAAGCTTTTAGTATAGTTTATGATTAGTGGATCAAGATCCAATCTAGCCAATGGGTGAGTGACACTTGTCACTCATCCAAGTGTCCTCCAACCACCAATTCTGAATAAAATAATCGACACGGTTACCGAGACGTAAATTTCCCCGATTCCACGTTTTAGACCATAACTTCTCCGTACGAAGTCCGATTTCGGCGTGCCGCCTGTCGTTGGATTCGCTTCGACGAAACCTCCGTAACGGTCCTTGGCCCTCGGCCATCGGACATCCCGGTCAAAAAGTCAACATTTCCCCTTCTTTCGTCCAAATTACGAAAATGCCCCTGGACTTCCGTACATCATAACTTTCACCACGAACGTCGGAATCGAACGTGCCACCTGTCTATGAACTCGTGACGTCCCGAACTACGTCACGGTCATCGGTCAAAGTCCATTTGACCATCCGAATTAAAAGTCAACGTTTTGCCCACGCCCAGGGGCAAAACGGTCATTTTGCACAATTCGTCCGAAACGCTCAACTAATCCCAGATTAGTAAATCACAATTAAATATTATTAAATCCCGATATTCGGGACGGGTCGTTACAACATTCCCTCCTTAAAGAATTTCGTCCTCGAAATTACCAATCTCCTTATTCCACAACCACCTTGTGGAAAACAATTCGACCACACTTCTGTGTACACTTGTACACCCACATACTGGGACAACACCAGTCACGTTTTGTACCCAGACATCCCATCACAGTCATACGTCATAATCAACAACACTCGACCACCTCGAGTGGACATAATCACCTGATTCGCGATAAAATCGCTCAACCATTAAGCTGACTCCTTCAGCTAGATGGTTCCCTTCCATTGCCAATAAATCCTTACATTTGCTCCCGTTGGGAGTCACCAAATCTCATTTGTCAGTCCACGCTGACACCACCAGTCAAACTGTCATCACAAAACTTTACCACCCTAGTAAAGCCCCAACCGATCGGTCAAAACAAGACAACACCATGTACTACATCGCCCTTGATGTAGCGTAAGATCAACCACATGATCTCAATTCGCAGGGCAAGCCCATCCTGCGACATAAATAAATCTCAATGTCCATAATCGCCGACTCCCTCAGCGAACCAAGACGCTGGAAAATATAACGGCGTAGTAGCATCACGCAAGGCTACTCGTGGTTACTCTGACCACCAACTCACTCATCCTGAGTGTACGTATACCGTCAACTTACTCCATCAAGTGGTGTAACTGGAACACATTGAATACCAGCCCAGCAGTGAACACACATCTCAATACTAGGGTTCCACAAGCTAACCATGGCTAAGAGCACCTGCTCATAAAATCACTGAACCCGACAAGATCAATCTGCCCAGTGCACAGTATCCAATGTCCAGTCCACAATACAGCCAAACAAATGATATCAGAACCAATCCGATTACCAACACCTTAGTTACACACCACTGGTACATCCCACGTACCGCCATTAGGCACCACTCAGCCTAACCAGTATCAATCTTCGTACAACGTACCCTGTACGTACATCTATCCATCAATCTACCTACAACCACTCAGGTCATAGCCAAACACGTTCCAATAATGGAGTACATTTGCCCAACCAACATGAGACAAAACGAACTCCACCCATCAACTAGTTTCAATTCCGAATCCGAATCCGCAATTTCGTAAGAAATTCCGAATCCAAACCCAAACATCACATTTTTAATCCATTTCCAAATCCGAATCCGAAATCATTATTCCGTAAGCTAGCATTGGAATAATCATTCCGCACCCAAATCCAGTAATCCATTTTCGAGCTTCGCAATCGAATCCTGAATCGTCACCCAGAAATTCGATTCCAAAACCCAAAATCTCATTTACGTCCATCAAGACGTAACGTAACCGAATCTATCGGTTGCCTCTCCAAAACACTCGATTGACTTCATAGGGAAGCCAAACCCAATATCCACACGTCAAAGGTTGACAAAATCCGACCACATCGGAAACCTACTCAACCGAGTAACAACCATATGGACTCACTCCGAAAAGAAGTTCAGTCCCGTCATTAACGACTCACGTACCAAGGTAAGAGTGATAAACTCTCCACCCATCTGGATCATCAAGATCACAATCCATATCCATCGTTACGTCACCCGACAAGTAGCATCACGATCCTAGATCGTCACATCGACCAAAGTCGACAACATCACAAATCAGATCCACCTGGGATCCACACATGCTCACATAGCCAACAATCCATCTGGAAGCTGATCGTAGGGTCTTACACCCTCAATTGAATCCTTTGCCAAATTCCCCTTGGTGGAAAGATGACCACGCATTTCACCACCAAATCCAAAATCATACACAACTGCTTGTGTCCAATGACCCAAGGCCAAACCTGGGTCCACCTACCAATACACGCTCAACGTACTGGTAGCAACAATCATCATCTGCCACGGCAGAAAATATGAAGTCAACCCTAATGACTTCGGAATACCAATCACTGATGCGGAAACGAGCACTCCTCTCGTTCCCCCAATCACAACTCTCCCCAGATCGGGAGTTCCAACCATGTTGGAAACAGACATGCTCCCAATGAGATGTCAAGTCCAACCGCTGGACTGCCCACGTCCATACCTCACTTGGACCACCACGTGTCCAAAATCAATTCATT
This sequence comes from Prinsepia uniflora, assembly GCA_032719365.1. Classification (NCBI taxonomy): domain Eukaryota; kingdom Viridiplantae; phylum Streptophyta; class Magnoliopsida; order Rosales; family Rosaceae; genus Prinsepia; species Prinsepia uniflora. The sequence continues at coordinate 14,129,277 of CM064874.1, forward strand.
ACTCGGACCTCACGTCCGTCAATAATCATGTATGCACACATCCCGATTCCGAACGGGATATCCACAACACTGCCTGGATGTGCATACCCAACTGCCTTCGTCTCACATCACAACCTAAACAGGTTCAATCCTCAGGTTCCAAGTGATTCACAATCACAAAATACCACGAATGGTTTCCCCGACTTTTCCAATTTCAATAATTTCCTTGTATTTCCTGGGGATATAAGCAGTACACAAACTTACCAATCTCGGAGTTGACCACAACTCCCCAAATCCACCAACTCGCATGACATAGGGAACATCGTCCCTAGATTCCCCAAGTTTCAATCATACCATTTTATCCATTCATCACTTGTCATCATAAATCTGTTAGGACTTATCCCAACACGACACAACCTCCACTGGATCCCATCCAGTCCAAGACTCAACCACCACTGAGTCGCAGATACCAATCATCGGTCCATTATGACAGAGTCACACCCCAACTGGTGGCTCATTGTCAACCCAATTTCTGACACCAGCACCAGCGCTAGTACCAGCACCATCGCACCATCATCAACACTAGTATCAGCACACAGGCATCCATACCAGTATTGGCATAAAGGTATCACCATACCGACATCCATACATAGCACACGAACATCCATGCTAGCACACAGCGTGCAAAGTTGTTACCCTGGATCTCCGTTCATTACGAACGACGATCCCGTAACACCACTCGTACCCCACGACTATGGGTACCTCCAATTTGACCACTTGCACATCAGGATAATGGACGTTCCCTGAACATCCCCAAGTATTAAAACCACACTAAATACCCTCGATAGCCAGTCATCTCGACACAACTGTCGACCAACAGTCATCGTTGTCAAGATCCGTATCCACACATCACACTACTATTCGATCCAACACGGTATTCCATATTTTATCTCATAACCGCATCCGTAGATCGAACCCATAAGACTCACTAGAGTCATCCACATGGTCATCCAAGACCTCAGCCGCACGTCGCAGCACAAATTCTCACTTAAGGTTCACCTTTCGGTCCATCAATTATAAATTAGGGTTCCAAGGTCACACCCTAGGGTTCCACCGAACCCAACTGCCTTTTGCAGTAAAATCCACAACCTGACCGACCCCGCGGTCCTGACATCATATAGACGTCCAATCCAATCCAATCGTCAACTCAACGTGGGTTCCATCGTGGGTTCCACCACGAAGGTCATCGGCTAACTCCGATGCACCAACCCCCGTACACTAGCCAACACTACTAGGGTCCAAAACTTAGACCAATACTCAACTGAGTTTCGCATTTCCAATCAAATGGGGTTCCCTGAACCTAGCTGTGCCCAGTGGCACAACAATCCATCATCACATGACCGAACCGACGGTCCCACATTACCAGTTAATCGTATACAACCCCACCTGGGTTGAATCGCAACCATGCACGGCGTATCGGGCCAAACACACCCAATTCACCATACAAACCCAAAACTATCTATCAGGTTGACAACGGAACAGCAGCCCAAAGAGACATCACACCCTCGTCCTTCGCGCACAAAAGAGCAAAACCTGCTCTGATACCACTTGACACGACCCATCCCAATCCCCCCGGGATTACCATGGAATGTGACGTGCTCCCGTCGGACAAGAGGCGTCCGACAAGGGATAACCGATTGCCTTTGCCCAACCGGCTTCCAGAGTGCGTAAGGATCGATGGAGGAGGTGTGCGATGCTCAAGTCTCTGCTGCAGTCGTATCCGGAATCAACCTGAAGGGCATTAAAAACAAAGCTGTGAGTGGACGAAAATAAACAAGTCTGTTAAAACATTGATAAGACATTTATGCCCCTCAGTAAAATCATATGCATGCACCAAAAACCAATAATCCCATATTTATTTAGAAATAACCAATAGGGCCTTAGCCCGGAAACCAAAGCATATTTTCAATTTCCAAAAGTAAATCCAAGAGTTATTTCATAAATCCAGTAATATAAACCATAAGGCATATAATAATAACCATAACCATAATTTTAGTTGCTGCACTATACACTCCAATCCGACATCCCTGATGTCTGACGTCCCTGACGTCAATAAGGTCACAATCACAAGGCTACGCGTGCCACTCGGGTCTCAATTTCCGAGTTCAATCCCCGAACCCCGTTCTGGTACAGCATCCCCGATGCTTAGCGTCATAGACGCTGGACGTACTAGACGTCCGTGACCTCTCCGGGGTACCTCGCCGGAGGAGACAATATAATATGGAAGGATCTATACAGTGCAGTACCAAATACATTTTATTGATATCCACATGCAAAACATATAGGTATACATAGATAAAATCCGAACCAATCGTTACGTTTCGTCAAACGGGTCTCATGCCCAAATACCGTGAAACGTGCCATAACCGAAATATCATCAAAACCATTTATAGATTCCAGCATGTGAACATATATAAAATGTAAACCAGGAAACATTTATTCAATTCCATTTTAGGGTCCCCGACCCGCAATCACATGTAGAAATCAACTGGGCCCCTGGCCCGATTCCACAAGTTAACTGGGCCCCTGGCCCGATTTCATAATTCAACTGGGCCCCTGGCCCGATTTTACATTATTCAAGTTCGTAACCGTTTCATGAAATCATATCCAACCACATTTATGGAAGTCGGTGAAAATCCAGAAAATCTCGGTTTACGTGCAAATACGCAATTCACCTCGAAATGCGTGAAATCATTTAAAATTCACCGATATCCAAAGTAAATCATTTAATCATAATTATAACAATCATAAAACAGTTATGCATGCATCGAATTTATGAAACCAATGTCCACTCACAGACCGTTTAACCGAGCGCCTCGATACGCGTGCCATAGGCCTTCCCGGGCCACCTCACTATCACCGGGACTCCCAATCCTGTTCAAATCAATTTAGAGGATCACTAACCTCATCATTAACATCCTATTCAAGTCCCGTAATTTTCCCGAATTTTTAAGTATTTTTAAACTGGATTTAAAACCTTCGGACATCCCGAACAATATCGAGACGGTGTCCGATCGACACGAAACCAATCCCAAAATGTTCGTTACAATGTATAGGATAAAAGTCATGTTGATCATACCTCGGGATTCGCACTCACGCGCCCCCACGCGCCACCGCAAGCGGCTGCGCGTGGAAGCCACGCGCCTGCTACAGTAACCCGCACAGTCATCCCTCTCACCCGTTTGTCTGTAAAACGGGTTGAAAAACCCGCGAACAGACCCGGTCCAATTTCACCCAATTCGACATCAAATCCATCCGTTCTTTCCACTGATCCCTTGTAATCAATCACCAACTAAGTTCTGTAGATTGAATTACACAATTTAGGGTATAAATCTCCACGACTCACGATTGATCCTCGACGGGTTTCCAAATCGGGTTCACCGATTCCGTCCCTGATTTCCAAATTAAATCATATAGTAAGCATCGTGAGAGTGTAAGGGATGTTTCTGCACAAACAATTTGATGAATTCACACCTTAAACTTACTGAACCCAAGCTCGAAATCGTGCTGCCATGGAAGCTCAGTTCTCCCTCAATCCGACATGGTTTCCTGTCGTTTTTGCTGCAAAGCTTCACGTTTTGATCCCAGAAGACTCCAGCTAATCCCCATTTTGATCGACACGGCCCAATTACTCCAATTCGAAATTCCCTCCAATTCCCCGAAACTTTGATTCTCGAATTACACCACCCCACACCGTCCCCCGTGCTCTCCCTCAGCCAGAACCTTCCCCAACTCACCAATTAAACATTTGTGAAATCAATTGTGGAAGAGAGATTGGCAATGGCCAGAACCCAATCTCTCAATTTTGTTGTTCACGGTGAGGGAGGAATGATCAGAAATGGAAGGGGGAAAATGAGATGGACGGCTGTGATGCAATCTGGGGGTGGAATGGATGGTTCAGATCAAAAGCAAGGATTAAATTTTAGATTATTATGTAGTGGAAGCTTTTAGTATAGTTTATGATTAGTGGATCAAGATCCAATCTAGCCAATGGGTGAGTGACACTTGTCACTCATCCAAGTGTCCTCCAACCACCAATTCTGAATAAAATAATCGACACGGTTACCGAGACGTAAATTTCCCCGATTCCACGTTTTAGACCATAACTTCTCCGTACGAAGTCCGATTTCGGCGTGCCGCCTGTCGTTGGATTCGCTTCGACGAAACCTCCGTAACGGTCCTTGGCCCTCGGCCATCGGACATCCCGGTCAAAAAGTCAACATTTCCCCTTCTTTCGTCCAAATTACGAAAATGCCCCTGGACTTCCGTACATCATAACTTTCACCACGAACGTCGGAATCGAACGTGCCACCTGTCTATGAACTCGTGACGTCCCGAACTACGTCACGGTCATCGGTCAAAGTCCATTTGACCATCCGAATTAAAAGTCAACGTTTTGCCCACGCCCAGGGGCAAAACGGTCATTTTGCACAATTCGTCCGAAACGCTCAACTAATCCCAGATTAGTAAATCACAATTAAATATTATTAAATCCCGATATTCGGGACGGGTCGTTACAACCTTCCCTCCTTAAAGAATTTCGTCCTCGAAATTACCAATCTCCTTATTCCACAACCACCTTGTGGAAAACAATTCGACCACACTTCTGTGTACACTTGTACACCCACATACTGGGACAACACCAGTCACGTTTTGTACCCAGACATCCCATCACAGTCATACGTCATAATCAACAACACTCGACCACCTCGAGTGGACATAATCACCTGATTCGCGATAAAATCGCTCAACCATTAAGCTGACTCCTTCAGCTAGATGGTTCCCTTCCATTGCCAATAAATCCTTACATTTGCTCCCGTTGGGAGTCACCAAATCTCATTTGTCAGTCCACGCTGACACCACCAGTCAAACTGTCATCACAAAACTTTACCACCCTAGTAAAGCCCCAACCGATCGGTCAAAACAAGACAACACCATGTACTACATCGCCCTTGATGTAGCGTAAGATCAACCACATGATCTCAATTCGCAGGGCAAGCCCATCCTGCGACATAAATAAATCTCAATGTCCATAATCGCCGACTCCCTCAGCGAACCAAGACGCTGGAAAATATAACGGCGTAGTAGCATCACGCAAGGCTACTCGTGGTTACTCTGACCACCAACTCACTCATCCTGAGTGTACGTATACCGTCAACTTACTCCATCAAGTGGTGTAACTGGAACACATTGAATACCAGCCCAGCAGTGAACACACATCTCAATACTAGGGTTCCACAAGCTAACCATGGCTAAGAGCACCTGCTCATAAAATCACTGAACCCGACAAGATCAATCTGCCCAGTGCACAGTATCCAATGTCCAGTCCACAATACAGCCAAACAAATGATATCAGAACCAATCCGATTACCAACACCTTAGTTACACACCACTGGTACATCCCACGTACCGCCATTAGGCACCACTCAGCCTAACCAGTATCAATCTTCGTACAACGTACCCTGTACGTACATCTATCCATCAATCTACCTACAACCACTCAGGTCATAGCCAAACACGTTCCAATAATGGAGTACATTTGCCCAACCAACATGAGACAAAACGAACTCCACCCATCAACTAGTTTCAATTCCGAATCCGAATCCGCAATTTCGTAAGAAATTCCGAATCCAAACCCAAACATCACATTTTTAATCCATTTCCAAATCCGAATCCGAAATCATTATTCCGTAAGCTAGCATTGGAATAATCATTCCGCACCCAAATCCAGTAATCCATTTTCGAGCTTCGCAATCGAATCCTGAATCGTCACCCAGAAATTCGATTCCAAAACCCAAAATCTCATTTACGTCCATCAAGACGTAACGTAACCGAATCTATCGGTTGCCTCTCCAAAACACTCGATTGACTTCATAGGGAAGCCAAACCCAATATCCACACGTCAAAGGTTGACAAAATCCGACCACATCGGAAACCTACTCAACCGAGTAACAACCATATGGACTCACTCCGAAAAGAAGTTCAGTCCCGTCATTAACGACTCACGTACCAAGGTAAGAGTGATAAACTCTCCACCCATCTGGATCATCAAGATCACAATCCATATCCATCGTTACGTCACCCGACAAGTAGCATCACGATCCTAGATCGTCACATCGACCAAAGTCGACAACATCACAAATCAGATCCACCTGGGATCCACACATGCTCACATAGCCAACAATCCATCTGGAAGCTGATCGTAGGGTCTTACACCCTCAATTGAATCCTTTGCCAAATTCCCCTTGGTGGAAAGATGACCACGCATTTCACCACCAAATCCAAAATCATACACAACTGCTTGTGTCCAATGACCCAAGGCCAAACCTGGGTCCACCTACCAATACACGCTCAACGTACTGGTAGCAACAATCATCATCTGCCACGGCAGAAAATATGAAGTCAACCCTAATGACTTCGGAATACCAATCACTGATGCGGAAACGAGCACTCCTCTCGTTCCCCCAATCACAACTCTCCCCAGATCGGGAGTTCCAACCATGTTGGAAACAGACATGCTCCCAATGAGATGTCAAGTCCAACCGCTGGACTGCCCACGTCCATACCTCACTTGGACCACCACGTGTCCAAAATCAATTCATTACTCGGACCTCACGTCCGTCAATAATCATGTATGCACACATCCCGATTCCGAACGGGATATCCACAACACTGCCTGGATGTGCATACCCAACTGCCTTCGTCTCACATCACAACCTAAACAGGTTCAATCCTCAGGTTCCAAGTGATTCACAATCACAAAATACCACGAATGGTTTCCCCGACTTTTCCAATTTCAATAATTTCCTTGTATTTCCTGGGGATATAAGCAGTACACAAACTTACCAATCTCGGAGTTGACCACAACTCCCCAAATCCACCAACTCGCATGACATAGGGAACATCGTCCCTAGATTCCCCAAGTTTCAATCATACCATTTTATCCATTCATCACTTGTCATCATAAATCTGTTAGGACTTATCCCAACACGACACAACCTCCACTGGATCCCATCCAGTCCAAGACTCAACCACCACTGAGTCGCAGATACCAATCATCGGTCCATTATGACAGAGTCACACCCCAACTGGTGGCTCATTGTCAACCCAATTTCTGACACCAGCACCAGCGCTAGTACCAGCACCATCGCACCATCATCAACACTAGTATCAGCACACAGGCATCCATACCAGTATTGGCATAAAGGTATCACCATACCGACATCCATACATAGCACACGAACATCCATGCTAGCACACAGCGTGCAAAGTTGTTACCCTGGATCTCCGTTCATTACGAACGACGATCCCGTAACACCACTCGTACCCCACGACTATGGGTACCTCCAATTTGACCACTGGCACATCAGGATAATGGACGTTCCCTGAACATCCCCAAGTATTAAAACCACACTAAATACCCTCGATAGCCAGTCATCTCGACACAACTGTCGACCAACAGTCATCGTTGTCAAGATCCGTATCCACACATCACACTACTATTCGATCCAACACGGTATTCCATATTTTATCTCATAACCGCATCCGTAGATCGAACCCATAAGACTCACTAGAGTCATCCACATGGTCATCCAAGACCTCAGCCGCACGTCGCAGCACAAATTCTCACTTAAGGTTCACCTTTCGGTCCATCAATTATAAATTAGGGTTCCAAGGTCACACCCTAGGGTTCCACCGAACCCAACTGCCTTTTGCAGTAAAATCCACAACCTGACCGACCCCGCGGTCCTGACATCATATAGACGTCCAATCCAATCCAATCGTCAACTCAACGTGGGTTCCATCGTGGGTTCCACCACGAAGGTCATCGGCTAACTCCGATGCACCAACCCCCGTACACTAGCCAACACTACTAGGGTCCAAAACTTAGACCAATACTCAACTGAGTTTCGCATTTCCAATCAAATGGGGTTCCCTGAACCTAGCTGTGCCCAGTGGCACAACAATCCATCATCACATGACCGAACCGACGGTCCCACATTACCAGTTAATCGTATACAACCCCACCTGGGTTGAATCGCAACCATGCACGGCGTATCGGGCCAAACACACCCAATTCACCATACAAACCCAAAACTATCTATCAGGTTGACAACGGAACAGCAGCCCAAAGAGACATCACACCCTCGTCCTTCGCGCACAAAAGAGCAAAACCTGCTCTGATACCACTTGACACGACCCATCCCAATCCCCCCGGGATTACCATGGAATGTGACGTGCTCCCGTCGGACAAGAGGCGTCCGACAAGGGATAACCGATTGCCTTTGCCCAACCGGCTTCCAGAGTGCGTAAGGATCGATGGAGGAGGTGTGCGATGCTCAAGTCTCTGCTGCAGTCGTATCCGGAATCAACCTGAAGGGCATTAAAAACAAAGCTGTGAGTGGACGAAAATAAACAAGTCTGTTAAAACATTGATAAGACATTTATGCCCCTCAGTAAAATCATATGCATGCACCAAAAACCAATAATCCCATATTTATTTAGAAATAACCAATAGGGCCTTAGCCCGGAAACCAAAGCATATTTTCAATTTCCAAAAGTAAATCCAAGAGTTATTTCATAAATCCAGTAATATAAACCATAAGGCATATAATAATAACCATAACCATAATTTTAGTTGCTGCACTATACACTCCAATCCGACATCCCTGATGTCTGACGTCCCTGACGTCAATAAGGTCACAATCACAAGGCTACGCGTGCCACTCGGGTCTCAATTTCCGAGTTCAATCCCCGAACCCCGTTCGGGTACAGCATCCCCGATGCTTAGCGTCATAGACGCTGGACGTACTAGACGTCCGTGACCTCTCCGGGGTACCTCGCCGGAGGAGACAATATAATATGGAAGGATCTATACAGTGCAGTACCAAATACATTTTATTGATATCCACATGCAAAACATATAGGTATACATAGATAAAATCCGAACCAATCGTTACGTTTCGTCAAACGGGTCTCATGCCCAAATACCGTGAAACGTGCCATAACCGAAATATCATCAAAACCATTTATAGATTCCAGCATGTGAACATATATAAAATGTAAACCAGGAAACATTTATTCAATTCCATTTTAGGGTCCCCGACCCGCAATCACATGTAGAAATCAACTGGGCCCCTGGCCCGATTCCACAAGTTAACTGGGCCCCTGGCCCGATTTCATAATTCAACTGGGCCCCTGGCCCGATTTTACATTATTCAAGTTCGTAACCGTTTCATGAAATCATATCCAACCACATTTATGGAAGTCGGTGAAAATCCAGAAAATCTCGGTTTACGTGCAAATACGCAATTCACCTCGAAATGCGTGAAATCATTTAAAATTCACCGATATCCAAAGTAAATCATTTAATCATAATTATAACAATCATAAAACAGTTATGCATGCATCGAATTTATGAAACCAATGTCCACTCACAGACCGTTTAACCGAGCGCCTCGATACGCGTGCCATAGGCCTTCCCGGGCCACCTCACTATCACCGAGACTCCCAATCCTGTTCAAATCAATTTAGAGGATCACTAACCTCATCATTAACATCCTATTCAAGTCCCGTAATTTTCCCGAATTTTTAAGTATTTTTAAACTGGATTTAAAACCTTCGGACATCCCGAACAATATCGAGACGGTGTCCGATCGACACGAAACCAATCCCAAAATGTTCGTTACAATGTATAGGATAAAAGTCATGTTGATCATACCTCGGGATTTGCACTCACGCGCCCCCACGCGCCACCGCAAGCGGCTGCGCGTGGAAGCCACGCGCCTGCTACAGTAACCCGCACAGTCATCCCTCTCACCCGTTTGTCTGTAAAACGGGTTGAAAAACCCGCGAACAGACCCGGTCCAATTTCACCCAATTCGACATCAAATCCATCCGTTCTTTCCACTGATCCCTTGTAATCAATCACCAACTAAGTTCTGTAGATTGAATTACACAATTTAGGGTATAAATCTCCACGACTCACGATTGATCCTCGACGGGTTTCCAAATCGGGTTCACCGATTCCGTCCCTGATTTCCAAATTAAATCATATAGTAAGCATCGTGAGAGTGTAAGGGATGTTTCTGCACAAACAATTTGATGAATTCACACCTTAAACTTACTGAACCCAAGCTCGAAATCGTGCTGCCATGGAAGCTCAGTTCTCCCTCAATCCGACATGGTTTCCTGTCGTTTTTGCTGCAAAGCTTCACGTTTTGATCCCAGAAGACTCCAGCTAATCCCCATTTTGATCGACACGGCCCAATTACTCCAATTCGAAATTCCCTCCAATTCCCCGAAACTTTGATTCTCGAATTACACCACCCCACACCGTCCCCCGTGCTCTCCCTCAGCCAGAACCTTCCCCAACTCACCAATTAAACATTTGTGAAATCAATTGTGGAAGAGAGATTGGCAATGGCCAGAACCCAATCTCTCAATTTTGTTGTTCACGGTGAGGGAGGAATGATCAGAAATGGAAGGGGGAAAATGAGATGGACGGCTGTGATGCAATCTGGGGGTGGAATGGATGGTTCAGATCAAAAGCAAGGATTAAATTTTAGATTATTATGTAGTGGAAGCTTTTAGTATAGTTTATGATTAGTGGATCAAGATCCAATCTAGCCAATGGGTGAGTGACACTTGTCACTCATCCAAGTGTCCTCCAACCACCAATTCTGAATAAAATAATCGACACGGTTACCGAGACGTAAATTTCCCCGATTCCACGTTTTAGACCATAACTTCTCCGTACGAAGTCCGATTTCGGCGTGCCGCCTGTCGTTGGATTCGCTTCGACGAAACCTCCGTAACGGTCCTTGGCCCTCGGCCATCGGACATCCCGGTCAAAAAGTCAACATTTCCCCTTCTTTCGTCCAAATTACGAAAATGCCCCTGGACTTCCGTACATCATAACTTTCACCACGAACGTCGGAATCGAACGTGCCACCTGTCTATGAACTCGTGACGTCCCGAACTACGTCACGGTCATCGGTCAAAGTCCATTTGACCATCCGAATTAAAAGTCAACGTTTTGCCCACGCCCAGGGGCAAAACGGTCATTTTGCACAATTCGTCCGAAACGCTCAACTAATCCCAGATTAGTAAATCACAATTAAATATTATTAAATCCCGATATTCGGGACGGGTCGTTACACCACATGTAATCACAAATTATATTTCATAACCCATTTATCATCATCAGAAAACATTTATAGGTTGAAATCCTCAAATATGGCATCAAAATCCGAAAACTAGCTTTTCTCGAAAAATGTGTAAAATACCGGAAATGTCTCGAAAAACGTGCAACATACCAACCACATGTAATTATCAACAAGAAGCATAAAACACATTTAATATCATAAAGCATTAATAAAAACAGTTAGGCATGCTCGAAAGAAAAGAAGGAGTCCACTCACAAATCAGAACGAGTCAATCGCGCTCCGTGCGCTCCTCGACCGTCTCAGGCGTCTCCCGTCCCTTCGATTCCGTCTCCGCCGTGTGCACCGCCGCGTGCCACGATGTTCGTTGGACTCCCTGCAGCCACCTGAACCTCCCACGATCTTGGTTTGAGCCACCACACGACACAACTACCACCCCTGTCTCACAACCTCCCTGTTTTCCTCAGAACTCCGCCGCACCACCACCGTGTCCCCGTGCACGATTCCTCCACCAAAACACGATCACAAGCTCAGCCGTGTCTCTCTGTCACTCTCTCAATTCACTCTTCACTCACCCTTTCACTGAATCGATCGAACTCTCTCCAATTTCTTCTCTCTGTTTTCTGTGTGTTCAAAGCCAAGTGCACTGTTTGAAATCGTGCAAAGTGTGGCCGTGCACACTTTAGTAATCCCTGGAACCATCTAGTGTCCCCCACGTGTCCACCCTTCCTTGGTTAAGCACAAAATATCCCTGCCACTTGCCCTTATCTGATTGGGCTGAGGAAAAAGACTAAAATACCCCTCAAGTACAAATTACCATTTTACCCTCACACTTCTTAGACCCGTAACTATTCCGTCCGACGTCCGATGACAGCGTGCCGCCTGTCGTTGTACTCAAGACATCGAGACCTATCTAACGGTCCTCGGTCTACGTGAAAATCACAAGTCCTCCAAAAAGTCAACATTTTCCTCATTTAGTCAAATTTACGATAACGCCCTCAACCTTCCGAACGTCATAACTTTTTCTCTGATTGTCCAAAACGAACCTGCCGCCTGTCTACGGACTCGTGATGTCCTAAACTACGTCACGGTCAAGGGTCAACACTCATCCCACTGGTAAATCAAAAAGTCAACTTTTGACGCACTATTCACAAGGGCAAAATCGTCTTTTAGATACAAAACTTCTACAAAATTACAATTGTTACCCTTCCCGAAGGTACGGTTTGTTACAGATCCAGCAAGTTCGGTGAATGAAAATATGACGTGGTTTTTAATAATGGTTTTCCGATGTTGTGGGCAGTGGCCCGGATGAAATGGTTTTCGATGGTTGGGCTGAGGCCCGGGATTTGAGAAAAAGGAAAATGTGTTTTGTTTTCGTACATGGTTTTATGATATGAAATTGATATGCATGCATTGGTTTTTACGCGGAGGGTATAAATGTCATTGTTTTATGAAATGTTTTTAAATAATGCACTTTATTTTTGTCCACTCACAGTCTTTTTGTGTTTTTGATACCCTCCAGGTTGTTGCGGCGCGGGCTGTTGGTCGAGAGAGACGGAGACATCACACGTACGATCCACAGTAGACTTTGCGCACTCTGGGAAGTTCGGAATATTTTGGACAATCGGGTCGCGAATCCCTTGTCCGACTTACGTGTCACATGAAGGTTGGACGTCAGTTTAGCCTTCGTGTCATGCATAAGTCAGACGTGAGCAGGGTTTAGTCCCTAATCCTGGGGGATTAGGGGTGGGCCCTGACAAAAAATCCTACTCAAATAGACTTAAATACCCTTAAAAACTTGAAAAACTAAATAAACCTATATTGCATTAACATACTCACATTCCCCTCTCTGTTACTTCTTCCTCCCTCAACCAACATCTTTTTGCATCCCTACCCATCATCCCAACATGCCATTCAGTTAGCAATCTATGCAAAAGGATATAATTATACAGAACAATTAATCATCCAATTTATGCAACATGATATAACAAAATATTACACAATAGTTTGTAGCCCTCTGGGCTTTTTGGCCGACTCTAGTTTGTTTATAGCGGTTTCAGTTGTCTGGGCTTCTTTCTCTATTTTTAATACAATTTTGATATATATATATATATATATATATATATATATATATATATATACAAAATCATCCAATGAATCGTGTGGGAATAGATTAGCCCCCCCTTCAAGAGAAAAAGCTAAGACGGGGAGAGGATTATAGTAAATTGATGAGGGGATGAGGAGCAAACTCGAGCAATATATGAAGTTTGAACTAATCATTCAATTAAAGTGCTTAAGCCTAATAACATGAACAATGACAGCCCCATCGATCTGGAATTTTCCCCAAAACTGTTTTTTTGCGTCTAGGTCCAAACGGATCTTTAAAGTTTCAAACTTTCTCAAGTTATGCATTATCTCCAATCTTATTTTTGTAAAAGTAACCTGAAAGTTGGCCATTTTGGGGTTAATTTCATATGGATCTTGGAAAATAAGACGACGACTACAAAGGCGAAAACGGCTATGTTGGGTTGTGTTATGCTAACGCGAGACATTTAGGTTGTGATGAAAGACATATAGGTTGTGTTATGCAAATGCAAAACATTTCGGTTTATTTACTTATTTTTAGCTTTGAGGGTATTTAAGTATATTTCAATAGATTTTTTGTTATATAGGAATGTTTTTTGAAAAAGTGATATTTGAAATTGAAGGCTAAATTCTAAGTACTTCTGATAAGTTCTCCACATCAAAGTATTGTATTACTCAATCATATAATATATCCTGTTATTTAATATTATAATATAATATTATTTTTCTTGATATCGTGTGTAATATAATAAGAGGTAAAAATAGAGAAAATATAGTTTAAAATGATATAATAAATCATAAATATTGTAACATTTGCTAAACTAATGTAAAAGTAAAATATAGAGTATAAAAAGTGGTGTAAAAAAGTTTAGGAAATCCCCTAAGAAAAAGGAGACGATGTTTGAACCTCTTGTCAACTCAGAAATGCAGATTAGAAATTTCGAACGTGGCACACTGGCATTATTGCAGACAAGTCCTCTAATCTTTTTTACATTTTCCGATCCCCTCCCTAAGTCATCACCCGCTCGACTTCAACGACACTGCAACAAATCGTCCCTTTCCAAACCCGTGAGGCTGACACCCACTCCCTCCAAACAACCTAAAACCCCAACCCTCAACCATGGCCCGTCGGACACTCCCCATCCTAAAACACCTAACCCACCGTCCCACGCCCGCACCTTTCCTTCTCAAACCCGACCCAAAGACCCGATCCGTCACTTACATGCCCCGACCCGGTGACGGCACTCCGCGGCCCGTGACCCTAATCCCTGGTGACGGAATCGGTCCACTTGTCACCGATGCTGTCGAGCAAGTCATGGAGGCGATGCACGCTCCGGTGTACTTCGAGCGGTACGACGTCCACGGAGACTTGAAGCGGGTCCCTCCGGAGGTGATCGAGTCGATCCGGAAAAACAAGGTCTGCTTGAAAGGCGGGTTGAAGACTCCTGTCGGCGGTGGAGTTAGCTCGCTGAACGTGCAGCTTAGAAAAGAGCTTGACTTGTACGCCTCACTAGTCAACTGCTTCAACCTCCCCGGTCTTCCCACCCGCCACGAGAACGTGGACATTGTCGTAATTAGAGAAAACACCGAGGGAGAATATGCGGGCCTCGAGCACGAGGTCGTCCCCGGCGTCGTCGAGAGCCTCAAGGTATGACACTCGATCAAATCTTGCTGTGAATTTTGCGTGGTTTCGGAAAATTGGATGTGATTTTGAATTTGTTAGGTGATCACAAAGTTCTGCTCGGAGCGAATTGCCAAGTACGCGTTTGAGTATGCGTATCTGAACAACAGGAAGAAGGTGACGGCTGTGCACAAGGCCAACATTATGAAGCTGGCCGATGGGTTGTTCTTGGAGTCTTGCAGGGAGGTTGCGAACAAGTATCCAAGCATTAAGTACAATGAGATCATTGTGGACAATTGTTGCATGCAGCTTGTTTCAAAACCTGAGCAATTTGACGTGATGGTATGTGACTTGGTTTCTTACTCTTACCCACTTGGTTTTTATTTGGTTAATCTGATTTTTATGTGTTATGGCAGGGCTGAAGTTTGCTTTTTTGTTTTACTCTGTGAATATTTTTCATAATTTAGTTAATTTTGGGCTTGATATGACGTGGGTTTTTAGGAGTTTGTTTAGCAGATGTGTTTGCCTTGTAAGTAGGAGTTTGTTTATCAACAAACTCTGTCTTTCTCTTGTATATAAGAGCTTTCTGTGAACATTAGATAATGAGAAGTCGGTTAACAAAATCTATTGAAAAATGTACTCCGAATCTAATGGGAGTGTCCACCCTAAAATTTCAGAGTTCTTGAAGTGATGAGCTGGGTTTTTGCGTAATACCATACGTGACTTGTACTTGATTGCAACTAAGCGGACCTATGTTTGATAAACTTGCAACTAATTTTGTAACAATGAATGAAGTTCTCTTTAGATGTTAATTGTATTGGCAATTCTTTCTTCTGGCTTGTTGAAATGATTCTGACCAAAAAGACTTCGGAGCTTTGGCAGGAGATGCATCTGTGATTCGAATTCTGAGAGGGATAAACTATTTCTAATATTTTTTAGGAAATGTACAGGCTTTCTGTATTTTAATCTTGTAATATGCTTCAAATTTGGTTTGACCCATAATACAAAGGCTGGATAGAGGAATACAATTAGGTGTTTGCAACATGTCAGCCTCTGCTGTTGAGAATTTTGCATGGGTTCATATGCCAGCTGATGAAGCAAAATCTAGACATTATCTATTGTTATTATTTTTGGATTGTCCGATTGTGGGGCATGTGAACCTTATTGGTGCCTAGAAAACTAAGAATTTCCTGCACTGGGCTAGACGTTTGGCTTTTGTAGTAGTTCTTGTAGGTATTTTCGATTGTGATGACCTGTGAAAACTTAAGAGTAATGGGAAAGAACTTCAAGAGTATAAAACCTGCGAGTCAAATCAAAGCATTGAGTGAGCTTTTAGAGGCAATGCATGTGGAGTTTGGTGGAAAACATAAAAAGTACTTTGTAGTTAAAGTCTGTTCAAATTTTAACATTCCGAAAGTCTGTTCAATTACCTTGTTTGTAACATTCAATTTCACTTTCTGTTGTTTTAGTTAGGATTAGATCTTGTCCTGTTGCTTTATCATGGGTTTGCTTTGTGTCAGGTCATGTGTGTCTCTCTTAAACTTAGTTTGAGTCATTACGATGCTATTTTGCTATTATTTGTTTCTTATTTGGATTTTCTTCCCTTGAGGGGGCGGGGAGGGTAGAATTGAGTCTTAATTGGTCTCGGGATTAACCTCTTTTATGCGATATCATTTGCACAAAAATATGTCTGCGTTATGCTTGATCGTTTTGCGCAAAAGATCTCTGTGTTGTCCAGCTAAAAATAAGGAATTTGTCTTTGATTTTGAAATACATGTATGCTTCTCTGTTATTTGTGAAAATTTATTGGTGGTGGTGTAGTAATACTTGCTTCACCTTTTCTCATTAAAATGACTGAGGTGTTTCATATTTTGCAGGTCACTCCAAATCTTTATGGAAATCTAGTGGCAAACACAGCAGCTGGTATTGCTGGAGGAACTGGTGTTATGCCTGGAGGTAGAAATCTCTACTAATGTTTCTAATTAATGAAAATATTATGCTGGTCCCTGGAAGTTCTATAACAGTTTCTTTATTATAAGGTGGCATCTTGATATGATTATGGCAAATATATGGTCAAGTTGTCATTTGGTTCTTGCCATCATATGATATCTATTTAACGTCACCATAGCAAGAATGTGCTATTTTACACAGAAAAGATCATTTGCATCGAGTGCTTCTCACCGCTTATAATCTATCTCATTCTTGTGGTCAGTCTCGTTTGACTGTGCCCTGATTCGGTCTACGGTGAATGCAGGAAATGTGGGTGCCGATCACGCCGTTTTTGAGCAAGGTGCTTCAGCAGGAAATGTCGGAAACGAAAAGCTATGGGAGCAAAAAAAGGCGAATCCAGTTGCTTTGCTACTATCATCGGCCATGATGTTGAGGCATCTCCAGTTTCCCTCATTTGCTGATCGACTTGAAACAGCGGTGAAACGTGTAATCTCAGAAGGCAGGTACCGGACAAAGGATCTTGGTGGAACCAGCACAACTCAAGAGGTAGTTGACGCTGTTATTGCTAATCTCGACTGATTCACTGGGAACATGCTTATTGTGTTTTTCTCGGCTATACACTACTTCATACTATTGTTTTACCCACCACCTCACCTGGCTTCTTCACTTAGAAGATTTCTTCTACATCATTCGTAGGTTATCCTACATCTGTC
The DNA here is from genome assembly GCA_032719365.1 of Prinsepia uniflora. Lineage (NCBI taxonomy): Eukaryota > Viridiplantae > Streptophyta > Magnoliopsida > Rosales > Rosaceae > Prinsepia > Prinsepia uniflora. The sequence goes on from CM064874.1 coordinate 14,146,850, forward strand.
AAAATGCAATTGTTTTTTTTTCTTCCCTTTTTTGGGAATTATTCGAATTGATCCATAAATGATTCAGTAATAATAAGTTCCACTGTTAAAAAGTTATAGATTGATAAAAAGCATCCCCAGATGTGATACATGTTCAAGTGAGACTTTCACCATTTTGTAGGGATAGAGGTATGTTTTCTCCCTTTGTGATCCATCTTCGATCAACAATATCACAAAATCATACTTATACTATAATTGCAACGGTTCAACTCCTTAAATAATTATTTCAAAATCATCTTTAAAAAAAATCAACAATTTTAGAGATACTTTAATTAGACATATGTATCAACTAAATCAACGGTGTTGATAATAATAAAGTTACTTATGGTGAACCATTTATTCAATTTATAAATATAAATGATTAAATGATCTTCAATTTGTTTATTTTCGTATAAATCATCTTGAAATTATAATGTAGGAATTGAACAATAATAATTAAAATATTTGTATGCAGATTATTCAATAAATTAAAGGGATGATACGAACAGCCACTACCATAGGTGAGATGTAAATTATTATTAATATATACTAAAGTTAAGTTCATAAAAAATACTATTCATGAATAGTGTATTGACTATTGGTTGATCCTAAAATAGATCTAATTGGTCCGTGAAGACCGTACACATATAAGTAACATGGGATGTACGTGGTTCACTTAAATCGGGTTATGCCCATGGTGTTATACTCATTCTCATTAATAATAGTAGTTTTGTACATATTACATTAGACTTGAGCCCTAAAGGATGGCTAGAATGCAACCTTAGGGAAGATTATAATGTGGAGAGTGGTGAGAGTTCTAGTCTAGAAAGAGATAGTGAAATTTGTGTTATGGAGGAAGGATCCTTCTTAATAGTAAATCGCCTAAGTTTAGGTCATAAGTCATAATGGTGGCTATGTACATGGACCTTGATGGGCTTTCTTCATGAGCTTTGATGATAATCTTGGTCTTGGTTCAAGTGGGCTTCCATGTCCTGATGGCCCTTGATGGTGGGCCAGGCATGACCCGAGTAATCTTCCGAGTCTGGTTAGGTCGGTTGATATCGTATCAACATAAGTCCTCTAAGTCGTTGACAGAGACGGATTTTCTTGATTAAAGACTTGTAAATTAGGCCGATACGTGTCGAACGACTAGAGGAGAATACCTTTTAGTCGCCCAAGTTCTTAATTGAGGATGCATGCCTTAGGAAATGCGCACGTTTTTGTTGCAAGTAATTTGTCACTGAAGTGAGAGCATCTCACGTTTGGACCTTCTCCAATAGGATATTGTCCGCTTTGGGCTCAGCTCTCACGGTTTTGTTATCGGGAGCTCACGTGCAACTTCCTAGTGGGTCACCCATTATGGGATTGCACCAGCCCCTACTCGCTTAATTTTGGAGTTCCCTAGGAATCCAAAGTCAGTGAGCTCCCAAAAGACCTCATATTGGATAGATGCGCTTCCACACATATAAGGCGCATCCCCTAGATCCCCCCGGGCGATGTGGGATTGCTAAGCATGCCCCCAAGGCACGGGTCCTCACAATCCACTCCCCTTGGGGCCCAACGTCCTCGCTAGCACACAGTGATGGTGAGAGCTAAAAAGATTGAATGTTTTTCTTTGTGGTACCCGGGGCCTATTAGTGGTGTTGTCAAGAGGGTAGCATTTTCCGACTAGAGCATTCTTCCCTGCCGAATAAATTTCGAGTGATACGTCCGAACAATAGTTAGTGGTAGCATTTGCCCATCAGAGTGCGATTCCCAGAGAAAAGCGAGTAATGTGTCTGATCGGTAGCTAGTAGTAGTGTTTGCCAATCGGAGCACACTTCCCTGAGGAAAATGAGTAATGTGTCTGATCGGTAGCTAGTAATAGCGTTTGCTAATCAGAGTGTGCTTCCCTAAGGATGTCGATTAATGCGTTTGATCGGTAGTGGTAAAAAAACACTGTCAATGCTTGGTTAAAGGTGCTAAGGCTACTAGAGCTGGATTGGTAACGATTGAAATAAACATAAGAAAATCAGTATACGCGGCCAAGATCTTGAGGAGGAGTTAGCAGACACTTACCGAAAATTGAATTCAAAAGCAGCAATCAAAGTAGTCAACCTGTCTTCTAATTCCTGTGCATGATTCGGCAGGTATGAACTGAAATTCCCGTGCTATATTCTTTCCTTCATAATTTATTCGTTACGACTCCAAATTCTATCTAATTCTACACATTTCTCACAAAATAAATTATTTTCTCCAATTGAATGACACACAATATTTATAAAATATAAGTAAAAGGGTATTAAATCATGGATACAACACATATAAATGATGACTTAACATGTAGCTACTGATAGCGTTTTCCAATTAGAGTGTGCTTCCCAAAGGCACTAAAGCAATGTGTCTGATCGATAGCTAGTGATAGCATTTGCCGATTGGAGCACGTTTCCCTGAGGAAGTTGATTAATGCACCTGATAAGTAGTTACTGATAGCATTTGCCGATTAGAGCACGCTTCACTAAGGAAGTTAAGTAATGCGTTTGATCCTTAACTAGTGGTATAGTTTGCCGATCGGAGCACGCAACCCTAAGGAAGACAAGTTATGCATTCGATCGGTAGCTAGTAGTAGCGTGCGTCCGATCAATAGCTAGTGGTAGCATGTATCCAATTGATAGCTAGTGGTAACATTTGCGAATCGGAGTATGCTTCCTTGAGGAAGTCAAGTAATGTGTCATATTGGTAGGTATTGATAGCGTTTGTCAATTGAAACACGCTTCCCTGAGAAAGTTATTAATGTATAGTTATATGATAAGCAATGCGACATATGGTTAAGAATCTATTACATATTGAAATTTAATATATGCATGTGTTTGCCACTAGTTAAATATGATTTGTTCAAATTAGCGACGAGGGCTTAATAGTAATTGATAGTATATAAAATTGAGTAATTTAATATGTGAATTTATATGCATGGAAAATAATTGTGTAAGGCCATTTGAATCATGTTGGGTCAGCTTAGCAAATGTGCCATCAAGGCAAATCAAAATGAAGAAGAATGATTGGGTCATGGTGAGCTTTGGTGTTTAAGTGGTTGGCCTTTGCCCATATATAATGTTGGGCCCAAACGTGGGATAATGGTTGGGAATAGCAAGTTGTGGTAGCCCAATTTGACTGGCTTTAATCTAAGGCTCATAGGTGGCCCAACCCAAATGTTTGGTGTTTTTTGTGTATCTCGGTCCAATTGTTTATTGCCTAGCCCAAATGTGGAAGGTCTGATACGGTGCATGCTTTTAGAAGTTTGTAGAATGATACACCCAGCTCGTTTTTTAATCTCATTGTTTGTCAAATCTACATAATGCAATGCTCTGATATGTTTGCAGAATGAAATTTGGAGAGACATAGGGGCTTAGCTTCTTTGCCTGATTAAGAGGGGATGTCAGATTCGGTGCAGCGATCGGTGTTGTCGGGGCGCATGTTTGGTCTCTTAGAGACAGTTGCAATGTCAGGATTCGTCCCAAATCCCCCAGGGATTAACGCCGGACGGGTCTGATCTCGTCTGACACGAAGTGTCAGACAAGGAAAAATTTCGACTTTAGCCCCACTGGGCTTCCAGAGTACGTCAGGATCCCGACTTTAGCCTCATCGGGCTTCCAGATTACGCCAGGATCCGGAGAAGGAGTGTGATGTCTCAGTCTCCGATACAGCCCGCATCCGCGATCAACTTGAAGGGCATTAAAACCACGAAAAGCTGTGAGTGGACGAAAATCAATAGTTTAGAAAACATTTAACAAAAAGAAGATATTTATGCCCTTCACTAAAAAGTATGCATGCATTCGAAAACCAGTTAATGAAATCATTAAACCATTAGGGCCTTGGCCCAAAATCGTAAACCAAAGCACATGGGGACTCAACCCAAAACCAATCAAACCATATGGAAACTTAGCCCAAACCAAATACACAGGGACTCAGCCCAAATCACATCACGTGGGTCTCAGCCCAAAACCATTACCAGTGGGACTCAGCCCAAAACCAATCCTCGACATCCCTGATGCTTGACATCCGAGATGTCACAATCCATATCACTGTCACGGTTCCAAGCTACGCGTGCTACCCGGGGTCACAAATCCCAAGTCTCCCTAGGGTCTACCCAGGTCAATGACCCGCAGATCAATGACCCTCCCTGGAGGGAGGTTTTAACCTCTCGCAACCTTACTCCTAAGTCACTATACAGACCGGTCGCTCCGTGCAATGACCCCTCGGAGGCAATGCCTCGTGACTACTATAGGATACTATGAGACGTCTGAAGGAGACAACCCGCCACTCCAGGATACTACGAGACATCCGGAGAGCATCCGTTCACGAGGATGGTATACGAAAAACCATTTTCATATTTCATTTCCAAAACCATTCAAAGGGCCACGTCCGGGTTTTCCATAAACCATCGTAAATTCAAATATGGGTCCTCGACCCGAAATCATCTTTATAAATCATAACTGGGCCTCATGCTCGATATCATAACCAATTGGGTCTCACGCCCGAATTCGTAAACTAATGGGGCCCCGACCCGAAAGTATAACTCAAATGGGCCTCCAGCCCGATTTCTCATTAAATCAAATGGACTTCAAGTTCGGTAGTTTCCAAGCAAATGGGTCTCATGCCCAATTCCATGTTTTCAAATTCAAAACCTTTCCATAAAACCACCATAGAAAACACAGCACGTAGAAGCACCATATAAAACCAGAAACCTCGAAATACGTGCAAATACGTACATACTAAAACACCACAATTAAATGCACTCATGGAATCACAAAACATGTTCATAATTACATATAAAACATTTATGCATGCATCAATTTAGAAAGAAAGGTCTACTCACAGATCGTCCAAAATCGCGCCTCGATACGCGCGCCATTCGCCCTCCCCGGGCTAATCACCGTCTCCGGGGCTCCCGAAACTGTCCAAATCGTAATAGAGGGCTACTAACTACTTAAATAACCCCTCATTAAAGCCCCCTAATTTTTCGGAATTTTTAACTATTTTTAATGTAGATCCTAAACCTTCGGACATCTCGAACTATATCGAAACGATATCCGATCGACTCGAAACTAGTCCCAAAATGTTTGTTACATCGAATAGATGATTTCACATGTTGGAAACTTCCCCAAAAATTCTGCCACGCACCCGCACGCGCCGCCTAAAGTGGCTGCGCGTGGGAGCCACGCGCCAGTACTATGCATCCCTGTCCTTCGGTAGACCCCGTCCAAACCGGTCCGCCTGCAATCCGGTCCGGTCCGACCGGCGTGACCGGTCCAGCCTGTTTTCTCTCCCATTTTTCATCCGACTCCTTCCCTTTCAATCCTAGTCTTCTTATCTAGTCCCTAGAAACCTATTTGTGTGAAAAAAAATTAAGAAAATCCATACAAAACCGACCCGTTCAATTCTCCCTTCACGGTCTATTTTTTTCGATTCCTCCCCTTCGACGTTCAACCGTCAACCACCGTCCAAACTACCCTCTAAACCTTCCTACAAACTCAATAACCATCCCCCAATCAATAGAAACCATCCCTAATGTCCCAATCGAAATATTGAATTCAAAAACACAACTGGGCCACGGGTTTACCTTTCCTCCGTCGTGGACGGCGGTCCTGCTGCCTCCTTGCCGCTCCTTAGCTCCACAACACCTCTCTGTCTTTCACTCAACCTCCCAAGTCCACTCAAGCAAGGATTGAAAGGGTTATGGGGAATTATTTTGGGTGAGATCGGGGAAAACATACGAAATGAGGAAATGGGGATATGCATATATGTAATCATACTGGGTAATGGCATCCATTGGGCCTACACAAACATCTGGGCCCACACTCAGGACAAAAGTCCCTTTTTGCCTCGTAAAATGTGCCGTCGTAAATAGTTCATCTAAACTTCCATGAACCGTAACTTTTTTGTCGAACATCCGATTTCGATGTGCCACCTGTCTACGAACTCGTATTGACCCGATCCATGCAACGATCCTCGACCCTCGGCCATTGGACCTCTCTTGTCAAAAGTTAAATTTTGCCCTCATCTAGGGGCAAAATCGTAATTTGACCCTGAACGTCCGATAATCCTCGACTAATCCCCGATTAGCCTTTCTAATCCGTCATTAAATCTTAAATAATCCTTAAAATTAAGTACGGGTCGTTACATGCAAGTTAGAGTCCATCAGAGCTAGTTATGGGGGCGATGTCGCCTATAGATGTGGTTTTTTTTTATCCAAACGGGTCGGACCCATATTCGTTTGTTCATCTACCGGAGATGCGATCAACCTCGGTGAATCAGAATCTGTAGATCAAGAGTGCGGTCGATATCATATGGGCTTGGTGGCTTGAAGTTAATGGCAAAGGACAACAGTGGTGCTCAGATTGGTCTTCACGATCTGCAGATTGCAAGAGGCTGCGTGGTGGTCGCCTAGAAAGAGAAGCTGTAACGACCCATCCTGAATTCCTATATTAGATTAGTGACTAATCAAGGATTAGTGAGGTTAATCGGTGATTAGTTGAGCGAAATCTAACGAACGATGCAAAATGACCATTTTGCCCCTAGTCGTTGGTAAAATGTTAACTTTTGATCCGGGAGGTTCGATGGCTGAGGGCTGAGGACCGTTACGTAGATCGGGTCGATACGAATCCATAGACAGGCGGCACACCGAAATCGGACGTCGGACGAAAAAGTTATGGTTCACGGAAGTTCGATTACACTATGCATGCATTACGAGGCAATGATTAGGTGGCATTATCTGATTGGGCATATATTTAGGTGGGACCCATGGATGAGTTACAAGTGTCACTCATCCTGTAACAACCCGTTCCGAGAATTGGGATTAGTAGAGTGATTAAGGTGTGATTAGTAAGGTTAGTCAGGAGTTAGGTGGTCCCGAGGGGTCCGGGAACCTAGAATGACGATTTTGCCCCCTGCTTTGGGCAAAAATGTTGACTTTTCTTTTGGGAGGTCCGATGGACTTTGACCAATGACCAGGACGTAGTTTAGGACGGCACGAAGCCATAGGCGGGTGGCACGCCCGATTCCGACATCCGAGGAGGAAGTTGTGATGTTCGGAAGGTCGAGGGTATTATCGTAATTTTGGTAAAATAGGGGGAAAAGTTGACTTTTTGGATAATCGGGTTTTGGTAGGTTGACCTAGGATGGTTAGATAGTTCTTGTCGTCCTGAGTTCGATGACAGGCGGCACGTGTTCATCGGACTTACGAGGTGAGAGTTACGGGTCTAGGAAGTTTCGGTAAAACCGTAAAATGAGTAAAACAGGAGGGTATTTTGGTCATTGTGGCACATTGGGATTTGTGCACAGAGGAAAGGAATGGACGGCTGGGATTAGGCCATGTGGGAGTGTGTGGAGTGGATGGTGACACATGGCATGTGTGTAGAGGATTCTGGTGGAATCCTGTGCATTCACGGCCCAATTAATTGGGGTGCACCCGTGCTATGCATCCTGGTGCTTCGACATACACAGAGAAACAGAGTGAGAGCTTGAGGGGAAATCGACCGATCTGGGTGCAAGGGTGAGTGACTGGTGAGTTGTGAGAGTGACAGTGAAGCAAGGAGGAGCTGCTGGTCGTGTTTTGGCGGTGCAATTGTGCACGGCGGCACGGCGGAGGTGAGGAGAAGAATTGGGGGAAACAGGGAGGCCGTGAACGTTTGGTGGTGGCTACGCCGTGAGGCGGTTCAAATCAAGACAAGGAGAGGCTGAGGAGGTTGCAGGGAGTCCAACGACCACCGCGGTAGGCGGCAGTGCGCACGGCGGAGCTGCAATCGAAGGGTAAGTCTTCCTGCTCTGTTTTCCCGTGGAATTTCATTTGGGAAGTCGTGACTCTGGGCTGAGAGTCGAGAGGATTGGAGGTTAGGGTAGTGATCAGGGAAGTCCTAGGTGTCGATTAGGGTGGTCGCCGTGACGGGGCCGTACACGGCGGAGCTCAGTCGAAGATGGGTCTCTTTTACCCTGTTTCGGCAGTGAACTTCGAACGGTAAGTCGACGAGTTTGGGGGTGAGTCGACGGTATAGGAAGGTTGGTCTGGGTTCAGTGAGGTTCAGGGAAGCGTTTGGTGCAGCCACCGTGAAGGGTGGTGAGCTGGGTGGTCGGATCGTGAAACAGAGTTTTGGGGAGGTTTGATATCAAGCTTGAGACGACGGGTAGGAGGCTGTGTCGAGGTGATTGGAGGATGGGGATGCTTAGAGTAAGGTTGGACGAAGCTTTAGGTGAAGAAAGGGAAGGAAATCGTGCAGGCACGGCGGAGAACCGTTGACGCCGGTTCAAGCTGTAGCCTACTGTGTTGAACCGGGTCGACGTGAGGTTGAAGGTGCACTGTAGCTGGCGCGTGGGGCCACGCGCAGCCACTTTGGGCGGCGCGTGGAGGCGCGTGCGGCGGTTCTGGGAGAAACGGTCAACATAGTTTTTGGTCTAGGAGTTGTTGTAAGTTCAATGGAATTGGTTTCGTGTCAATCGGAAGTCGTTTGAGTGTAGTTCCGCGAGGGTGAATGTGTAGGGTCCCGGGGTTTTAAGTCTTTGGTCCGGGGATTTTTGAGGGCATTTAGGTGAGTGTTCGTAGACGTACTAGTAACGTATTTTGACGGTGTTTGACAGGATCGGGATTTCCCGAGGAAGCCGAGGAACGGGCTGGACGTTCGGGACGCGAGTAGGGCTCAGTACTGTGAGTGGACCCTTTCTCTAAACTCGAACATGCATAACTGTTTTCTATAATTGTTTTATGGTTTTAATCATGATTTTATGTTTATCGAATATGTTTGGTTGGTTTTGCGTTATTATACGTTTTTCGAGGAAAGTGGTTTTTAGCACGTTTTACGAGGAATGGTTGGTTTCTGGAATTTATGTTATGGTTGTGGGATTTCAAATGATAAGTGGTTTTCAATGATTATAAATGAATTTTGGAACATGATTTCGATGATAAAGGTTTTAGGTTTTAGAAATGGATTTCGGAAATGGAAGTTGGTTTTCAAGTGGAAAGTAGATTCCGGATTTGGGTTCGGAATGACGGTTCTGAATGCCGGAAGGGCTTCGGACCAGTGATTCCGGATTCGGGTTTGGATATGGATTAGTAAATGGTTTTCAAATGATTTTGGATTGGATTTGCTAGATCTGGATATTGGGTTTAAAGACCCGGATATATGTGACGGGGGACCGGCCGGATTGGGTTTAAAGACCCGGATTGAGTTTAAAGACTCGGGAGTTTAAAGACTCGGATATATTGATTTTTCCCCCGTAGGCCTTGAGTTTAAAGACTCGGGAGTTTAAAGACTCGGATATGATTAAGGCCTGGATTGAGTTTAAAGACTCGGGAGTTTAAAGACTCGGATAGATCCAACAGGTTTGATCGGGACATTTATGAGTTAATGTTCATGGTTTATGATACAGTTTTCTGATACTCATGCTGTGGTTTCTTATGATATTTTATAGTGTTATGGTTTCTTATGATGTTTAAGAATGATTCTTTTATGTGGTTTCAAAACGGAGGGTTAAACTTGGTTTTCATATAAAGTGGTTTTGAACTTTTTGTACTTTCTGGTCCACTCACATTTTCTGTTTTAAATTGCCCTCCAGGTTGTGGAGCTAGCGCGGGGTCTTGACGTCGAGGCAGAGTCTGAGGCATAGAAGTGACGTGAGGGATCCTAGAAGAGTTTAAAGGCTTCTGTGTGCGTGTACTTTCTCGGTTTTTATTTTCCTTGTAATTTAGTGCTATGCTCTGTAAACGATAAGGATTTTGGGATAATACGTAATTACTCCTGCGTTTGACTGGGTTCGAGTAAGTTTTACTTGAGTTTTGTGTCGGGGAGTCAGACGGGAGCGGGATTTACCTCGGGTTTCGGGGTGAAACCGGGGTGGGTCCTGACACATCCCATTGGCCCATAACCCCATTTTGAGGATCTACAAATTGATTGGTCCACTTGGATTATTATATATATATTTTCCTACCCATTTCTCATCCTAGCCCTCCATCTCTACCTCACACTCTCATCCTGACCGACCATCTCATTTCTCTCTCACCTGATCATCACCCAGGGACAAGGACGACTCAAGGAGGATTAAATTCGAAGGAAATGGAAGGCTGAGGGACAGGAAAACGGAGCTTGAAGGTCAAGCCCACTGTTCGATCATGGAATGTGAGCCCTTGTTGGTTTTTTCTTGTGTTTTGAAGTCTTAAATGGATAGGAAATGAGTAGGAGAAGGTTTAGGAATCGGAAGGGGAAAGAATGGATCGAAAAGGAGTGAGATTGGTTACTGAACCGGTCGCGCCAGTCCAGATCGGTCCAGTCCGGTTCGAACAGGAGAACTAGGTTCGCTGGAGGTTGAAGATAGTGAACAGTGCAGGCTCGTGGGCTCACGCGCAGCCCCTTTGGAGGGTGTATGGGGGCGCGTGAAGCATATTTTGGGGTTGACTTCAACATGACTTTTAATCTATTCGATGTAACGAACATTTTGGGACTAGTTTCGTGTCGATCGGACACCGTCTCGATATTGTTCGGGACATCTGAAGGTTTAGGATCAAGTTTAAAAATATTTAAAAATTTTGGAAAATTACGGGGCTTCAATGAGAGGTTAATAAGGTAGTTAATAACCCTCAAGATTGATTTGGACAGGTTTTAGAGTCCTGGTGACGACGATTAGCCCGGTCAGGCATACGACATGCAAATCGAGGCGACAGCTTAGGAAGGTCTGTGAGTGGACCTTGATTTCTAAACTGTGATGCATGCATAAATTTTTTATATGGTTTATAGACGTGATTATATGATGATGATTTGGATGATTGTGATTTATATGATTTCACGCATTTCGAGGTGATTTACGTGGTTGCACATAAATCGAGGTTTACGGTTTTGCACTGATTTTCTGTGCTTATAGCTTTGGAAATGATTTCATGAAATGGTTTTGGATTTGAAAAGGTAAACTCGGATTCGAGACCCATTTATTTTGGAAACCCTCAGACTCGCAGTCCCTTTTAGCTACGTTCTCGGGCTAGGGGCCCAAATGGTTCTTGAATCGATTTCGGATTTGGAAATATGGAATCGGGCACGTGACCCATTTGATTTACGAACTCTCGAACTTGAGGTCCATTTGATTTAACTAGGCATCGGGTCGGAGGTCCAATTGGTTTACGTATCGGGCTCGAGGCCTAATTGGTTTGTGTATCGGGCTCGAGGCCCAGTTGACTTACGAAATCGGGCACGAGGCCCATTTGGTTTACGAAATCGGGCACGAGGTCCAATTGGTTTGTGAATTCGGGCTTAAGGTCCAGTTATGGTTTAAGATTGTGATTTTGGGTCGGGGACCCATAAATGGATTTATGGTTCATGACGATTTATGGGGACCGGCATGAACCCTTGAAAGGTTTTTCTGGTTCATGACGGTTTATGGGGACTGACATGAACCCTTAAAAAAATTGTATGGTTCATGATGGTTTATGAGAACCGGGCATGAACCCTTGAAAGTTTTTAAGAATGTTTTCAAATGGTTTTTTTTATACCATCCTTTATATATGGATTGTCTCCTCCGGGGAGGATCGTTGGCCTGGGTGGATCCTAGAGTAGTTACGGAGTACTGACTGAGTGGAGTCGCCCCCGTTGGGTTCCTTACTCTCAGGAAGGGTATTGATTATAACCCCCAGGGAGGGTCATTGATCTACAGACAGTGACATGGGTAGACCTTGGAGAGACTTGAGCTTTGAGACCCCGGGTAGCACACGTGTAGCTCTAGATACCGTGATAGGATTCGTTATATGATATATATTGATAAACATGATTTCTTGGATTTACAAAATTATGTTTTATGAATGATAAATGGATTTGGGCTGAGATCCCACATATGTTTACTATGCTATGGATTTCTGTAAATGGATTTAGGCAAGGGCTCGTATGATTTGAATTTACGGAAATTGGGGCTGAGACCCTATAAATATGGTTGTTTAAACATATGTGGTTTGATAAATGGTTTTTCTATGCATGCATGCTTTTTAGTGAAGGGCATAAAGGTCTTTTATGAAATACGTTTTTATAAACTCTTTTATTTTAGTCCACTCACAGTCCTTTCTGGTTTTTAATGCCCTTCAGGTTGAATACGGTGCGGACTATAGCAAAGAGACCGAGACATCACATACCTCCTCCGGATCCTGGCATACTCTGGAAGCCGGTCGGGCTAAAGGTTTTAAATTTTCCCTGATCTGACACTCCGTGTCAGACGGGATCAGGAGCGTCCCTCATTAATCTCGGGGGGATTAGGACGGGTCCTGACAAGTGGTATCAGAGCAAGGTTTTCTTTTGGAGTGTCGTGCAGGTTGAGGATGTGGTGTCTCAATGGGCTGTAGTTCGTTATCAACCTGATAGTTAGGATGCCAATACGATAGTTAGTAGGATTGAATCATGGATCGTCTTGGTTCGGTACTCGATGCCGAGGTTGCCATAGTTCTGTCATGGTTGGCTGTGTGGGACCCTACTGAAGGATGAACGTAACGGTGCTTTAGAGTTTTGATTGTGAGACGGTTAGGTTGGGATCGTCTTTCACGATATTGTAGGATCAATTTTGACGATAGTTTGGAGTTATGACCATTAGATGGTTGACTTTTGTTGAGTTGGGTGGCTATACTGCTGGGAGCAGCCAGGTTTGAGGAACCTTAGTTGAACTGACGGTAGGATTAGATTGACGTACTTACGATGTCAAGACCGCGGGGTCGGTCAGATTGTGGATTATACTACCTTCTGCAATTGGGTTCAGAGGAACCTTAGGTAGTGATCGTGGAACCCTAAGGTAGGACGTATGGTTTAAAAAGGTGAGTTGGCGAGTGGTTTGACTTTGACGACTTTTCGTAATCGTGACCGTCGGTCGGTCAAGTCATGTCAGCTTTAGTGATGGGACTGCACTCCACAGTCGAGGTTGTAGTAATCGGTTAGACCTAGTTGATTGTCATGCTACTTAGTTGTGATGGATTGTTGGTGCAACTAAGGTCATGGACGACTCGGTAGACGACATTGGTTGAGTCGAGTTACGACTGGTTAGTGTTTGTTTGGACAGGTTACCAAGGTTGGTACTTTTCGATGGAATCCCGAAGTGGGGATACGGAGTAGTTAGTACGGGCGGTTAATTCCGCTGGATGCGGAGTCTCGATAGCGATGTCTGGTGGTTGGGTCTGCACGAGTCTGTGGCAGGCACTACTACCAAGAGTGGTTGTAGTTACGGTTGTTGGGAATCGGGGACGTTCGGGGAACGCTTCGTTTTCTCATATGAGATGTCAGGGTGACTGTACCCGGAGTTGTTGGCTATAAGGGAGGCAAAGTTTCTCCAATTCGAGCAGAGGTACGGGGTCATCGCTCGGTATAAGCGGAGATCCAGGGTTTTCTAATTCGCACACTATGTGTGCTGATGCTGGTACTGGTGCCGGTGATTGTGATGACGATGAGTCACGAGTCGGGATGTGACTCCGTCGAGATGGGCATGTGTTCGCTACTTGGGATCCAGTAGTGGACCTCAGATAGTGATGGACTAGATGAGATCCAGCAGTAGTTGAGACGTGAGGATCGAGTAGTAATGGTTCACATCCTTTTGGATGTACATAAACAATATAAACCCACAGGCGAACCTAATAGTGGATTAGACTGGTTATGGACACGTGGTTGATGTCCGAGTGTGTTGGTTCTGACATGGATGGAACTTCGAAATCGAGAGAGGTTGCGATCGAGGTGACGAGAGGAGTGCGGGTTTTCCACATTGGAAATGAGTATTTCGAAGTCATTTTGGGTGACTTCTCAGGTTCTGCCATGATAGATGATAGTTGTTGTCACTAGTACATGGATCGTGTATTGGTGGGTGGACCTGTGATTTGTTTTGGGTCATCAGGAGGAGTTGAGTATTTTGAAGTTAGGTGAACGAGATTTCTCATTCTCTGCTTGATGGCAGACAATGTTGGGTTACGTGGTGCGATGGATGCAATGAGTTTTGTTTGTATTCACGTAGGATGAATGTTGATGTCACCATGTTGGATCATCCTTGATTTTCCTAGGTGGAATGCCAAGGATCGATACGAGGTAATTGGAGAGAACCCACAGTCTCGGTGTGTCTCGTCATTGACTGATCTGTTTAGATGTGGGAAATGGTTGAGGAGTGATGTGACTGACTAAGGATTCAAGAGGGTGTAAGACCCTATGACCAGATTTCAGGTGGGTTGATAGCTGAGTGAGCTTGTATGGATCCTAGATGGATCGGGATTGTGATGTTGAGGACTTTGGGCATTGTGACGATCTAGGATCGTGATGATTAATGGTCGGGTGACATAGTGATGGATCTGGATCGCGATCTTGATGATCCAGATAGGTGGAGAGTTTATTGCCCTTACTTGGATAGTTGAGTTGAGGATGATGAACCTGAACTTCTTTTCGAGGTAAATCCTGTATGGTGTACTAATTGAACGAGTACGTGTCCAACGTTTTCAGATTTGGTCAGCCTTAGATATGTGAATGATGGGATTGGCTTCCCTATGAAGTCAATTGATTGTGATCGGTAATCGATTGAGCAGGTAACCGATAGGTTCAGAATTGGTGCGTCTTGGTAGACGTGAGTGAGATTGGATAGCAGTTGGCATGAGTGGGTACGCCTTGGTGGGCATGATTCGGATTGGTAAGTTTTGGATTTCGTGGTTGGAATAGACGTATTGATGCTGGTCGGGTGACTGTGGGACTCGAAATGGTTGATGGGTTGGAGTTCTGATCTGTCTGGTACGGGATTGGACAAATGGACTATAGAATTGAAACGTGATTAGCTACAACCTAGGTTGTAGGCTGGTTGATGGATGGATGTATGTACTTTGTACGTTGTCTGAGGTACGATACTGGGCAGACTTGTGGTGCCTGGTGACGGTATCTAGGATATACCAGTAGTACGTTGGTGAGCGTGTTGGTAATCGGCTCAGTTTCGATACCATTGGATTAGTCGGGGACGTGAACTGGACATGTACTAGGTCATAGTGTTTCTGATGGGTCCATTCACACACAGGTCGAGTAAGGTGTTGGTAAATGTGTACTCAAGGTGAGTGAGTTGGTGGTTAGAGTAGCCACAAGCGAGTGTGATGTCAGTTTTGGCTGGCGACAGTTTGTCGGATGTTTCAACGTGGATCGATTAGTGAGTTTGGTGACTCCCAGTGGGAGCAGATGTCAGGATAATGGTGTTTGAGAAAGGAACTATTGAGTTGTTGAGTCAGCGAGATGGTAGATTTGTCGGGTGGTATCAACTTGGAACGTGTGGTCATTTTCACTCGAAGAGGTCGAGTGTGGACGATGTGACGTGAGTGTTGGTAGAACGTCTTGTTGCAGAAAAGTATTGTTCTGGCTAGTTGGTGTACAAGTGTACACATGAGGTGAGATCGAATTTGCTTTCCACAAGGTGGTTGTGGAATTGGGAAAGATGGAATTTTGAGGACGTAATTAATTAAGGAGGAAAGGTTGTAACGACCCGTCCCGAATTTTGGGATTAGATTAGTGACTAATCAAGGATTAGTAAGGTTAATCGGTGATTAGTTGAGAGAAATCGGACGAACGATGAAAAATGACTATTTTGCCCCTAGTCGTTGGCAAAATGTTGACTTTTGACCCGGGAGGTCCGATGGCCGAGGGCTGAAAACTGTACGTAGATCTGGTCGATACGAATCCATAGACAGGCGGCACGCCAAAATCGGACGTCGGACGAAAAAGTTATGGTTCACGGAAGTTCGATTACACTATGCATGCATTATGAGGCAAGGATTAGGTGGCATTATCTGATTGGGCAGATATTTAGGTGGGACCCATGGATGAGTGACAAGTGTCACTCATCCTATTGGCCCATAACCCCATTTTGTGGATCTACAAATTGATTGGTCCACTTGGATTATTATATATATATATATATATATATATATATATATATATATATTTTCCTACCCATTTCTCATCCTGGCCCTCCATCTCTACCTCACACTCTCATCCTGACCGTCCATCTCATTTCCCTCTCACCTGATCATCATCCCTCTATGTTTCCTTCACAAACCCCAGCCCTCTCCATTCTCTATTCTTTTGAACAAACAAACACATCACATCACACCATCACCATACTACACCCATAAGTTCGTGTGAGGAATTTTGAGAGACTGAGAATGACAAGAACGACGCCTCACGACGGTCCACGGTTTGGGGGGGAGGGGGTGAGCCAAACCGAACCCGAGAACCCATTTTCTATTTTCAAATTTTGAAGTTGAGTTCCGATTGATGTTGAGAGCTCATTTTCATTCTAATGTGACCTAGGGACAAGGACGACTCAAGGAGGATTAAATTCGAAGGAAATGGAAGGCTGAGGGAGGAGAAAATGGAGCTTGAAGGTCAAGCCCACTGTTCGATCATGGAAGGTGAGCCCTTGTTGGTTTTCCTTGTGTTTTGAAGTCTTAAATGGATAGGAAATGAGTAGGGGAAGGTTTAGGAATCGAAAGGGGAAATAATGGATCGAAAATGAGTGAGATTGGTTGCTGAACCAGTCGTGTCGGTCCAGACCGGCTTGGTCCGGTTCGAACCAGGCGAACCGGGTTCGCTGGAGGTTGAAGATAATGAATAGTGCAGGCATGTGGGGGCGCATGAAGCATCTTTTTGGAATGACTTCAACATGACTTTTAATCTATTCGATGTAACGAAAACTTTGGGACTGGTTTCGTGTCGATCAGACACCGTCTCGATATTGTTTGGGACATCCGAAGGCTTAGGATCGAGTTTAAAAATATTTAAAAATTTGGGAAAATTACGGGACTTCAATGAGAGGTTAATAAGATAGTTAGTAACCCTCTAGATTGATTTGGACAGGTTTGGGAGTCTCGGTGATGACGATTAGCCCGGTGAGGCTTACGGCACGTAAATCGAGGCGGTAGTTTAGGACGGTCTGTGAATGGACCTTGATTTCTAAACTGTGATGCATGCATAAATGTTTTATATGGTTTATATATGTGATTCTATGATGATGATTTGGATGATTGTGATTTATATGATTTCATGCATTTCGAGGTAATTTACGTGCTTGCACGTAAATCGAGGTTTACGATTTTGCACTGATTTTCTGTGCTTATAGCTTTGGAAATGATTTCATGAAATGGTTTTATATTTTAAAAGGTAAACTCGGGTTCGAGACCCATTTTTTTTGGAAATCTTCGGACTCGAAGTCTCTTTTAGCTACGTTATTGGGCCAGGGGCCCAATTGGTTCTTGAATCGATTTCGGATTTGGAAATATGGAATCGGACAGGAAACCCATTTGATTTACGAACTCTCGGACTTAAGGTCCATTTGATTTTACAAAGACATCGGGCTGGAGACCCAGTTGGTATACGTATCGGGCTCGAGGCCCAATTGGTTTGTGTATCGGGCTCGAGGCCCAGTTGACTTACGAAATCGGGCACGAGGCCCATTTGGTTACGAAATCGGGCACGAGGCCCAGTTGGTTTGTGAATTCGAGCTTTTGGCCCAGTTATGGTTTACGATTGTGAATTTGGGTCGGGGACCCATAAATGGATTTATGGTTCATGACGGTTTATGGGGACTGACATGAACCCATGAAAGGTTTTTATGGTTCATGACGGTTTATGGAGACCGATATGAACCCTTAAAAGGTTTTTATGGTTCATGACGGCTTATGGGGACCGGGTATGAACCCTTGAAAGGTTTTGAGAATGTTTTCAAATGGTTTTTCGTATACCATCCTTTATATATGGATTGTCTACTCCGAGGAGGGTCGTTGGCCTAGGTGGACCCCGGAGTAGTCATAGAGCACTGACTGAGTGGAGTCGCCCCCGTTGGGTTCCTTACTCTCAGAAAGGCTATGGATTATAACCCCCAGGGAGGGTCATTGATTTACGGACATTGACCTGGGTGGACCATGGGGAGACTTGGGCTTTGAGATCCTGGGTAGCACGCGCGTAGCTCTAGATACTGTGACAAGATTGGTTATATGATATATATTGATAAACATGATTTCTTAGTTTTGCGAAATTATGTTTTATGAATGATAAATGGATTTGGGCTGAGATCCCATATATGTTTACTATGCTATGGATTTCTCTAAATGGATTTGGACAAGGGCCCGTATGATTTGAATTTACGGAAATTGAGGCTGAGACCCTATAAATATGGTTGTTTAAACATATGTGGTTTGATAAATGGTTTTCTACGCATGCATGCTTTTTAGTGAAGGGCATAAAGGTCTTTTATGAAATATGTTTTTATAAACTCTTTTATTTTAGTTCACTCTTATAAATGGATTTGGGCTGAGATCCCATATATGTTTACTATGCTATGGATTTCTCTAAATGGATTTGGACAAGCGCCCGTATGATTTGAATTTACGGAAATTGGGGCTGAGACCCTATAAATATGGTTGTTTAAACATATGTGGTTTGATAAATGGTTTTCTACGCATGCATGCTTTTTAGTGAAGGGCATAAAGGTCTTTTATGAAATATGTTTTTATAAACTCTTTTATTTTAGTTCACTCTTAGTCTTTTCTGGTTTTCAATGCCCTTCAGGTTGAATACGGTGCGGACTGTAGCAGAGAGACCGAGACATCACATACCTCATCCGGATCCTGGCGTACTCTGAAGGCCGGTCGGGCTAAAGGTATTAAATTTTCCGTGGTCTGACACTCCGTGTCAGACGGGATCAGAAGTGTCTCTCGTTAATCCCAGGGGGATTGGGACGGGTCCTGACAGAAGAGCCAGGGGACAATGGTGGTGCAAGTCGAACCAGATGATGTGGAACAGACTAGGTGATTTGAGTTGAACGAGGTGACATAGATGTGTCCTGTCGCGAAGAGAAGGGTCTACCACGACGCCCTTACTTGACATAGAGAAGAAAACCAGCCCTCGTGGTCGCTCGTCAGCGTTCGATGATGATGGTGGTGCGGTGCAGCGATGGGTCATCAAAATCCGTGGCGTACTTGTTTAGCGGTATCTTGGCTCAACTGCCCTAGTTAATGTGAATGGTGGTCGCCTTGAGAAGTGAGGGAACATAGGAGGATCGCCGAGCGGGTTTGGAGCTGGCTCGCCACACTCTGCATCTTCATCAAATTTCATTTTTTTTTGTCTTGCTCTATCATCAAAGAGAGTGAGTGAGATTTCTTTTGAGAAATTGAATATTTCTTTTCTGCAGCCTTCAGAGATGTGATGAGAGATTTTGTGAGGAAAATTTTATTTTCTTTTCTTCTCTGCTAGTCTACTGCTGTGAGTGAGAGATTGAATGAGAGAGATGCGATAATTTTTCTCTTGACTTTTGTTTTCCCCTCTTCATAGATTTGCTGTGAGAATGAGATGGAGATAGCCTGAGAGTTTACAGAGAGAGAAAGTGATGGTAGGGAGAAATGACAGAACACTCCTCATAATCCCCCTGATAAACGTGAGAGAACCTGCTCATGTCTTACACGTCCTTATAAAAAGACCAAAATACCGTCGGAAATAACGTAACCGTACTTACCACGTTTCCAAAGTACGCAGTTCCACGTGATACCTCAGCTTTCATACAGCCCGCATCCGTGATCAACCTGAAGGGTGGAAAAAATAATAAAAAGTGTGAGTGCACAAAAACAAATCTTTGGAAAACCATTTTCCGAAATATATCTTTACACCCTCTGTTTTATAAAACATGCATGCATAATAGATAAAAAAAAGTGTGTTCAAATTAACCGATATATATATATACACACACCATGGGTCCAACCCAAAATCACATAAATATATAAAGGCCCTCTAACCCACATTTTACTGAAATCACTAGCTCTTAGTCGTTTTGAAAACATTTGTACATATCACCATTATTAAAAGCTAAACCTGATCTCGCTAGTCCAACTCGCCACGTGTCAAACCTCATCATGCTGGTCCAACCAGCTACTAGTCCAACTAGCATCTCATATGTGCTACCAGTAGATGAGCACGAGTCCTACATGGTCCAACCCCATTGGAATATGTGGTGTCCAACCCCGATTACGTCCGAGCCCGTCTATAGGAATCCATGGAGTCCAACTCTGGATATAGCGATCCAATCGCCTGAGGTTGACTAATCCAACAAACAGTAACTAAACCGAAACATATTTTATCACACGACACAAGCCCAAAAATATTTATTACATGGGCACTAGCCCAAAACAGTCATCACACGGGTACCAACCCAAAATAGTTATCAGACGGGCACCAGCCCAAAACAGTTATCACACAGGCACCAGCCCAAAATAGTTATTATATAGGCACCAGCCCAAAATAGTTATTACATGGGCACCTTCCCAAAACAGTTATCATACGGGCACCAACCCAAAACATAGTTTTCCAAAAACCAATATAATGCAATATCCATAAATATAACCATAAATACATTTCAAACACAACATTTATCCTGCAATCAAAACCATATCCATAATCATGGAAAACCATATCATAAAGCTAGTAAAAACATATAAGTATACATGCATCAGAGTTATGAAAGAAACTATCCACTCACAGTACCACTACTTGCTCAAAACATAAGCCGTAAGCCAATCCAAAGCCTCCGGGACGTCCAGATCTGTCAAAGTAATACCCGATGGTCACTAACAATCCATATAAGTTCATAAAAAGAATCCCAAAAAATCTCGAATCCGAAAACGCATCATGAACAAGGTTCCCGAGAAGAAAAATCTCAAAAACACCACCCAAACGGTCTCCGATCGGCCTGGAACCACCACCACTGGATTCAGAATGTTGAAATCTTTCTAAAAAGATCAATTTTTACCTAAAAATTCGTGCCCATGCGCCTACATATACTGGTCAAAGTTCTCATGCGCTCTGGTCAATGCTGATGCCACTATTGATGTCACATGCTGACGTTATTGCTGACATCAACTGCTAACGTAACTACTGATGCCACTGCTGACATCGCCTGACATCTGACAAATTCTGACAGCCTGCCATATGGCACCACCTGATAGGTGTCATATGTCACCACCTGACATGTGCCACGTACCGCTTACTGACGTCATCCTGCCACATCACCTCTAACGACCTTTAACAATGTGCCACATGGCACCAACCAGACACGTCCACGTGGCCTAACATGATGGCGTCACCTGCCACACCATCATCATCTAGCTCCCGTCGGGTCAACGCGCGAACCTGTAACAGGTCATTCAACCCGGTTTCCAAACCGGACTCGTTCTTCATCAATTATCAACCAAACTTCGTCATTCTTTCACTAATTAACTTGTAATCAACACAGGAATCGATCTACGATCTAAAAAATAGGAAAACTCATCTGAAACACTTGGCCAATCACGATTCTTCACGGCCCAAGTTCATGCTTCCACCTAGACTAGTCCATTTCTTCTGTTTTCATCCCTGCAACCTTACACAAACTCGAGGAACGTGACCATGGCATCATTATTGGGTTCCAAACGTCCAAACCAAAACTACATTTTTAAACCTCACGAGTTTACCTATTTCCTTGGTTTTTTAGTCAACCACCATGGCTCTACCTCCTACCGTCATCACTCTCACATTCTCAGCCTCACTCTTTCAGTCTTCTCTCAAAAGAAGAACAAGATGAACATGATAATGTGGGAAAATGAGGTGGGGTGGTTCGGGTGTGTTTGAACAAGAGAGAGATAGAGATTTGAAGGTCCATGTATGTAAGGATATGGGCAAATGGGATGAGTGACACTTGTCACTCATCCTTTGGTCTAAACCTAGATATATTGGGTCCTATTTAAAAACGACTAAAGCCAAGCTGCCTCATAAAACGTGAAATCATAAAATCCGGTTATACTGTCATTGACCCATAAAATCATCGTACGACGTCCAAATTCAACGTGTCGCCTATCTACGTAATCGAAAATTCGCAATCTATGTAATGGACCTCGGTCAACGTGCATATAACCTTCTGGGTCAACAGTCAACATTTTCCCCGTCCAAGGAAAAATTGTTATTTCACATCAATTAAACTCGAAAATCCTTGATTAATTCTTAATTAATTCTCGATAATCCCAAAATTTCGGGTTGGGGTCGTTAAAATCTACCCTCATTAAACAATTTCATGTGCGAAATTCACTATAGAAACTTCTTCCTTGAGGTTCACACCGACCCCTGGCCAAAACTGTGGAAATCCAATAATGCCTCCAACTCGAGGCTCCCACGTGCACGTCCACGTTCAAAAACCATCCACAATATACTAATAAACAAACGATACCCAACGTCGACTGTAGTCCAACGACCAATGCTGAATTTTTGCTCATCCTCAGTGACCGTACCCGACAAGATAATGATCAAACTTCCACTGGCACTCCAAAACTAAACTCCCAAGCCTCGCTCGAGGCATAGACACTCGTCGACCTCACTTGCCACCCACGCAGGTGCACTCAGAACCCAATCTAACGTCTCTGCTCCCATTGAGCAATCACAAGCCCTCTTCCACTAGGAAGCCTCAACTGTCAACAACACTCATGATGAACTGTCGTGACTAGCCAGTAACCCATCGGCTCCACTATTTTCGTCCGACTTCCTTATTAAAATTCGACTCATACCAGAGTCCTCTTATGGTACCTTGACTCACCTGGAGACCAACTCTATGATCCTGACTCTTCTCGAGTCCCCATTTTGCATCCCATTAATCTAGAGTGTATCCTGAACACATAGTATATTTTTTCTAGCCTAGAAAATAACAAATAAGTATATTCAAGGTTCCTCTTGCCAACGAAACCATGGCCTTGAGCTCCAAGCTCGCACAACAGCAAAACCCTATATAGACTATTTCCTCTAGAGCTTAGTATTCAACGCCTGGTCCAAATGTCTCAATGAAAAGTTAACCTCGAATCCAATCTGATAACCATACTGCATCCATCTCGGATCTAATCTGACTATCGTACGACATCAATCTCGAATCCAATCCCACTATTGTATTACATCAATCTCAGATCCAATCCAACTATTGTATTACATCAATCTCGGATCCAATCCGACAATCATATGGCTACCATGCCCATCTTGGCCCATCATTGGACCCCGTCTATCCTATTTAAGATCTAAACAGATTGCATACTAATACTCAAAATTCTCTTTGAGTTCTCGTGGTCACCCTACCAACTCTTCAGACATGTCCAACATGAACTTCTCAAAAACTCCGGAGATAAACTGACCAGTTCACTAACCAATCTAAGCTCCCGGTTAACCCCCAAGGTTAACCGACCTACGTCCACCAAGGTGTACCATTCCTGAGTGAAAGTCACATCAATTACCTACCTCGGCCCTCATCCTGATGATGCGAAGAGCCAGATTCTGAAGATGTATTGTAAACCTCTAATCCAGCAATATAAGTCTCACAAAACACTGCCCAATAATGCTCCACGGTCATCTACCTCTAGCATAATCCCCTATATCCGGAGCTCCAATATCAAAGGTAGATGAATGGTGTGGGTAAGAAATAATGAGCCTGAAACTCTCCTACTCAAGGCATCGGCTACTATATTCACCTTTCCGAATGATACTCAAATGTACAGTCATAGTCTTTAACCAACTCTAGCCAACTCCCTTCCCTTGAGTTCAACTCCCTTAGAGTAAACTGACACATAAGGCTCTGTTGATCTATAAGGATCCTGCATATCTCCCCAGAAGATAGTGACTCTAACTCTTCTGTACATGTGCCACCAAGACAAGCTCCCAATCATGGTTAAAATAGTTTATATCAAGATAACTCATCTACCTAGCTTCATAAGTAAAAACCTTCATGTGTAGCATAAGTACACAACCCAAACCTGTGTAAAGATGCATCACTATCATTTCCCAAACCCCCACTATCATCCGGGAGAGTCAAAACCAGAACAGTAGTCAATCGTTTCTTCAATTCCTAAGAACTCTGCTCACACAAATCCTCTCAAACCAATTTGAATTCCTTACGAGTCAATTGCGTCAACTGGCTGAAATCTTGGAGAAATGCTCTAACCAAAGTCTATAACACTCAACCAGTTTGAGAGACTCCAAATCTCGGTTACCGAGGTTGGTTGCATATTGCTACTTTTCCAAATGAGCTGAGAGTTTCTTCCATTTAGTCCATGATAATGTGCCTCATGAGGAAAATTCATAATGATGACATCCAAGTTCATCCGATGCAGGTGTGACTTCCAAAACTAAGCTACACCCTTCAACGTCATGTAACACCAAGTACCCTCTGTTTCTCAACTCGTTCCAATTTGGTCCTCAAGTAACTCAACTTTTTGCAAGTTTATACATCCATGAAATGCAGAGATGACGAGCAAATGAAGGAATTTCACTAAGCACTTCCACAATAAGGAATATTTTTTTTGCACGACCATACTAACCAGCTACCAATAATCCATTCCATATCTCAGAGTTCCATCCATCTTTCAGAAAAAATTGCACTAGGCCCCCCTAAGGTGACATACTAAATCGAAAGAACCATAGTTCCACTGAATTCTGCAGTTGAACCCTTAATTTTGCTGGTACCATCGGACATGGTGGTTGCGAAATGGGTTGAGTACCTGGAACCTTCCCCAGAGGTGGCAACCATGTAAAACCTCTGACAACGCACCTGGAAACTCCTGCACAACCGATATCTCCTCGAGCTCACTGAGATATCCGGGAACATCACAACACATGTCCAATATCCTTAACAACCATTCCGTAATTTCTTTTTGGCCTCCAAGCCATAACTCTTGAAGGAAATATCCTCTGGTCCCATCGAAAGACCAACTGTGGCATGTCAGAACTACTAAAGAAAAATGGTTCCTCAGAACACTCGATAGAGGTGTAACACATAGTCCACCAATCCATCCCTAAAATCACGTCCAAATCATAATTGTCCAGGGAATCCAATTTTTCTTAAGGTCAAAACCTTATATTCAAACTGACTAATCTCAGACAAGAACTAGCATAGTAACGTTCGGAGTACTAATACCAATGTCCCAACCTAGTGAGATTAACTCCCGAATAGAAAATGTAATTCTTCTGGAAATAAAAGAATGCATGGGTCCATAATCCATCATCACTCGTGCAGATCAACCAAAGATATATAGGGCACCTGTCACCATTCCAGGTATAATCCAACTAAACTAGGAGGATGACTGAAACATAAATCGACCCTCTCGGGACCTGCTCGACCTTGCTCGTCGACCACTACGACTTGCATGTCTGCCACTCAAAGAATCAGAGCTAAAGGAACCCTTCTTCAAATTTCCCTGGGTAAATGCATCCTCATGACGCCCTCAGCGTCTCCTAGAACCACATGATCACTGTAAGGATTTCCAACAAACTCATCTCCATTTGAGATGCCACATCTGATAGAGTCCGTAGTGTGGTAAATCCTCAAACTAGCACCATCACTCGAGTCTTATTCCGAAGATCCGACACAAACTAACGAATCTTCATCGTCTCAGGCACCACCGCACCTAGTATGAATTGAGCCAAATTGAAAAATCTCTACTTGTACCGAGCAACCGTCAAGTCCCCCTAATATAGGTACAGAAACTCCGCCTCTCGTTATCCCAATAAGACTGGGGAAAAAAATGATGTAAGCAACGTTCCTAGAACGTTTCCGAAATCTCAGTAGTCTCATCCAATCTCTTAGATAGAAAAGTATGCCACCAACCATGTGTAGACCAATCCAAGGAGAACACTGCTATTAGAATCATAAGTTCATGGGGGCAACCCATCGCCCGTACAATAAGTTCAAAGCGTGAGATCCACTAATCGGTCACCATGAGATCTGATCAACAAGTACACGTTCTTGATTATCTTGTTCAAATGTTCTCGAATAAAGGTCATCAATAACCTCGGCTGATACCAAATTGACAGGACCCTCCCCATAAATCTCCTCGATAAACGTGAAAGGACCTGCTCTGTCTGACACGTCCTTATAAAATGACCAAACTACCCTCAGAAATAACGTAAACATACTTACCACGTGTCCACGTGTCAAACAAGGGATGCTACCATGACCAAATCAGGGTTTCCATAGTACGCAATTCCACGTAATGCCTCAACCTTCATACAGCCTGCGTCCCCGATCAACTTAAAGGGTGCCAAAACCAATATAAAGTGTGAGTGAAAAAAAACAATGTTTTGGAAAACTATTTTTCGAAATATATCTGTACACCCTCTATTTTATAAAACATACATGCATACTCGATAAAAACAATGTGTTCATATAAATCGCAATATATATATATATATATATATTGTTAGAACATATCCCATCTAGCACCATATTGTCCGCTTTGGGCGTCACCCTCACGATTTTATTCTCGGGAGCTCACGTGCAACTTCTCAGTGGGTCACCCATCATAGGATTGCACCAGCCTCAACTCGCTTAACTTTGGAGTTCCAATTGAACTCAAAACTAGTGAGCTTCCAAAAGGCCTAGTGCTAGATAGGTGTGTGCCTACACATATAAGGCACATCACCATTCCTCTCGTAGGAATGTGGGATCATTCATCGTTCCCTCTAGGACACGGGGTCTTACAATCCACCCCCTTAGGGCCCAGTGTCCTAATTGACACACTTCCTGGTTAGGGTATGGCTCTGATACCATTATGTCAAGACCTATCCTATCTAGCACCATATTGTCCGCTTTGGGCCTCGCCCTCACAGTTTTGTTCTCGAGAGCTCACGTACAACTTCCCAGTGGGTCACCCATCTTGGGATTGCACCAGTCTCAACTCGCTTAACTTTGGAGTTCCAACCAAACTCAAAGCCAATTAGCTCCCAAAAGGCCTAGTGCTAGATAGGTGTGTGTCTACACATATAAGGCACATCACCATTCCCCTAGCATGAATGTGAGATCGTTCTACGTTCCCTCCAAGACACAGGTTTTACATATATATATATATATATACACCATGGGTCCAACCCAAAATCACATAAATATATAAATGTCCCATGACCTACATTTTACTGAAATCACTCGCTCGTAGTTTTGAAAACAATTGTACATATCATGATTATTAAAAGCCAAACCTGATCTCGCTGGTCCAACCAGCATGCTAGTCCAACCAGCATGCTAGTCCAACCAGCATACTAGTCCAACTAGCCACGTGTTAAACCCCGTCATGCTGGTCCAACCAGCTGCTAGTCCAACCAGCTGCTAGTCGAACTAGCATCTCATATGTGCTACTGGTAGATGAGTACGGGTCCTAAATGGTCCAACCCCATCGACACGTGTGAAGTCCAACCCCGATTAGGTCCGAGCTCGTCTCTAGGAATCCACGAAGTTCAAATCCTAATATAGTGATCCAATCGCCCGAGGTTGACTAATCTAGCAAAAAGTATCTAAACCGAAACATATTTTATCACACAAAACTAGCCCAAAAATAGTTATCACATGGGCACCAGCCCAAAACAGTCATCACAAGGGCACCGGCCTAAAAAAGTTATCACATGGGCACCAGCCCAAAATAGTTATTACACAGGCACCCGCCCAAAACAGTTATCATACGGGCACCATCGCAAAATAGTTATCACACGAATGCTAGCCTAAAACGGTTATCATATGGGCACCAGCCCAAAACACGGTTTTCCAAAACCACCATAATGCAATATCCAGAAATATAACCATAAATACATTTCAAACCCAACATTTATCTAACAATCAAAACCATATCCATAATCATGGAAAACCATATAATAAAGCTAGTAAAAACATATAAGTATGCATGCATCAGAGTTATGAAAGAAACTTCCCACTCACAGCACCACTGCTTGCTCAAAACACGAGCCGTAAGCCAATCAGAAGCCTTCGGGACGTCCGAGCCAATCAAAGTCATACCCGAGTGTCACTAATGCGTCCCAAACACGCTTCAAGAGGAGAAAAACTTTCAAAACTTCAACCAAACGATCTTTGATCGGCCTGAGACCATGATCACTGGATTAAGAACGTCAAAACCTTACGAATAAGACCAGTTTCACCTTGAAATTCGTGCCCATGCGCCCATAAGCGCTGGTCAAAGTTCTCATGTGCTCTGGTCAATGCTGATGTCATTGCTGATGTCACCTAAAATCTGATAACTTCTAACAACCTGCCATGTGGCACCACCTGATAGGTGTCATGGGTCACCACCTGACACATGTCGCGTGTCGCTTGCTGGTGTAATCATGACGTCACCTGCTAACGTCATCTTGCCATGTCAGCTCTGATAAGCTCTCATAATGTGCCATGTGGCACCAACCAGACACGGCCACGTGGCCTGACATGATGATGTCACCTGCCATGTCATCATCATCTATCTCTAGCCAGGTTGACCCGCGACCCTCGTATTTGGTCATTCGACCTAGTTTCCAAACCCAACTCGTTCTTCGTTAATTCTCAACCAAACTTTACCATTCTTTCACTAATTAACTTGCAATCAACAAACGAATTGATCTACGGTATAAAAACTAGGAAAACTCACCTACAACTCTTGGCCAATCACGATTCTTCACGGTCTAGGTTCAAGCTTCCAGCTAGACTAGTCCACACATTCATTTCCTCTCTTTTTCATCCCTGCAATCTCATACAAACTCGAGGAACATGACCATGGCATCATTATTGAGTTTCAACCGTCCAAACCAAAACACCATTTTCGAACCTTATGGGTTTACCTGTTTCGTGGGTTTTATAGCCAACCACCGTGGCTCCACCTCCCACCGTCGTCACTCTCAGACTTTCAGCCTCACTCTCTCTTAGTCTTCCCTCAAAAGCAGAACAAGATGAAGATGATAATGTGGGATAATGGAGTGTGGTGGTTCGGGTGTGTTTGAACAAGAAAGAGAGATAGAAAGATTTGTAGGTCCAAGTATGTAGGGATATGGGTCAATGGGATGAGTGACACTTGTCACTCATCCTTTGGTCTAGGTCTATATATTTTGGGGTCCATTTAAAAACAACTAAAGTCAAGCCGTCTCATAAAACGTGAAATCATAAAATCCGATTAAACTGTCCTTGACCCATAAAATCATTGTTCGACGTCCAAATACAACGTGATGCCTGTCTACATAATTGAAAACCATCGATCTACGTAATGGACCTCGGTCAATGTGCAAATAACCTATCGGGTCAAAAGTTAATATTTTCATTATCTAGGGGTCACCTAAACTAAACTCGAAAAATCCTTGATTAATTCTTGATCAATTCTCGATAATCACGAAAATTCAGGCCGAGTCGTTACAATAAAAAAAGGTCGAGAGTACCTTTGGTATTTATGTTCCCTGAGGAAATGCCAGATGTTGCGACATATTGGTCGTACCATTTGGTCTTCCCTAGGGGAGGGACCTCTCAGCGGTTCAGTATTTGTGGGTTTTCGATCGATCCTCCCATTGAAATTGAAGTCATGTCACCCGATCAATTTGTGAGCTATTATGGATTATATAATGATGGTGTTTTGTGCTTCTACCGACCAGTGGTGGTATTGCCGAATAAGGATATCATTTGTAGAGGATGAATTTTATGATCCATGCTTGAGGACGGAGCCAGCTGATCGGATGTTGACATGGGCTAACCTCATGTATAACTAGGGCCCCCAATTAACGACAAATAGGTTCAGCTGATCTTTTCTCGATTTGGGCTTTGACGTTGATCGACTCTTTAGTTGGCTAGTGTTTGTTCTACCCATATTGGGCTATGTGTATTGTGATGTTCCACCTTAGGCTGACCCACTTTGATTCCTTCAATGAATGAGTAGGTCCATAGATGTATGTGATGAAGTCCCTCAATATGTTTAATTAAATGAGAATGGATTGATAAATCGAATAAGTAAGTAGAAAGGCTTGGTTATTAACATGGGTGGTTGAATGCTCAGTGCTCTTGAGTGGTGTAGGTTCCAGTGAGAGACTGAAGAAAGGGAGGTCGATATGGATTTTAGTCGTCTTTCTATAGATGACGCTAACTGTCTGATCCTAAAATAGACCTAACGGGTCCTTGAAAACCGCACACAGAAGGAACACTAGATGTACGTGGTTTCACAAATCGGATTATGTCCACAGTGTTACGCTCTTCTCATTAATAATAGTAGTGTTTATACATATTACATTAGTCTTGAGCCTTAGAGGAAGAATAGAATGTAGCCTTAGGGAAGACTAGAATGTAGAGAGAGGTGATAATTCTAGCTTAGAGAGAGTGTGGAACTTGTGTTATAAGGGATGAAGGCTCCCAGTAAATCACCTAGGATTAGGTCATGGGCCAAATGGTAGGCTTTGTACATGGGTCTTGATGGACTTTCTTCATGGGTTTTGATGATAGTCTTGATCTTGATTCAAGTGTCCTTCTATGTCGGCATGGGTCTTGACGATGGGCGAGCCTTGGTCCAAGTGATCTTCTGGGTCTGGCTAGTCGATCGATATAGTATCAATAACTATTTTCTCCTTATTCTTTTCCTTCTGTTTGTAATGAATAGAAAACATTTTCGCCCTTATTATAATTAATTATTATTAATTAATTACTTAATATGCGAGTCTAATGAAAAATTACTACTATAATTATTACTACTACTATTATTACTATTACTATTATATTATTATTCTTTTTGTTAAATAAACAAATTATTAATAGATAACAAATTATTTTATTGGTTATATAACTTATACTAGAGTTTATATTTTCTTTCTTTAAAAATAAAACAATATTTTTATGTTTTACCTTGGAACATTATTTAATAATCTTTATAATTGTTTATATATATATATATATATATATATATGTGTGTGTGAATGATGCGTTTATCAATGAAAAAATAATGATGTATGTAAATAGTTAATCATCTTTTGAACATTTTCTCATATCTTATACACACACAAATATATATATATATATATCATTTATTTGTATAGAATTCATATTTATAATAAATTGAACAACTCTGCTACCACGTGCGGGCTATATCTTGGTAGTATATACTAAAACTAAATGTTTGGTACTATTCTTATGAATAGTTTAATGCCTATTTTGCTCCTATTTGTTTTTCTTTTGCTTAAGTTAAAAAAAAATACTATTATTAAATTGAATCAATAAATTAATATTGATGGGAAAAATTTATTAATCTCATTACATATATGTATATATATATTGATAAAATTGATTATTTTTTTACTCTTAAATTATAATTCAAATTTGAATCTTAATTCAACTCTCTAATTCTAATGAGACGTCGAATTATATTAAATTTTATGCTAATATCTTCCTTTTTT
This sequence comes from Prinsepia uniflora, assembly GCA_032719365.1. NCBI lineage: Eukaryota > Viridiplantae > Streptophyta > Magnoliopsida > Rosales > Rosaceae > Prinsepia > Prinsepia uniflora. The sequence continues at coordinate 14,178,085 of CM064874.1, forward strand.
TTTCCAATAATGTTAATGTATGTTTTATTAATATTTAATAATCTTAATTATTATGTGATGCAATGAAAAGAAATTGATAGATTTTTTTTAATTGTAATTGGATAAGTAATACATTTTCACATGAAAATATTAATATATTCATTATGCTTAATTTTCTTTTTCTATCTAAATTGTGTATTACCACTCAGCATAGATGTGCATTGTGCTATTAAAAGTATTTTATTACGATTATTAGTTTAATACAATCTTTATTGGGTGACTAAACATTTTCTAAAGTTTATTTAAACTTTTCAAGTTTTTGAGCTTATTTCCAATATTTTGATTGATCCTCGACGATATTAATATCAATATTAAAATATCTATTGATATATTCGTAAATTGAGTTGCGGATATTTTTGTCAAAATATATATTTTCATTCTTGACTATAATACACGTACAATCATATGATTGAACAAATGATGATATATGTAAATAATTAATCATCTTCTTAAACGTTATCTCATATCCTAAATCTGTTTTTATATATAGGAATCAGGTTAATATCAATTGAACATTCGGCAATAACGCGTGGGCATATCTTGTTAGTATTATCCTAAATTTAATTCTAGGTACGAAAATCGTGTATGTCATTTGTCATGATCGAGAACAAAAGAAAATCGAGGGTAGCTTTTAGTTTAATTTTCGTTTTGTACGTACTTTATAAATTTTTGGATTGCCAAATACTGTTGTTTATGTTCCAACATCGATCTGTATTTATTTATGCTTGCTTTTCTCGCAATTATAAGAAAAGCAATTACAAGAAAAGCAACAATTATATTGTACTCAATTTTGAGTGGTAATTGATATATAAAAAAAAAAGAAAAAAGAAAAGAGAAAGGACAGCAGGACATGAAATATAATTTATGTCCTGCAATGAGTTCACTCCAGCAGGAGACGTGAACAAATGAGATAAAGAATTTAAAGATGAGACACAATTTTTTTTTTTTTTTGATCGAGAAAGATGAGACACATACCAACCAACAATTTTGAAAGTTTGAGCTTAATTCATATTGCTCAAAAAACTGGATCAATTGCATAAGCACTTTTCAGCCACTTGAAAATTATGGACATTTCTTGGTCCACGTAGTGGCTTTGCCCTTTTTGGTGCCCGCGAATCCATACTTTGAAGTTTGACTAATGTCAAATTGCAGAAAAAAAGACGAGAAACGTATTTTCTTTAATTAATATGACTTAGCAAAGAAATTTGAATTCACGCCATTCTACGTGGCTCAATCCAGCGTTCATTCATGAATTTGTATTGTTTATCCTAGATTCCTAGTTGCTTTTCAGTTGGAGTTAAAATTTGATCATTGACTTGTAATCTTTGGAGAAGATTGTTACCCACCAACATCAAGTAGTTGAGTGTAAAAAACTTCCATACTTGTTTGTTTTCATTTGACTTATACAGGAGGGCTAAGAATGGAGTGTAAAACATGTAATAATATTGTATTGTATTTGATGAATTTTGAGTCAAACAAGCCAACCTAGTGTCCACATATTGGGTAAATGAAAACAAGGATTAGGCGGAGTAACCAACTTCACTTTGAATTAGGAGTCACTAAGCTAAACTGATACATGAGGCAAAGTCAGAGGAGGTTGCTTTCTCGGTAAACACATGTCGGAAGTCGGGAGGGCAGAATCAAATACAAGACCCCGATTGTAATGATAAATGCTCATAATCACTTCAGCTACGTGAGCTTACTTCTCCATATACTTATATACGATTGTCTTAGATTCTAGCTACCGCTCAATATTCTCTCCCCAAAAACGATTTTACATACAGAAAAAGAGAAAATAGTAAATCTATCACAATTCAAAATGTGGAATTTGGTTGGATTGAGTTTTGTGACTTTGCTAGTTATCTATGTCATTCAATGGATTATCAAATGGAGGAACCCAAAATGCAATGTGGTCCTTCCTCCAGGCTCAACGGGCTTACCTTTCATTGGAGAGACTCTCAGTCTGATCATTCCTAGCTATTCCCTTGACCTTCACCCCTTCATTAAAAAGAGGCTTCAAAAGTAAATACATATATATGTTCTTTCTTGGTTTCACTTAGATTTATTCTAGCTGTTTCTTTCTAACGGAGATTTCTCAATTGTTTGGGTTGCAGATATGGACCGATATTTCGCACTAGTTTGGTGGGTAGACCGGTTGTAATCTCAGCTGACCCAGAATTCAATAGCTACTTATTTCAGCAAGAAGGCAGGCTAGTTGAAATGTGGTACTTGGACACATTTTCGAAGATCTTTGTCCAAGAAGGTGAATCTAAGACGAACACAGTTGGTTTCGTTCACAAGTACGTAAGGAGCATTTTCTTGAATCACTTTGGTGCTGAGAGGCTCAAGGAGAAGTTGCTCCCTCAAATTGAAGAATTCGTGAACAAAACTCTGCAAGCTTGGTCACGCGACAAGTCTGTTGAAGTGAAGCATGCTGGATCAGTTGTATAAATTTTAGTCCCTCTTAATCCCTTCTTTCATTACCTTAATTAATTAGAACTTCTTCGTGCTAAAATTTAATTATGTTTATGTTTGCTCGTGATCGCAGATGGTTTTGAATTTTAGTGCACAGCAGATGTTCAGTTACAATGCTGAAAAATCACTTGATAACTTGAGTGACAAGTATACTAGAATCATACAAGGTCTCATGTCCTTTCCTTTGGATGTCCCTGGTACATCATACTATAATTGCGTAAAGGTAAATATTTTATAAATAAATAACATGCAAAAATCAGTGTCATTCTTCTCAGAAGTTTAGACAAGAATTAATTTGAAGTTTTGGGATTCATTTTAGGATCAAAAGAAGGTGACAACAATGCTGAGGGACATGCTGAAGGAGAGGCGTGCTTCACCTGAGACGCGGCGAGGAGATTTTCTTGATCAAATCAGCATTGACATGGAGAAGCACAAGTTTTTGTCAGAGGATTTTTCAGTGCACTTGGTGTTTGGGGGCTTGTTTGCTTCCTTTGAGTCTATTTCAGCAGTTTTGGCATTGGCTTTCAGTTTCCTTGCAGACAATCCCTCGGTTGCAGACGAATTGGCTGTACGTATATAAATTTGAGCATCAATATTTTGATTTCGATAGCTCCCTCTTATAACACAGTTATATTGATATGATCCGGTCCCTTTCATTGTCAGGCTGAGCATGAGGCAATCCTCAAAAACAGAGAAAATCCAAGTTCTTCCCTCACTTGGGCTGAGTATAAATCGATGACTTTTACTCTTCAGGTTAGTTTTACAGTCAACTTTAATTTCCTTCCCGGCTTGCACAATATCTTCGCAGAAAACTTAAATAAGCTGACGTAGTTAGTAAAATACGGTATTCGTATTGTTACGTCCAGATGCATATTATTCGGTAGATTTATTTAAGAATAATATTTGTATTGCATCTTGGGGATACCATTATTCCACGCTTTATGTTTATCGAACTATTATTACACACTCATCTTGTAATTGGAACCGTCCAATTCTTTAATCATCATTAAGACTATCTATACAAAAAATCAACTGAATGAGAGATTTGTAAGTATTTCATATGTATTAACTAAATGGACAGTTCATCGTGAAAATCTTAATTGTTACCAAGATAATTGATTTGTTTGATACATATAAACAATCAAACCACATCCAATGTTAATAATATTTTGCGGAGATAATTAATCGTCAAATAATAATTTGAAAAATGAACTATACTAATTCAGAGAGATACATATGTACGTGAAAGTTCCCTAAATTGAAATGGAACAAGAAGGTTCCTATTGGTGTGATGCAAGTTCTGTCCTTTATTTAATTGATATGATGAGCTAATTCGCCATTCTTTATTTATTTAACTTTTTTTTTAACTTATTGTAGTTTTTGGGTTTCATGTATTATTTAGTATTGTGTGAAATTAATTGTAAGGACGCATATATAAATGAATGGATTTCTTTGTTGAGATGTTAGGAAAATATCCCACATCGGAAAAACACAACTACAATTTGTGCCTTATAAGATCTTGGGCTACTCCCCCATAACCAATTGGTTTTGGGATGGAACCTCAACTTCTTACATTCTCTCCAAGTACATTTTAATTATATGGGAGATATTGAATTTGACTCTCATAAATGATGAAATCAACACTCAATTAATGTACGGACCCACATATAAATAAGTGTATTTTTCTTCACTAATGTATATACATATGTATTATATTGTAATCCTCTTTCTCAATAATATTATTGTTTTAAAAAAAAGTGTATGAAGAATATTTAAATTTTTTAATTTAAATACATACGTACATATATGTCTAATATATGAATTTACTAAGCTTGCTCATCTTTGGAAACATATATACATATATATATATATATATATATACATATATAGGTTATCAATGAGACACTTAGGCTGGCCAATGTTGCGCCGGGCTTATTGCGCAGAGCCTTGAAAGATATCCCAGTAAAGGGTATGTTGTTCATTACATGTAGCTGATGCATTTTGTTTTTCTAGCTGATTTTTTTTTTTTTTAATTTCAGATAAATTATTTGGGTAAATGTTTGCAGGATTTACAATCCCAGCAGGTTGGACGATTATGGTCGTAACCTCTGCACTTCAATTAAGTCCCCGCACGTTCAAGGATCCGACCGAGTTCAATCCAAGGCGTTGGAAGGTCCACATAACTTAAAAGTCTTCAATTATTCACCAGTACTCATCACAAAAAATAAGAAATTAAAAATGTGTAGCAGCTAATTAATTTGACATTAATTATATGGATTTGATGAAATTCAGGAGCTTGACTCACATACAATATCCAAGAACTTCATGCCTTTCGGTGGAGGAATGAGGCAATGCGGCGGGGCAGAGTATAGCAGAGTGTTCATGGCCACCTTTCTCCATGTCCTGGTCACCAAATATAGGTACATCTTTTCCGGCCTCCATCTTTTCTGCTATTCTATCAAGTTAACTTGTGCCTGCGCGCTTCAAGCCATCTAGGTTGTTGATGTGCAGAGCTTGATCGTGGTTTCCACTTATGTTTCGTAGGTGGACAACAACGAAAGCAGCGCGAATTGCTCGAAACCCCATCTTAGGATTTGGGGATGGCATTCACGTTAAATTTGAGGACAAGAAAATCTGAGATTGTTATTTTCTACTTTTATATGAGTCGTGGTGGAAACAGTTGTGTGTAGACACACGACATACTTTAACTTTATTACAATAATTGCTGCACGTACGTACTGCCATGCATATAAATGTTGCAATCTTTCAGCAATTGTAGGCTCCAGCTTCGTTGCATTCTGAAGAACATTTATTCCCTCATTCGTGAGCTTTTTGTATGTCCTTAAGTTTAAACGTTCTAGTGCCAACATTGAGGTGGCTCGGGTTTGGAATGTATGTGTAGATTAATTAGTTTCTGCCCTCTTGGGTTTGTCTTTGTGCGTTTGTTGCTATCCTCTTGGGTTTGTTTAGGCACTGCCTTTGTTAGCTCCTGGGTTCTCCCATGGTCTTGTTGTTGGTTCTCCCTTCTTTTCGAATATATTTTAATTTAGCAAAAGAAAAAAGAAAAAGTTAAAATTAATCTTTCAAAATTCAAAGCATCCAGCAATTGATTTATCAAAGAAAGCTTTATACTACTTTCATTACTGTTGATGCAAGAGATTACAATCAGGCTAATGCCTCGGTCCCCATAATAACCTAGCTAGCTCTTTCTCCATAAGAATTTCGTCCAAGCATTAATTGTTCTGCTTTTGCCAAGTCTCTTCTTGCCGTCACAAGATGTACCTCTGCGCGCAACAGCCCATCCTAACCCGTTAGATGGAGGATAATCAATTAATCAGTCTAATTTTCAAGGAATTTTGGGACAGATTCTGTCAAATTCACCGAGCCAGAAAATCAGTTCATTTTGCGCGGCGAATAGGGTAATTCGCCGGACAAGTTTAATATAAATATATATTAATATAATATATATATACATATCAATAGATATATATATATATATATATATATATCAATATATACATATGAATATATTTATGTTAAATTATATATTACTATAACTTATGATATATTATTAAAAATATGTTAATATATATAATTAACAATAACTTATTACAGCAAAACCCCCCAAAAAAACTCATAATATTGACCTTCCTTGGCGAATGTTTGCCGGGCAAGATCTATAATATACAATGATTGAAATATCGATATCGACGGATATATCACTAGTCAAATTTACGGATATCTTGCTCTAAATATCAATATCGTTTACGGTTAATAAAAATGACGAAAATTTAGTCTAAAAGTTGGAAATTTTTTATGAAACTTGAGGAAAAATTTAAGTAGGGTCAAACTTTGTTCAAAAATTAAAAGGAATTGATATATTTTAAATTGGGAAAAAAAAATGAAAAAAAAGGCCAAAGTTTGTTTAAAAATTGGAAAAAATGGGTTACAAAAATTAAACAACAATTGTCATTAAGGGGGGTCAAACCCGAGACCCCCCTAGAAAGCATAAAACGCAAGGCCAACTCGCCAAGCCAGCGTAATTGAAATTTTAATCAAGGTATATTATATACTATAAAACTAACAGTCATCTTTTTTCTCCAACAGGTATGCAACTCGGGTTTTCCGACCCGATGACATGACCCGACTCAAACTACTTCGTTTTACTTCCACTTTTCACAAATTAACAGTCCATCTTCATTGTTTTTATCACAGAAAGGGATTTGTAGGTTCAAAATAAGAAAATACTTTTGATATTTCGGCCAATTTCTTTCACCCCCTTTAGGTGTTGCTGGCCGGATTTTCCAATATTTCGGCAAAATTTCGACCGATATTTCCGATATTTTCATCCATAATTATATATTTTCTATCTATATTATTATATATTTTAATATAATATATATTGTTATAAATATGAATGTATATCATATGTATTATATATTATTAAAAATATGTTAATATATATATAATTAAAATAACTTATTAACAATAAAACCCCAAAAAAAAAACTCATAAAGACTCACCTGGTTCGGCGAATGATACATATTCGCGGGGCAAAGTTGATCTTGTTTGACGGAGGTTCACTCGGCAAGCTCTATTATACATTTTTTATTATATAATTGACATTATTATATATATTTTTAATCTATAATAAAAAAATAGAAAATAATAATAGCAAATAGAATATGAAATATGTGACATATAAATTGAATGTTTTTTTGGACAAGTATTAATCAATGTCGGTTTCACTATCCCCCTCCCAATTACCCTCGTCGTTCGAGCTATGCGCACTAGTTGTGTAGAACTCGTGTCTTGAGAAGAACGATGAACAATCTCACACCGCTAGGGGAGGGAAAGGTGAAGTGACTTATATGTGTAGACACTTATCTATCTAGCGCAAAACCTTTTGGGAGCTCACTGGTTTTGGATTCCTTGGGAACTCCAAACTTAAACGAGTTTGGGCTGGTTCAATCCCAAGATGGGTGACCTATTGGGAAGTTGCACGTAAATTCCCAGACACAAAACCGTGAGGGTTGGGCCCAAAGCGGAGAATATCGTGATACATGGGTCAGGTAGTGACAAAATGGTACCAGAGCTGGATCCCAACCAGAAGTGTGCCAGCGAGGGCGCTGAGCCCCAAGGGGGGGGGGGGGGGGGGGGTGGATTGTAAAACCTTTGTCTTGAGAAGAACGGTGAACAATCCCACACCGCTTGGGGAGGGAAAGGTGAAGTACCTTATATATGTGGGCACGTATCTATCTAGCGCGAGGCCTTTTGGGAGCTCACTAGTTTTGGATTCCTTGGAAACTCCAAAATTAAGCGAGTTTGGGCTGGTGCAATCCCAGGATGGGTGACTTACTATGAAGTTGCATGTAAATTCCCAGAAACAAAGCCATGAGGGCTAGACCCAAAATGAACAATATCGTGCTACATGGGTCGGGTCGTGACAAAATGGTATCAGAGCTGGACCCTGACCGGAAGTGTGCCAACGAGGGCACTAGGTCCCAAGGAGGGAGGAGGGTGGATTGTAAAACCCGTGTCTTGAGAAGAACGGTGAACAATCCCACATCGCTCGGGGAAGGAAAGGTAAAGTACCTTATATGTGTGAGCACGTATCTATCTAGCACGAGACCTTTTGGAAGCTCACTGGCTTTGAATTCCTTGGGAACTACAAAGTTAAGCGAGTTTAGGCTGGTGCAATCTCAAGATAGGTGACTTACTGGGAAGTTGCACATAAGTTTCCAGGAACAAAACCGTGAGGACTGAACCCAAAGCGGACAATATCGTGCTACATAGGTCGGGTCGTGACAAAATGGTATCAGAGTTGGACCCCGACCAGAAGTGTGACAACGAGGGCGCTGGGCCCCAAGAGGGGGGGGGGGGGGGGTGGATTGTAAAACCCATGTCTTGAGAAAAACGGTGAATAATCTCCGTCAGGACCCACCCCTAATCCCCCAGGAATAAGGGCTAAATCTCGATCCCATCTAACTTACGCATGACACGAAGACTAAACTGACGTCCAACCTTCATGTGACACGCAAGTCGGACAAGGGATTCTCGATCCGACCGTCCAAAGTTTCTGAACTTCCCAGAGTGCGCAAAGTCTAACGTGGATCGTGCGTGTGATGTCTCCATCTCTCTCGACCAACAGCCCGCACAGCAAAAACCTAGAGGGTATCGAAAACACGAAAAGACTGTGAGTGGACAAAAATAAAGTATAAGTTTAAAAACATTTCATAAAACAATTACATTTATACCCTCCACGCAAAACCAATGCATGCATATCACGTCAAGTCATGAAATCACTCATACCAAAAACCATCATTGAAAAACCATTTGAAAACCCATATCATCCAGGCCTCAGCCTCAAATCACAATTCAATCTCAAATCCGGGAACTCAGTCCCACAACTCGTCAAATCCACTTCATCCGGGCCATTGCCCAAAACGTCAGAAAACCAGTGAAAAACATCAATCATACAAGTTTACTGGATCTCAAGTGCGCCCGACTCTTTAAACTCAAAACACAATGCGCAAATAGCCAGGCCTTCCCGGGATATCCGAGTCTTTAAACTCAAAACACAATCACAGGCCTCGGGGGGTATCATTATCACCGAGTCTTTAAACTCAAAACCATACCGAGTCTTTAAACTCAAAACATCAATCCAGGCCCCTCCCCCCATAAATCAATCCGAGTCTTTAAACTCAAAACCACATCTAGTGGGTTTTCTCTTTTTCTTTTCGGGTCTTTAAACCCAAAACCATTTTCCATTCAATCACTGAACACCACGGAAAATCTATCTCCGAATCCGCAACAATGATTCCATAAGCCGGCATTCGGAACCACTATCCCGAACCCAGATCCAGACTTCCTATCCAAACCTCGAAAATCAAATCCAAAACATCCTTTCTGAAATCACAAGAGTTGGGCTCCAAGCCCGAAATCACTTTTCCGAAATCCATTTTAAAACCTTGAAATCAAATCATCTTCCAAATCCCGAAATCAAACCATTAAAACCATCGTCAAATCACAAGAGAAATCGAAACCTCGTAAAACGTGAAACTCCGTATAATACCTCGAAAATTGTGCAAAATCGCAAACCATCAAGATCATAAAACGAATCATAGAATCACGTATGAAAACATATTAAAACATATATGCATGCATCAAGATTTAGAAAGAAAAGTCCACTCACAGACCATTCCGACGTCGCCTCGATACGCGCGCACTTACGCTGTCCCCGGCCAATCCGCTATCCTCGGCTTTCTCGAACCTGTCCAAAGCCCATAACGAAGTTACTAACTACTTCACAAAAGTCCTACTCAAATCCCATAATTTTCCCGAACTTCTAAGCGTACTTTAAACGGAACCCTAAACCTTCGATCCCGCAGAACTAACCTGAAACAACGTCCGATCGTCCCGAAACCTATCCCAAAAGACTCGTTATAGCAATTAGACTTAAAAACATATTGGAAGTTTCCCCAGAAAATCCACCACGCTGCCCAAAGTGGCTGCGCCTGGGCCTCACGCGCCTGCACACATGGTCATCTTCAACCTCTGGCCAACCGGTTCAACAGAACCGAACCGACGTGACCGGTTCTCCCTCAATACCAGTCCAATTCCACTCCAATAAATCCCAACAGATTCGTCCTGGCCTAAGCAACGATTCCCATCAACCAAACACGACAACACGACCTACATCTTATCTCCCAAACTCGAATTTAAACCCGTCCAAGAACTCTGTTCTTACTCCCGGCCCACCGTGCAATCCCCTGTCACGGTGTCGACCTCTACAGCTTCCCTAGGACCTACTGAACTCACTAGAACTCACCAAAACCCTCGACCCAAACTCAAACTCCACGACTTCAAATTTAAATCAAAACTGGAAAACAGAGCATTCAGAGGGAAGGCAAGAACTTACCTGTTATCTGACCACCACTGTGAGCTCTGCTGGGTTTGTTCGACTCTCTTCAGTCCTCTCAACGCCACCATCGGTTCAATTTGGTGGTTTTGTCACTGGAAGTGCACAGCCGTGCACGGTGGTCCTCGACTCTGTGTCTTCTGGTTCCTCCTCCCTGCTCACACACACCGTCACGTCTAACCTTCACAACCACGATTACTCACTCTCCTAACTCTCCTTCGACCTTCACAACACTCCCACACTCACTCAGTCTCTACAATTGATCAATTCCTCTCACTGTCTCACCCTCTGTTCTCCTTCTTCGAACAAACACGATGCACACACACACACTTAATTGCACCGTGCACAAACACTAGAACCCACTACACATACCCCACGTGTCCACCATCCCCTGACCCAACTCAAAAATATCCAATCTCTCCTGTACACTTGTCCCAATCTGGTTTGCACAATTCCTAATGTGAAAAAAGACCAAAATGCCCCTACTTGTACAAATTACCATTTTGCCCTTCGCCGTTCTAGACCTATAACTTAACCATTCGATGTCCGATGGAAGCATGCCGCTTGTCGCTGTACTCAGGACGTCGAGACCTATCTAACGGTCCTCGGTCTATGTGAAAACTAAGAGTCTAGCAAAAAGTCAATATTTTCCCTCTATTTACCAAATTACGGTAATGCCCTAAACCTTTCGAACATCATAACTTTTTCTCCGATTGTCCAAATCGGACATGCCACCTGTCTACGGACTCGTGACGTCTCGAACTACGTCACGGTCAACAGTCAATGGTCAATTGACTGTCCAAACTAAAAGTCAACTTTTTACCCAAACCAAGGGCAAAATCGTCATTCTACGCCCAAGGTCCAACAGTAACCAACTAACCCCCAATTAACTCAGCTAATCCGTTCACTAATCACTTGCCTAATCTCGACTTCCGGGACGGGTCGTTACAATCTCACACCACTTGGGGAGGGAAAGGTGAAGTACTTTATATGTGTGGACACGTATCTATTTAGCGTATGGCCTTTTGGGAGCTCACTGGCTTTGGATTCCTTGGGAACTCCAAAGTTAAGTGAGTTTGGGCTGGTGCAATCCTAAGATGATGACCTACTGAAAAGTTGTACGTAAGTTCCCAGAAACAAAACCGTGAAGACTGGACCTAAAGCGGATAATATCGTGCTACATGGGTCAGGTTGTGACAAAATGGTATCAGAACTGGACCCCTACCGGAAGTGTGCCAGCGAGGGCACTGGACCCTAAGGTGGGGTGGATTGTAAAACCCGTGTCTTGAAAGGAACGGTGAATAATCCTACACCGCTTGGGGAGGGAAAGGTGAAGTACATTATATGTGTGGGCACGTATCTATCTAGCGCGAGACTTTTTGAGAGCTCACTAACTTTGGATTCCTTCATAACTCCAAAGTTAAGCGAGTTTGAGATGGTGCAATCCTAAGATGGGTGACCTATTGGGAAGTTATACGTAAGTTCCCAGAAACAAAACCGTGAAGGCTGGACCCAAAGCGGACAATATCATGCTATATGGGTCGGGTCGTGACAAGTTGTTTTCTCAGCGTCACTTTCAATTGGTTCCAAGGTACCGAGATTAATAAAAATGCCATCAATCGCAACTGGCAGGTTGAGGTTGTCGGTGCGTACTCCTTACATGTTTATGGCGGGCACTGAGGAATCCGCTGATAGGACGTTAAATAAGCATTATTTTATACCCTTTATACTTGACTTTTAATATTAAAATATTAAATAAATTGATAAAATAATTTATTTTGTAATTTTTATGATTAGATAAATAAAATTTGTAATTTGGAGCATTTTGGCAAAAGAATCATCTCGATCGGAATTTTAACGAAAATATTATGGACGAAATTCGGTGGAATTATTAATTTAGTTTTAATTAATTAATTAATTTTCCCTGCAGCCCAAACCCATTTTTAAAACCCAGCCCGCCAGGCCCAAGGAATCAGCCCAGTTCGCGCGAGCCCAAAACTTCAGCCCACATGCGTCGCAAGCCCAGGCCCGTGCGGTCCAGCCACGTTGCAGCCATGTACCGAAGTACCCTCCGCCCAGTCGACGTGCGTGTACCGAAGTACCCTCCGCCCAGTTGACGCGCGTGTACCGAAGTACCCTCCGCCCAGTCGACGCGCGTGTACCGAAGTACTCTCCGCTCAGTCGGCGCACCTGCGCTGAACGCCCAGCCTCCTCCTCAGCTGATCCAAGCTGAATTCTGTCTTTGATTTTCAGCTGCTCTCTGCTGAACTCAGTTCCACCAACTTCCAGCCACTTTCCAGCCCAAATTATGCCACTTTACAGCCAAAACCACTTCTAAACATCATCACAAATCTTTATTACTCATCATTCCATTATTTAACATTTTTTATTGTATTTTTGTATTATTTTTGGTAGCTTTTTCCACCTATAAATAGGGTTTCATTTCACTTATTGAGATACACCTTCTTTAAGGCACACATTTGAGCCTTCCTTAAGAGAAACTTTGGCAAAATATTTCCAATATAAAGTTTAGAGTTTGAGTTCATATTTCCCAAGTTTATTTCCTCCATCTTCATAAGGTTTCGTCCGCTGTCGGAGAATCGTGTGAATAACAATCCATTGTTTTCATCCACCTTGAAAGTGTAACAATTACTCTCCATTTACTCAAACTCTCATTTTTGTTATTGGTTTTGATTATAGTTCAATATATGTGAGGTATTTTCTTACTAATATTTGTAAGTGTTAAATGCAATCTCCATGTGTCTTACTTTATGAATTTTAGTTATTTTATACATTTTAGTGTTTCATACTTCAATTCAATGTTAAGTGTTTTATCCGCTGTCGGTGCACTTAGAGTAGAATTGAAGAGACTTAATGTTGATCGTTGTCGGCGCATTCAGTCAAAAACAAAAGGTAAATCATGTTGTAAGTGTTATCCGCTGTCGGTGCATTTATAATATTGAAAAATATATAAAGGTAATTGAGACGATTAAGGTAAAATTTCGTGATCGTTTTATTATTTGCAATTATTAGAGTGTTGGTAAGATATGTGGTTTAAGAAGGTCACTTGTACATAAATTAGAGTAGAAGTAGGATTAGTTGATTTATGCTTTTACTTATTTGTATGATTACAAACCTTTTCAAAACCCCCATTTTTAATTTATTGATTCTTTGAATAATTAATTCTTTAATTCTTTTAATTGTTCATTCTTTGATTCTTTTATTTCTTTATTCTCTTATTCATCTATTTTTTAATTTATTAATTCTTTGATTATTTAATTCTTTAATTCATTATTCTTTTATTCATCTCCCACTAACACATTATTAATGTTCCCTAATTTCCCTGGTTAAGAACGATCCCTATTTACCAATACTACATCTACACAAAAAGGGTTTAAATTGCATAACACTCGAATTACATGTTTAATTTAATGCGTAGTTTGGGCTTAGCCATCCTCCTAGCAAACAACTTTGTCATTTTCTTTTTCTCCACCATCATCATGATGCCGGTCATCAAAATCCCAAATTTTTCTATGTTTCACGATCTCAACTACTTTCCAACGAGTATCAGCTTTTGGATCATCCACATAGAATACTTGTTTCGCTATACTAGTTAGGATGTATGGATCACTTTCAAACCACCAGTTGTTTGTGTTGACATACATACATAAATGATATTTTATGATCCTACTTGGGATACTTGGGTTTGTATCGAACGAATGACACTTGAACATGACTACTACCTTGCTAGCGACTTGGCACACAGTATCTGGAAAAATTTAGACAAATAAATTATCGTTTCAACAACGTTAGACCCCAAATAGAGTCGAATGCCAATCTAAATGAGTCATTGTAACAAAACGTGACAGTCATAACTTTTCATGCCAAATAGGGTGTCGTCATCAGTGTTAATATTTCGGGAAATGTTGCCTACATAACCATCGGGAAATTTTACACTTTGCAACCACTTAAGGAATCTTTTTCTTATTCTCTAGCGTAAATGTATAACCTAGATGAGCCATGATGTATTTGCCATTCACAACTTTTGCCCAAAAATGTTGTCGAATACCAATGTCTTGCATACCCAGACGAGTCTTTTTGGCGTCTTTCGACTTGCCCTCCATAAGTAAAATTTTTCCTACAAGACTCTTGGTAACATTCTTCTCAATGTGCATAGGATCCACGATGTGCCTGATTTTCAATTTTGACAATACAATAACCTAAAGAATATACTTTTTTTTGCGTCCAATTTTCCTATTCAGTAGGTTTTGGGCCCTTTTTGATGAATGTGGGAATGCTATTTAAGATGTCCAATATCTCTTCACCGAACCTCTCCCTTGGTCGTGCTCGTAGCTCTATTTTCCCATCCAATGAGTTAGACTGCATACGTCATCGATGATCATAGGGTAAAAATCTTCTTGCACCTAAATAACATACCTTTGATGCGTGCCAAAAGAATGTTGTATCTGATCCACGTGTCGGACAAACAAGATAGCTCTTGGTGCTCCATCCTGCCAGCATGCTGTAAGAAGGAAAATCATTAATTGTCCATATTACGGCATTGATCCACTGCACATTCCACAAATCCACAAGCTCATCAATCAACGGCCGCAAATAAATGTTGATGGAATTACTCGGTGATTTGGGCCCCAGTATCAAAGATTTAAGGATTGTGAATTTTTTGCATCTCGAATGAAGAAAGTTATACGAAACTACAACTACCGTCCAAGTGCTATAGGGCCTTGCAAAACTTCCAAAAAATTAAAACCATCAGTAGTAAGTCCTAATCTAAGATTTCTTGGCTCCGAGGAAAAATCGAGATACATCTTATCAAAATCTTTCCAAGCATCTCTATCGGCTGGATGCCTTAATGAATCTTCATCAGTGTGTTCATCCTTGTGCCAGCTCATATTACGGGTTGTGTGAGACAACATGAAGAATCTTTGTAACCTTGGCTTCCATGGAAAATAGCGCAACACCTTATTAAGAATCTTATTCTTTCGAAACCTAAGCTCATTGCACACAGGACATTTTTCGAGTTGCTCGAATTCACTGTAAAATGAGATCCTCACATACCCTAAAATGAGATCCTTCAAGAGCTTCTTCGAGTTATAATGATTTTTAGGTAGAGTGTTATCTTCATGGAGCATTCCAATGATGATGTCCATTATGTGATCAAAATGCTTGTTCATTTGATTATACTCAACTTTAATGTGCATCAATTCCACAACTGCCCATAGAACCGAAAAGGATTTACAACCAAGGTATCATTCGTACTGAGCTTCTTTTAACAACATCTCGTAATGGAGATCTGACTCTTCAAGTTGAGACCTAGGGGCATCATCATCCATATCATTAGATGAAGAAGGAAAAATATCGGTTAATATCTCAACAGATTGATCATAATCACACTGATTATCCGAATCACTATCATCTCGAAAGGTCCCGTGAACTGAAGATGTCGATGCAGTAAAATTATGTTCACTGTGATAGATCCACTTAGTATAGTTATGTACGATCTCGTTCTATGCCGATGCAAAAGGACGACACTCAGCGACATCCAACAACGGTCGTTACATTTACAGCATGGGCATAATAAACATTTTTTATCACTACAATGACTACGTGCAAAAGCGATGAATATCTAGTATGCATTCAGAGAACATTGTTGGAATATAAACTGAATTTCCCACGATCCAAACCTAACCACATAGACATCAAACTACATAACACATAGTTGTGCACTCCCAAAATGTCCCGATAAATGGACAACTCAAGAGCCAGTCAATCAATCTGATTCACTAACTCTCAAACGAGTCTACGGTTTTCCATCGAATTTCACTAAACAAAATTAATCAGCCCGATCAACTTCGCATTAACGGATAAATCACAATTCCCTAGCACAATTATATCCGGAATTCTAAATATCTTCCACAATAAATCATAATTTTATGACTTAATTAAATACAAATATTTTTAGAAAAATTAAATTGAGAGGTAAACACACATACCTTTTATAAGTAATCCTTCAAATCAACCACAAATTTCCTAAAACAAAAAACGATTTTAGCTTATACTAACAAATAAAAATTGAAAAAAAAAAATCATTAAATCTTAGATGAAGTAATGATGAAGTGATGAAGAAATGATGATAAAATAATGATGAAATTATGTATGGAAGGTGAGAGTGAGTAAGAGAGAGTAATGAGAGAGTTATAAGGAAGAAGATCGAAGAAATGAATCTACTGTCTGCATTTATGCAAATTAGACCGTTTCCCGACAAAAAGTTCGTCGGGCAAACTTTAATGGCCCGCTGGGCAAAGTTTAGGCGCCAAAACACTTTCGTGCCAGAACACTTTCGTGCCAAAACTTTTTCCTGCCGCGGGTCAACGGAAAATGTTTGCTTGGCGAAAACAATTCGCCATTAAGTCAACTTTGCCCGACGGAGGTTGACCACTCACCGGGAAAACCTATCCCCTTTTGCGCACCAACAACCATGGCTTCCTGCGCATAGCTTGCCCTGGGGAGCCTCCTTGCATTCGCCGAGCAAAAGCTATTTTACCGGAAATTTTTTTTTCGCCGGGCAAAGTGTATATTCTTGTAGTGTGTGCTGATATATAATAATTTTGTTGACTAGTTACACAGACAAGAAACTCTCTGATACAATTTCTTCAAGCCCCCTTAAATATTTTATTTAAATTCACATACATGAAAATAAATTTTAGACATTCCAGTTTGCAACTTCTAGAAAGAATCATAGATCGATCGACGACCCCTCTCTAAATAGTTGGCACCTCTATAACCTAACCAACTGAAAATACCTAACTAATTGTATTTTAATGTACCTAACCTACTTTAATAGGAGTTTAATGACTAACCTAATCAAACTGAAAATACCTAAATTGTAGTTAATAATGTACTAACCATATGCTTAATTTAATTAAAAGGTCTTAAGCCTTCATATATCATCGTTTGATATTTTTTTTTTGGCCCAGCTAGACTGCAATCAAACAGGGACGCCGTAGTGGTCGATCGAAAGCGAATGCTAGAGTTTGCGGTTGTCGTTCACATTGAATTCTGTTATTAATTTGTAGAAAATGGCCCAACACCTTTCTAGATATGTACCCCATGTTTGCGCTTGGAGGGTAGGCATAACCCTCCGGGATGCGGCTTGTTTATAATCATAAAGTGCTTCAAATGAGTTACGCCAATTAGATACTAGGAAATTCGTCCTCCAAAATTAATATTTTGCCAAATGCATCATATCTTATGGTTATCTACCTGTTTTGTAGTTTTTTATTTTATTTTTATAATATAAAATATCAATAATACGATCTAAAATAGAGATTTTAAAGAAAGACACATATTAGTACGTATAAACATACTTCATATTAAACCTGAAAACTTACAGATGACTGATCGAAGTGCAAACTAAACGTGAAAATTTAGTGGATGTAGGCTTTCAATTATGCATGGCTAGTAGTTTTCAACATCCATCCGTTTAGGCCATACATTGTTGAGTGGCATGAACATGAAGTGCCTGCCCACTCATGAATCTCATAATCAAACAACAAATAAAATAAAAACTCTAGATCTTAAATTTTAGCCAACGTTTTGATTTTAAGCCCAGACATACCCAAAATCATCACATGCCTGCATGTATTTATCCCTATTTTCTTTCCTGCAAAATTTTAGATTAAATTTCCATAAATATTGTTATTATAAAAATGACGCACGTCTTACACATAATTATGAGGATATATATGATATATATAATATTATAAAAGAAATTAATTACACTCTACTACCTTATGATTTATAATAAATTTCAGAGTTATACGTATATGACATTTCAAATTTTATAATATTTTATTACCCTGAGCTTTTTAAACGTGATAACTCTGACTCCACTGTTAATTTTTTTCCGTTAAAAAGATGACGAAGAAAGATGAAGATGAGTTCTTCACGTCACTAAAGGTGAAGAGCACATTTGGTGACGAATTCTGCGACGAATTCTGCGATGAACTGCACTCCAAAGATCTTTTTCTCTAAACGTATTCTTAGCCTTTAGCGACGATGAATACATATATAGACCTTCAAGCTCTTTCTGGATTTTTTTAGAAATTCTAGATTTTTTTAAACTCTTTCTTTTTTAATCCATTATCATTTTAATTCTTCCTCTACAATATCAGTGTGTAAATTAGTTTTTGTGGGTCTTGATTGTTATGGGAAGAAAGATGATGAAGAAGAAGAATGAAGAATATGGCAGAGAAGAAGAAGAAGAAAGAAGAAAATGACAGAGAAGACGAAGAAGTCGAGTTCTTCTTACGGATCTTTATATGGAAAAAAACAAGGCTGTTTTTTTTTTCATTCAATTGTCAGTGTTTATTTTGAATCTTATTTTTTTTATTATCTTTTTATTTACACAGCAAAGTTGACTTTGAAAAATAAATCTCACTATGTTAACGGAAAAATTAACGGTGAAGTTAAATTATCATTTATTAAAGAGTTTGCGTACTAACGTGTAAATTTTGTCAAAATTTAATACGTCAAATATAATTCTAAAATTTAGTGTAAATCAAAAAGTACTAAAATATAATTTGCTCTCTATTATATATTTCAGTATAATTTTTTTAACATCCATTATAATACAAACACGTATTTAATTTGTAATTTTTTTTTTCATGCGTTCATTTAGAATAATTCATTAATCAGTGAAAAGTTTGCTTCGTATGGTTATGATAGAAAACTATAAAAAATGGATCATGGCAACGAAATGGATTTATAAAATGCAAAAGCATGCATAAAGGGACAGAAAGCAAAAACTGTACATATGGAAATGGGAAAGCTGGTGGCAATTATAGGAGCTGGGATCAGTGGCCTTCTTGCCTGCAAGTACACAGTTTCAAAGGGGTTTCAGCCAATTGTGTTTGAATCCACAAGCAGCATTGGAGGAGTTTGGACCAAAACCTTCGAAACCACCAAGCTCCAAACTCCTAAAGAAGCCTACCAATTCTCAGATTTTCCATGGCCCTCTTCGATCCAAGATGAATTTCCTAACCACCATCAGGTGTTCGATTATATTCGATCTTATGCCCGCCATTTCGACTTGCTCAAGCACATCAAATTCAACACCAAAGTGTGTGGGATTGAGTATGAAGGCCCCTCTGAGGATGAGATGCAAACTTGGAGACTTTGGGGTGGCACTGGGGAGGCTTTCAGCTCAAAAGGCAAATGGAAAGTTGAAGTAGAAGAAAAAAATAGCCTCTCAACTGAGGTATACTCTTGAACAAAATCAAAACATTTGGAACTTACTTTTACATCTTTTATTTTTAAAATGGTATCAGAGAAATTTCGCTCTTAAAACCTAAATAATCCGCTACCACTCCTTTGTGTATATGGAGCCTAATTGCTCCATGTACCCATGGGATACTGACTGCACCACACAAGTTACTCCCTCCCTCCTCCCTCCTCCCTCCTCCGTCGGCCTATGTTACATTGAATTGGCCTTTTGTACCATCTCTTGGCTTTTCGTATCGCATTATTCTGCTTTTATGTCACATCTTAGCGCCATCTTACTCAGTATTTATGTCATCGGTTCTTTTTGGGCCGCATTATTTGGCTTTTATGCCCCCTTTTAGCCTTTTATGCCATCAAATTTGGCCTTTGTGCTACTGTCTTTACCGATGCCATCTGAGTGGATTTAAAAACGAGTGTTACCTTACCCCAAATTACCGGATTTGCTACCATAATGGCAAACAGATATCAATATTTCAAGAAACTTACTTTGCAAGTTGGGATTTTATAACAATCACTCTCCAATTTGGAGAGAGTATTGCGAATCAATAGAATTGGAAATAGTCTACTTTTATAATCAAGAAATTATTTAGTAATTTCACGAATTATTATTTCCTTTCTTAATAAGCTTAAACAGTACACACTGAAACAAAATCAATATATTCGGAAGTTATTCTTTCATATTTTATATTTAACAATTATTATATATTATATAATATATTATCAGACTGCAAGTGGATGTTTTAATGATCTGATTAATAAGCAGATTCACCTGGTGGACTTCGTGATCCTCTGCATCGGGCGATTTAGCGATGTCGCCTACATCCCTGAATTCCCTCCAAACAAGGGACCAGAAGCATTTCATGGAGAGGTTATACACTCCAAGGATTATGCAGCCATGGATTACGAAAGCGCCGCTAAATTTGTTAAAGGAAAGCAAGTAATAGTTGTTGGGTTTCGAAAATCTGCATTGGACATTGCAAAGGAGTGTTCAAACATAAATGGTAATTAATTTAATTATCATGTACACTTCCTTCATAATTTGAATATCAAATAACTGTGCACCCAAAATATAATAATAATCACTTGTTCATAGTTTGTGAGCTTGATTGTGTCAGGGGTTGAACATCCATGCACAGTTTTGTACAAGACAGAGCACTGGACTATCCCTGATCATCGTCCATGGGGGGTGCCACTGGCATACCTGTATCTTAATCGTTTCTCGGAGCTTTTGGTTCATAAGCCTGGTGAAGGCTTCCTACTCAGTCTCCTTGCCACAATTCTTTCACCTCTGGTAAAGAAACAGTTTATTTAATTAATTTTGAGAAAACTACGACATAGTTACAATCAAATTTATATATAAGTATGATCAATTGTTTTCTTACAACCAAGCACAAACTCATTTGTAAGAATTGTAATTTTACTTATTTGTCCTGCAAGGTAGCCGCAGATGTTAATTTCAAAGTAGCTAGAAACCCAAGTTCTTAGAATCGCAATTTTGTAACGAAATCAAGGGTGTTATATGGCATTTAGTGGCTTAGAATTGAGGGTTTAAGAAAGTTTTGGGAAGGTAGAGTGGTGTTTGTGTAGGAGTGGGGGAGCATATAGCTTAACTTGTGGCTAAATTTTAAGGTATAAATGATTAACCCGATAGTTGTTGGTTTAGGAGCATTATTGGAATTTATCTTTAGTAGCTATGGGTATTTTTTGGTTGTCTATTAGAATTTTTTTCCTTACTTAATAGTAAAATTTTTGGTCATGTGGTCCTTGTGTAGTAAAAGAAAAATGTTGTCACGGATCTCAATATATGTGATTTAACCCTTGTTTTTGTCAATTTGAATAAAAAATGAAAATACTTAAAGCTTATTTCTAATACATTTTTTATCTGGAACAGAGATGGGCGTTTTCAAAATTTGTGGAAAGTTACATAACTAAGAAGCTTGGATTGGCCAAGTATGGGATGGTACCTAAGCATAGTTTCCTTCAAGATATGAGTTCTTGTCTGATCGCAACAATACCTGAAAACTTCTTTGACCGCGTCCAAGAGGGAAGCATCATACTCAAAAAGTCTCCCACCAGTTTCAGCTTCTGCAAACAAGGCATTTTGATTGAAGGTGAAAACTCCCCTTTGAAGATAGATTTGGTCATATTGGCTACTGGCTTTAGAGGTGACAAAAAGCTTAAAGACATCTTCGTGTCTCCCACCTTTCAGAACTACATTGCCGGTTCACCGGACGCCACATTACCCCTCTACAGGTTAGCATCCAGTAATGCTAAATGTATCATATTTAATTCCGATAACATCTTCACATGCGACTTGTGTGTAAGACATATAATTTATGTTTAGTTAGGCTTATTAAATGCAACATTTAAAATGTATCTTGAATTTCTTCCATTTAGGCAATGCATACATGGAAGAATTCCACAACTAGCTGTGATCGGATTCTCCGAGAGTTTTTCAAACTTGTACACCTCGGAGATGAGATGCAGATGGGTGGCAGAGCTTCTTGGCGGGACGATTAAGCTACCTATCATAAAGAATATGGAGAAAGACGTGGAGAAATGGGAAGAATATGCGAAGAGAGTTTCCGGGAAATACCACCGGAGATCCTGCATCAGTGCCCTTCACGTGTGGTACAATGACCAGTTGTGCAAGGACATGGGATGGAACCATAAGAGGAAGAAGGGACTGTTTTCTGAATTGTTTGAGCCTTATGGCCCTATGGACTATGCTTCCTCTTAAATGTCCTGATTCAACATTCAAGTACGTCACACAAAAGATAGAGGACCCATGTTTCCCTTCTACTTAATTGTTTCTATATCCATTAAGTTTTTCCTTGTACTTTGCTCCATTTTCAATTTTTTCAAGTAAGTTTCAAATCGAAAATTCTTGCAATTACGTTATCACATTAGTGTTATTTGAACACAAAAATTTCCGCACATTAGGTTCATAGGTTTATCCTTCCATTGATTTGATCATTCCAAGCTACACGATCCCTTGACTCTTCACCCAAATATAATTCGTGAACAAGAGGGTTCAAAGGTAATAATGAAGTATTCTTACTAAATTCTGTTTTCAAAGAGGTCTTGGATTTCTTGCAACCCAAGTTACCAACATGTACTTATGGGAAGTCTCCTATCCACAATTATGCATAATCCATCTAAGAAGCACTTAGGAATTGCTACGACGGCCCTAAGGTGTATCCAAGGCACTTTTTCCTATGGGATTGTGTATGAAAAGAGAAAAGGTGCAACCTTAATTATTGTGATAATGACTGGGGAAGAAGTGAAGATGACAAGAAGAGCACATCTTGGTATGCATTCTCTTTTGAAAATGGAATATTCTCTTGGGCCTTAGTGAAGCAAAGGAGTGTTGTACTCTCTACGGTTGAAGCTGAATATGTCAGTGCAGTAGAGGCAACTACTCATATATGGTTTAGGTTTATACGAAAGAATTTTGGTGAAGAACAAGGGGAAGCTACATCACTGCTATGTGACAATATTCCAGCAATAGAAATGGCTATAAACATGTTTTCCATCAGAAAACAAAGCATATAAACCACATGTATCACTTCATTAGAGAAGCTCTGCAAGGTAATGAAATCACTCTTCTAATATTACAAGTGAGAGGAGCAGTTGATTGATATCTTTAATGTTGAAGCTGAAGATAACATGAAGAGCATTTCTCAGTATGCATTCTCTTGGGCCATAGTGAAGAAGAGTAACGTTGTACTCTCTAATGCTTAGGTGAATATGTTAATGCAGCAGAGGCAACTACTCATGCTATATGGCTTAGGTTTATACTAATGAATTTTGGTGAAGAAGAAGGAGAAGCTATACCACTGTTATGTGACCATATACCAGCAACAACAATGGCTAAGAACACTGTTTTCCATCAGAAAACAAAGCACATTAACCATAGGTATCACTTCATTAGAGAAGGTTTGCAAGGTAATGAAATCACTCTGCTAATATTGAAAGTCAGAGGAGTAGTTGGATGATATCTTTACTATTGAAGCTGAAGGCGATATAAAGAGCACATCTTGATATGCATTCTCTTGGGCCTTAGTAAAGCAGAGCAGTGTTGTACTCTCTACTGCTAAAGTTGAATATGTCAGTTGTAGTATAGGCAACTATTTATGTGATATGGCTTGGGTTTATACTAAATTGTTTTGGTGAAGAACAAGGACAAGCTACACCACTTCTATGTGACAATATACCAGTAACAACACTGGCTAAGAATCATGTTTTCCATCAAGAAAAAAAAAACATATAAACTGCAGGTATCACTTCATTAGAGAAGCTATGCAAGGTAATGAAATCACTCTGATAATATTGCAAATCAGAAAAGAAATTGGCTGATATCTTTACTAAGGCTTTACCTAAATATAGTTTTGGATACTTAAGGGGTTTACTTGGAGTTAAACTAGTGAACAACTTAGAAGCGAGTGTAGTTGATTAAGCTATCCACTAGGTAGTGAGGTGGCATGGATGAGTTGTGTGTGTGAGCGAGTTGTATAAACCAAAAATAAATCAGAATGTGCGAGGAGTGAGGAGGAGTGTGTGTTTTCCATAGCACTCAATTCAATCATAACGAAAAACTAAGAAGAAAAATCTGCCACAATCTGATATTAGAAATTAGAAAATTCTCTCTAGCATTTTTTCAAACACATTAGCTGCACTGAGCATCACATAGTTTTCAATCAATAAGTCATCCACCAATTTCAATTCAAATAAAGACTGAAGTAGGGAGAAAACTAAATCTAATCCTAAATCATCCAGTTCAGCTAAAGAATCGATTTAGAACTCATGCCATCTGGTTCAGCTAAAGAATCGATTTAGAACTCATGCCTGAGCTATTGGTGGATCGATTAACCACTAACATCACAACATGTGTGTATTAGCAATCAGAAAACGGGGGGATGATCGTCAGTGACCGTTTTACTCAAATCTGAGTAGGATTGGTTTCAGCAACTTCATAGGTAAACCTTCAATCACAACCCTCTTAGCTGCAATTGAATCGAAACTAGCTTTATGGTATCTATCTTTCTTTATCTATTTTCTACTCAAATTCTAGGCTAGGATTGAATAATAATTTTTATAAGAATTACAGAATTGATCTTAGCTTACTAATTGTTTGATAAAATGCCTTAGATGATTTGATGTTCTCTTTGAGGTCAGATATAACAGATCCATCTGTGTGTGTATTCTTATAGATTCTCAAATGAATGAATTACAATGTAGGTATTACTCCACACACACACACACATACTCTCTCTCTCTCTCTCTCTCTCACACACACACACACACACACACACACACATACACTCCTTGTGATTCGATTAGAGGTGATGACAAAGTGATGTCATCACTCATATTCTTGTGGTACACAAAAAAGCATCACATGCTTTCACTCTCTTTCTTTTAACAGAATCACACACTTACAATGCTCACACATTCATTCTCTTTTTTCTTGCCACTTGTCCTTCTCGATTTGACATCAAGCACACTGCCAAGTCAGCTGTAAGTGAAGCAGCTTAGTCACCAACAACCCCTCCTAAGTTGTTCACTGGAACCACTACTAGTAAACCTCTTAGTTAGCAAAACTTTTCTCAAGGTAGAGCCTTAGTGAATATGTCTGCAACTTGATCCTCATACCTAGAATACTCTATGGAACTCTCTCTATTTTAGATTGCATCTCTGATATAGTGATACTTACGTTTGATATGCTTTGTCTTCGGATGAAAGATAGGGTTTTTAGCCATGGAAGTGGCTGACATGTTGTCACACATTAAAGGGGTAGCCTTTAATTGTTCCTCTCCAAAGTCTCCCAGCACAAGCCTTAACCAGACAACCTGAGTAGTTGCCTCATAGGCACTTACATACTCATCTTCTGCAGTCGAAAAAGCAACATTGCTATGTTTAACTGATGCCCATCAGAAAATTCCACTGAAAAATGTAAAAGCATATCCAGATGTACTTTTCATATCATCTTCACTGCCTCTCCAATCACTATCACAAAATCCCATAAGTGTTGCAGCTTTTCCTTTCTTGTATTCAATTCATAGGTCAAAATACCTTGAATATACCTTAGGACCCTCCCAGCTATCCCAAAATAATTCTTGGTAGGATTATGCATGAACTGACACGACCCGTCCCAATCCCCCCGGGATTATCGTGGGATATGTCATGCTCCCGTCTAACACGAAGTGTCAAACAAGGGATAACACAAACCTCACTCCGTTCGGGGCCTCTAGAGTGCGCTAGGATCGGTGGAGGAGTGTGATATTTCGGTCTCTGCTACAGGCCGCATTTGTGATCAACCTGAAGGGCATTAAAACCATTAAAAGCTGTGAGTGGACGAAAATCAATAAGTTCATAAAACACATTTATTAAAAAGAAATTTATGCCCTTCACTAAAAAGTATGCATGCATTCAAAAACCAATAATCAAACCATTTAACTTAATTAAATCATTAGGGCCTTAACTCAAAACCATAAATCCAAGTATGTGGGAACTCAACGCAAAACCGTAAATCCAAACCATATGGGTCCCTGCCCAAATCCATTAGCACCGAAAATCAAATCATAAATCAATAAATCTGAAATCCAAATACATAATCCAGCAAATCCATAAATCACAATTCCATCCAATACCGTTATGTACCAATCCTCGGCATCCCAGATACCTAGCGTCCCAGATACCTGACGTCCCAGACACCTGACGTCCCAGATGTCATGTCATGGTCCAAGCTACGCGTGCTACCCGGGGTCTCAACCCGAGTCAATCTCTGGCATCCCATATGTCTAACGTTCTAGACGTCTAGCAATCCTGCTCCTGAGTCACTATACGGTCCGGTCGCTCCGTGCAGTGACCCCTCACAGGCAATGCGCTGTGACTACTCCATCGTCCAAACGACTAGAGGAGATAATCCATAGATATAAGGATGTTATATGGAAAACCATTTCATAAATCATTTCAAACCATTCAAATGGGCCTATGCCCGAGATTTCCATAAAGCCATCGTAATCCACAAAACCATTTATCCAAATCCATTTATGGGTCCCCGACCCGAAATCACATTCATAAAACATAACTGGGCCTCATGCCCGATTTCGTAAACTAACTGGGCCCTTGGCCCGATGCCTCATTCAATCAAATAGACTCCAAGTCTGATAGTTCGTAAACCAAATGGGTCTCAAGTCCGATTCCATATTTCAAAATCCAAAATCATGCTATTGAACCATTATTAAAACCATAAACTTCGATATACGTGCAAATATGAAAAACATCTCAAAATACGTGCAAATATGTAAATCACCAATACCACAATCATCATCGAAGAAATAAAATATGTAAAACAAATAAAACAGTTATGCATGCATCACAATTTAGAGAACAATGTTCACTCACATACCGTCCTATCCTGCCGCCTTAATATGCGTGTCATAAGCCTCCCCGAGCTAAACCACCGTCCTCGGAACTTTCAAACCTGTCCAAATCATACTAGAGAGTTACTAACCACTTCATTAACCTCTCATTAAAGCCTCCTAATTTTCTAGGATTTTTAAACGTATTTAAACTCGATCCTAAACCTTCAGACACCCCGAACTATATCGATACGATGTCCGATCGACTCAAAATCAGTCCCAAAATGTTCGCTACATCGAATAATTAAGATTACATGTTGAATGTGCCTCGAAAAAAAGGCCCACACGCCTCGGTCAAGGACCCATAAATGGATTTGGATAAATGGTTTTGTGGATTACGATCGATTTATGGAAATCCCGGGCATAGGCCCATTTGAATGGTTTGAAATGATTTATGAAATGGTTTTCCATATACCATCCTTATATCTATGGATTGTCTCCTCCAGTCGTCTGGGACGATGGAGTAGTCACGGCGCATTTCCTGTGAGGGGTAACTACACAGAGCGACCGGGCCTTATAGTGACTCAAGAGCAGGATTACTAGACGCCTAGGACGTTAAACATCTTGGATGTCAGAGATTGACTCGGGTTGAGACCCCGAGTAGCACACATTGCTTGGACCGTGACATGACGTCTGGGACGTCAAGTGTCTGGGATGCCAGGCATTTGGGATGCCGAGGATTGGTACATAACGGTATTGGATGGAATTGTGATTTATGGATTTACTTGATTATGTATTTGGATTTCGGATTTATTGATTTATGATTTGATTTTCGGTGCTAATGGATTTGGGTAGGGACCCACATGGTTTGGATTTACATTTTTGGGCTGAGTTCCCACATACTTGGATTTATGGTTTTGGACTAAGGCCCTAATGATTTAATTAAGTTAAATGGTTTGATTATTGGTTTTCGAATGCAAGCATACTTTTCAGTGAAGGGCATAAATGTCTTTTTAATAAATGTATTTTATGAACTTATTGATTTTCGTCCACTCACAGTTTTTAATGGTTTTAATGCCCTTCAGGTTGATCACGGATGCGGGCTGTAGCAGAGACTGAGACATTGCACTCCTCCACCGATCCTGACACGCTCCAGGAGCCCCGTATGGGCTAAGGTATGAATTATCCCTTGTCTGACACTTCGTGTCAGACTGAAGCATGGCATATCCCGTGTTAATCCCGGGGGGATTGGGATGGGTCGTGTCATGAACCTAGGGAGCAGACTTGAGGCATACATTTTATCTGGTCTAGTATAAGTTAGGTACAGTAAACTGCCTACAATCTTCCTGTATAGCTGCTCATCTGCAGCTACACTGCCATCACTTCTTTGCAGTTAATCATTAGTTACTTGATGAATACTTACAAGCTTGCAACCATTGAGTCCAAATTTCTTAAGCAAGGTTAAAGCATATTTCCTCTGAGGATTAAAGATTCCATCACTTGACTGTAACACACCCATTCCTAGGAAATGATGTAGTAATCCCATATTAGTAATTTCATACCTTCCCCTCGTGTCTTGTTTGAACGCAACCATCATACTTGTGATATCACTTGCGCATATAATATCATCTACATAAATAGACACAAATAGGGCTCCTTCATTTTGTTTAACCTTCAGGTACATGGTTACCTCATTGGTAATTCTTCCAAAACCACAACTTAACATGTAAGAATCAATCTCCCTATATCAGGCCCTTGGTGCTTGTGTTAAGGGCATAATGAGCCTTGTTTAGCTTGTACAATTTTGCTTCATTACCATGAACTTCAAACCCTTCAGGCTTATCAATATGCACTTCCTTTTCTAGAACCCCATTCAGGAATGCTGATTTTACATCAAGTTAAAAACAGCTTCCACTCTTTCTGTGCTTCTAGAGCAATTAGGATTCTGATGATGTTAAGTCTTGCAATTAGTGCAAGTGTCTCATTGAAATCAATCCTTGGTTTCTGAGCATACCCCTTAGCTACCAATCTGGCCTTGTGTTTCTGCACAGATCCATCCAGATTAAGCTTAGTTTTATGCATCTACTTGACCCCAATTATAGGCTTGGCAGTAGGTCTTTCCATTAGCTCCCAGGCAGAGTCCTTGATTGTTTCTCATAAGTTTTCAGGCTCTATTATGCATATGTGACATCTAGCATAGATGTCACTAAGACTTTTTAGTCTTACAGATGTGTTGCATGAATTTTCACACGATGAGTTGCATGAGTCTGAGCTTGAGCTAGGGCTTGAGCTAGTACTTGAACTAGAGATAGAGCTAGGAGTCTCACGTATATGGACATGAGGTTTAGGTCAGGATGATAGATTCCTGAATTGAGATTCACCTGCATAAATTTTTGTCTCTTCTTGCTTCTTCCGATTCTAGTATCCACCTTCATTGAATACCACAATTCTAGACACCACAACCTTCTTTCTTTCTAGGTTATACACTTTATACTCTTTCTCATAACACCTATAGCCAACAAATATGCCTTTAACACTAGAATCATCCAGTTTTCCATCTAGTCTGCTTTGTAATATGCATGTAACATAGTAATCCAAACACTCTCAAGTGTGATACCCCAATCCTTCTTCCTGAGAATTTCTCACATGGAGTCTTATCATGTACAGTCTTGGTAGGACATCTTTTTAGCAAATACACATCAGTGTTAATTGCTTCTCCCTAGAACTCATAGGGAAATTGCTTGTTGTGTAGCTTTGACCTGGCCATCTCCACTATGGTCCTATTCTTTCTTTCAGCTACCCTATTATGTTGGGGGGAATAGGCAACAATTAATTGCCTCTTAATTCCACATTCATCAAGAACTTTTTGGAATTCGACTGATACATACTCTCCACCTCTATCACTCCTTAGTTTCTTTATCTTAAAACCACATTGCAACTCAACCATGGCTTTGAATTTCTTGAACAAATTGAGTACCCTAAATTTATTCTTTAGAAAACATAACCAACACATTCTAGAAAGATCATCAATAAATGTGAGGAAGTAGAGATTACCTCCCATTGTTTCTATCTGCATTGGGCCACACACATCTAAGTGTATGAGCTCCAAAAGTGAGAATGCCCACCTTGCTCCTTCTGTGTCAAATGAACTGACATGATGCTTTCCTACAATACACCCTCCACATACTTCTTTGTCTCCTTGTAGGCTAGGCATGCCTATCACCATCTCCTTTTGTTTTACCATCTTTAAACTTGAATAGTTCAAGTGTCCAAATCTATTATGCCATAAGTCTGAACTCTCCTTAGTTTCTTCCCTTCTAGCTTTAGAATTCTCTGTATTCCTGGCTATTGGATTTACATAATCCAGAGATAGTTTGAAGCATCTACTACCTATCATAGGTACTCTAGTAAATCTTTGTTTCATAGTCTTATCCTCATAGATTTCAACAGAACAATTTCCAAACACCAAACTATATCCATGTTCCACCATCTGTCCTACACTTAATAGGTTTTCATCTAATCCAGGTGAAAACATCACTTCTTTGATGTACTTGTCACCTTGATCAGTATGAACTAACCGAGATCCTTTTCCAGCTACATGGACAAGGTTCCTAGTACCAATCTTTACTTTCACATTCAGGTTTCAATTAATATTGGTCAATAAGGACTCATGTCTTGTCATGTGGTTACTACAACCACTATCCAAATACCAGATAGCTTCATTTTTCTTAATAGAGGTAAAATGACATGCATAAAACATATTTCCCTCCACTCCTGCCTTCCGTGCTAGAGTAGCAATTTTTTTTTCAAGATATTCCTTAGCCATGTGTCCAAACTTGGAGCACTCGGAACATTTTACTTTCCTTCCTTTGTACCAACATTCTCCCTAATGGTGCCTATTACAGCTCTTGCAAAATTCCCTTGTGAGTTCTCCTTTCTGATTTCCAGAGGACTTCTCTTGTTTCGTATTTCCCTTGAACTTCCCCATTGTTCTAGGTCTTGTTTCCTAGTTTAGGCTACTGCTTCTTGAATTTCCACAGACTAGAATTAGACTATCCTTGTGGCTTGTTAGAGACACTCATGCTTGAGAATGCTTTCTCAAACTCACTCTCAGTATGCATTTCTAACCTCTAGTCAAATTCCCTGATTGAATCATTTATACTCTCAACACCGATTTCCTCTAGATCTCTAGTCTCTTCAAGTAACGAGACAATGGATTGAGCACTTGAGCTAATCAAAATTTTCTAAGAAAGTCTCTTCTCAGTAATCTTTTCATCATAAGTTTTTATCTGATTAACAATAACTAGCAACCTAGACATAAATGCAGAAAACATTTCATCTTGTTTCATACGTGTATATTCAAAGTCCCTTCTTAGAGATTGAAGTTTCACGGCTATTACCTTAGGATCTCCTCTGAATTATCTCTTCAGAACTTCCCATGTATGCTTAGAAATCTCCTCATTGGATATTCTTGGGAAGATTTCTTCTGATACAGCATTATGAATTAGTTTCAATGCCTTGGCATTCTTGATCTGGTCAGCATGGCTTGCTTTTGTTTATATTTCTTCATCCTTACTATCATACTCAGGTTCAAGTAGACCTTGAGTAACAATCTACCATAGATTGCAAACCTTTAAAGCAGTTCTCATTTTAATAATCTAGAAGTCATAATTAACCCCTGTAAATATAGGTATCTTCGGGTCTCATCCAGTACCAGCCATTGTGACTTGGCCGAGAAGAAATCTTCAGCTCATAGAAGAAATCTTTAGCCCCTAGAAGAAATCTTTAGCTCCAATGCAGCTTCCACAGTGAGACGCCTCAGATGAAAGGATCTCACTACTCTAACACCATATTGGTAATCAAATAAAAAGGGGATGATAGTCAACAACCCTTTCTACTCAAATCTGAGCAGGATTGCTTTCTGCAACTTCACAGGTAAACCTTCAATCACAACCCTCTTAGCTGCAATTGAATCGAGACTAGCTCATGCAGTGTCTATCTTTCTTTATATGTTTTCTACTCAAATTCTAGGCTAGGATTGAATAAGAATTGTGATAAGAATCACATAATTGATCTTAGCCCACTAATTATTTGATAAAATGCCTTGGACGATTTGGGTGTTTCTCTGAGGTCAGATATCTCTAGTCCCTCCGTACATGTATTCTCATTAATTCTCAAATGAATGAATTACAATGTAGGTATTACTTCACACACACACACACACACATACACACACACACACACACACACACACACACACACACACACATTCTCTCTCTCTCTCTCTCTCTCTCTCTCTCTCTCTCTCTCTCTCTCTCTCTCTCTCTCTCTCTCTCTCTCTCTCTTACACACACACACACACACTCTCTCCATGTTATTAGTTTATAGGTGATGACAAAGTAATGTCATCACTCTTGTTCTTGCGGTACACACAAAAGCCTCACATGCTTTCACTCTCCTTTTAATAGAATCACACACTTACAATACTCACACATTCATTCTCTCTTTTCTTGCCACTTGTCCTTCTCGAAAAGACAGTAGGCACACTGCCAATGAAGCAGCTTAGTCAGCTTAGTCACCAACACTGTGTTCTTCCTCAGAGAATCCAACATTAATATCTGAAGCGGCATTGATCCAGCCAATTTTCGAGTTTGCCCTAAGTTGCCAAGGGAACAAATTGCAAAACGAAAATAATTAATTTTCTATTCCAAGTTTGTGTTGAATTTTTTTTTTTAATTCATTAGTTTGGTCTGCAGGGTTGAAAATTCATGGACGGTGTTAGACAAGACAGAGCATTGGAATCTGCCTAACAACGGGGTGTGTCCTTGGCAATATGCATACGTTTACTTCAATCGGTTCTCTGAGCTCTTGGTTCATAAGATCGGAGAAGGCGACCTCCTCAGCCTCCTCGCATCTACTTTCACCTCTGGTAAATACTTTGGACGAAGTTCCATTTTTCGAATGACACATCTAATGGTAAATTGGACTCATTTGACACATAAATATGTAACGCGTTCACATTTATCATTCTCATTATCCTTGTATAACATCTAATATTTAAACAGAGATGGGCATTTTCCAAATTTGTAGAAAGCCATGTAAATAAGAAGCTTGGATTAAGTTCAGGCATCGGGTTATTTCCACTTAGAGTGAGGCTTTGTTTCAGTTTTGTTTATGTCTTTTTCCATTATCATAAAAAAGAAGAAGCTTGGATTAACAAAGTAAATCAATGGAAGAATTCCACAAGTAGCTGTGTTTGGATTTTCGAAGAGCATTTCGAACTTGTACTCCTTGGAGATGAGATGCAGATGGGTGGAAGAGCTTCTTGGAGGCACATTTAAGGCACCAAGCATAAAATAGATGCAGAAAGAAATCTATATATTTAAATATGGTACAATCTAGGATAGTACATGTTCAAAGATTTTGAGGCTCGAAGATGATTCTCAGAGAAGTACACATAGATAAATTACTAAATGGTACCATATTATAACTACATGCCGTATCGAATTCCCACATAAAAAATACAATGGAACGACTGGATTTTTTTCTTCATTTGTAATATTATTACATGGTACCCAAGGAGGACCAACTATGGTGCATGTAATCTACATGGTATGATATGGATGAACATGTGATCCTGCATAAAAAATATAATTGAAAAATTGGATTGATTTTCTTCATTTGTTGTGAATTATTTAGAGAATGAGAGATTGCAGAGAGGGAGACAGAGAGGAGAAACGTTCTCTGTAAAATAATACGTACGTTTAGAATGAGTTAGAGTTTATAAAGGTAACTGATCCCTTATATAAGAATGGATAAATAATAAATACAAAAAGACTATACTACCCCTAATACCTTTTACATAAATAGACATAACCCTTAGAGTTATTTACAACACTCCCCTTTGGATATTTCATGTAATGGTATTGTTTGGATATTTTATGTGTTGCCTCATTAAAACCTTGCTAGGTAACAAAAACCTTGTGTGACAAAATAACCCTGTTTGAAAGAAAAAGAGTGCAACGCGCGTGTAAGTGATCGCATCGGAATCTCCTGAGGTAGTTGATGTCGTCTCTTATGGAATACAAGTAGATAGTACTCATTTGAGATAAAATACATTAGTGTTGCTTCACCAAAACCTTGCCTGGTAAACCCAGTGGGAAAAACCTGTGGTTGAAGGGAAAAGATGAGAAAATGCATATGAATCAAATCATGGAATCTTTGGGATGCACTTTTAGCGGGGTAATCATATCAAAATGTGCCTCATTAAAACCTAGCCAGATAACAAAACCCAATGGGAAAAAATAACCTTGGTCGTAGAACAAAAGAATACACGATGATCATGTGAGTATACTTCCGGATACTTGGTATACTACATCATACTCCCCCTGAAAACTACAGATTAGGTAGATCAGCTAGTCTACGTAAACCAATATCTCGCACATGTTGTTGGAATGTGGCCTTTGGTAATAACTTGGTAAACAGGTCTGCATGGTTATCTTAAGACCGTATTGACTTGATCTCCATCTTCTAATGTTCTTGTTATTGTTGGTTGAAGAAGAATTTATGTGCAATATGCTTGGTGTTGTCTCCCTTAGTGAAACCGGTCTTCATCTGCTCAATGCAAGAAGCATTATCTTCGTAGATAACTATCGGTTCATTATGAGTAGAATGCAATCCACAAGTACTTCGAATATGCCCTGTAATGACTCTTAGCCATATGCATTCACGAGCTACTTCGTGAAGAGCTAGAATCTCTGCATGATTTGAAGACGTAGCAACTAGGGTCTGTTTTGTAGAATTCTAAGATATTGTTGTGTTCCCAATGGTAAAGACATAACCGGATTGAGAACGCACCTTGTGTGGGTCTGATAGGTAACCTGTATCAGCGTACCCAACAACGCGTGCATCATTTCAAGGACTAAGGGAGTTTGATTCATTCCTTGATGCATAGGGAAAGAATAAGCCCATATCTGTTGTGCCTCTGAGGTATCGGAAAATGTCTTTTTTGCCATTCCAGTGGCGGCGTGTTGGCGCAAAACTAAATCTAACTAGCAAGTTCACAGCGAATGAAATGTCTGGTCTAGTGCATTGATCCAAGTAAAATAATGCACCTATTTCTCTTAGATATGGCACTTTTAGTTTTAATTTCTCTTCGTTATCATCTGCGGGATGAAACGGGTCCTTTTTAGGATCTAAATTACAGACGATCATGAGCTTGCTTAAAAGTTTCGCTTTATCCTCATTAAAGCATCTCAACATCTTCTGGACGTAATTCGATTGACGGACCAAAATTCCATCTGCACTGTGCTCGAGCTTCAGGCCGAGACAAAAGTGTGTTCTCACAAGATCTTTCATTTCAAATTCTAACTTCAGGTGCTTAGCGGTTTCTTTGATCTCTTTAGGAGTACCAATCAAATTCATGTCATCGACATAAACGACCACTATAGTGAACCTGGAACTTGTTTTTTTAATAAACACGCATGGGCATAATTTATTATTTACATATCCCCGTCTGATCAAATATTCACTTAGACTGTTATACCACATCTGACTGGATTTTTTCAATCCATAAAGTGAACGCCTCAAACGAATGTAGATATCTCTGTATCTAGATCCCCATAGAGATAAGTTATGACCACATCCAAAAGCTGCATACTAAGTTTTTTGGAAACTACCAAACTAATAAGATATCAGAATGTTATAATGTCCATTATGGAAGAATACGCCTCCTCTTAATCAATCCCAAAGCGTTAAGAAAATCCTTGCACCACTAGACGAGTTTTGTATCTCACAATCTCATTTTTCTCATTACACTTCCTTACAAATACCCATTTAAATCCTACAGGTTTAACATGGGGAGGTGTGGGAACGACAAATCCAAACACCTTTCTTTTTGTCAAGGAATTAAGTTCGATCTGGATTGTTTCTTTCCATTTTGGCCAGTCTTTTCTACGTTGGCATTCATCAATGGAGTGAGGTTCGATATCATCACTAGTTGTTATTTCGGTAGTTGCCACAAATACAAATATACCATCGATGATAATATCATTCTGATTTCATATCTCATTTGACAGGACCCACCCCGATTATCACCTCGATAATCGGGACGAACCTTGCTCCCGTTTGACAATCACACTCAAAAGACCAAAATAACCTCAAAGCAACCACCAAGCATACATTGTCAGACAAGGGAGAAGTTATAATACACTAATCAATAGTAATACAGAGCATAGTAACAGTTTAGGATAAGAACAAAAGTCCTACTGTGAGCTGACTAAACACACAACGAAAAACTCTATGCCTTTGCCTCTGCCTCGACATTAACCCCGACGCTTGCACCACGACCTGGAGGGTAATTAAAACCATAAAAGTGTGAGTGGACTAAAAATAAATAAGAGTTTCAAAAACATTTTTATAAACAAACTAGGATTTTGACCCTCCGTTTTAAAAATATGCATGCATAACTAAGTATCAGCAAACATCTATATAAACCGTATAATAGTCTCTATGAAAACATCATTATAAAAACATGAAATACCAAATATCATCATCCAATCGAATCTGCTGGATCTATCCGAGTCTTTAAACTCAATCCAGGCCTCAATATAATCCGAGTCTTTAAACTCCCGAGTCTTTAAACTCAACAGGCCCACGGGGGAAAATCATAATATCTGAGTCTTTAAACTTCCGAGTCTTTAAACTCAATTCGGGTCTTTAAACCCAATCCGGCCCGCCCCCGTCATATCATATCCGGGTCTTTAAACCCAATAACCAAATCCAGAAAATCCAATCCAAACCGTTTTTAAATCATTCTAAATCCAAGTCCAAACTCGAATTTGAAATCACCATTCTGAAGCCATGCCGGCGTTCAGAACCGTCATTCTGAATCCAAATCCGGAAATCCCTTTTTCCAAGCTTTAAAACCAAATCTCGATTTCCGAAATCCGATTCTAAAACCGAAAACCTTGATTATCGAATCATGTTTCAAAACTCATTTATAGTCATTAAAAATCAGTTATATATTTAAATCCCAAAAGTATAGCATCAGAAGCATAATCAAATCATATCTCGTAAAACGTGCTGAAATACGTGAATATCTCGAAAAACGTGCAAGTACGTAAAACAGATATAGGATAATCAATAACATGAAATCATATTTAAAAACATAAAATCAGCAGATAAAAACAGTTATGCATGCTCGGTTAGAAAAGAAAAGTCCACTCACGAGATCCGAACGCGTCAATCGCTCTCCATACACTCCTCGATTGTCTTAGGAGTATCCCGACCTGTCAAATACCACAATACCGGGTCACAAACACTTCATGTAAGCTCACCCTAAGTTCCCCAATTTTTTCAGGATTTTTAAACGTAATTAAATTAACCCCTAAACCTTCAGTCACTCAAAACTAACCCAAGACGGTGTCCGATCGACTCGAAACTTATCCCAAAATGTTCGTTACATCGATTAGAGTGAAAACCATGTTGGACACTTCCCCAGAACATGCTCCACGCGCCCGCATGCGCCTGCTACTGTTTATCGTCAACCTCCAACCAACCCGGTTCAGACCGGTCCAGATCGGTCTGGTCCAACCGAGCTGGCGAGGTTGGTTTTCACCCATTTTCAACCCTTTCTATCCCAATAGTTTCGTCCTTGATTTTACGCTTGATTTACTAAATAAAAATCACGAAATAAGCCCTAAACATTACCTCCCAAACCTCGAACTAAAACCCAGAAATCGACTTCCTGATTTCGGCC
Source organism: Prinsepia uniflora (assembly GCA_032719365.1). NCBI lineage: Eukaryota > Viridiplantae > Streptophyta > Magnoliopsida > Rosales > Rosaceae > Prinsepia > Prinsepia uniflora. The sequence continues at coordinate 14,215,946 of CM064874.1, forward strand.
ACCAGCCGTCTTCTCAGGGCATGGGTTTGCTTCCTTAGATCCGTAGTGACTTCCTACAAATATAAGGATCAATAGAACAGCTCAATAGCCCTCCAAAACTCATGACATTCGATTTGAACCAATTTCGAAAAACAGGGGGAACCGGTAACTCACCTGTGTTCTGACCTCCGCTGTGATCTCCGCCGTGCTTCTCTGGGTCCACAAGGCATTCCTCACTCCACTACTCACCCCCATAGACCAATTTGAACCAATTTGATCATTTGAAGGTTCACCGTCGTCCACGACTTCTTCTTTGTTTCTCGGGCTCTGCTCACCTCACACACTCACAGCCACACTCCAGTTCATCTCAACACGATCAATCAACACACTAGAGCTATTCTGACCACTCACTCAAGCCAAAGCACTCACATACTCACTGGAAATGGATCGATTATAATCACAGTCTCACGGTCTCTATTTTTCTTTTAGTAGCACGATAACAACCATTTAAAATTATAACTTTGTATAGAATTAGGCAGAAACCTCTAGGATGTCACCAGGTGTCAAACACCCTGTGGACACAATCCAAAATATCCAATCCCAGATTCCCATATGGCCTTATCTGATTGGGCACAGTTTCCCATGTGTTAAAAGACCAAATTGCCCTTGCATGTCCAAATTACCATTTTACCCCTCACCTATCTAGACCCATAACTTAACCGTCTGACGTCCTATGACGGCGTGCCGCATGTCGTTGTACTCAGGATGTCAAGATCTATCTAACGGTCCTCGATTTGCGTGAAAACTAATGGTCAAACAAAAAGTCAACGATTTCCCTCTTTTAACCCAAATTACGAAAACACCCTCGACCTTCCGAAAACCATAACTTCTTCCCCGATTGTCCGAATCGGACGTGCCACCTGTCTACAGACTCGTGACGTCTCGAACTATGTCACGGTCATCGGCCGACGTCCGTTCGACCTGCGAATCATAAAGTAAATATTTGACCACACTATTCACAAGGGTAAAATCGTCATTTTATACAAATCTTTTCCAAATTTACATTTTTGCCCTTTTTGAAGGTCCGGGTTATTACAATCTACCCCCCTTAAAAGAATTTCGCCCTCAAAATTCAGTGAAATAAATAGGGGTATTGTTCAAGCATTAAGGTCTCGGGTTCCCAAGTTGCTTCTTCTACCTAATGAATCCTCCACAATACTTTAACCAAGGGAACCGTCTTCCTTCGTAGCACCTTATCCTTACGATCCAGAATCGCCATAGACTGCTCCTCAAAACTCAAATCCTCTCTAAGTTCAACAGGTTGTGCTTCCAAAATGTGAGAATCATCACGAATGTACTTCCGAATCATAGACACATGAAAAACATTATGTACCTTAGCCAGGTCTGTTGGTAAGGCCAAGCAACGGGACCAATCCTCTCCAAAATCTCGTAGGGTCCAATGTAGCGAGGACTTAACTTCCCTCGTCTACCAAACCGTACAATACCCTTCCAAGGAGATATCTTCAAGAAAACCCAATCTCCTACCTCAAACTCCAGATGCCTGGTCCTACGGTCGGTGTAGTTCTTCTGTCGGTCCTGAACTGCTTTGAGTCTATCTCTGATCAGTGCAACCTTTTCCTGGGTAAGGTCTACCAACTCTGAAGTCGTCAATCTCCTTTCACCCACCTCCGTCCAACACAACAGGGTTCTACACTACTGTCCATACAAAGCTTCATAAGGAACCATCCCAATACTCGCCTGGTAACTGTTGTTATAAGAAAACTCCATCAATGCTAGATGCAACTCCCAAGTACCTTGAAACTGTAAAACACAAGCTCGCATCATGTCCTCCAAAATCTGGATGGTCCGCTCTGACTGTCCGTCGGGATGAGGATAAAAGGCAGTGCTGAAATGTAACTTCGACCCAAAAGCTTCATGCAGACTCTGCCAAAACTGTGAAGTAAACCTCGGATCCCTGTCAGAAACTATCGATTTTGGAGTACCGTGCAACCGAATAATCTCATCGATAAACAACTGCGCAAACTGCATCATCCTGAAGTTCTCTCGCACCGGTAAGAAATGAGCTGACTTCGTGAGCCTATCCACAATTACCCATATGCCATCATGTCCCTTAGGCGTCCTAGGAAACTTAAACACGAAGTCCATCGTCAGATAATCCCATTTCCACTCTGGGATCAGCATGGGTTGCATTGCTCCGTAGGGTCTTTGTCGTTCAGCTTTCACCTGTTGACAAATCAAACATCTACTGACGTACTCCGAAATTTCACGCTTCATACCTGACCACCAGTAATGCTCCTGAAGCGTACGATACATCTTGGTCCCTCCAGGATGCATCGCATAGGCTGAACTGTGAGCCTCATCAAGGATCATCTTCTTCAGTGCTTCCTCCTCCGGTACACACAACCGTCCTTTTTTTACCAAGGTTCCATCCTCACGAATCCCAAAATCCTGTCTCTCCCCAGCTTCAACCTCAATCCGAATGATGCCCAAAACGGGGTCCTGAAACTGAGCATTGATAATCTGATCAACCAAGACAGGTCGTACGTGGAAACTCGCTAGTAGTGCTCCCTGACTATCAACAGTCAAATCCACTCCAATCCTACGGAGTTCAACCAACAAGGGCAACCGAACCATGCTCAAATGTGACAAAGAGCTAGCTGACTTCCTACTCAGGGCATCGGCTACCACATTAGCCTTCCCCGGGTGATACTCGATGGTGCAATCATAGTCCTTAATCAACTTTAACCATCAGCGTTGTCTCCGATTCAGCTTCTTCTGAGTAAAGAGATACTTCAAACTCTGGTGGTCCGTGAAGATCCTGCACCTCTCACCGTACAAATAATGTCGCCAAATTTTCAACGCATGAACCACCGCTGCAAGCTCCAAATCATAAGTGGGGTAATTCATCTCATGAGGTTTCAACTGTCGGGAAGCGTAAGCAATCACCTTCCCATGCTGCATCAACACACATCCCAAACCCTGCAAAGAGGCATCACTGCATACCTCGAACTCCCCACTATCATCTAGAAGGGCCAACACAGGAGCAGATGTCAACCGCCTTTTCAGCTCCTGAAAACTCTGTTCACAACTCTCGTCCCAGAAAAATCAGACTCCCTTCCTAGTCAGCTGTGTCAACGGAGCAGCAAGAATGGAAAATCCCTCAATAAAACGCCGGTAATAACCTGCTAACCCTAAGAAGCTCCTGACCTCGGTCACTGTCTTGGGGTGCTCCCAGTTTGCTACTACCTCAACCTTCTGAGGATCCACGCTAATACCCTCGGCTGAAATCACATGATCCAGAAAACCAACATTAGTCAACCAGAACTGATATTTGCTCAACTTTGCATACAATTGGTTCTTCCTCAAGGTGTTAAGCATTATCCTCAAATGTTTCTCGTGCGCCTTCACACTCTTCGAATACACCAAAATATCATCGATGAACACAATCACGAAACGATCCAGGTATGACCGAAACACTCGGTTCATCAGGTCAAACGCCGCTAAAGCGTTAGTTAATCCAAAGGGCATCACTACAAACTCATAATGGCCGTACCTGGTCCGAAAAGATGTCTTGGGTATGTCCTCATCTCTGACCCGTAGCTGGTGATATCCGGAGCGAAGATCAATCTTCGAAAAGTACCGTGCTCCCTTCAGCTGATCAAACAAGTCATCAATCCGGGGTAGGGGATATTTATTCCTGATGGTTACCCTATTCAATTGCCTATAGTCTATACACAGTCTCAAACCTCCGTCCTTTTTCCTGACAAACAGCACTGGAGCTCCCCAAGGAGATACACTCGGTCGAATAAATAACTTATTGACCAACTCTTGTAACTGCTCCTTTAATTCCCTCAACTCAGTTGGCGCCATACGATAAGGAGTCTGAGAAATAGGTTGTGTACCTGGAAGAAGGTCGATAGTAAACTCAATGTCTCGGTGAGGTGGCAATCCTGGCAGATCCTCCGGAAAGACGTCTGGAAACTCCTGCACTACCGGAATATCCTCCGCCCTCAATGGCGTAGCACGTGTGTCTACCACGTGAGCCAAGTAGCCCTGGCATCCCTTCCTTAACAACTTGCTCGCTTCCAGAGCCGAAATAACACCAGTAGGTAGTGCACGCTGATCACCCTGGAACGTGGTCTCCGGTAACCCTGGACTCCGAAAGGTCACTCTTCTATCGAAACACTCGATAGAAGCATGATGCATAGTTAACCAGTCCATCCCCAAAATAACATCGAAATCCTGTAAATCCAACAGTAACAAATCCGCCACTAACTCAACCTCGCCTACCAACACCGGACATTCTCTCAAAACTTGATTTACCACATACACCGCCCTTGTAGGCGTAATCACCCCCGAATCACAATCCAGTGCGGACACCTCTCTCTCTGCAACCAAACCACAACTCCGGGATATAAAAGAATGGGTAGCTCCGGGATCTATCAAAGCATGTACAGCATGGCCAAGTATGGTAAGCGTACATGTCACCACTCCGGGTGCTGATCGAGCCTCCTGCTGCATCATAGCAAAAACTCAGGCCTGGGGTCCTGAAGATCGGCCGCATCCCCTCGAACTACTAGTAGCACCACCACCACCACCTCTAGTGCTTGCCGCCCCTGAAACTGATGCCGTACTCTGTCCAGGCTCCGCCGTACCTTGGCCTACACCACCCTCCTGGGGTAACGATGGACACTCACGCCGGAAGTGACCTCGCTCTCCACAGTAATAGTAAACATCCTGACTGGGTCCACCACACTGCCTCCCAGTAGAAGCAACAGATGTCGCACTCGCCTGCGGAGTCGGCTGTTCTGTAGCTCCTCAGAAATTGGAATCCTAAAAACTGTCTGGTCTACCAAACTGGGCACCACCTGCCGATGAAGTACCACTGTAATTGCCCCGCTTTGGGGTCATCTGACTCGATGCTCTAGAAAAAGAATGCTCCCAGCGTCGCACACAACTCGAGAACTGTGGTCGTGCAGGCAAACTAGCCTCCACTCTCACCGCAGCATTTGATAAATCTCTGAGTGTAGCAAATCAGCCAGCCGTCACAATGGCTCGAATCTCTCCTCGCAGGCCCAACTCAAATCGGTGACACTTCTCTGCTTCCGTTGCCACAAAAGCAAGAGAAAAACGGGATAACATCTGGAACCTCTGCTCATACTCAGCTACTGTTATGCTCCCCTATTTAACCTGAAGAAACTCTGTCTCCTTGGCATCACGGAACGAGCGGGGATGGTACTGATCAAGAAACCGCTCCCGAAATGTCTCCCACATCACGGTGTGGGCGTCCCATCCTGACAACTCAAGCGTATACCACCATTCATACGCTGCACCGTCCAGTAAGAAAGTAACTAACAACACTCGATCCTCTGAGGGGCATCGCATCACCGCAAAGATCCTCTCAAGTCGGGTAATCCACCTGTGGGCTTCCTCAGGGTCTGCCCCACCACTAAACGTCGTAGCCCCTAGACGCTGGGCTAGCTCAATCGTAGCACTCTCCGCATCTCTCACAACGTCTTCTGCAGGTCGTGGAGGGGGCTCACGTCTCGGAGTCATGGTCGATCGTACTCTGAAAGAGGCATAAATTCAGTATAACGACCTAGACACAACCACGTACCATACATAAACCGTCAACCTAAGCTCTGATACCAATTGACAAGACCTACCCCGATTATCACCTAGATAACCGGGACGAACCCTGCTCCCATCTGACAATCACACTCAAAAGACCAAAATAACCTCAAAGCAGCCACCAAGCATACATTTTCAGACCAGGGAGAAGTTATAATACACTAATCAATGGTAATACAGAGCATAGTAACAGTACAGGATAAGAACAAAAGTCCTACTGTGAGCTAACTAAACACGCAACGGAAAACTCTATGCCTCTGCCTCTGCCTCTGCCTCGACGTTAACCCCGACGCTTGCACCACGACCTGTAGGGTAATTAAAACCATAAAAGTGTTAGTGGACTAAAAATAAATAAGAGTTTCAAAAACAGTTTTATAAAAAAAAACTAGGATTTTGACCCTCCGTTTTAAAAACATGCATGCATAACTAAGTATCAGAAAACATCTATATAAACCCTATGATAATCGCTATGAAAAACACCTTATAAAAACATGAAATACCAAATATCATCATCCAATCGAACCTGCTGGATCTATCCGAGTCTTTAAACTCCCGAGTCTTTAAACTCAACAGGCCTACGGGGGAAAATCATAATATCTGAGTCTTTAAACTCCCGAGTCTTTAAACTCAATCCAGGTCTTTAAACCCAATCCGGGCCCGCCCCCGTCATATCATATCCGGGTCTTTAAACCCAATAACCAGATCCAGCAAATCCAATCCAAACCGTTTTTAAATCATTCTAAATCCAAGTCCAAACCCGAATTCGAAATCACCATTCCGAAGCCATGGTGGCGTTCAGAACCGTCATTCTGAATCCAAATCCGGAAATTCCTTTTTCCAAGCTTTAAAACCAAATCTCGATTTCCGAAATCCGATTCTAAAACCGAAAACCTTGATTATCGAATCATGTTTCAAAACTCATTTATAGTCATTGAAATCAGTTATATATTTAAATCCCAAAAGCATAGCATCAGAAGCATAATCAAATCATATCTCGTAAAACGTGCCGAAATACATGAATATCTCGAAAAACGTGCAAGTAGGTAAAACAAATATAGGATAATCAATAATATGAAATCATATTTAAAAACATTAAATCAGCAGATAAAAATAGTTATGCATGCTCGGTTAGAAAAGAAAAGTTCACTCACTAGATCCGAACGCGTCAATCGCGCTCCGTACGCTCCTCGACTGTCTCATGAGTATCCTGACATGTCAAATACCACAATACCGGGTCACAAACACTTCATGTAAGCTCACCCTAAGTTCCCCAATTTTTCGGGATTTTTAAACGTAATTAAATTAACCCTTCAACCTTCGGACACTCAAAACTAACCCCGAGACGGTGTCCGATCGACTCGAAACTTGTCCCAAAATATATTTGTTACATCGATTAGAGTGAAAATCATATAGGACACTTCCCTAGAACATGCTCCACTCTCCCTCACGCGTCGCCCAAAGGGGCTGCACGTGGGAACCACGCGCCTGCTACTGTTCATCGTCAACCTCCAGCCAACCCGGTTCAGACCGATCCAAATTGGTCCGGTCCAACTGAGCTGGTGAGGCCGGTTTTCACCCATTTTCAACCCTTTCTATCCCATTAGTTTCATCCTTGATTTTATGCTTGATTTACTGAATAAAAATCACGAAATAAGCCCTAAACATTACCTCCCAAACCTCGAACTAAAACCCAGAAATCGACTTCCTGATTCTCGGCCACCAGCCGTCTTGTCAGGGCACGGGTTTGCTTCCTTAGATCCGTAGTGACTTCCTACAGATATAAGGATCAATAGAACGGCTCAATAGCCCTTCAAAACTCACGACTTTCGATTTGAACCAATTTCGAAAAACAGGGGAAACCGGTAACTCACCTGTGTTCTGACCTCCGCTGTGATCTCCTCTGTGCTTCTTTGGGTCCATAAGGCACTCCTCACTCCACTACTCACCCCCACAGACCAATTTGAACCAATTTGATCGTTTGAAGGTTCACCGTCGTCCACGACTTCTTCTCTGTTTCTCGGGTTCTGCTCACCTCACACACACACATCCACACTCCAATTCATCTCAACACGATCAATCAACACACTAGAGCTATTCTGACCACTCACTCAAGCCAAAGCACTCACACACTCACTGGAAATGGATCGATTACAATCACAGTCTCACAGTCTCTATTTTTCTTTCAGTAGCACGATAACAACCATTTAAAGTTATAACTGTGTATAAAATTAGGCAGAAACCTCTAGGATGTCACCAGGTGTCAAACACCCTGTGGACACAGTCCAAAATATCCAATCCCAGCTTCCCAGATGGCCTTATCTAATTGGGCACAGTTTCCCATTTATTAAAAGACCAAACTGCCCTTGCAAGTCCAAATTACCATTTTACCTGTAAGACCCGGTCTTGGAACCAAGAACGGTGAGCAAGACCCGTGAGCTTGATAAGCAAGAATGGTGAGCAAGACCCGTGAGCTTGGAAAGGTAAGATCAGTGAACGATCCCACATCGCTCGGGGAGGGAAAGGTGAAGTACCTTATATGTGTGGGCACGTATCTATCTAACACAAGGCCTTTTGGGAGCTCAGTGGCTTTGGGGGGGATTGGAACCCCAAAGTTAAGCAAGTTGAGGCTGGTGCAATCCCATGATGGGTGACCTACTGGGAAGTTGCACGTGAGCTCCCAAAAACAAAACCGTGAGGGCTGGGCCCAAAGCGGACAATATTGTGTTAGATGGGCTAGGTCGTGACAGAATGGTATCAGAGCTGGACCCTGACCGGAAGTATGCCAGCGAGGACGCTGGGTCCCAAGGGGGGTGGATTGTAAGACTCGGTCTTGGAAGCAAGAACGGTGAGCAAGACCCGTGAGCTTGAGAAGTAAGAACGGTGAGCAAGACCCATGAGCTTGGAAAGGTAAGATCGGTGAACGACCCCACATCGCTCGGGGAGGGAAAGGTGAAGTACCTTATATGTGTGGGCACATATCTATCTAACACAAGGCTTTTTGGGAGCTCAGTGGTTTTGGGGGGATTGGAACCCCAAAGTTAAGCGAGTTGAGCTTGGTGCAATCCCATGATGGGTGACCTACTGGGAAGTTACAAGTGAGCTCCCAAAAACAAAACCGTGAGGGCTGGGCCCAAAGCGGACAATATTGTGTTAGATGGGCTGGGTCGTGACATTACCCCTCACCTATCTAGACTCATAACTTAACCGTCCGACGTCCTATGACCGCGTGCCGCCTGTCGTTGTACTCAGGACGTCGAGACATATCTAACGGTCCTCGATTTGCGTGAAAACTAATGGTAAAAAAAAAGTCAACGATTTCCCTCTTTTGACCAAAATTATGTAAACGCCCTCGACCTTCCAAACATCATAACTTCTTCCCCGATTGTCCGAATCGGGCGTACCACCTGTCTACAGACTCGTGACGTTCCGAACTATGTCACGGTCATCGGCCAACGTCCGTTTGACCTGCCAATCAAAAAGTCAACATTTGACCACACTATTCACAAGGGTAAAATCGTCATTTTGTACACATCTTTTCCAAATTTACATTTTTGCCCTTTTTGAAGGTCCGGGTTGTTACATCATTTAAGCAAGCATAATTTACCGAGATCTCTTTACTCTCGAGAGTGGGTATAGACGTTATAGTGTCCCCCAATAGGAGCAATTAGGCATATCTTGGGGTGGGTTTAGGCGTTATAGCGTCCCCCAATAGCATCCCCCAATAGGAGCAAGCATAATTTACTGAGCAATTAGTCATTTTGTAATATCATCATGAATCTTGGACATAGGTGGGTTGTTCTGCCTCTGGCACCGGGAACTGACAACCTATTTATAAAGATGTAGCATGCGTTATGCTTTCTCGAACCAGATATTATATCTTGTACATAATCATATCTTCTTATAATTTGAGCCCAAAAGGGATAATATTGTTATCAATTAATTAGCACAACTCTTTTGTATTAGTATGGCTGTGTTACTGTTTACTGTTTAATTACTCTAATCTAATGTTGAGCTTTCAAGAAAATCCAGGAAAAATAGGTTGTTTAACCAATCATCTTCCCAGCGTACGTACTCTACATTTTCCTTCAAGATTTCAGCCAACCTTTTTTATTTTAAGCCCAGACAAGTCGACAACGACCAGACCCAAAAGCGTCACATGCATTGAATGTATTTACCCCAGTTATCTTTCCTCTAAATTTTAGATCAAATACAATACCATTCGTATAAAAATGACACGTGTACGCATATAATTTATATAGGTCAAAAGATTTATAATGCATTGCCACGAAATTGCTGAATAAGGTACCCATTGAAAATGCATTGCCACAAGTATGTATTTAATTTAAATATCTTTTTATTGTTTAGTCATTATAATTTATTTATCAGTGAAAAGTGTGCTAAGTATTCATCGACATAGATTCATAAAAGCAAAAGCATAAAGAGACTGAAAGCAAAAACCGTATAAATGAAATGGGAAAGGAGGTGGCAATAATTGGAGCTGGGATCAGTGGCCTTCTTGCCTGCAAGTACACAGTTTCAAAGGGGTTTCAGCCAATTGTGTTTGAATCCACAAGCAACATTGGAGGAGTGTGGACCAAAACAGTTGAAACCACCAAGCTCCAAACTCCTAAAGCGGCCTACCAATTCTCAGATTTTCCATGGCCGTCTTCGGTCCAAGACGAATTTCCCGTCCAGGATCAGGTGTTGGATTATATTAAATCTTATGCCCACCATTTTGATTTGCTCAAGTACATCAAATTCAAGACCAAAGTGCGTGGGATTGAGTATGAAGGCCCCTCTGAGGATGAGATGCAAGCGTGGAGTCTTTGGGGTGGCACTGGGGAGGCTTTCAGCTCCAAAGGCAAATGGAAAGTTGAAGTAGAAGACAAACATAGCCTCTCTACTGAGGTGCGTAAACACTTAAGATGATTTCCCGTTTAATTATTATATATTATGCTATCAGGCTGTCAATATTGTTTTAGTGATCGAATTAATTAATAAGCAGGTTCACTTGGTGGACTTCGTGATCCTCTGCATCGGGCGATTTAGTGATGTTCCAAACATCCCCGAGTTCCCTGCAAACAATGGACCAGAAGCATTTCATGGAGAGGTTATACACTCCAAGGATTATGCTGCCATGGATTACGAAAGCGCAGCTAAATTTGTGAAAGGAAAGCATGTAACAGTGGTTGGGCTTCAAAAATCTGCATTGGACATTGCAAAGGAGTGTTCAAACACAAATGGTAATTAATTCAATTATCATATATACTTCCTTCATAGTTTGAATATCAAATAACTGTGCACCCAAAAAATAATTAATCATTTTTTCATAGTTTGTATGCTTGATTGTGTCAGGGGTTGAACATCCATGCACAGTTTTGTACAAAACAGAGCACTGGACTGTCCCTGACTATCTTCCATGGGGGGTGCCACTGGCATACCTGTATCTTAATCGTTTCTCGGAGCTTTTGGTTCATAAGCCTGGTGAAGGCGTCCTACTCAGTCTCCTTGCCACAATTCTTTCACCTCTGGTAAAAAGAAACAGTTTATTTTACTTTGAGAAGACTGCATTTTAACTAAGGACATAACTAAGGACAACAATTGTTTTCTTATAACAAAGCACAAACTCATTTTTAGGAATTGTAATTTATTTGGTAAAGTAATCAAGGCAGGCACGGGCAACTTCAAGGTGCTGGGGTGTGCTCTAGCCTACCCCAAATTGATGATCGAAAGCAAATTTTTTATTTTTTTTTGATAGTTTATATAGCCCACCTCATTATTTATTCAACACGTAAAATAATGAACTATTTTGAATCGTATGATATTTTGTCTACATAAAAGAGGAATTTGTTTCAATTTAAGTGTTTTACATTATTTTTTTTTTTTGTCTAGATTTGTATTGCATGATTATCTTTGTTTCTATACATAAAATATGTATTTTTACCATGTGTATTTTATTTTAGAAAACTGTGCATGGATGAGTGAGTGTTGTTTGTGTAGGGGTGGGTGAGCTTTAGCTAACTTGAAGCTAAAGCCCGGTATAAGCGGTTAGCCCGATAGTTTGTTGGTTTAAGGTCATTGTTGGAATTTAAATTTAGTAGCAATGGGTCGTTTTGGTTGTTTGTTAGAACTTTTGTTTAATTGTCAATTTTCTGGTTGATCTTGTCCTTAATAGTTAAAATTTTGGCCTTATGTCTTTGTGTATATAAAAGAAAAAATGTTGTCACGGATCTCTATATATGAGATTAACTCTTTTGTTTTGTCATATATTAACTCTTTTGTTTTGTCAATTTGAATCAAAATAAAAATTCTTAGCTTGTTTCGAATAAATTTGTGATCTGGAGCAGAGATGGGCATTTTCAAAATTTGTGGAAAGTTATATAACTAAGAAGCTTGGATTGGCCAAGTATGGGATGGTACCTAAGCATAGTTTCCTTCAACAAATCAGTTCTTGTCTGCTCGCAACAATACCTGAAAATTTCTATGACCGCGTCCAAGAGGGAAGCATCCTACTCAAAAAGTCTCCCACCAGTTTCAGCTTCTGCAAACAAGGCATTTTGGTTGAAGGTGAAAGCTCACCTTTGAAGACAGATTTGGTCATATTGGCTACTGGCTTTAGGGGTGACAAAAAGCTTAAAGACATCTTTGTGTCTCCCACCTTTCAGAACTACATTGCCGGTTCACCAGACGCCACTTTACCCCTCTACAGGTTAGCTTCCAGTTGTTATATGTATCATATTTCCAGTAACATCTTCACACATAATTTATGTTTTAAGTTTATTAAATGCAACATATAAAATGTGTCTTAATTTTTCCTTTGATTTAATTAGGCAATGCATACACGGAAGAATTCCACAACTAGCTGTGATTGGATTCTCCGAGAGTGTTTCAAACTTGTACACCTCGGAGATGAGATGCAGATGGGTGGCAGAGCTTCTTGGAGGCACATTTATGCTGCCTAGCATAAAGGATATGGAAAAAGATGTGGAGAAATGGGACAAATATTTGAAAAGATATTCAGGAAAATACTACCGAAGATCGTGCATCGGTGCCCTTCACCTGTGGTACAATGACCAGTTGTGCAAGGACATGGGATGGAACCATAAGAGGAAGAAAGGACTGTTTGCTGAATTGTTTGAGCCTTATGGCCCTACGGACTATGCTTCCTCTAAAACGGCCTGATTCAAGCAGATCACATAAATAAAAGGACTATGTTTCCTTCTATTTATTTTCTCCTTTTTCCAATAAGTTTTTCCTTGTATTTAGCTTCATTGTCATTTTTACAAATAAGTTTCCAATCGAAAATTCTCGCACCTAAGTTATCACAATAATGTTATTTGAACACAAATTTTTTATCACATGTTTATTAACCTTCCAGTCATTTGATCATTCCAAGCTACTCGATCACTTGACCCAAATATAATTCGTGAATCAAAGGTAATAATGAAGTATTTTTACTAAATCATGTTTTTAAAAGAAGGCTTGGATTTCTTGCAACCCAAGTTACCAACCTGTCCCAACGACTGTCGTCGGGTTTAATGATATTCCTACCCACTCCAATGTGCAATGAAGTATTTTGAGTTTGACACTCACAAATAATAAGGTTGACGGGTAATCTATATAATCTTCTTCCTTAACATCATTTCAATAAAAAATAATGTGGATGTCCTTCTCTATGCCTTTAAGATACAGGGTCCATATTTCGGACTAGTTTAGCAGGTCGACCGGTTCTATTCGCCGCTGAGCCTGAACTTAATAGTTACATATTTCGACAAGAAGAGGGAGGCTAGCTACCTGAAAGATGTGGAACAAGGGGTCTACTGGGACACGTTTTGCGCTTGACTGGGCGGAGGATGCTATGGGCTCAACTGTGCTATGTTGATCGGTTTGTACCGATTACCGAGGAGTACACAATCTTCGCTTTTTGTTAAGCCTAGAATTGTAAAACAACTCCCATTTTATTTTCTTCTTTTCATTTTCTTTCTTTTTCATCCTTTTTCTTCCACAATTTTTTCTTTCAATTTTCACATTCTTCTTTGATCTTTTCTCTCTTTTATTTTCCTCCACAATTTTTTTCTTTCTCAATTGTCAACATCAATCCTTTTTTTTTTTTGGGCTTTTTACCCTACTCAAAATCAAGCAGGGATGATTCATCTGTTTTTCAAATGAAAATATTCTCTAAGGGCCGGCTCCCACGCTTCCATCTTATTATTTAGATTAGCATATTTAACTTCATTTTCATTATCCGAACTTATTGCTATCAAGTTATCATTCATTCAGTGTACTTCCCGTTCTTGGGAAAGTCCAATGATCTTTCTATTGTTGGCTAGTTTTTTAACCAACTCCATTACTTCAATTTTCTGTTCTTCAGAAAAATTTCTGCTTGAGATGTGTCACAAATATTCTTCATTCATCAGTTGCTTTAGCCAGATTACTAGAGTTCAAGAATTGCCTGACAATACCAGATGCGTGGATCACACTAGCAACCCTTTGGGTTGAGATTGATACTCAATGCAATTTGTTTAGTTTCTGGAAGGGTTTCTTCTAGGATGTGACTATTAATTGTTTGTGCTAACAACCAGATCTGATATGGCTGGAAAAAAAAAAATTTTCTTTCACTCCATCCCAATGTACTTGTTATAGAGAAAGTTAATATTTATTTCATTTGAAATTTTTGACAACATCATGAACCATTACTTTGATAAATGTCGGAAAGTCTTTAAGGTGATGAAAATTAAAGCTTTGGAAAACTACTTTGTTCGCAATTCCCCGACAGTTTCAACACCCCAATGTTCATTTGTTAGAATAAAAGAGTCCTGGAAAATTGTGTGCTAAATTTATATTTTCGCAGTTTTGAAATAATAGTAACTTGTAATTTGCCAATAAATATATATGGGAGGAATTTTATTTTATTTTATTTTATTTATGTCATCAAAGATTGCCTTGAGGTTGGATTTTAAATTCTGAACTCAAGCGACATCAAAGAACCACTCAACTTCGCCATTTCATCTTTTTGTATGGCTAGAGCAACTCTTTATTTTGTATGGCTATAAAAGGAGATATCGATGTACGTACATAAGCATATCTGTCATAGTATTGAACCTGAATCATCAACCAATTTCAATTGGATTCATTGATGCCACTAAATAAACACTCTAATTGGAGACTGAAAATGGGATCAAAGCAGATAACCATTATAGGAGCTGGAATTATTGGCCTCCTTGCCTGTAAGTACACACTTTCAAAGGGCTTTCATCCCATTGTGTTTGAATCTTCTGTTGGATGGGTCCACCCCATGTGGGTTGCCCAACCCTTTAGTCAAAAGCAAAAAAAAAAGCATGATAATTGTCTTCTTCTTTAATTGAAGAAGGTTGTTCAGAAAAATAAAAGAGAGCAGAGGGGGAACGGCAGAGAGAAAAGAAGAGAGAGAGGGAAGAAAGAGTTAGAGAGAGAGAGCTTATTCAAGAAGATCTAGAGGCCAATTCTTCTCCGATTTGGCTCAAATTTCATGTGGCGAATCCTTGCTTAAAGCTCTACAACTCTACCGGAGTCGATTATCAGATTAGCCTCTCCATCATCTATTTTTGGGATATCCAAATTGGTGAATTCTAAACTTTCTCTTTGTTGATTTTGGAATCCATCTTTGTTTTAGATGATGAATATTGTGTTGTTGAGCCAAGATAATTGTTCTTGATGATTTACTATAATTTTGTGAGACTCTAGTTTTGATCTAGAGAGAAACTGTTGTAGCCCATTATTGTTGATAGTGGAGATTTTGAGTGTAGGTGGTTTACTGTCACCTCGTGGTTTTTTCCCTTCACATTGAGGGGTTTCCACGTTAAAAATCTCGGTGTTCTTGTGGTTGTGTTTATTTTTCAGTTTGGGTTATTTTGCACTTGGATTTATTATTCTGGGTATGTTTGTGGTGTTGGAATTGGTTAGATTTATTTAGCCTATTTTTATCACTCGAAGAGGGAAAATATTATTCCGCAATTGTTGTTATTGATTTGCATAACAGGACAATTTTTCCCAACAAGTGGTATCAGAGCAGTGTGGTTGTCTGGAATTTATTTCTTGGGTGTTAAAATGGAAGGGGTCGATGGTATGGTTAAATTGAATTCAACCAATTATTCCACCTGGAAGTGCATGATGGAAGATTTACTTTATTGCAAAGATTTGTATAAGCCGATTAAATTGGGCAGTGGGAAACCAACTGAAATATCTGAAGGTGATTGGGAAGTCATGCATAGGAAGACTGTTGGTCACATCAGACGGTGGGTTGATCAAAATGTCTTTGAAGATATTTGTGATGAAACTAAAGCTGATGTTGTTTGGAAAAAGTTAGAAAACCTCTTTGAGAAGAAGACTGCAAGAAACAAGACTGCTTTGATTAGAAGACTTGTAAATTTGAAATTTAAAGATGGGTGCAGTATGGTTGAGCACACAAGTCAGTTTCAGAGCATTGTGAACAAGCTGGTTGCCATGAAGATGAATCTTGATGATGAGATCCAAGCGTCTTTACTTCTTAGCTCTTTGCCTGAGAGTTGGGAAACACTAGTTGTTACAGTTAGCAATTCGGCGCCAGATGGGAAATTAACTATGGACTTGGTTAAAGACAGTTTGTTAAATGAAGATGCTAGAAGAAAGGAAATTGGTGAATCTTCTTCTAGAGTGCTCATGACAGAAAAAGAAGAAAAACGAGGAAGAAGCCAAAGTAAGAATCCTCGTGGAAACTTTAAAAGGGATGGTTCTAAAGGGATATCCAAGTCTAGGCCAAGAAGAAACATCACATGCTTTTATTGCAACAAACCAGGGCATATGAAAAGAGAATGCAGAATATGGAAAAGAGAACAGGGTGAAGCCAATAAGAAAGAAAAGGAGACAAATGTAGTCACTACTGATGGTGATACTATTATTGTCTACGATGACGGTTGTGTTAACCTTGTTTGCCACGATAGTGATTGGGTAATTGATTCGGGTGCCTCATACCATGTGACCTCCCATGGTGAGTTCTTTACAGCTTATACTGGTGGTGACTTTGGGAATGCAAGAATGGGTAATAGCGGAGCATCCAAGATTGTGGGTATTGGTGATATCTGCTTAGAAACTAACACTGGTAGCAAGTTAGTTCTCAAGGATGTCAGGCATATTCCAGATATTCGTCTAAATTTGATTTCTACCGGCAAGCTTGATGATGAGGGCTATTGTAATCAATTTGGTGAAGGTAAATGGAAGCTCACCAGGGGCTCTCTAGTGATTGCCAAAGGAAAGAAATTGGACTCTCTTTATGTTATGCAAGCTATACTTCGTAAAGCAGAGGTCAATGCTATTCAAAAGGATGTAAATGTTGATATTTGGCACAAGAGGCTTGGCCACATCAGTGAGAAGGGACTCCAAACTCTTGCTAGGAAGAAATTTGTGCCTCAGTTACAAGGTATGACTCCTCTTAAGACTTGTGATCATTGCCTAGTGGGAAAGACGCATAGAGTTGCATTTCATACACATCCTCCAACTAGAAGGTCAAATGTTCTTGATTTGATTCACACTGATGTCTGTACCATGCAAACTAGAACTCTTGGTGGTGCTTTATATTTTGTAACCTTTATTGATGACCATTCAAGAAAGGTTTGGGCTTTTGCTTTGAAATCTAAAGACCAGGTACTCGAAAATTTCAAGTATTTTCATGCACAGGTTGAAAGAGAAACTGGAAGACAGTTGAAGTGTGTTCGAGCAGATAATGGTGGTGAGTACAGAGGTCCTTTTGAAATTTACTGTAAGAGTCAGAGTATAAGGCTTGAGAAGACTGTTCCAAAAACCCCTCAGCAGAACGGTGTAGCAGAAAGAATGAATAGAACTATTGAAGAAAGAGTGAGATGTATGCTTTCTCATGCTAAGCTACCTAAGTCCTTTTGGGGAGAAGCTATGAGAACTGCAGTTGACTTGATCAAGCTTTCTCCTTCAGTTCCTTTGGAGGGTGATGTACCTGAAAGAGTCTGGAAAGGAAAAGATGTCTCTTATGATCACTTGAGAGTTTTTGGCTGCAGGGCATTTGTTCATATTCCAAAAGATGAGAGATCCAAGCTTGATGGCAAGGCAAAGCCATGTATCTTTGTGGGTTATGGTCATGAAGAATTTGGGTACAGGTTATGGGATCCTGTGAACAAGAAGATCATCAGAAGTAGAGATGTTGTCTTTCTTCAAGACCAGGTTGGGGAAGATGTTGAAAAGGCTGAGAAGCATAATCCTTCCACTAGTAATTCTATTGATCTAACTCTAGTTCCTCCACCTCCAATGCATCCTGATTATGGGGAAAATGTTCAGGAAGACCATGGTGACAATGGAAATGAAAACAATCAAGCTGATGAAGAAGTTGAGCCGGCTGAACAGGTTGAGGAAGAACAACAAGCACCAGTTGTTGAGTCTCAGTTGAGAAGATCTACAAGAGAGCGTCAACCTTCTATAAGATATTCTCCACATGAATATGTGATGCTTACTGATGGGGGAGAGCCAGAGACCTACCAAGAAGCTACCTCACATGAGAAGAAGACAGAGTGGTGGAAAACCATGCAAGAAGAATTGAAATCCATACATGAGAACCATACTTATGACTTGGTAAAGTTACCTCAAGGCAAGAAAGCTCTCAAGAATAGATGGGTTTACAGGCTAAAGATTGAAAGTAACTTACAGCTAAGGTACAAGGCACGGTTAGTTGTGAAAGGGTTCGGTCAAAAGAAAGGAATTGACTTTGAAGAAATTTTCTCTCCAGTTGTGAAGATGTCCTCTATTCGAGTTATTCTTGGTCTAGCTGCTCGCTTGAACCTGGAGATCGAACAACTTGATGTGAAAACTGCATTCCTTCACGGTGAGTTAGAAGAAGAAATTTTCATGGAGCAGCCTGAAGGTTTTAAAGTCAAGGGAAAAGAGCATCTTGTATGTAAACTGTACAAGAGCTTATATGGGCTAAAGCAAGCACCAAGACAGTGGTATAAGAAGTTTGATTCTTTTATGGCAAGCCATGGATACAAGAAGACAATGTCAGATCATTGTGTGTTTACAAAGCACTACTCTAGTGATGACTTTATTATTCTTCTGCTTTATGTTGATGACATGCTGATTGTTGGCCATGATGCAAGTAAAGTTGAAAAATTGAAGAAAGAGCTTAGTAAGTCTTTTGCCATGAAGGATTTGGGATCAGCAAAGCAGATTCTTGGTATGAAGATCTCACGTGATAGGAAGAACGGAAAGCTTTGGTTATCTCAAGAAAACTACATCGAAAAGGTTCTTGAAAGATTCAATATGAATAAAGCCAAAGCAGTGTCAACTCCACTTGCAGGTCACTTCAAGCTCACAACCCAACAATGTCCAACAAGTGAGAAAGAAAAAGAAGAAATGAGCAAGGTTCCTTATTCATCAGCAGTTGGCAGTTTGATGTATGCTATGGTCTGTACGAGGCCAGATATTGCTCATGCAGTTGGGGTCGTCAGTCGATTCCTCTCTAATCCTGGTAAGGAGCACTGGGAAGCAGTGAAATGGATACTTAGGTATCTCAGAGGTACTTCCAGGATATGCTTGTGTTTTGGCAATGGTGAACCTGTATTGGATGGTTATACAGATGCAGACATGGCTGGAAATGTTGATACCAGGAAGTCCACTTCAGGATTCTTGATGACTTTTGCAAGGGGAGCTGTTTCTTGGCAATCTAAGTTACAGAAGTGTGTTGCTCTATCCACCACAGAAGCTGAATACCTTGCAGTGACTGAAGCATGCAAAGAAGCTTTATGGATGAAGAGGTTTCTACAGGAACTAGGCCTACAACAAGAAAAATATATTGTCTACTGTGATAGCCAGAGTGCTATTCATCTCTCCAAGAATTCAACGTTTCATTCAAGATCCAAGCATATTGATGTACGTTATCATTGGATTCGTGATATGCTTGAGAGTAAGAGTTACACCTGAAGAAAGTGCACACTAGTGAGAATGGTTCAGATATGTTTACAAAAGTTTTGCCTAAGAACCAGCTGGAAGCGTGCAGAGGAAGAGCGGGCTTAGTTGAGCCCCCCACATGAGATGGAGGGGGAGATTTGTTGGGTGGGTCCACCCCATGTGGGTTGCCCAACCCTTTAGTCAAAAGCAAAAAAAAAACATGATAATTGTCTTCTTCTTTAATTGAAGAAGGTTGTTCAGAAAAATAAAAGAGAGCAGAGGGGGAACGGCAGAGAGAAAAGAAGAGAGAGAGGGAAGAAAGAGTTAGAGAGAGAGCTTATTCAAGAAGATCTAGAGGCCAATTCTTCTCCGATTTGGCTCAAATTTCATGTGGCGAATCCTTGCTTAAAGCTCTACAACTCTACCGGAGTCGATTATTAGATTAGTCTCTCCATTATCTATTTTTGGGATATCCAAATTGGTGAATTCTAAACTTTCTCTTTGTTGATTTTGGAATCCATCTTTGTTTTAGATGATGAATATTGTGTTGTTGAGCCAAGATAATTGTTCTTGATGATTTACTGTAATTTTGTGAGACTCTAGTTTTGATCTAGAGAGAAACTGTTGTAGCCCATTATTGTTGATAGTGGAGATTTTGAGTGTAGGTGGTTTACTGTCACCTCGTGGTTTTTTCCCTTCACATTGAGGGGTTTCCACGGTAAAAATCTCGGTGTTCTTGTGGTTGTGTTTATTTTTCAGTTTGGGTTATTTTGCACTTGGATTTATTATTCTGAGTATGTTTGTGGTGTTGGAATTGGTTAGATTTATTTAGCCTATTTTTATCACTCAAAGATAGAAAAGATTATTCCGCAATTACTGTTATTGATTTGCATAACAGGACAATTTTTCCCAACATCTTCAAACACCATTGGAGGAGTTTGGACCAAAACTATTGAGACAACCAAGATGCAAACCCCTAAACAATTTTACCAATTCTCAGATTTTCCATGGCCATCTTGAGTTCCGCAAGGCTTCCCAAACCAGCATCAGGTTTTGGACTACATCGAATCATATGCTCAACATTTTGATTTGCTCAAACATATCAAGTTCAACAACAAAGTTTGTGGGATTGAGTATGAAGGTCCATCGGGGGACGAAAGCGCAGCGTGGAGTATGTGGGGCAGGACCGGAGAACCCTTCAGCCCCAAAGGGAAATGGAAACTTGTAGTTAAAGACAGAAAAAACCTTTCAACTGACGTACATTTTGATTGGCAAATATAAATTTTGTTATGTCGGGGGGGTTGTTAATATTTTGGTCTGTTTGAATATGGGGTATCAGATTTACTTGGTGGACTTTGTGATCCTCTGCCTCGGGCCATTCGGCCATGTTCCGAACATTCCAGAGTTCCCGCCAGTCAAGGGACCGGAAACATTTAGCGGCGAGGTTATACACTCGATGAATTACGCGGACATGGATTATGAAAGTGCCGCTAAATTGGTGAAAGGAAAGAAAACAGTTGTTGGGTATCAGAAATTTGCAATGGACGTTGCAATGGAGTGCTCAAACGCAAGCGGTAACAAAATAATTTCACCATTTCTTTTTAGCTTACCCTAAGTTGCCAAATGCCAAGGGACCAAATTGAGGAAGTGAAATTATTTTTTTATTCCAATTTTGTGTTGCGTTAATTCATTCGGTTGGTATGCCGGGGTTGAAAAGCCCTGCACGGTGTTGTACAAGACCCAGCATTGGAACCTGCCTATCATCCATGGGGTGTGCCCCTGGCATACCTTTACTTCAGTCCGTTCTCCGAGCTCCTGGTTCATAAGCCCGGTGAAGGCGTCCTCCTCAGCCTCCTCGCAATTCTTCTTTCACCTCTGGTAAATACATTGATCCTAATCAAATTACGGATTTAGTATCTGGACTTTGGACGAAGCCCCATTTTCTGAAACCTAAGCATAGCTTCCTTCAAGAAATCAGTTCATGTAAGTACCTGAAAAGTTCTTTGATCGAGTCCAAGAGGGAAGCATCATACTAAAAAAATCTCCCAGCGGCTTCGGATTTTCCCAAGACGGCATTTTGGTTAACGGGGAAGCCTCCCCTGTAAAATTCAATTTGTGTTGTAAATGTATTATAGTGTATGGCTATTTATATAATATTAGGTAGAGTAGTTTAATTATATGTAAATTGGGTAGATTAGCCCTCGACATTGGGCCGGGCCGGGTAAGCCGGGCCGGGCTTATTAAATAGTTTTTAAATTTGCGGACCGGGCCGAGCGGGCTTAATGACATAAAAAATAGCTCACGGGCTTTTATCGGGCCGGTTTATATCGGGCTTTTCGGGTCAGGCCTATTAAGCCCACTTGAATCGAGTTTACGTGGGCTTTTGCAATAAACTATGTCTCAAATTTTAAAATTACGGCTTTTGCAATAAACTATGTCTCAAATTTTAAAATTACAAAAAAATATATGCATGAAAAAAAATATTAATAATGAAAAAAAATACTCAAGGGTACAAAAACGTAGCATCGTTAAAATAAAATACTCAAGGGTGCAAAAACGTTGGGAGTAACACCCCGGACATTCGAGGACTTTAATATTGTAATTTAATGTATCAATTGACGTTTTTACCCTTGTTAATGGTATGGTCAAATTGTTGACTTTTTTATTGGTGGGTCAAATGGACCTTGACCAATGACCGTGACGTAGTTCGGGACGTCACGAGTTCATAGACGGGTGGCACGTCCATTTCGGACGATCAGGGAAAAAGTTATGACTATCGGAAGTTCAGGGGCATTACCGTAATTGTGACGGTTAGGGCGAAAATGTTGACTTTTCGTTTAACAATTAATTTTCACACGACTCCAGGACCGTTAGGTAGGTCTCGACGTCCTGAGTCCGTAGACAGGCGGCACGCCGAAATCGGACTTCGTATGGCTGAGTTACGGGTCTAGGAAGTGAGGGGCATTTTGGTAATTATTGAACCAGGGGCATTTTGGTCTTTTGCCCTGGTTACTGTAGCAACCGCGGGGGAACCATGGACGGCACCACCATGTGCGGTGGTCCAGTGCACAATTGATTATGCCAATATGTGCTGGAAAGTCTGGGATGTCTTTTGCTTTTGAACGTGGCCTGAACCGTCCAAACCTGCACGATCAAATTGTTAATTGAAATTCGAAGCTTTCGGGGGACAAATTTCAGTGGACAAATTGGACATCCACGAGCCTCTGGGACAGCTTGAATTTGTTTAAAACTGATTAGGACATAAGTGAGCATCACTCTGATGCAGAAATAACTGAGAACGGGTTAGGAAAACCAGAGAAACCATTTCGGGCAAAATTGGAGGGAAAATCGGGTTTTAATTTCTGGTGAGTGTTGGACCAAACCAAGGCCTGGTTTAGTCTTCTGGGAGTGTTTGGAACTCAACCACATCAAAATTGAAGGCTAACAGTCACGGTTGAGCTAGGACGGAGGCTGCTGTTTTCAGGGAAGTTGCAGAGCTTGGGACGACAACCTTCAGGTACTTTCAGACACAATTGATTGTTCATTTTGGTTCGTTTTGATCCTGTTATGCTTCCTGTGAAGT
Organism: Prinsepia uniflora; assembly: GCA_032719365.1. NCBI lineage: Eukaryota > Viridiplantae > Streptophyta > Magnoliopsida > Rosales > Rosaceae > Prinsepia > Prinsepia uniflora. The sequence goes on from CM064874.1 coordinate 14,239,083, forward strand.
TAATTGGACAATGGGTTTGAAACCAGGAAGTTCTGGTGATTGACCCGATTGGTTGATCGCGGGTCGATGGGTCGTTTGGGGATGTGTCGAGGTTGATTTTTGTCACAGAACCTAAATTGGATAGTTAATGAACATGTTAGGATCAAATTGGATTGAAATCGAGTAAGAATTGATGGGTATTCAACCGGGTCAAGCCGCGGGTGGCAGGCCCGTATTACAGACAAACGGGTGAAGGAGGTGACACTATAGCTACAGTGTCAGGCGCGTGACTTTCACGCGCAGCCACTTTGGGCGGCGCGTGAGGGCGCGTTGGACCTTATCTCCGATCACGATCAACATGACTTTTGTTCCTCTCATCATTCTGAACATTTTTGGTGATTTAACCATGTTGATCTGAGATAAGCTTTGATGGGTCAGTTTAGGGCCGGTTACCTCGGGAAACGTGTTGTACGGTTTCCCCGGGCCGGTTTCTATTTCGGACTTTGTGGTTAAACGTTTAAGACTTGTAGTGACCCTTACATGTGATTTGAACTGACAGGAATTGTACGATAATCTCGGTACAGGTCCGTACGCGCAGAATCGCAGCGGAATCGTACAGTGAGTGGGCCCGTTTTCATTAAACCCTTGCATGCTTAAATGTTTTCTGATTTACTTATATGTTCACATGCTGGAATCTATAAATGGTTTTGATGATTTTGAGATTTCGGTTATGGCACGTTTCACGGTATTTGGGCATGAGACCCGTTTGATGAAACGTAACGATCGGTTCAGATTTTACCTATGTATACATATATGTTTGCATGTGGATATCAATAAAATGTATTTGGTACTGCACTGTATAGATCCTTCCATATTATATTGTCTCCTCCGGATGAGGTACCCCGGAGAGGTCACGGACGTCTAGAACGTCCAACGTCTATGACGCTAAGCATCGGGGATGCTGTAACCGAACAGGGTTCGGGGATTGAACTCGGAATTGAGACCCGAGTGGCACGCGTAGCCTTGTGATTGTGACCTTATTGGACGTCAGGGACGTCAGACATCAGGGATGTCGGATTGGAGTGTATAGTGCAGTGGCTAAAATTATGGTTATGATTTTATTACATGCCTTATGATTCATATTATATTATTTATGATTTTAAATGATGCTGCATGCATGTTTGGAAAAAGAAGGGGTAAATTATATGTTTTACTTATCAGACGATTTTATAACTTGAGTTTCGGCCCACTCACCCTTAATGTTTTGGTAACCCCTCCAGGTCGTGATACTGAGGTAGAGGAGGAACCTGAGGCTGAGGCATAGATCTACTTCTGCGTACCTGAACCCCTGCTGGGTGGTGTACCCGCAGGGTATTGCTAGAGTCGTGCTCGCAACTTGTAATTTCGGATTTCATCCCTTGTCTGACATCTGTTTAATTCGGATTTGTTGTATGACTTTAATTTTGATTATTTATGCATTTGAGGTTTTGAGGTCAAAATTGGTATGAATTATTGGGTGTCAGACGGGAGCAGGGCACGTCCCCATATGGTTCCAGAGAGGATCGGGGCGGGTCCTGTCATTGGGCCTATTAAGTAGGTGGAGGAGTGGTTAGGGTTTGTATTGGGTATTGGGTATTGGGTTTTTTAAAATAAATTAGGTGGGCTTGGAGTTGAGATTTGGGTTTGGGTTGAAATATTAGTATTAAGAATGGGTTAAGTATTAATTTTTAAATAATAAGTATTTTATATTTTCAGACTTATGAGCCGGGTTTATTACGGGCGAGTCCGGCTGAACTTACCGGGTTTTATCGGGCTCGATCCTATCGGGTTTGAACACCATAAGCCCAAGTCCAGCCCGCTAACTCTCGGGCCGGGCTTTTGTCCATTGGACTTATCGGGCCCCAATAAGCCCATGGGCTTTTGGGCCAAATGGTGAGGGTTAGGGTAGATAGGTAATCTTATATTTTGTACAGAACCCTAACCCTACTTCTATATAAGGGTTAGTTAGCTAATGAAATAAGGGGACTGATTGAAGCCTCCATCTCACTTCGTTTTCTTACATTTCACTACACGTTATCAGCACGACTCTAATCTGCTGAGAAAATTCCAGAAATCCAAAACGTTTTAATTTTGGCCATAGAGAAAATAGTTTTTGTACTTTTGTTTTTTCATGGGTGAAGATCCAAGGAAAATGTTGGCCTTCCCCTTTGACCTTTGGTTAAAATCGATAGCCCAACTTCAAAATCCCAAAAACCCATTATGTTTTCAACACACCCGCATAGTTACAGAGAGTCTTGAGATTGAGATTGACCGCCGTCTAGATCTCGCCTTCTACCACCGCTAAATCCTGTAAAGAACTCGGCAACTTGATCGGAGACCGACCAAAATCCCAATACTAGCAGCCATCATCACCGAACCTCGTCGCCAACAGCGACCTCGAAGCAGATGGGTTTGGACGCTTGTGGATACCGACATACCAGTGTCGCATCCGACCCGAATTGGATCTGAAACCTTCGGATCCATCGAACAAAGAGAACAGAGGATCGCATAGATTCATGATCGCACCAAATCGCATATCCATGGCTATCGCAAAAGGACGATCGGTGGGTGGAGTTCGTCGAACTCCTCGTCGTCCTCTGGGTTCGCAGTTCGCGTCGTCTCCCTACGAGTGGCACCAAAGCCCTAAAGTGTCGGGCATTCTCAAAGTTGAATCGAACCCATCCTCAAAGTTTGAATTAGCGTATTTCCAATTGTTCTGCCGTGGTGACGATGATCGAAGAACTTGCGAACGACGATGATCGAAGAAATCGCGAACGATGAACGCCCAGCGAGCCTCGACTCCAGAAAGGATGCTTCTTCTACCTTCAGCTACGACGAAGCCGCTCCCCTTCCCTCTCTCAGAATCAATACGTATGGCTGCGACCTACAAAAACAGAGACCTCAGGCCATCGACAGGGCCATCTTTGGCGATGAAGATCGACCCAAAAGATGGAGAGAATCCAACTCACGAGGGGATGAAGCTCAGTGATTGATGTCACTGCAAGCGGGAGCGAGGTCATCACCAAAGACATCAGAGGCTCACGACGTGCGTTCTATTCGGTGGGGAGTGACCGAAGACTTCATGTCTTCTTCAGTGGACCATGACTGAATCCCTGGGTTCCTTCGAAAAAGGAATCGAAACAAGCCAGTGGGGAGTCACCGAATCCTGATCGAGGCAAGTGGAAACAGAGGTGCAGTTCCTTCAGTAGACCATGACTTCGATCATGGGTTCTCTTCGATGGAAAATGATAAATTGAGGTAATGGCCCCTTAACAAATTACATGATAATGAATAATGCATGATGATACCAGATAATGATATGATGCTATAATGTTGCTACACTGTTATATATGTATGATGATATACATGATAATGATGATATGATGGCATGGTGAATATGATGATGATATATGTTGATCATGATTATGGTCATGATATGATTGATACTTAATGTCCTTCATTTGAATTGATAATTCATGAAAAACAAAACAACCCCGAAAATCTTAAAATCAAAACTGTATCTTGATCTTGATGAAGTGGGCATATATTGATGTTGTTATCTTACTAGTGAGTTCATAATCTGATTGGGAATTACATCGTAGCATTATTGTTGTATAATGGATTGGAATCATAATTGATATGAGAATATTTGAGGATAATGAGTATATGAATTAATGATGGGATGAAGATGATCCATGATCATAAGCACGAAGTGCACCTTGTAGCTAACCAACAGCAAAAAAAAATGAATGCGTCACTAGAAAAAAAAAATTGAAAAATTGAATAAAGGTCTAGAAGGCCACAGCCCAGAAGGCTAGGCGAAAAAAAGGGCTAGACTCAGAAGGCCCATTTTTTAGACAAGCCCAGGAGGTCCAGCAGCCCAGAAGGCCCATGGTTGGCCTAAAGACTAGTAGTAGCCCACGCCTGAGCAGCTCAATTAGGCCTAGAAAAGAGAAAAAAAATGGGAATTCATTTGCATCTATTTGGTTTTGTACTAGTGATTTTTATGAAAGAGAAAAATACACAATTATATGACTATTTGTACTATTTAATACTAGAAGTATGTTTCAACTTATTATTAAACTTTCAATACCAGAAATATGTTTAAATATATCAAATTATATAATGCTAGGAGCATTAATCTAAATTGTGTACATGATTTAATTGTTTACATATTTCCTTAAATGATTATATTTACTTAGTATTCATTTAGGAACGATATGTGTTTAAATAACCTGGAAATTTATTAATGAATCAGTAGTTCATACTGACCACCGAATTTGAATATTTTGCAATATTATAGAATAAAAAACAAGGAACCTAAAGTTTCCTTCATAAATTCACCGGACATGATAAAACACGTAGATTTTATATTTTAAATTTGATTTATCATACCATTTGTAAGAACCTCAAGTTCTTATTTTTTGTTTATGGATTAGTTTTCTCAATGCATTAAATGCAATCATTTGTCCCTTATATAGACTCTAGAAGAGCTGTTTAATCATCATAGGGACAACTTATTATGTCAGGACCCGTCCCAAATCCCCCGGGATTAACGTGGGACGCGTCTGATCCCGTCTGACACGAAGTGTCAGACCATGGAAAATTTCATCTCTAACCGTCACCGGGGCTTCCAGAGTACGCCAGGATCGTAGGAGGAGGAGTGTGATGTCTCGTCTCTGCTACAGTCCGCATCCGCGATCAACCTGAAGGGCATTAAAACATCAAAAGTGGTGAGTTGACAAAAATAATATTTTAATAAAACATTTTCATACAAAGACATTTATGCCCTTCACTAAAAGTATATGCATGCATTCAAAAACCGTTTATCAAAACGTTCATAAAACCATTTGATTTATCAACATATTCTCAAAACCTTTCAAGGGTTCATGCCCGGTCCCCATAAACCGTCATGAACCATAAATCCATTTATGGGTCCCCAACCCGAAATCACAAACTTGAAAACCATAAATCAATACATGGGAACTCAGCCTAAAACCATTCTTAGTGAAATACCAAAACATAGAATATGGGGTCTCTGCCCCAAACCACTTTCCAAAACATAAAACACGGGGTCTCCGCCCCCAAATCACTTTTCATAAAACTTCATATGTATAAACATACGTATAACCCATCTACGACACTTCCGAGAAGATGCCAACTCGGGGCACACAGCTCCTAGGGAACACATCTCCGATATATATCACGATATGATCTCTATACTAGTGTGCACACCACTCGGGGTCTCACTCCGAATCTTCCCCCAGGAATTCTCCATCTGGGAGGCTCAATCTCTGGATCTAGTCCGAGCTCTCTCTCTCGATCTAGTCCGATCATCTCTCCGGAATCTGATCCAGGACCACAACATATCTCATATCTTCCACTCCTGGAACGGGATCCCTATGGGGATACCCATTCTGGTCTGTGGATCGTGACTCTCCAGGTCGACGTCTGGAGGAGACCATATAATCATATGGAGGGTTCATATTCATTTTCAAATCTCTTTCATTCTTTCTCAAAACACATTTCAACTGGGTCTCATACCCGATTCATCTCAACGGGATTCCTCGAATCCGATTCAAATCAATTTCACAGGTCTCGGCCTAAATCCACAGTTCAACAGGGTCTCATGCCCGAATTCTCATTTCACAACCAATAGGGCCTCAAGCCTGATACTACAGTCAACTGGGCCTCCAGCCCGATATTACAATCAAATGGGCCTCAAGCCTGAACTCGTAAACCAACGGGACCTTCGGTCCGATCGTATAACTCAAATAGACCCTCGGTCCGATTCCTTGTCAAATCAAATGGACTCCAAATCCGAGAGTTTCCAAATCAAATGGGTCTCGTGCCCGATTTCATATTTCTAAATCCAAAATCCATTTATTAAACCCTCGTTGAAAACCTAGCACGTATAAGCACCGTATAAAACCGTAAATCTCGAAATACGTGCAAATACGTAAATCCTAGGCTACCACAAACAAATACACTCATGGCATCACAAAACATGTATTTAAAACATTTATAAACATTTATGCATGCATCGAATTCATAAAACAAGTCTACTCACAGACTGTCGGAAGCCGCGCCTCGATATGCGTGCCAACACGTCTTCTCGGGCCAATCGTCGCCTCTAGGATTCCCGAACCTATCCAATTCGTAATAGAAGGTTATTAACTACTTAAATAACCCCTCACTAAAGTCCCGTAATTTTTCGAAATTTCTAACTATTTTTAAACTCGAACCTAAACCTTCGGACGTCCTGAACTATATCGAAACGATGTCCGATTGACACGAAACCAGTCCCAAAATGTTCGTTACATCGAATAGATGATTTGACATTTTGAACACATCCCCAAATTCCCTACCACTCGCCGTCATGCACCCAAAGATTGGCCTGCGCGTGGGCTTCATGCGCCGACGACTGTTCACCTTCTTCTCCAGCGATCGAACCGGTCCAACCGGTTTTCCTGTGCAATCTGGTCCAGCTGGACCAGCATGACCGGTCCGGCCATTTTCCTCCCTCATTTTTCGTCCTTTTTCTTCCTAATTAATCCTAAACTTCCTAATATGATCCTAGGAACTTGTTTGGATGATCAAAATAAGGAAAAACATAGAAAACCCACGGTTTGATTTTGAACCCCACGGTCCAAAATTTTCAGAATTTTCCCAGGCTTCCTCAGCCATGAAACCCCCTTCCAAATCATCTTAAAATCATCCTAGCAACTAATAATCTTCTCCTAATCACCCAAAATCAACCATAACGTTAAAATCAAAATAAAAAGGAAATTGGGCCTTACCGAGCAATCTGTTTTCCTTGGCCATCACCGCCGTGCACGGCGGTCCAGACAGCCCCCAGCCACCATCTACCTCTTCTATCTCTCCCCCTCAGTCCAACAGCACGGATGGAAATGGATTTTGGGATTAGGTTGGATTAGTTTGAAATGGTGAGATCGGGTTGCTTGGATGAAAAATGATCGATGAAGAAAAGGGAGGATATGCATGAATGGGAATTGATGGCCAGTGGATGAGTGACACTTGTCACTCATCCATTAGTTTAATGACAAATATCTGGGCCCCACTCAATTCCAAAAGCATCTGTTTCGTAATTCGTGCAATAGTGTGTTCTTACATCCGTGAACCGTAACTTTTCCGTCGAACGTCCGAATTCGACTTGACGCCTATCTACGGATTCATATCGTCCTAATCTACGTAACGATCCTCGGCCCTCGGCCATCTGACCTTCCGGGTCAAAAGTCAACTATTTGCTCCTTTTCAACCAAATTACTAAAATGCCCCCGAACTTCCAAAAATCATAACTTCTTCCTCGAACGTCGGAATCGAGCATGCCACCTATCTATGAACTCGTGACGTCTCGAACTACGTCACAGTCATCAGCCAAAGTCCATTTGACCACCTGAACGAAAATTCAACGATTCGCCCATTCTAGGGGAAAAATCGTCATTTTGCCCGAACTTCTGCTAATCCTCATCTAATCCCCGATTAGTCTCGCTAATCCGTCATTAATTCTTAATTAATCCAGCTAATTCGGGACGGGTCGTTACATGTTACTGAAGTAAGAACTGAATGACATATCACTCATTCTTTACAGGATATTAAATCCACGTATGAATGTACTCGGTAATAACGTCGAAGACGATCCATATTACAAAATTTACAAACGAGTATAATGCCAGTTGCGAAACTCGAGAGGCAATGCTAAATCACATATATGGATTAAATCGTTGATTTATGTTTTTGGAATTCAAATGTGTGGTTTTTCACTCGAATATGATTTCATTCAATACAAAAATTTATCCTTATGCATGTGATTCATTGAATTACATTTTTGAGTACGCATGTCTTGTGGGGAAATTTATAGTCTAGCTGAGACATTTTATTCTCCAAGTTTCAAAAGAATATTGTTGAGATTTACGGATATTCGAACCAACGGTTATCACTTTGAAACCACTAACGACAAGAAAGTGAAATACTTTTGCATAACCCCTAATCAATATGGCCAGAAGTATACATTGGAGAAGTTAGCCAAAAAGCTAGCCAAGAGTTAGCTAGAAGCTAACTAGTATGAGCAATTGTTCATTATGACATGACCAGTTGAAACACCTGGGTCCAAATAATGATGTGTCCTATCCTCAATATATTGCACGGGCATCCTCTTACTCATAGACACCTTTGTGTTTAAACATTATGCCAAGTTTGCTCGTTAGCAGAAATCAAATATTAGACCATTATATGTAAACAGGAGTTAAAACTCCACCCTTTCTTGTACAGAATACAAGGGAAAACTTTGTGGACTTTCCAACCACCATGCGGACCGTTTGAAAAACTTTCACGGTTCAGGTTAAGAACCGACTAAGTCGTCATATGCTACCCTTTTGTCCACACTCATACTGCGTTTGCTAAACTCTTAGCCCAAATCATTACATTGAGGGCCACACCACCTGGATTCTCTTATACAGTCTATAAGAATCGATAATACCGGAGAGTTTACATCAACATCATTCGATGACTATTGCAAGCCCCTTGGGATTACTGATGAACATTTGGTTCCCCATGTTCTCACCCATAATGGCCTCGTAGAAACACTGATTAACCTTGGTAATGCGCACCAAGCTTCTAGTTTCTACGCGCGGACCATGCAATTTTTCATGCAGTAATATTGGTCTGGTTGAGGTCAACCTCACCCAACGATGTTGTGAGTTACCGCTGGTGACTGGGTACGAACCAGACACTTCTTACTTACGCATTTATGGGTGTGCAGTTATGTGCCAATTGTGCCGCCACAATGTACACATATGGGACCTCAACAAAGGAGGGGCATACATGTCAGTTATGAATCCCTCTCTATTATACGCTATTTAGAGCCTTTGACAAGCGATCTCATTCCCGCAATATTGCAGATAGTCACTTTGATTAGACAGTCTTCCCGTCGTTAGAGGGAGATAAGAAAGTCAAACGTTCCTGAACAACGACGTTAATTGACGTGGAATGTCCCCACTATATCTCATCTTAATCCTCGAACGCACAAAGTAAGAATATAGTGCAGAGCATTCTAGATTTACAGAGTGTAGCTAATAATCTGTCAGACACTTCCTCTAATCTAGCTAAAGTGATGAGATCACATATACATGCTACAAACTTACCTGCAAGGATAGACGTCCCAGTAGGACACGTCTCAGACCGATGAGGTACGGCCATGACGGCTAACCAGTCATATGTCTCTGCCCAGAAGCTAGGTAGACTAATAGGTTCGAAGGATTCTTATCCCCGGAAGAGGATAAATTTGGCACAATCAAATCCCTTCTAAATATCAATTGATCCATCTCATGAGATAATTCTGGATTATGGGTCTGTGATGGTGTTGGGGGACGCTCCAACGTCAGAACCCACTTCCGAGAATAAAGAGATCTCGGTAAATCATGCATGCTTATGTGAGATAGGGAATCAGAATGATACTATCATCGATGATTTATATGTATTTGTGGTAGCTACCGAAATAATAACTAGAAACGAAACCGAACCTTACTTTGTTGACGAATGAATGCCAACGTAGAGAAGACTGGCCAAAATTGGAAAGAACCAATCCATGTCGAATTAGATTCCTTGACAAAAAGGAAGGAATTTGGACCCGTAGTTCTCATACCTCCCCATATTAAACCTGCAGGATTTAAATGGGTAGTCATAAGGAAGCGTAATGAGAAATATGAGATTGTGAGCTGTACAACTCATTTAGAGGCACACAGTTTTCTCAATGCCCTGAGATTGATTACGAGGATATGTATTCTTTAGTAATGAACGTCATAACGTTCCACTACTTTATCAGTTTAGTAGTTTCCGAGAAAAAAAAAACTGAATATGCAGCTTATAGACGTGGTTATTGCTTATCTCTATGGGGATACAAATAAAGAGATACATTTGAAGTTACTAAAGGACTCACAATATCTGAAGCAAATAGTTCCAGACCACGGAACACGCTCTCTACTCTTTTGAGGTGTCCACTTTACGGATTGAGATAATCCGAACGGATATGGTATATATGTTTGTGATTATTTGATCAGAGTGGGATAACGAAGAATGCCTATGCGTGTTTATTAAGAAAAAAGTTCCAAGTTTGCTATTGATTGGTATTCCAGAAGAAACCAAAGAAACTACTAAGCACCTGAAGTTGGATTTTGAAATGAAAGATCTTAGGAGAACTAAATTCTGTCTAGACATGAAGCTCGAGTACTGTGCATATGAGTTTTTAGTCTATTGATTAAATCACATCTAGAAGATGTTGATATTAGACCCATAAGATGTTGAAATGATTTAATGAGAATAAAATCAAAACATTCAAGCACGCCTATGATCATTCGTAGTCTAGATCCTATAAAATACTCGTTTCGTCTGGCAGATGATAATGAAGAGATAGTGAGACCAGAAGTTTCATATCTAAGTGCAATAAGCGCATTATTGTACTTGATTCAAATCTCTAGATTAGACATTTCATCCGCTGTGAGCTTGTTAGCTACATTTAGCTTTGCGCCAACATGCCTCCACTAGAATGACATAAAAGACATTTTCCAATACCTTAATGGTATGTGAGATATGGGCTTATATTGTCCCTATGCATCGAGGAATGAATAAACCTCCTTGATCCTCGGAATGATGCACGTTTCGTTGGGTATGCTGATGCAAGTTACCTATCAGACTCACACAAGGCACGTTCCCAATCCGGTTATGTCTTTATCATTGGGAACACATCAATATCTTGGAGGTTTAAGAAATAAACTCTTATTGTTACGTCTTCGAATCATGCAAATATTTTAATTCTTTACGAAGCAACTCGTGAATGAATATGGCTAATAGCCATTACGGGGCATATTCGAAATATTTGTGGATTGTATTCCACCAATAATGAACCTAAGATTATCTGCTAAGATATTGTTATCTCCATCCAGCAGATGAGAACCAATTTCATTATAGGAGACAATAACAAGTCATCATCCAATGCAACATTCCTGAAGCATGTTCATGGTATTGGCTTGTGTAGATTGGCAGATCTACCAAGTTCTTAATTTTCAGGGGGAGTATCCTGAAGCATACGAGCATCCTGAAGTATATTGAGTATCCCGAAGTATATTCACAAGACCATCGTGCACTCTTTTGTCCTATGTTCAAGGTTATTTTGTCCCATTGGGTTTTGTTACCTGACTAGGTTTTAACGAGGCACACATTTTTTTATGGTCACCCCATTAATAATGCATCCTGAAGATGTCATGATTTGACTCATATACATTTGCTCATCTTTTCCCTTCGACCACGGGTTTTTTCCCACTTGGTTTACCGGGTAAGGTTTTGGTGTAGCAACTGTAATGCATTTTTATTTCAAGAACATTCTATTTACCTATGTTCCAGAAAAGACGACTTCAACTACTTCCGGAGATCCCGATGCAATCACGATCAATGCGCGTTGCACTCTTTTTCCTTCGACCAGAATTATTTTTGTCCCACAGGGTTTTTGTTAACTGGAAAGGTTTGAACAAGGCAGCATGTAGGCGCATAGCCGAGCAACACTATTACATGAAATATCCAAGGAGGAGTGTTATAAATGTATTATAGTGTATGGCTATTTATGTAATATTAGATATGGTAGTTTAGTCATATGTAAATGGGGTAGATAGGTAATCTTATATTTTGTACAAAACCCTAACCCTACTTCTATATAAAGGTAAGTTAGCTAATGAAATAAGGGGACTGATTGAAGCCTCCATCTCACTTTGTTTTCTTACATTTCACAACAATATGGTCATTTTAGCTACCGGGTTTAGAGGTGACAAAAAGCTCAAAGACATATTTGTGTCTCCCACCTTTCAGAGCTACATTGTCGGTTCGTCGGAGAACATATTACCCTTCTACAGGTTAGCTCCTTAATTCCCACACATTTATCACATCTCTCATAGAAATCGAATTCTATGTGAATACTAATTACTATGTGATCAATAACGATGGTACACGTCATTTTATTCCAATCAGGGAATGCATACATGGATGAAATTCACAACTAGCTGTGATTGGATTCTCGGGGAGTATTTCTATCTTGTACTCATCGGAGATGAGATGCAGATGGCTGGCAGAGCTTCTTGGAGGCATCTTTAAGGTACCAAGCATAAAGGAGATGGAGAAAGATGTGGCGGAGTGGGACAAATACACAAAGTATTACAGTTTAGGGCAATACTACCGGAGATCCTCCATCAGGGAATGCATACATGGATGAAATCCACAACTAGCTGTGATTGGATTCTCGGGGAGTATTTCTATCTTGTACTCATCGGAGATGAGATGCAGATGGCTAGCAGAGCTTCTTGGAGGCATATTTAAGGTACCAAGCATAAAGGAGATGGAGAAAGATATGGTGGAGTGGGACAAATACACAAAGCATTACAGTTTAGGGCAATACTACCGGAGATCCTCCATCAGTGCCCTTCACCTGTGCTACAATGACCAGTTGTGCAAGGAGGATGAAACCATAAGAGGAAGAAGGGACTGTTTGCTGAATTGTTTGAGCCTTATGGCCCTGTGGACTATGCTTCCTCTTAAATGTCCTGATTCAACATTCAAGTAGGTCACACAAAAGATAGAGGACTCATCTTTCCCTTCTACTTAATTGTTTTATATCCATTTAAGTTTTTCCTTGTATTTAGGTGTGTTGATGCACAAAATGTGCCAACTTAGGGAGCAAATGATGTTCTATCACGTGCCCTGTGTAAACCTGAAAATGAAGGAAACTGATCGGTCGGTCAGAGTATAGGCACCAGTGTGGTACCGGCCCAAAGGTACTCCGACGCCCAAGTCAGTGGTTGGTCTAAGGTGTAGAGGGTGATGGAAAGTATATTGTAAAAGTAGTAGTGAACAGTAAATTGATTCGTTACCTTTGTACGACAAATGGACCCCCCCCCCCCCTTTGTACGGGTGCGGTGAATATAATATTTGTATTTTTCCGATGTGGGACAAATGTCAATTCGCTGTGGGACTGTCACGTGGAGGAACCATCCAGACCCGACTAGGGTTTGTTCGCCTGAGTGCGCCTGGATCCCTTGGGCTTGTGCTAGGCGGTAGTACTGGGCCGACTCACCGACCGACAGGGGCTGGGCCTCTAGAGTCGGCTAATGGCATTGTGTCAGAAGAGGGTTGGGCCTCTAGGTCGGTCTGGTCCGACATGCCGAGCCAGGCAGAGGGCTGGGCCTCCAAGATTGGCCCAAGTCAGTGGTCGGTCAGCATTCCCCCCTCTATAAATACTGGGTGAAAAAGCATTTTTTACCCCTTTCACTTTCTTGCAATCTGTTGGTGTGGGCTTTGTCTGTGTTTAGGCTATTTCCAGCGAGCAATTCCGATAACTTTTTACGGTGGTACAAGCTCCAGCGAGGACAGTTTGTCTGTGAATCGTTAGGTAAGACGTTCGGTCTTCTCCTTTTTTGGCTTGTGTTTGTAATATTTTTCTTGTTTGTTTCTGGGGGATGAACTGTGGATGAACCGGGGTTCGGACACGGGTCAATCCTGGTACAATACGGGTCGGTGTTCAAGAGCTGTTTACTTTTTATCTTTATTCCCTGTTCGCAGTGGTGCGATGTCTGAGAGAAATAGCCAATCCAACGAAGTGCGGGACTACGATGAGGGGAAGCAACAAAGCTCTTCGGTAGATTGGGGCATTTCGGTGAAGGGTACACCGAGGAGGGGAGGGGCCCAGAACACCGCCAGAAGTGATTAGACCGGGGTGTCGGCGCCTGGTCGGTCGAGGGTAGAGAAAACTACGACTAGTAGGAAAGGGTCGGCCAGTGCCAGCACGGCTCGGGCTGCTGAGGTTCTGACCGAGGAGGCTGACACAGTGGTGTGGTCGATTGACGCATACGAGAGTCGAGAGACGGAAGCATCGGTGAAGAAGTTTTGGTCGGCATGGGGGGTACCGAAGGACGTGAAACTGCGGGTGGTCAGTCCCACTGAGCTACCCAGCGAGGCGCCAGAGGGATGGGCCTTGTTCTACACCGAGCTGTATTGCCACGGTGTCCAATTGCCCCTGCACCCGTGGCTGAGGAGGATGATCCGAGGGCTGGGCGTGGCCCTCTGTCAGCTGAACCCGAATGTCTGGATCATTCTGGTCAGCCTGTATGCCGCCTTCTCCAGATCTGGGGAAAAACCACCGACTTACGCCCAGGTCGTCCACTTGTACGAGTTTACGTAGCAGCAGCAGAGCATGGGTTGGGTGCATGCTCGATGTAAGGATAAGATGACGAGGGGAGAGTTCATCTACGGCATACCGTCCTCCCAAACGACGTACAAGAACAAATTTATTTACGTTAGGGGGAACTGGGGAGGACGGGGCATACCGTCGTCATTTCAGGATCTGGGCGCCGAGGGTCGGTCTTGACTTTGTAATTTAAATGCTAATTTTGTAGGTCGGTGTTTAAAGTGACTGACAGACGTGTATATTGTGCATGTACTATTCCCGAGGCAATCCCCACCGTTGAAGAAAGGAAGGCCTGTGAGCGGGTCAGGAAGGCGTGTACCGCCCCGTAGTGTCACCGAGACGTGCTTCGGGTACCCTGACTGTTGCACGAGGTCGGTCTGATCCTCAATCTTGGTGAGTAGGCCTGTCGTTACACTTTGGCATTTTTTTTTGTGTTGACACTTGGTGTTCGGTGCAAGTTATCCTCAAAGACGTCAAAAAGCGGATTGACCGACCGGCTGAGGAGGCAAGAGCAGAGCAGAAGATGTCTGGGTCGGAAGAGCAGAGGAAGGTGGCTGGGTCGGCAAGTTCTGCCCATAAAAGGAAGCAGGCCCCGGACGCCAGCTCGGGATCTCAGAAGTCGCCCGATTTCAACCCAAGGGTGGCCGAAAGGCTTGGCAAACTGTTCGGCGTTGACGGGGGGGAGAAAAGAAGGAAGAGCCAGCTGAAGAATCTGATGCTCGAATCGGTGGCCAAACGCACCGAGCCAACGATTGCGACTCCGGTGATCGATCTAGAGAAGAGTCGGGAGGACCCCGAGCCAGTGGCCCCGTCTGACGCCCCGGTCAGCATCACGGTCGCGAAGAATGAGGTTGAAAGGGAGAGACAGGTCAGGAATTCGCTCGCCAAGACCAAAAAGGAAGTGAGAACCTGGGTCGCCATTCCTGGCCCTATTGAGATGACCTTCCCAGAGCCGCCATTTACCTTCCGGGGAGTATCACTGCCGACGCAGACACCACCGACCGGTCCCCAGCCACAAGGCGCACTTCTGCAACAGGATGTGTGTCCGAGGCACCGGACGCGATCGAGGAGTTGTTTTACCATAGGGTCGGCACTGGGAGGCTTGCTCGGGCAGGGGTGGTCGGTCCCCTGCTGAGGCAATGGCGTGTTCCGCCGTGACGAGTTTCCTCGGTCTCGCCTGGACCTTGTGTTGCGCGGGGGCGCTCGGATCTTCGGGCACTTAGGATTTCCTAGGAAAAATCCGCCCCCTTGGTCTCCGAGATGGGGGGGTTCCTGCCACGGGAATGTTGGCGCGGGCCCGCCTCGGGTCTCGTCCGACCGGTCTGCTCCGTTTCCCGTAGGTCCTTATCCGCGGGGAACTCGAGGCGGATCGGGCTGAGTTGCCGGCACTCCAGCTGGGAGGTGTCACTCAAAGCTTCGCGAGCATCGCGGTAGATCCTGGTGGCCTGTGTGCCTTTTCCAGGAATGACCAAGAGTTTTTGGCCCTTCTCGGTCAGCGCGGCCGTGGTTGCAGCCTTACCCTTGTTTGCAGCCCGTCGGATCCTCTCTGCACGTTCCGCAAATTCGGCGACCACGAGGTCGGCCTGTCGGATCTCATCCTGAGCGCGGCGGGCGTTTAGCTCGACCTGAGCGGCCTGTAGCTGGGCCACGACCTCGGTGTACTGCCCGCTGAGCTCGGTATAGCGTGCCTCGGCCTGAGTGCCATTGGCTGGGATCTCGGCCATGTCGCGTTGCAGCTTCTCGAACGCCCGGAACACCTCGGGGGAGGTGTTCCTTGGCCCTCTGCCGTGCGCGGGTGTTACCTCGCCATCGACGTTGTCCTGCATGCTGGAAGATTGGGAGGGTAACGGTGTTTTAGGCTCAGTAGAGTAAAGGGCAAACTTAGTCAGTTTCCCACAGGCGACGTCAAACTGTTAATGCACAAAATGTGTCAACTTAGGGAGCGAATGATGCTCTGCCACGTGCCCTGTGTAAACCTGAAAAGGAAGGAAACTGATCGGTCGGTCAGAGTATAGGCACCGGTGTGGTACCGGCCCAAAGATACCCCGACGCCCAAGTCAGTGGTTAGTCTAAGGTGTAGAGGGTGGTGGAAAGTATACTGTAAAAGTAGTAGTGAACAGTAAATTGCTTCGTTACCTTTGTACGACAAATGGACCCCCATTTGTACGGGTGCGGTGAATATAATATATGTATTTTCCCGATGCGGGACAAATGTCAATTCGCTGTGGAACTGACACGTGGAGGTACCATCCAGACCCGACTAGGGTTTGTTCTCCTGAGTGGGCCTGGATCACTTGAGCTTGTGCTAGGCGGCAGTACTGGGCCGACCGTTCGGTCTGGGCCGACCGTTCGGTCTGGGCCGACTCACCGACCAACAGGGGCTAGGCCTCTAGAGTCGGCCAGTGGCATGGTGTCAGAAGAGGGCTGGGCCTCTAGGTCGGTCTGGGCCGACATGCCGAGCCAGGCAAAGGGCTGGGCCTCCAAGATTAGTCCGAGTTGGTACTGTTTTGGCAATGGACTAGGCCTGTAGTCAGTATGGGCTTCAAGCTCGGTCTGGGCCAATATAGTATGAACAAGGTGCATAAAAGCTTATGGCATAAAGATAAAAGGAATCAAGAATCTATATTGCGAAGACTAGCCCCAATAATTCTCTCATCAGTTGGATTGGAGTAAAGAGATTCCAATACCGTTCCAACAAATTTCGTTTCGTTTCTTTCAAATCCACGCATAAAGGCTTATGCGTGAAATTAAGAGGAACTCGAGTAATCTCTGAAGGTAAGAGTAATAGTTTTCGACTTCCAATAAATTCGATTTTGATTCATGTCTGTATAATCAAAATTCAGTTTTGTTCTTCGTTTCCGGCGTTGTATTTTGGAAGTTATCAACTAAGTTGTTGGTTATAACATACTGGTGATTATTCTCATCTGTTCACCCAGCGCATTATTGATATATACACATCAAAACAAAATCCATTCAAAATAATTTACAAAGAAAATAAGCAATGTTCATGTTCTTTTTGCTCCCAAATATTATCAACGAATAAAAAAGTTTAATCCGCTAACAGCAATGGTAATCGTAAACTGCGATTTGCAGCCAAAACCGCTCTCCGACTCATGGGAAAAACTCGGCCTATGATGTCATTCAATCACATAGATTTTGCCGATCTCAATTGACTATCTGAAAAAGAAGTGGAAATAAACAGTTTTTTAGGCACATTCTAAACGCCTGAAACATGTTCATATTAAATCCCCTCTGAAAATTAGTCCTCTAGTCACACTGAGACAATGACAACATCATCTTGCGTCCAGCTTCACGGGCACATTCGAACTAGTCATTCTCAGACAGAAAAAAATGCTTGCTTACACTTGCGTAAAAGAATCATGGGAATATAAGTCTATGAACATGGAAATTTTGGTTTGTGAAAAAATCAATACTTCAACATGATAACTATACACAAATCCAAACAGCGGTAGACAATTGAAAAGGCATATGCATATATGTTTGCGATGTTGACAATTCTTTAGAAAGATGACAAAGTCTGAACTCCTTTACAAGAAGTGTGAATGTTCACTAACCTGGACTCTCTGAATGTCGCTGTGAACAAACCACCAAGGGCCTGATTTTGACAGATATCTGAAACGGAGAACATAAGAAAATCAAGATGCGGATAAACAGACACAAGAAGAGTAGCAAAGAAAATAGATTAGAAAGAAAAAAAGGCAAATCTTTTCAATTATGCACTATATATATATATATAATCAAAAAACACAAGCATTAAAATCTATTCTCCTCTAGAGTTGCACACCAGAAGCTTACTTAAAATTAGGATGGTCATCTAAAGAAGTATACTTCACAACTAATGATTATAATCGAAATTTGACATAGTGTTGTAAAGAGTACCTGACAAAGCCTGCAATTGTACGCAAGCACATGAAAAGCGTCAAACCCAACCAAACCCCAGGAAGGCCCAGAATAGTAGGAGCATATAGCAAAAATGCAGAAGATATTGCACCCACTAGCATCTATAATAAACAAAATTCTTGTCAAAAACAATTATCATGTACAAATTTCACAGCCAAATCAAGAATGAAGATGCTGTTGAATAATTTCTGGCCTTCCAAGGAAGCAGCTTACCATGGAGCGAGCAGAATATGCAAAATCTGAAACACCATAATGGAGACCATCGAAAACATAAGCTAGGGAAGTCACAGGCTGACTAGCACTGACAAACTATAGCAAATTGGACAACATCATTATCTTTATTAAAGGTGTCTATTCACATAAACATATAATAATACACCATTAAACATAAATCTGCATACATACCAATATCCCGGATCCAATAATTGCTAATACTTCAGCATCTTTGGTAAACAACTTAGCTAAAGAGCCAAAAGATACTGCCAAAATTACAGACGAAGCGAGACCTGTGAAGAATCCTATCTGGAAAAACATTGACCCAAATTTAACACATGATATCAAGAAACTGCATATGCAACATAAAGAAACTAAACCAAACACTGGCCAAATCATGAAGCATCCATTTAATCATAGGCCATACAAAAATTGTATACCTTTAACACTAAGTCAGAAACTTCTTTCACAACTTTGTATTCACCTTTTGAATAATAACTTGCAATCATAGCCTACAAACAGACACACGTTAGGTTTTAACTTTGATTCCTTATAAAGACACGCAATCCCTCACAAATTCCAATTTGAGCCGACAGAAATTTGTAAAATTTGTGTCAAGTGAAACTAATACTTCAGAATTCACATACTGATTTAACTGGAACACCAAATAGGAAAAAGAACATGTGAACTATGATCATCATATTAGGGAGATAATACCTGAGCAGATGCAGCCATTGCATCAGTTAGAAGCGATACAGCCAACCATACTTGTATGCATATCTGATGCGCAGCCATAGCAACCGGCCCTTGACGAGCAGCCATTGATGTTCCCAATGTCAAAGTCGTAAGAGCAGCAAGAGTTCTTCCAAGAAGAAAACCACCTATATCACCCCAGAGTTGCTTACGAAATCAATTAGGTGAAAAACTTTGAAAGGGAAGATGAAAGAATTATCTTTGGGATAAAAAATAAATATAAGAATGCAGTTTAAAAACCGAGACAGTAAAAAACATTAAATAGTGTCCACATATATGCACTGCATCGGAAATAGAGCCATTTACTATGATAAGTGTTGGTAGTCGAATTGAACAAATAATGGAAAAATAACACTGTTGAAAAGCAGTATAATTTCAAACAGATGAGAGAGTAAAAAGATAAGAAAAAGAAAAGGGACTAACCGGATTTTATATATCCACCAAACTGCAATGATCCCACCTTTGGAGGCAATAGTATAGCTTTCTTACTTAACAACCAGATCATTAAGAAGGTGACAGTATATCTGAAAAAACAGAAATTCCATAATATTCATTTACTGAATCAGACTGGTAACAGGAAATTCAAAGAAATAGTATGGAAAATCACATACTGAGATATAACAGTGGAAATGGCTGCACCAGTTACACCCAAACGAAAATAGTACATAAGGATGGGTAATAAAAAAGCAGCTAACAGATTACCAATACCTGCACAAAAACAATACATAAATTAACCAGAAAGGGAACTCAAGCTTGTTTAAAGACAAACAGAAATAAACAAGAAGACTGTTATAAATACAGTAGGAAAGAATAACAGCCATTAATATGGATATACACAGTTTTGGTTCACAAGTCTTTTTCCGTCCGTAATTTAGGAAGTATCATTTGGTTCTTTAACCTAAGTCTGATAGATTCATGCACCTTAAGAGAAAGGGGATTGTACATCCAGAATGCTATAGATTCTTTCATACTCTATCAAAACATGGTGAATTCCATTTGGAAATTTTGCATGTATATGGCATTGTAATTGATAAAACGGTACTCCACCATTCAGATAAAAGAGAGAGAGAGAGAGAGAGAGAGAGAGAGAGAGAGAGAGAGAAAGCAAAAATGTGAGACTAACAAAGATGCTAATGATGATAATACAATAACTAGAAATTTCAGTAACCACATGATGGCAACTATAATCGTTATAATATATCTAATCAGCAGAAAAAATGAAAGAAAAATATATATATATATATGACAAGGAATACAACATACAAAGTTGAAACATTGAACATCACAAGAACACATTTAATAACGAGTAACATGGCATGCGATGGATGCGAACTGCTATCCATAGAGGTAGTTTTCTACTTGAAAATTTAAACAATATAACCCATACTTGCCTAGACATATTACTGGAGTTCTTGTATCCTTAAAACCACGGAAAACTCCTTGAAGGGCCAAAGAAGCTACAACTGCAGGAGCACCAAATGCTCTTAGTGAAAGAAACTTTTGTGCAGGAATGCGCATAGGTGAGTCCTGTGAAATTCAAGAAAAAATAATTTTCCTTAGAAGTGAAACTTTCAAGAACCTAAGAGAGGAAAAAAACAGAAAACCTATCAGCTCCTCACACTTTCCAAAAGAAAATAATCAAATTGTCTGAAAGGTTTCCCATCACCTTGGTAAGTAACACGCATGCTAGACATACAAAATTTTTTAGTAAGAATAGGCAGATAATACATGAGTTTGAGATGTAAATTTAGATAGGGGAACCTACTGATGATATGCCCATCATATTCAGAAACAATCCAGATCCCAAATACAAGGCTACGGCCTCAAAAATTCCAATCCCAACTGCCAATAGTAAAGCTGTAGACACTGAAGACAGCTGCTTTCTCTCAGAAACTCCATCAATATGTTTTGGTTTGCCATTAATAATGTTGTCTAGACTGCCATTTTCTGTACAATGATTAGCCAATATCAGATTCAGTCTAGCGAAACGGTCATCTATGCTCTAATTTTAGACACAAGCCCTGAGAAAATTTATGTACAACAAAGATAACAAAAGAAAGACTTAAAGAAAAGCTCAAGTTCACCTGAAGCAGAAGCTTTATTTTCACTCTTTGCAAGATCCTCAGCAACAAAAGATGTGGCAACACCGAGGAGAGGGATATTAAATAGCTTTGAAATGTAATTAAAGACATTCATTGAAATACCAGCTGAAGCCAACTCCACAGACCCTATACAAAATATAAAGGCCAAAAAATAAAATCAAATGCATTGTAAATTATTTGGCATTGAACTTAAAAAATTGAAACATACCCAATCGACCAATGTAAGCTGTCTCCATTAGCTGAGCTAAAGGTTCAATGGCCTGACCCACAAATGCGGGTAAAGAAAGCATCAACAGCTCACGTTTGACATCTGGGTAAAATGCTTGACTGATAGGAGTTACTCAACTCATTAACCCAAAACAACCAGAAATGATAAACAATGTTTAAGATAGGTAGCAAAGTTCAAATCCCCCATCACCAGAAAACTAATTAGATAATTAAAAAAATTCAGACACTGACTGAAATAGACAGGTCCCAAGAGCTACTCATTGTAATGTTCACATATCAGCTTCATAAATCAAGTGAAAATAAACAAAATCAGATTGCTTGCCCTTGCAAGATCAACAAGGGGAATGACGGGAGAACTAGCAGATGTACGGAGGGAAAGGCGTTCATCAAAAGTAGCAATAAGTATGCAAAGTTATCTTGCCCTCATTCACTCTACTAAAAAAAAAAATCTTCACAAATTATAAACTTTTAACAATGTGAGGCAAAAACATGAATCTCTTTTCAAGTAAAATGGGCAGTTCAAGAAATTGGTCCTAAATTCCATTAATGTGCCTATCTGATGTCCAAATTATGAAAGAATAAAAATTCATAAATTATAAGAAACCATGTAAAACCAATAAAATTAAGGGCCTCAATTAACAAAGAAAACTAAGTTACAAAACGATAAATGCAGCATTGCAAATATAAAAGCAGAAAAGAATAACATGGTCATGAAGGCTATGAGGTCTTACATGTCAGCACTGGATTCACTTGTGAAAGCTTGCTCTTCCTCTAAAGCTAACTTTTCTTCAGCCTCAGAGGATTCCACACTACAATCTGAACTCAACTGAGTAGCCACCACTGGGAAGCGGCGTCTTCTAAGCCGTGTTAACAGAGGTGAGCACATTGCTCTGTGTGTAGCAGAGAGACCACAGCCTCCCACATCATGAGAATTTCTCAACTCTGTCTTATTTGATAGTTCTACAACATTACGAGCTTGGCTTCTGTGCAATGAATTAAACAACCGGGATTTTTGAATTATTCCGTTGCGGTCACTGGCTCCAGGGGTTAATCCGCTATGAAGCGTACCACTTCTGAATTGGGTAGCCGTCATTTTTGTCAATTCTTTTAATTTCTTTAAAATAGAAAACCAAATTAAATGTTAAAATTTCTTCCAATTAAGTATTCAACAATAAACAGTCAATGTTAAATTATGTAAAAGGAACCAAATTTACACCATCAAACAACAAGAACATGCTTTCGTGAAACTAAACAAAGAATACAGTACAAATTTCTCGTTTGTGAAAGCCCAAATCTCTATTTCGGGAGAAAGAGATTAAAGTGCATTTGAAAACAGAACATAGACTGCCATCTTGTAATCATGCGTACATCCAACGCAACGATATAGAATCAAGCGGCGACGGCAATTGGGAAATGAAAAGGAATGCGCAGAACAATCTGTTTCATTCCCAGGAAAATTTAAAAGCATATAAAAATTAAACAGCGAACATTAAAGAAGAGGATAGGATAAATGAGTTACCGTTCGGGTAGAATGAGCGACAGAGTGAGAATTTTAGGGTGGGGGGGAGGCAGAAAAGGAGGGGAAAAGGTCCAACCTCCGGCGCTAAATGGCGAGAGCGGTTTAAACTTGAAAGACGCCCCAAATGACGAGAGCGAGTGGGGTTTTACATATTTATAGTCACTCACTTCGACAACTATCTGCACTCGTTTAACTTCTTTTCTTGTCGGCATGTGTTAGTAACCAACGACATGACTGGCCACTTGACTAGGGGCCCTAAACGAGGCAAGCCCATCCCAACACTAATTATGGTGGCTAAATTTAAGTTCAAAAAATATACTGAGTTTGATTTCTTAACGTGCTGAGGTGGATTTCTTAATATGCTAACTTGTAACTTATATAGAATTAATTATATATTAGTCTATTTTTAATGACCAACATTTAAACTAGTTCACTAAATGTGTGGTGAATTTATATTTGTACCATTCATAAACTTTTATATGGTTGATACAAAGTTAATAATATAATTATATACGTAAAAAAAAAAAGGTCACTTTCTCATTTTTCGATTAGAGTTTGTGCCATAATTTTTTGAAGGGCAGCTGGAGGTTACCATTGTCTATGTGGGCAGCTACATGGTGGGCCTCAAGATTGCTGTGTGGATTAAGGTCTACAAACTTGCCTTGGAATGGTTCTTTGTGTGGGCTGCACCTATGGAGAATCTACGTGGCAGATGGAGTCACTCTTGGCTATCTCAAAAGCGAAAGAGTTTAAACTAGATGCTAGTGGTGGCGAGGGGCTTACTTTAGAGGCCAAGTTCCTACTCGTGGGTCAACTACTGATGTCGAGAAGCTTCAATTGAGAGGCATTGTTGGGAACTTTATGGCGCATCTGGTTTACTAGGTCACCATTTTTTTTGTTATGGTTTGTGAGACGGGGCGCTTCATTTTCTCTTTCGAGAGTAAGCCTGATAGCAGGAAGATTCTACAGGGTGCGCCATGGTCTTTGACATAGCCTTGTTTATGTTGGCGACAACATATGGGTTTCTCAATCCGAGGGGCGTATGCCTTGACTCACAAGTTTTCTAGATTCGGGTACATAAGATACCACATGTTTTCTTGAATCTATGCCTAGTGAAGAGAGTGAGGAACCATGTTGGGCGCTTTGTGGCAGTGGACAAGGGCCGCAATGGCAATTGCCTGGGAAGTTTTCACAGAATTTGAGTGGCAGTGTGAGTTGGTGAGTCTCTCAAGTGTTTTGTTACTTTGAAGCTTCTATGCTCTGAGCCAGCAAAACGATAAGAGGTTGAGTATGAGTGGCTATCGGTTTTTTTGTTTTCGATGGGGTTAGTTGGACCATGTACTTAGTGGGTACTCTTTCTCTGCCATTGAGGAAGAGGATGAACTGTTGTTTACATGGTGGAAGGCCATAGAGAATGATGTCTTCTGCATTCAGCCCAATGACGATTTTGGGGGATCAGTGTTTGGTTTAACCAGTGGAGATAAGGGAGTGTATCATGAATTGGCGGACCAAGAGGCTAGCAAGGGGACAATCTGTGATTTTGGTGCAGCCTTCGGTACGATGCCACCGAGTTCTACTTTGAATTCTCAACCGTTGAGCTTGGTGGAGGTGGGAGTATGGAAATGTAGGCGGCTGGATAAAGGTCTAAGCATATGGGCATGAAGTCGAGTGGGCCTTCTGGTTTTGGTATGCCCCCACTGAATCCTCCTCTGAGCATCCTAGTGATGAGCCCTAAAACACTTCATGTTTGTTCACCCGAAACAAGCCACATGGCTTCAGCATGCTGTTGTCAAATTAGACGCTGCGTTTTCTAGCGACAAGCTCCGACTCTCCTTCTATGTGTCTAATTGCTCTCGCGAGTGGTTTATGCATTGTGGGTCTCCTACTAAGTTGGCGGAAAATATCTTGAAGGCCACTTTCAACGCTTATAGTGATCACTAGTAGCATGGAATCAGCCAAGCAAGGAAATGGCCGTTGTCAAGGGATATTATTGAGGGGAGAAAGGGGAGGCTCTCGATCAAAGCTAAGTCCCTAAAAAAGAAGACAATCTAGATGAACAGGTGGTGGTTCGAATTTCAGTGCCTCTACATGCAAATTGGTGGTGAATCAATCCAAAAAAGTGATGGGTCAACCCATCATGAGAAATGAGTATTCTAAACTAGAATGTTCGTGGGCTGGGATGCATACGAGTGATTAGGGCCTTGAAGCGTTTCTTTAGGGCAACACAACTAGGTATTTTATTTTTAATGGAAACTAAGAAATTTTGTTAGACAGATGGATTGTGTGAAGCATGCTTTGGGTGTAGGGGCGATTTTTGTGTGGGAACTGAAGGTAGATGAGGGCTGGCGTTACTTTGCATACAAGGAGTCCAGGTGACAGGACTCATCTCAATCCCCCTAGAGTATCGTGGGATGTACCCTACTCCTGTCTGACACCACGTGTCAGACCAGATACAAAACCATAACCCACCCGGGGTTACTAGAGTACGCAGTGACTTGTGGAGTACGTAACGGCATGTGATATCTTGGTCTCTGCTATAACCCGCACCCACAATCAACTTGAAGGATATCAAAACATTAAAAGCTGTGAGTGGACAAAAATAAACAGTGTATAAAGTCATTTAGCAAAAAGCCATTTATACTCTTCACGTAAAAGTATGCATGCATCAAAAAAACAGTATTTTAAATACTTTCTTAAAAGAAACTCATATTTCTTTTCAAATCAACACACAATGAAAAATGTTTCTCAATCAAATTCATTTCCTCAATAGGGTCTTAGCTCAAAACCAAATTACGTAGGGTCTCAGCCCAAAACCAAATCACGTAGGGTCTCAGCCCAAATCAAAACCACGTGGGATCTCAGCCCAAAACAATCTCATAAATAATCTCAATAGGGTCTTTACCTGAAACATAGACTAACATCTGAAGTCTCATGAAAACATGATCAACTAATCCTCTTTATCCAATATCCAAATCATCTCACTAGTCACAATATCAACGCTACACATGTAACTCGAGATTACACATCCAAATATACACCTGGCTTTAGAGCCCGTGGCTCGATGTCTAAGTGTTCTAACTCAGGCTCGAAACCCGCAGCTCGACGTTTGAGCGATGGCATCTACAGGCTCGGAACCTCTCGCTCGACGTCTGCAAAATGTTCATCGCTGACACTCCTGCAAGCAGTGTCATCCTGACCTCTCCAGGATCTACGACGTCTAAAGGCTACCATGTCAGGATCTACAACGTCTGACGTGACCAATCACATCATAGAGGATGGTACTATGGAAAACATTTCACAAATCATCTCAAAACATATCAAAACATCTCAATGGGGCCCTCGTCCGAATAGTTTATCAAATTAGTTTCCACAAAACCATCATAAAATCAGTGTTCAAAACATTCCCAAATCTAGGATTCCTCGAATTCTATCAAATCTAAACTCATAAATCCACAATAGGGTCACAAGCCTGATATATCAAATCATAAATCAGAACTGGGTCACAAGCCCGATACATCATATCATAAACCTAAAATAGGGTCACAGCCCGATATACCATTTCCTCACGTTTGACTATACTCTAAGTCAAACCATAAATCAACTAGGACACATGCCCGAATGTTATTTCCAAATCCGAAAACCATTTGGCATTTCAAATCACTTTTCCAAAACACCTTTGACTATAATCCAAGTCAAAGTCAATATCTAGCTCGGTCTCAGGCCCGAAATAGCTTTCCACGCATCTCCGTGAAATCTTTCAAAATCAATAATCAAATCCTCAATTTCATGCCTCTTCATGAAATCATTCAAATCACATACACGTAGAATACTCGGCATAAGCCCAAGTATCATATAAAAACAGAAATCTCGAAATACGTGCAATATCACATTTTCTACGAAAATGAAAAATCATCAACAAAAATCATATTTAAATCATATACAATCAATATATCTCAAATCATGTTCATAAAACATATAAATCAGCTATGCATGCATCATTTCATAAAGCAAAGTCCACTCACAGACCATTCGTGTTGCGCGCTCACAATCCGCGCTATAAGCCACTCCAAAGCTAATCCAACGTCTCCCGGACATCCGGACTTGTCCAAATCATATCCAAAGGTCACTATCAACCTATACAAGTTCAAACCATAAACCCTCAAAACTCCTGAAATAGTATATGTGTCCCTAACACGCTTCCCGAGGCTAAAAATTCCAAATGACCTATCAAAACACCTCTGATCGACCTGAAACCACCACCATTGACTTCAAAATTTGTGCTCACATGCCCTCGTGCGCTGGTCAAAGTTTCGCTCAACACTGGTCAACAGTCAATGCTGATGTGGAACCCTGACACGTGTCACTAACAACCTCTGACACATGTGTAACAACCCATCCCAAAGTTTTAGGATTAATTAAGATTAAATCGAGGATTAACATGACTAATCCTTAATTAGTCGAGGATTATCGGACGTTCAGGGTGAATTTACGATTTTACCCCTAGACGAGGGTAAAAAGTTAACTTTTGACCCGAGAGATCCAATGCACGAAGGCCAAGGACCGTTACGTAGATCGTGTCGATACGAGTCTGTAGACAAGTGGCACGTCAAAATCGAACATTCGACGGAAAGGTTACGTGTCACAGAAGTCTTGAGATACTATTGCACGTTTTACGATACGAGTGGACATTTGTCATCAAGTTGGCCCAGATATTTTCCCAAGTCCCAATGGATGAGTGACAAGTGTCACTTATCCATTGCTCACCTCACACAGATACATGCATGTTCCCTGCCTTCTTCTGTTTCATTCATCTTCTTTGTTCTTCTGGACCCGAGACACAAACACAACACCACAACCTATTCCAACCCACACAAACCTTCATCCTCTGCTAATAGTATAAACAGAGAAGTGAGAACAGGGGTTGAGACATGACGCATGGTGGCTACGGTGGTGCAAGCATAACAGAGAAACGGTCGTGAGGAATTTTCAGTGGTAAGCCACCGAATTCAATTTCTGGCCAGGTAAGCTCGAATCAAACCTCCAAACATATTTTTAAGTATCTTATGAGCTGAATGGAACCATTAGAAGGTAGTTTTGGCCTTTGGAAATGCCTAAAATCATAAGATGGACATTTGACGTTTAATGGTTTAAAGAACAAATAAGATTTAGGTTAGTTTTCTTCAATTTGATTGTATAAAACAACTCCTAGGATAGATTAGAGAAGATTGGTGGAAAGAAGGAAGAAAAAGGATGAAGAAATAGGGAAATATGGCACTAAACCGGTCAAGTCAGTTCGGTTGGGCCGGACGAACCAGTGAACCGGTTCAGACCAGTTCACGCGAGGTTGAAGAAGAACTGTGCTAGGCGCGTGAGCTCCACGCGCAGCGCCTTTGGGCTGCGTGTGGGGGCGTGTGAGGCACTGTTTGGGGATGAGTTCAACACATGAAATAATCCCTTCGATGTAACGAACGTTTTAGGACATGTTTTGAGTCGATCGGACACCGTTTCGGGGTAGTTTTAGGTGTCTGAAGGGTTATGGTCCATTTTAAAATATGTTAAAAATCCCGAAAAAATTAGGAGGCATTAGAGAGAGGTTATTGAAGTAGTTAGTAACCCTCTAGTATGATTATGGACAAGTTTGGGAGTCCCGGTGACGGTGATTGGCCCGGAGAGGCTTATGGCGTACGTATTGAGGCACAGCTTGGACGGTCTGTGAGTGGACTTTGTTTTATGAATTGATGCATGCATAAATGGTTTACATGTGTTTTATATCGATGATTTGAGATTCCTTGAGTGCATATGATTGTGGTATTTATGATTTACGTATTTGCACGTATTTCGAGATTTATGGTTTTAGACTGTGCTTATACGTGCTAGTATTTCTATGATGGTTTGATGGAAAGGTTTTGGATTTGGAAATGTGGAACTGGGCAAGAGACCCATTTGGATTTGGAAACTGTCGGACTTGGTGTAACACCCCGGAAATTCGAGGATCCCAATATTGTAATTTAATGTGTGATTTGACGCTTTTACCCTTGTGATTGGCATGGTCAAATGTTGACTTTTTGATTTATGAACTAAATGGATTTTGACCTATGACCGTGACGTAGTTTGGGACGTCACGAGTTCATAGACAGGTGGCACATCCATTTCGGACGATCAGGGTAAAAGTTATGACTATCGGAAGTTCAGGGGCATTACCGTAATTTGGACTCTCGCGGGAAAATGTTGACTTTTCTCTTGGCAACCAATTTTCAGTTGACTCAAGGACCGTTGGGTAGGCCTCGACGTCCTGAGTCCGTAGACAGGCGGCACGCCGAAATCGGACTTCGTACGAGGAAGTTATGGTCAGAAACGTGAATTCGGGAGGTTCGTGTCTCGGTTTTCGTGTCGAATATTATATTCAGGAAATCTGATTGGAGGACACCTGGTGAGTGACAAGTGTTGTCACCCATTGGCCAGATTGGATCAGATCCACTATTGGATTAAATAGCAATTAAATCAGCTTTAAATTCCAGCCCTTGGATTGAAAACCCCTGATCTAATCTGAGCCATTGATCTAATCATGGAGATCAAATCTGGACCGTCCATTTCCTTCCCTCCATTTCTTTATATTTCATACCCGCAGAGCACATTCTGTCCATTTCGATCAAACATCCCAGCAAATCATCCACTCTCTGTGTCTGCGTATTGGGGACTCACTGGCGAGGCTGAGCGACGGCAGTGACCACGGCGGAGGACGGAGGCGAGGAAGGAATCAGGGAAACCCGTGGCGGTTTCAAACCCAGATTTTGGTAAATCCATTTCCCACGTTTAGTTTTGTTTTTGATGGATCCTAATCGACTCTAGGGACTGCCAGGAACCTACTGAGATTGAACTCGTGGCCGGAGGTGCTCAGGACGGTGACACAACTGCGACGGGAGGCCGGTTCTGTTCTTCGAGGTAGGCCTCGATCCTATCGGTTTTTCTCCATTCTATTTTACACATCTAGGAACTCAGACGAGTAGTTAGGAATTAAAAGGAACGAAAATGATCAAGAAATGAAGAAATGGCAACCGGGTCATGATCGCGGGTCTGATCGACCCGAGTTGCAGGTTTTCGGGTCAACCCGTCTGAGGACAGCGGTGATGACGTGGCACCCTGTCAGTCTGTCAGGTGACGTGGACCAACCGTGAGCCGACACGTGTCACATGTCAGTGCACAGTCAGTACTGACATGTCAGTGACGTGGACCAGTCAGGGACTGCCATGTGTCACTGACATGTCAGTGACGTGGACCAGTGCCGTGCTGACACGTGGCACATGTCAAATCTGACACGTGGCCTGACAGATCAGCGAGGTGGACCAATCGAATGTTGACACGTGGCACCTGTCAGAGTCTGACATGTCAGACCTGACAGCTGTCAGATGACGTCAGCATGACGTCATGCTGACGTCAGCAGTGACGTCAGCAGGGACTGTTCC
Organism: Prinsepia uniflora; assembly: GCA_032719365.1. Taxonomy (NCBI): domain Eukaryota; kingdom Viridiplantae; phylum Streptophyta; class Magnoliopsida; order Rosales; family Rosaceae; genus Prinsepia; species Prinsepia uniflora. The sequence goes on from CM064874.1 coordinate 14,269,545, forward strand.
TGCGTTGACCGACGCGTTGACTGGCGCGTGTGGGCGCGTGTGAACAGTACTTTTGGTGGGACCACCACCATTCTTTAGGTTTCGACGATCCGGATCCAATGGCGGTGGTTTCGGGTCGATCGGAGATCATTAAGTTGGTCAAATTAAGGTTTATTGCATTGGGAAGCGCGTTCGGGCGGCTTTTTCGGACCGGTTTCGGTCTAGGGTTTCATAGTTGAATGTTAGGGGTTTAAATTGACCTTTGCATATGCTTTGGTTATGACAGGGGTTGTATAATCGTACCAGAACGAGGGTATACGTTCGGTTTTCAGCAGGACTGTTCAGTGAGTGGACCACTTTCTTAAACCCTTGCGTGCATAAATGTTTTCTGGTTATTTATACTTATTCACATGCTAAAACAATAATGGTTTTGAGGATATGGAAAATATGGTTATGGCACGTTTCACGGTATTTGGGCTTGAGACCCGTCTGATGAAACTTAATGATTGGTTCGGATTTTATCTATGTATATATATATGCCTTGCATGTGGATATCAATAAAATGCATTTGTTACTGCACTGTATAGATCCTTCCATATTATATTGTCTCCTCTGGAGAGGTACCCCGGAGAGGTCACGGACGTCTAGTACGTCCAGCGTCTATGACGCTAAGCATCAGGTGATGCTGCATCAGGTGATGTTGTACCCGAACGGGGTTCGGGGAATGAACTCGGAAATTGAGACCCGAGTGGCACGCGTAGCCTTGTGATTGTGACCTTATTGGACGTCAGGGACATCAGACATCAGGGATGTCGGGATTGGAGTGTATAGTGCAGCAACTAAAATTATACTTATGGTTTTATTATATGCCTTATGGTTCGTATTAGATGGTTTATGATTTTGAATTATTATGTACGCATGTTTGGAAAACGGAGGGGTAAATTATACGTTTTAATTATCAAACGATTTCATAAACTTGAGTTTCGGTCCACTCACCCTTAATGTTTTGATAACCCCTCCAGGTCGAGAAACTGAGGTAGAGGAGGAACCTGAGGCTGAGGCGTAGATCTACATTCTGCGTACCTGATCCCCTGTTAGGCGGTGTACCCGCAGGTTTACTTTAGAGTCGTGCTCGCATCTTGTAATTTTGGTTTTCATCCCTTGTCTGACATTCGTTTAATTCGGATTTGATGTATGACTTTAATTTGATTATTTATGCATTTGATGTTTTGAGGTTAAAATTGGTATGAATTATTGGGTGTCAGACGGGAGCAGGGCACGTCCCCTTATGGTCCCTGTGGGATCGGGGCGGGTCTTGTCACTTGGAGTCCATTTGATTTCATGAGATATCGGGCTTGAGACCCAGTTGATTATGGCATCGGGCTTGAGACCTAGTTAATTATGATATCGGGCTTGAGTCCTAGTTGATTATGGTATCGGGCTTGAGGCCCAGTTGATTGTGATAATAGGTTTGAGTCCCAGTTGATTGTGATATCGGGCTTGAGGCCCAGTTGAATGTGGTATCAGACTTGAAGCCCAATGATTTGTGATATCGAGCTTGAGTCCCAGTTATGGTTTATGAAATGAGAATTCGAGTTTAAGACCCTATTGAGATATGGATTTGGGCTTGAGGCCTATGAGATTGAGAATTGAAATGGATTCAAGGAATCCTGGATTTTGATTCGAGTATGAGACCCAGTTGAACTATGATTTGAAAGAAATGAATGTTTTCACACTTATATGTATATACCCTCCTGTATGAATAGTCTCCTCCAGACGTCGTAGATCCTGGAGTGTCATGATACATTTCTTGGGATGAGTGACTCCAAGAGGGAGCACATCCCAAAAGTGAAAGATATGAGATAGTCTCGGATAGGGTTCGAAGACAGGTCCTCCCAAATGTCGTAGATCCTAGGGATAGACTCGGAGATAAGACCCGAGTAGTATGCATACTATAGATATATCGTGACCAGTTATTGATTGGACATATGAAATTTCAAGGATGGGTTATATATATATATATATGTATATGATATTTCATCGAGAATGGTATTGGGACTGAGACCCTATGTTCTATTATTTGGACTCAAACTTCGGTCTGGATTTCTTTGATTGGATTTTGGGCTGAGACCCTACTGAGGAAATGAATTTGATTGAGAAGCATTTTTCATTGTGTTTTGATCTGAAAAGAAAAGTGCTTGCTTTCAGAAAGTCTTTGAAAGAACTGATTTTATGATGCATGCATGCTTTTACGTGAAGGGTATAAATGTCATTTCGATATAAATGATTTTTCAAACTGTTGTTTTGTCCACTCATAGCTTTTCTAATTTTTAATACCCTTCAAGTTGATTGCAGATGTGGGCTATAGTAGAGAACGAGACATCACATGCCACCACCGATCCTGTTGTACTCTGATGGACCCCTAGCGGGTGACGAGTTTATCCCTGGTCTGACACGCAGTTTCAGATGGGAGTAGGCACGTCCCACGATAATCCCGGGGGATTTGGGACGAGTCCTGTCACATGTTTGCTACGTGGCATCCATGCCACGTGTCACGCTGATGTCATCTGATGATGTGGCATGCTGATGTCATCGATGATGTTATCACCTCACCGGAGAAGACGACTGGCACCGCGTGCCCCGTTGTCTGGTTCGCTAGCCAACAACCGGAAAACCTCCATTTTTTGCCTAATTTTCAAACCTTCATATCCCTCTTATTTCTCAACCAAATCCTACGTTCTTCATATGGAAATCTATCTAATTGAGCCAAGGAATCCAAATCTTAACCCAAAACTGAGAGAAAGTACCTGATTGTGAAAATACAAGTTTCCAAAGTTTCAGCCAAACTTTGAATCCTTCTTCTGGCTACTCCCATCGTCCAAATCCTCCCATTTTTTATCCTACAGACTCCCCTCACCTCTAAGAACAAGAATATGGGCTTAGAATCGTGCAAAAACATTTAAAATCAAAAACCCAAATTCAAACACCCACGGTTTACCTTTGTTTCCATGGTTTTCGGCCTCCGTCCACCCTCGCCATCTCCCAGCCCTCCCTCACTCTCAGTCTTTCTCTATGGGCTCAGTTGTTGCAAGATGAAGGAGATGCAATGGAAGAGGAGTGGGTTTTGGTTTGGGATGAATGAAGAAGATGAAAATGGTTTTGATGCATGTATATGTGATGCCCATCAATGGATGGGTGACACTTGTCACGCATCCATGACAGGACCATCCCCTGAGGAACATTGATAACCGTGCCCAGTCCTACTCTCATCTGACAAGTCAACTGAAGTTCCCAAATTACCCTCAGCACTTGCCAAACAAGGGATAGCCACACACGTGCTTACTCATGCCTCCATCTCCAGAATAGCCTCGATCATCGCGCCACGACCTGGAGGGTCAATAAAAACACAAAAGGTGTGAGTGGACAAAAATAAATCAATTATAAAACATGTTACAGAAACATATTTCTACCCTCCACGTAAAACCAATGCATGCATTCGAAAATCATTTCACAATCCATTTCATTTCCAGTACAAGAAAACCATGTATGAAATCATTTCTTTTTCTCAACCTAAGCCTTAGCCTGAAACCATAACACGGGCCCTCAGCCCAAAATCATAAATCAAAATCCAAGTACAGAACATAACCCAAAAATCCATCAAGCCATATAAACCGGGCCATTGCCCAACACATCCGAAAACATCATAAATCAACAGTAAATCACAAGTCAATCAATCTGCTGGATCTCAAGTGCGCCTGAATCTTTAAACTTACAACCATGCGCATAATTAGACCTTCCCGGGATATCAACGAGTCTTTAAACTCAAAACACAATCAATCGGCCTTGGGGGATATCACAATAACCGAGTCTTTAAACTCAAAACATATCAATCAAGGGTCCTCCCCTATTATCAACATGATCCAGCAATAGTACCGGGTCTTTAAACCCAAAGCCATGTGTACATCGTAACAAATCTAGAATCCATCGTAATCCACATTCCAAAACCAACTCTGACATCACATTTTATCGAAATGGAACTCATGTCCGAATTTCACATACAACTCCCAAATCTTATTTATCATTCAGTTCCAAATCCGAATTCGGAACCATCATTCTGTAAGCTAGCATCCGGAATAATCATTCCGAACCCAAATCCGGAAATCCACTTTCAAGTTTTCGAAACCCTAAATCTCGTTCGTCAAAACCATTTTTATGAACAAGGCATCAAGCCCGAAATCACCTTTTCCAAAATCCGTTTAAATCTTTGAAATCAAATCATTTTTCAAATCCCAAATTCAAATCACCAAAACCATGGTCAAATCATAGCATACTCGAAATCCCGTAAAACGTACAAATTCGTAATAATCTCGAAATACGTGCCAAAACCATAAATCATACTCACAATCATAATCAAAACATTATTAAAACATGATACGCACAAGCCATATAAAATCATCCATTAAACCATCATTAAAGCATAGGAGAAACCATAGTCTCGAAATACGTGCAATTACGTATAGCATATCGAAATACGTATAAATACGGAAATCGTAATTACCATAAGCATAAGCATAGAAATCACAATTATAAATCATAGAAAACGATTATGCATGTGACGACCCGAAAATTCGAAAAAGGAAAAATTGGAAAATTTTGAAGGAAATGACGATTTTGCCCCTAATTATAAGGGCTGAAAGTTGGCTTTTTGATCGAGACCTTATTTGGACTTTCCGTATGTACTATTGGATAGGTCTCGGGACGCTGAATCCGTAGACAGGCGGCATGCGTCAATCGGAGTTCGGATGTGAAAGTTACGAATCTTGGAACATCAGGGGCATTTTGGTCATTTGTTAGGGTAAGGGAAAAATAGTAATTTGCCGCAGTAGGGTAATTATGATGGTTAACCTAGCTGATTCAGCTAATTTGGATGATGATTTACTATTTGGTGACATCTGTCACTGTCTAAGTGAGCTTGGTGGCAGATGGTTGTTTGAAAATTCAAAAAGGGATAACAACCAAAACGTTTGTTGTTTGATCAATATATACGTGTGTACGGTTTGAATCAAAAACCAGGAACAGAGGGATGGAATGGGAAATCGAGAAAAAGAAAAGAAAGGAAATGAAATGGTGAGTTAGGCACCTTGAACCCAGCTGAAACCAAACGTACAAACTTAGAAAACCCGAAACCATTAATGGACCTTAGGATCGAATTCGAATTCTTAAACGTTTATGAGTGAAATTGATTTAATGGATTTGTGATGATTTTCGGATATGATTTTACGGATTTACGTACATTGAATTATTTAATCATTTTACGGATTTACGAGAAATGAGAAATGAGATTTGGGCATGTGGCCCTGTGATAAATGGTTTTAACATGGTTTTAATGATGATTTTGATTGTGTATTGATGTGTGATGCCCCCATATGTGTAATTCTTGGGTAGACTTCGGATGTGTAATTCCCGAAGTGACTCCGGATGCATAATTCCTGGAGGGACCAGATGTGTAATTCTCGGTGAGGCTAGATGTGTGATTCCCAGCATAGATGACGACTCTGGATGTGTAATTCCTAGAGGATCCTCGGATGTGTAATTCCCGAGTTATATGCTTTATTATGTGATAATAGGGTTTTAGGAAATGATTTAAATGGCATTTGGGCTTGAGAGCCGGGATTTGACTTGTTATGTGATTTGGCTGGAAAGCCGATGATGTTTTTGATATGTTGATTCTATGCATGCATGGTTTGATAAACTGGAGGGAGGGTAAATGATGTGTTTTGATAAATGTGTTTTAAATGATATTATTTTTTTCCACTCACACCTTTCCTGTTTTGATGACCCTCCAGGTCGTGGCACGACGTTCGGAGCTGATCGAGAGGCGGAGGCATGAGCGGAAATCAGTGCAGTTATCCCTTGTCTGACAAGTGCTGAAGGGTAGTTTCGGGACTTCAGTTGACTTGTCAGACGGGAGCAGGACCGGGCACGGTTATCTATGTCCTTTGGGGACGGGTCCTATCAAATTGGTAGCAGAGCATTGGGTTACTGATTTGCCATGCCTCCGAGATGCGAGCCCTGTGCGCGGCCTGGTGAGTAGATGGGATATGAGGGTATCAGAAATCCCTAGAGTGATTATCACCCTGGATTGGGGGTCGAACCTTGCATTTTGTGTTCTGGTTGTGTCGGACGTGTGATGGTCCGGATGGTTGTTTACGATAACGATATGATATGTGGATGGGCATGTTGGGCCCAGGATAGCCTTGACCCGAGGATAGGGGGTCGGATAAATAACTTTTGGATGTTGGATATCGAATGAGACTCAGAGGGAGTCCGGAATTGGTTTAGTGTGTAGATCTTGAATAGGATGTGGTGATGGCATGGATAGTGGATGTTGACGTCAGACTCGAGAGGAGTCGAGACATTGGATTTGGACTCAAAAGAAGTCAAGAGTTAGTTTAGGACTCGGTGTCAGGACCCACCCCGGTTTCGCCCCGAAACCTGAGGTAAATCCCGCTCCCGTCTGACTCCCCGACACAACACTCAAGTAAAACTCACTCAACCCAGTCAGACGCAGGAGTAACAATGTTCCAAAGTTATCATTTACAGAGCATAGTACGAAAATACAAGGAAAATAAAAACCGATAAATTACACGCACACGGAAGACTTTAAACTATTCCGGGAATCCCTCGCGTCACTTCTATGCCTCGGACACTGCTTCGACGTCAAGACCCCACACTCGCTCCACAACCTGGAGGGCAATTTAAAACAGAAAATGTGAGTGGACCATAATTAAAGAAATGTTCTAAAACCATTTATCAGAAAACCATTTTAACCCTCCGTTTTGAAAACCACATGCATAACCAACAGTTAATAACACAGTTCTAACTCAATTTTCACAAAACCTCATAAGAAACAGAAACACTATAAGCAGTTAGAAAAACTAGAGTATATAAAGTCTCAAACCGTAGCATAAATCATGAACATGAAATCATCATTTCCTGATCAAACCTGCTGGACCCATCTGAGTCTTTAAACTCCCGAGTCTTTAAACTCAATCCAGGCCTTAATCATATCCGAGTCTTTAAACTCCCGAGTCTTTAAACTCAAGGCCGACGGGGGAAATCAACCAGAACTCAGCAACAGCCACGGCCACCCTTCAATTGGTCCTCAAAATCCCCCTCTGTTTCACTCTGGTTGAAGAACACACACACACGATCACACACGGTTGCACCCCAATTATTTGGCCCGTGTGCGTACTAGAACCCCCCAGAAGCCACTACAGCCTTGCCACCTGTCACAATCCACTCCCTTTCTCTCACACCTGGCCCAATCTCAACCCTTCATTTCCTTCTTTCTGCACAAATCCCAATGTGCAGAAAGACCAAATTACCCTTCTTTTCAACTTATATTTACGGTTTTGCCACTACCCTTCTAGACCCGTAACTAACACCTCGTAAGTCCGATGAATACGTGCCGCCTGTCATCGAACTCAGGACGACAAGAACTATCTAACCATCCTAGGTCAACATACCAAAACCCGATTCTACAAAAAGTCAACTATTCCCCCTAATTTACTCAAATTACGATTATGCCCTCAACCTTCCGAACATCACAACCTCCTCCTCGGATGTCGGAATCAGGCGTGCCACCTGCCTAGGATTCGTGACGTCCTAAACTACGTCCTGGTCACTGGTCAAAGTTCATTCGACCACCCGAATTAAAAGTCAACGTTTTTGCCCGAACTAGGGGCAAAATCGTCATTCTAAACTTACGGACCTATCGGGACCACCTAACCACCAATAAACCTCACTAATCCCACCTTAATCACTATCTTAATCCCGGCTCTCGGGACGGGTTGTTACACTCGGGATGAGTCCTGATGTGATATGAGGGCTCGGGATGAGCCAAAAAAGATGGAAAAGGTAATGTAACGATAGAAAAGGTAGTTATGGTTGCACATAACCAGTGCATGGGGTTCACGTGGGAACCTGAGACATTGAATTGAATGTGAATTGAGTCTCCATGATTGTTGTTGGAGAGGTATGTTCGAATTTCGAGGACGAAATTCTTTAAGGGGGAAGGTTGTGACGACCCGGAAATTCGAAAAACGAAAAATTGGAAAATTTTGAAGGAAATGACCCTGTTTTGATGACCCTACAGGCCGTGGTACGACGTTCGAGGCTGATCGAGAGGCGGAGGCATGAGCAGAAATCAGTGCAGTTATCCTTTGTCTGACAGGTGCTGAAGGGTAGTTTTGGGACTTCAGTTGACTTGTCAGACAGGAGTAGGACCGGGCACGGTTATCTATGTCCTTTGGGGACGGGTCCCTGTCAATGCATGCATTTAAATTTAGAAAACAAGGTCCACTCACACACCGTCCAAACGGCTCGCTCCCGAACTGCACGTTTTTCCGTAAATTCCGAAAATCATAATTCCTGTCCAAAATCAATATCGAGGGTCACTAACACTCTAATATACTTCAAATAATTTTCCCCAATTTTTCCGGGATTTGAATACGTATTTAAAACGTAACATAAACCTTTGGATTCTCGGAACACTATCGAAACGATATCCGATTTTCTCGAAACTAGTGCCAAAATGTTCATTACATTAAAAGAAGTAAGTTTCATGTTGCACTCACCTCGAGATTCGGTCTCACGCGTCTCCACGCTCCGCCGTAAGTGGCTGTGCGTGAAGCTCACGCGCCAACTACAGTGCTCATCCCTGTCACCTGTTTCCTGCAAATTCGACCCGTTAGCCCGCGTGTTGACCCGGTTCAATTCCTGCCAAATTCAACTTGATTTCTTCAATTGATCCATCACATAGCATCGCAACCAACTTAATTAAGGGTCTGTAACATTAATTGCAATCATCGCAGCCTCAAATCAACTCACTTGAATCCAAGTTCTAATGACTGTTCATCGTCCCAGTTCATCAAACAGTCACTTGTTTCTTCAATTAATTAGTTAGGGAGCATCGCAGACTTACTTTAAAGATGATTTTGTAACCAATTTCACAAGAACTTACCCCCAATTACATGAACACAAGGTCACGATTTCTGGAATTCCGCCATGTCCGTTCGTGGCTCCAAGAGCTTCGAACCTTGAATTGCTTGATTTTGATCAACTAATAAAGGTCCCAGAAAGCATAATCTAACCTTAATTGGACGTGGGATGGTCAACAACTCAAACTTGGATTTCAATTGTTCAAGAACGGTTTCGGGTTTTGAGTTTTCCTTTCACCATTTTTATCACTTTTCTTCCTCTCTCAATCTCCAATCGTTGTTCTTCCTCCCTTCATTCTTTTCCCGCTCTTTTTTTCTCTCAACAGTTTGCTGGGGAGATCGATTAAATTCAATGGGGGTCTTTTTTCTTTGTTTTGTTTGAATATTTTCACCACCGCCACATCAATGTTTCACGATCAGACACACGTGCACCACCACTTGCCACCTCTTGCTTAGGATCACTAATCTGAATTTTAAGGTGACAGATGTCAGGACCCACCCCGATTTTACCCCGAAAACCGAGGTAAATCCTGCTTCCGTTTGACACCCCGACACAACACCAACGTAAACTACTAAAGTAACACAGTCAGACGCAGGAGAAACTTTAAACATCCCAGAGTCAAACGTATGTACAGAGCATAGTACTCAAATACACAAGAAAGAAAACCGATAAACTAGATACACGCACACGGAAAAACTTAAAACACTCCGGGGCCACTCTCGTAACTTATATGCCTCAGACGCTGCCTCAACGCCGAAACCCCGCTCTAGCTCCACGACCTGGAGGGCCAGTTAAAAACAGAAGGTGTGAGTGGACCATAAATAAGAAAAGAATTTCCGAAAACCATTTCATAATAAAACCAGGGTTTTAGCCCTCCGTTTTGAAAACACATGCATAACCCATTAGATGAAAACAGTTATAAATCACGTAATCATCACCATTAAATCAGTTACAGAATCATTGTACAAAACAGTTATGGAAATCATATCACAAGCATCATAAAACCGTATCACAAAACATAAGTCTCAACCAATCATTATCTGATCAAACCTACTGGACCTATCCGAGTCTTTAAACTCCCGAGTCTTTAAACTCAATCCATGCCTCAATAATATATGAGTCTTTAAACTCAACAGGCCTACGGGGGAAATATCAATATATCCGAGTCTTTAAACTCCCGAGTCTCTCAGTCTCTGTTCTCCCTTCTTCGAACACACACACGGCCCAAATAATTGGAACCGTAAGAGATCCTAGAACCCTCTAGCCCTCTTACACGTGTCACAATCCTAAAACCCCTCTCACAAGTGTCCCAATCTCACTGTACAATTGGCCTTATCTGATTGGCCCAAATCCCAAGACATAGAAAGACCATAATGCCCCTCACTTATGACGTAAATTACGATGAACAC